>CM014274.1:12628020-12662502 GCA_004135705.1 Alloteropsis semialata
CATGTACACGGCGCCATGCATGTATATGATCCAGTGTTTAGGTTTCAACTTTATTTCACATTTGGACAGGAAAGCTAGCATTTGCTTGAGTCATAAAATATACATCTATCCTGGACTTTCTGTTCAAAGGAAAAAGAGAAGGGTACAAGAAAGTGATGAAAGATATCATAGAGGAGGGGCCACTATGTGCATTTATAGTCTTTTTTACTATAAGCATGATTAAAATGTGCAGAAGCATATATTTTAAGTACTAGTGGTAATCTAGGGCTCTCGAACAAAGGAGCCCTCCACTATAGGAAAGTTAAGAGAAAGTTGCTTTGGATTCCAATCCTCACTATAAATGGCCTTGGCTGAGTAATGGAGAATATGCTTCTTCTAAGGGAAATATGAAGAATTCCCAGAAAAGGACTATACGATGATTATAAGCTATGAAAGAATCTGCTGTATTTTGACTGTAGTGTGGAATCGTCCCACATAACTTTGGGAAAATATATCAAGCACATCAGCTTCTTTTCCCAGTTCATGAAATATAGCTCCACTGAGGAATGGAACTAGCTCGCCAGTTGCCTGGAAGGAGGATGAATGAAGGAAAGAAGAAAACCTGATGGGGGTTGCATATGCATTCATTCAATTAACCATCACTGTACTGTACTGTTTTTAGAAGTAAACTATTAGGTCCAAGTTGTAAACATAGTACGATGTCCTCCAACAACTGGACTCAAGCTAGAATTAACCTATGATCATCAACTATTCTGGCCATGTATGTTGATGTTTCCTTTCTGAAATCTTGTCTAATAATTAGGCACAAACCCAAAGAAGGCAGAAATAATAGGCTCTAACTCTCTACGCACGCATTCTGACCGATTCAGACAGCAACACAAACATGGAGAAGATAGAACAGTGCAAGACCACAGAACTAAAACCAACCAGTAGGCATGTTCAAGATCTGAAAAACAGCTACAAAAGGCACTCAAAAAGTTGAGAAACAAAGGAGAACGATCGAAATCAAGCAAGGAGCAAAGGCAACAACGATGATAACACACAGGTAACAATCATGACAACACGCACAGATAGCTAGATAAGCATGCTGTTTATCTAACAAGTTTCGAGCTCAGAAGATAGTGTCAATAATCAGTTTCATCGGTTTATGCATATGTACCTTCTATTCCGGCCCCCACGCGGCGAGGACTCCGGTGGGGAGACGCCAAAGCTGGCACCAGGAGGGCTGTAAGACGACTCTGATGCAGATCCCATAGCATCTTGAGTGCTGAACTCCCCGAACTCAAAGGACTGCTCCCTCTTCATGCGCGGAGATGCCATTCTTCTTCTTCTTCTCAGCTAGCTACCTGGCTGCTGTGCTAAACTGCTGTAATGTTCTTTGGGAGGCAGGTGTGTGGGAAACGGAGATTGGCAGGCACCTATGTCGCTTTCATGGTCACTAGGCCGGAGGTGCTTGCATTTTGAGCTAGACTACTCGGTGCAGTACAAACGCGGCCAATACTTTATGGTTCCATTTTGTTCCAAGTCAAGAAGGTTGCGGGGTCTTTAGATAAGTTTAGTGTTTACAGATATTAGATTCGAGCGGTTGAATCTGCCATCCAATAATCATTGCCTATTATATGAGCATCATGGTGGGAATTATCGTTTTCTTTTGGGGTTTTGGACACTATGGACCTAATAAGGATACAGATGTTTCATGTTTATTCAAACTTCGTTTGGTTGGCTAGCCTGTTCGCTTGGCTTATCAGCCACCAGCCAACAGTACTTTTCTCTCACAACAAATCAGCACCAGCCACCAGCCACCAGCCACCAGCCAGCCAGCAGTACTTTTCTCTCGCAACAAATCAGCACCAGCCACCAGCCACCAGCCAGCCAGCAGTACTTTTCTCTCTAGTACTATGATTGCCATATGCGCGCTTTGCCCTGAGGACGAGTCCCTCCTACGTAGGTGTGATGCGTGCATGTTTGTTTAGGCTCAAATTGCTTTTTAACAAAATTATAGGCAAATTGCAGGAAAGGACAGTGCACAGACAGTGGGTGCCAGCCGATTGGATGTATTGCCAATTGGGATTACAATACTGGAGGCTTTGTTAATCAGGACAGTGGAGGCTACCAATCCCGAGCTAGTCCCACGTTTCGGTGCTGTTCTCGCAACATTTCGCTGCAAACAGCTAACAGATTGGGAGGTCTACCAGAGAGAGAGATATATATATTTGCCAAAATATATACAATGCAGCGATCTGATCTGGAGAGCTTCATGCGCGCGCATGAATGTGTATAGTACTGTCTGACGACCCAGTGTGCTATACACTCGAGTAAATTTGTTTTGCCCCCTGGGGGCAGCAGCAGATTTTTAGATTTTTTCGAAGCAGATTTTTCGATATCAGCGAGCCTCTCAGCCATCCAGCTCACTGCTGACGACTCGCTTCCAACGATAATTTTTTTCAGACTAGATGCATTGCATCGCCGGGCTCGTTTCTGAATCCCGATGAGAGGGCCTTTCTCCTTTTTCTGGGGAGAGAAGCAGTTTGTCTCTCTGTTTCTTCTCAAACATATAGTACGATCTTAAGAGTTCATAATCCAAAAAAATGTTTCATGAATTGGGCAAAGCTGTACTGTGCATTCATGTTCATACTTGAACGACGATATAATTGGCAAATTGCTGGAGTGACGAGTGAGGCAGGCGTTATAGTACCTTATCTTTTCCATGGTGCAGCTCCTCGGGCGGCAGTCGGCACCCAGAGATCGCCGGATCGATCGAACTTTGCCCCTGTTGCTACATCCAGTGGACAACAGATCCAATAGTCAACTTGATGGAAACGATCAATAATCGCGAAAACAAATCTGATCTTGAATTGGCTGGACTATCGTGCTACTTACTACCGCGACCCGGAGCCAAGGCCATCTGCGTTGATGAAACTACGGGCACTTCGTTGTCGACGAGGAAAGCGTCAAAAGGCCGGGTTTCCGGCGATGCGGTGCCAGTCGGCGGTCTGTCGGGGCTGGGCCGTTGGTGTAGCGTCGGGTAGTCGCGCGCGCAGGGCCGCCGAGGCGTGGAGGGAGCGCCGCCCTCTGCCGCGTGGAAACAAACCCGGCGCCGCCTGTGCGGTTGCGGGCTTGGCGGCGAACGCGTAATTCGTCGAGAGGGCCTCTCACGCGTAAGTGCTAATGTGAATATCATGACATATCAGAAATTTTATTGACAATGCAAGGGCATTAGGAGAAAAGGTAAGAGGGAGTTTTATCCTTCTCAAGCCCAACAGGCATATAGGCATCAAGTTCTTAGTCCTGATAACATTTTAATGTAACTGCACACAAGGTTGGCAACACCCCTCATCAAACAATTTGGAAATGTACTACTCCCGATTTTAAAAAGCATGCATGCTTTTTTTAAGTACAAGCCATGGCGTGTGAACATAAAGCTAGCACTCCCTGTTTCATGTTAATACGGGTGGTCACTAAGTAGGTTCCACCACTAGGATCCTAATCTGCCGAGAAAAGTTAGCATGCTAATGCTACATATAAGTAGGTTATAGGATCGTGATAGACCCTACATTAGTGATACTCTTGGACACAATAAGCCATGTCACTTGCATTATTGTCGAAGTAGAAGAGCTAGAACTAGAAGTCTTATTATTGTAGATTGAGTATGAAATATCAATGCTTAAGAGTGCTTACAACAAGATAGAGTTGGGTCTTGGAAAGAAAGACGACGAAGTTGACCTCGAGCATATATATGTAGGACTTGCAGATACCAAGGTTGTGCTTTGCAATGAGCCAATGACAATTATTAGTACTTCGATAAGGCTATAGAGGGTTCAAGGAAAAAGTTTCACAACCAAATTCTGTCACTGCAGGTTAAATAGCCGACCATGAGCTAGTCTAATTGCCGAGTTTCTCAAAAAGTTACATTATTTGACCTTTGTAAAAGAAAAGGGTATAAGCATCCATGGTGTTCATGTGGATGCCCCGGCAAATGAGCTTCACTCTGGATAGTGGACCTAAACAAAGCAGTACACGGCTGCTACAAAAATTAAAGTGACCCGGATGTTAATCGCGCGATGGTCCACTATAAGATTGTACCCAGAATTCATTTGTAGGAAGCGATTTTCTAATAAGAGTCAAATGCATCGTTTCCCAGCTAATAGGTACAAATATATCTTTAGGACTGCATATTTTGAGTACTGATCCTCGCAAAAACAAAATACTGATCATGTGTACTATACCCGCCGCTCCTCTCCATCCGTTGACCACATCAAATGCAACCTAAGAATCTAATAAGATCTGCCAATAGGCATCCTCCTTTCAGGGGCAAGCAAAGCAAACCGCTCCATAGTTAGCCCATAACAACATGCGATCCTTTTCCTACATGTATGACCACAAGCAGATCAGTATTACTGTAATTTTGGGCGCACACGGTTTCATTTGAAGCAGTTAGAAGGGAACTTAGAAAACCTTCACGCTCCAAGCAATGCTTTTGGTGTAGAATATGTGAGCCAGCAGTGGCATCCTCGTATTATCATATTAATTTCACACAAAATAACTTTGTATTAAGTGGATTGATACGTGAAAATTTATATGTCTTGGCCATTGTTTTGATTCATAGTGGCTAAGTCTGACATAACTTTAGTAGAAAACAATAGTTGCAGTCCTCCTTAGACCAGGAACCACTATAGATGGAGTGGAACGTTGATAATGTGAGGCTCGAGAATCTTATAATATATCAATAATATATAAAATAATTGGAGCAACCCACTCTAACAAACCAACACATTATATATCATCGCCCCGTTTATATATCACCGCCCCGTTTGATGTCGACAGAGTTGAGATACAATAGAAAATATCCTCGTGGGAGAGAATCTTTGGGAATTCTACCCAATTTAGTATCCAACTATGGCAACCAAAATTTCACCGCGGCTATCCTACGTAGCGCTGAGTATGTACGCAGTATGTTACACACACCCATCAGCTCTAATATTGATCCGTTCTTGCGACTGTCAATCCTCCCTCCGTTCGTGGCTTGACCTTGACCGCTCGACAGTCTGAACTGACGGACTGACACCCGCATGGCGCCGAGCAGAGAACCTGAGATGCCGCCAAGAGGTTGGGGACATGGTGACGAGGACGGAGCATCTCGTATGGATCCAAACCACTAGTATAATCTCATGGCTAACAAGCATATATATAGCTTATCGCCTCATGGCTTCGATAAGTAATTGCAAGTGGCAAGGTAAACAAAGCCGCGCGTCGATGTCGACGACGATTAAACAAGGCGCTGGCCGCTGATAGTGACAGGGCATTTGCTTCCCTAAGCATCTGCAGAAATGGTTAGTCTAAGGCAATTCGCACGTGGTCTCGGGAGCAGGTCCAGCCCCCCTGCAGAAAATGGCCAGTGGCCACTGTCACCAACCATAAACAACCTCTGCTGCGTGCTTGCTTACCGAAGGAAGAGGATTTCTCCAAATCTCGCTGAGATCTGGTAGCGCGCCGGTCGAGGTCCACGGCCCCCCGAGCCCCCAGGCTCAAGCTGGGACGCGGATCTAGCGGCCATTTTGGGGCTTATTTAGAGCCCGGGACGGCAGTGGCGACCCACTAGTGTAGTATACTATTTCTATTTCATCTGCGCGTGTACGAGCCACCGGCCATTAGTGCTGTCAACAAAACTCGAGGCTTGTGAACAGCTCGAACTCGGCTCGCTATAAGCTTGGCTCGAGATCGACTCGATGAGAAAACGAGCCGAGCTCAAGCCTGCTCGTAAGCTCGTGAGCTTTGACGAGCCGAGCTCGAGCCTTCGACGAGCTCCGTTATTTTACACAATATTGCTTGACTTGTTCTCTCTGTTCAAAGTCCAGCACGGCAGCACCCGCGTGAGGCGTCCCCTTTTCAGCTGTCCCACCCAGCGCACACCGCACACCGCATCACACAACACATTCAATGCTCTCCTGTCTCTTTTAGGTGCTTAGCTTGTCGTTCTGCAGCAGGCTGGCTAGCAGCACAGTCACCGCTCTTTTTTTTAGGGCAGCACAGCTACCGCTCTTGAGCAGAGGACTGCACATGCACATGCTTCTCCGAAGCCTCCGTTCCGTTGCTTGGAAGGACGATAGGGTGTGGGGCCAGAAGGCTTGAAGCCAGAACCTGCGCAGCGCGAGCTTCCTCGAGTCGAGCTCGAGCTCTCGCGAGCTTCGACCGAGCCGAGCTTGAGCCTGAATGTAAGCTCGTCTGGATTTCAGGCTCGGCTCGACATGTTGTCAAGCTCGAGCTTGAGGCAGCAGGGTCGCTCGAGCTCGGCTCGTTGACAGCCCTACCGGCCATGCTCTCGCTCTGCCCCGCGCACAGCGCCGCCGTGCCGGGTTCCGCTCTCCGCGCCTGCGCCACAGCGCCCGGCCACGGCGTCGGCACGATCTGGTCGCGGCGCCGGCGGGCGAAACGCTTGCGGTTGCGCCGCCGCCGTCTTTTTGCCCGGCAACCTCCGGACAGGGCGCATGCCGACTGCCGAGTGTGCGCTGCACCTGCACCCGGATCTATCACGACTCACGAGTAATGAGAAGGCACCGCCTGGACATGAGGTGCCCTGCTTGGCCTGGCTGTCAGGTTAGAAAGATAGATACCCGCTGCCTCGTCCATGCCAAAAGCAGCCTGGCCGTAGGATTCGTGACGCGATTATTATACTCTTCTCCATCGTTTGAAGTTCAGATTGACACTCGATCGGAATAAGATAACTTTAACCGTGATTCTGTGAAAGGAAAATAAGTATAATTTTTTTGAGCTCCGAAAAATAAGTATAATCAGATCAATTTCAAAATGAGAAGCGAGCCTAAATAACGACCTTTTTTTCCAGCAGCCCAACCTCACTGGGTCCTTACATTGTCCCTCTCTGCTTGATCCAAACTGAACCTCTTATATATATTTCTTCTATGGCTATTGCAGACTTGGTTACACAACTCACTACTACTGAAATAGTTCTAGTGTATACCCAATAATCCTTACGCTATACAATCTTTAAGTTCCAGACGCCCCAAATCACCAATAAAGATTATTCTCTCTTTCTTTTGATCAATATGATATTAGGTAGGCCTTAGCCACGAATAAGACCGTGGTCGTGGGAGCGCATAGGCTGAGTTCCACTACTTGGAAAAGATTAGGATTGGCCCAAACACTTTTTTCTAAGACTTGGAGAAATTGCATATGCAGCTGTTATCCTTCCTCCAACTGAAACATCTTGCGCAGATCCATCATGGGAATCTTTTGACTTTTTTTTTTTGAATCGAGGCATCCCCCATTTCCATTGCAATAACGGAAATACATGGCGTTCAGAATACATTATAGGAGCAGAAAAGATGGGGAACTAAGCTTGCAATAACGGAATCTTTTGACTTGTCACACATTAGTGGACACCGTTTGCCCAGAGTGGCATATAATCGGAAATTTTGAAATTTCTGTTTTGAACATAAAATCGGGAAATATTATCGCTAATAAAGAAGGCATTTGACCAATCACATTCATGGTTTCGCAATCCAAAACGATGCTTTGGCATTTTGAAGATTGAAATATAGAATACTACTAGACTTCATTCGTGATAATGCTTGGAAATGTACATGATTAAGATGAAAGCTACAATCCAAAGCGTCGGACAAGCATCTTCATTCGTCCCAAGAGAGCGGTAGCAATGAATTAGGAGAGGAAGATGGAGACGTGGATACCTCTCGTGATAATCTTTATAATGCTTTGTTTTGTTTTCTCTGAGTCACAGGATATATATATATGCTTGGGCTAAAAGTATACTCCCTCCGTCCCGAAATATAAGACATTCTAAATTTGTCCTAAGTCAAACTAGATAAATTTTGATCAACTTTCTAGAAAAAAAAATAATATTTACGACATTCAATAAGCACCGATAAACTCATTATAAAATATATTTATATATTTTATTTAATTGATTTGGTACATTTTAATATTTTTATCTATAAACTTGATCAAACTTAGTTTGACTTAGGGCAAACTTATAATGCTCTTTATTCCAGGATGGAGGGAGTATGTTGGTACTTGGTAGGAGACTAGGAGTAGAGTCATGGAGAGCTATCATGTCTTACAGCATGTTATTGTGCTACCGTATTAGTAATTTAGTATTACCAAACGCGGTCATCCGAACGGCGCATGAAAAGTTGCAATGAAAATATGAATACAAAGATGTTCATGCAAAATCGAGCTTGAATAGAAACTTGTGCAAGGAAAAAGAGAGAAATCAGAAAATCGAGCTTGAGTAGAAACTTGTGCAAGGGAAAAGAGAGAAATCGGTGCAACTTTTGCGTGATGTATCGGACAATATATATCTTCACGCGTTTTCTATTTCCCCTTATACTTGTATTGTGTTTCAAAACTACTCCATAAATATAAGGGATTTCGAATTTGTCCTAATGAAAGTCAAACTATCTTACGCTTTGACCAATGGTGCATGCATGCACTAATTACAACCTACAAATACATAAAGGCCATAAATACCAATTTTCATGACAAGGAAATAACTTTTTAAAAAGTTAGCATGGGCACAGATCAAGAATTTGAAAAGGAAAGCAACAATGTTTTTTAAGAGACAAAAGATAATAAAATATTCACACACTAAAAACAGCTATGGTCATTGGCTCATTGCACAAATCACACATCGAAAGCTTTCAAACAGACAACATTGACAACTCAAAATCAGCGTTTTTCAAACAGACAACATTGACAACTCAACATTGACAGCAAAATCAAAGGGGCTGGAATAACTTTGTTATTGGTATACATGTTTTTTTTTAATGGAGAAGCAAAGCTTAATAGCTAACTTCTTTTTTGCTATCCTTTTCCACACACAGTGTGGGAACCTGTTAATTACATTACATGCCACTCCACAAAAACGCATATGTACCAGATCTAAGCAACTCCACAAAAATGCAGATCTGTAAAATTGTATGGCTGCCAAAAAATATCTGGTAAACAGAGCGAGTACATATATTCTGCATAGGGGGTATCCTCAAAGCCAAGGTGTGGACGCGTTTAGTAATGGATGATAGATCAAAGAGTCTCTGTGGATTATATGAACCAAGCCAAATCCAAAGGCTCGAAGCAGTGGGACTCTGGTGGCTCGACAAAGTCCATTTTCAGTTCATCGGATGCCGCCAGCGGTACGGGTGAAACTGAAGGGATGGCTTCATAGCTGCTTCCGGCCATTAGAGCAGGTGTGTTCTCCTGCATAGCTGCAAGCCCAGCATCCGTTGCAACATCACAGCCAATGATAACAGTGAGCAAGGAGGAGACAATGGCATCTTTTTCTTCTTTTATCACTCTGTGGCCAGCACCGCAGTGGGTCCGGTTAGGTATCTCCATCTCTGCCTTTCTCAAAGAGGCATCGGCGATCTGCTGGATGTGCATAGATGAAGCCATGTAGTCTGAGACATGGGTACTGCTGCATGTGTGCTCATTTGTGTAGATTACTCGGAACAATGACGGATCCTGTGAATTGGTTTGCTCCACATGTTTGGTTGCTGGGCAGCCGTCCTGATGAAATGTGCACCTATAGTAGCACCTGCGTAAAACAACATCCAGAGTTGTTTAGGGCTCACTTTTCCATGTCCTAGGGGAAATGCTCACAAAAGAGGTCACCAACATGCATGTGAAAGCCAAAAACTTGACACATGACAATACTTGGCGCTGTCCACCTGGCTAAGAATTGTTAATCATGCCGACATGCATTATTAGCTTCAAAGGAGGATTCCAATGCACGCATGCTCTAGATATCATGCCCCAATGCGGGGGCTATCCCCATGTACTGGATATTACATGCATCAACACCAGAGAGGATCTAACACCACCGATACTTATGACAGTACAACATTACCTCTCATCATATATACTAAAATATTCTTGTGGGTGCATCAAAAATAGTGATGCGGTAGCTCCTTATTAAATCTTAACTTTTCTGAAGTACTAACTCAATAACTTTGACGAACGGAAATTATGTAACATGCTAAAAATTGACGACATATTTGTGGCTCTGTGTTCGTTGTTTGTTTCGGGCTTTATCTGTTTTGGTAGTATAGTTCTCTGTCAGTAGTGTTGCCATCCCTTGTTGTTGGATTTGTACTGCTCAGTCTGAGGCTCTGAGCCTAACTTCTTCTTTAAAAGTATAATAGGCAGCTCTCGTGCCTGTTATTTTTATTTATTTTTTTTGGAAAAATGACTAATCAAAATGACCCCAGTAGAGGAGATTCCCCTACTGTTTCTCTTAATAGATTCTGCAAAAACCGCTCATACATATGCTGATCTGTATATATATCTTTGAAAAATGTCAAATCGATATGCTGATCTCTTGGCCTTTTGCTAGCCCCCAGATATGAAATGTTCCTCCTCACTACCAGAATTTGCATCGTTCTTGAGAATTCAATTTCTACTTAGTACCATGTGTGGCATTATTTCGTGGGTGTAACAGGCTCTGTATCACTGTGCATTTTACTATGGTTTTCAACAGTTCTCTAACTCTTGGCAGAAATGAAGATTTTGGAAGTACCTCTATCATTTATAATTCTTTAGTATAGAAAACAAACAAATAGTATAGTCTCTAGCAATAAGAAACTTTTTTTCCCGAAAAAATAACAATAAGAAACTGTTAACCTGCAGTGTGATATCTGTTGCCATTATATGTTTTCTTATTTTTCTCTAGCACTCAATTAGTATAACTGAGTCTAGCTCATTTGATTCAGGGTGTGGATGTACATCCATATTACCCAAGTTCAGCTCCTCGTCGAGGTGAATTTAGGTGCCTATTTCTTATTAATTTAGATTCCTCTATGATTGGTCAAGATTTTTTTATAATGAGTAACCCCCTAAAAACATGAATAGTCCCATGCACAATCTGAAGCCATCAGATAATAAAATTGATCCTTCCTGAGAACTGATGAGGTTCAATCCCTATCTTCAAGCCTCAGTCACCCTTGCCGAAGTTGCAAGTTACAACAGGGATAAAGGTAATAACCGTAGATTGTGTTAGACAAAAGCAGATATTTTAAGGTGAAAAATAAATCACTCCTCACAGCATGATCTATAGGGGCAAAAGCAGATATTGGCAATTTGAAGGTTTCCTCTGAGTCAAATGTTCTTCACAAAATAATGGTTGGAGAAAATTCACTTTTTCCCAGCAACACCCCTCACTATAATACTATTTGAGATTTATTTGGACACTACTTACGCCTAGAACTTTTATAGGTTAGTAGTGGGGCTTAACCATAATGTGGCAGTATGCTCATGTTCTTTCTTAAAATAAATTATATTCACAATATGCATTGGCATACAAACCTATATATGCAGTGGTCCCCACAAGTATGGTACAATAGATTACCAATCATTCGTTTTAAAATAGTATATCACAAACCATTGCAAAAAAAAACAAATATTAAGTATAGTTTACTCAACAGCAAGTTGGTCAGGAGAGCAATTAGATACGTCGTCCATGGTTCTGCATGTTAATTAGGAAACTAATTAGTGTTTCTGGCTGATAAGCAACCCCCCAATGGGTGCACAAAAGTAGAGTGTGTGATGATTCCCTCAACATTTGGTACTTGTTCTTTCCTTTTTCCTCTTGGGCTTATTCCTCTTCTTGAAAATTCTCATTATGGCATGTGGCTTTTAGCTACACGACAACATAAAGGTAAACGCTATAGAACCTGATCGGAACAGGCAGGTACTGGGGAAGGCAGCAACCTAATAAACCATACATTCACATGCACCGGATTTCTTATTATTTCCAAACACTTGCCATTAAACAACATTTACACGACCAGAAAGCCAGACTTGAGATGATAAGCTAGGTACTCAACCTCAAAGAGCCAGATCACTCACATGTACTTATACCTAATATGGGAAAGCCTTGAAATTAACTAGCTCGATCACGTGTATAGTACTTACCTAATACGTGATACACCCACTATTTACAGCTACTGTGTTTCAGTATTTGGATTTGATATATTCAATTAGGCAAGAAATCCATCTTCACTTTATATATCTACCCCTTCTAATATCTTCTAGTACTGGTGCTTATGTAAAACCCAAAGAGCGCGGCCCAGTTGGAAAATGTACAATTATATATGGATTGGTTCTATTTCACCTAATCAGAAATAATGTTAATTATCTTAACTAGTAGTCCTCATGTCATTAATTGTCTGATTTCACCTTGATTAACATAACACTAGTCTGTAACTGTGAGCTCCACTAGTTTGGAATTGTAAAATTAAAAAAAAAAGATTGTGTGGTTTTATACACATACCTCGGGTAGTTATTGCCCCGGATCATTTTTTGCCCGTATTTTCTCCACTGGTAGCCGTCATGATATGGTGCATATGTGTACTCGGTTCTTGAGCTAATGCGGACCCTCCTACTTCAGGAAAGAGACATTAATATTTTGAGATAATATCCATAAGAAGTAGAATATAGCACAGATAACAAGAACTAGGACCATCAATGGAATAAAAAAACAATTGAAAGTCCATAATGACTAATTACTTCTTCTGCTGGTCAATATTTTGGTTATAGCTCACATACTTGCTACCTTAGTTCAGTACATATATATAGCCATGATTTAGACTTACTTCTTAGCATGCCCCTGGGAATAACTGCTGCAATCCTGCAGCAGCCTTTTATGGGATCCATTAGTGCTGCCGCTGGAGCTGGCCATGTGGTCATCCCTCTTAACCATAGTGGGCTGGCCACTGTTCACTTCCAACATCTTGAAACTCATTGAGAGGTAACCTCTTCACAAGGATGCACGTTGGCTCCAGCAAATTACCTTGAAATTGCAGAGCTCCCAACAGACCTCCTTGCAATAGGCACGGAGTTCTTGGCTGGCATGAACTGAAGATGATGAATTTTATTCTCCTTGTCTGGTGCTGCAGAGAAGCGCAGCCTGTCGCTCATATATGCATACAGGAGAACCTTGACCTGGAGTAGGTGGTGAGTGCTTGTTTCCAGAATTTTAAATCCAGGCTTGACTCTAATAACCGCGTTTTGGACTTCCAAACTTAACATGTATGCAACGTGACATGCATGGTTACACTTGTACAGGTCTCTTATTGTGAAAGAAAGCAGACACCAGCAGCATATAATACAGTCTTTTGTTTGTTGAAATGGTGAAGAGCTTCAAGTAACGGGTTTGGTCATCACATTACGCTTTTCCCATCTACATGATTCTGAAAAAACAGATTACTCCATAAATATATGATTCTGCTAAAAAAACAGATTTTGCTCCATTTATATGCTTTCACAGTACAATGATCAGGAATCCACAAGTACGAAATTGAGTACGGCGAGTGCTAATGTACTGTAGTCTCTATTGTGATCAGATCCTGAAAACAACCTGTAACTTATACTGCAGTGAGCTGGAGCAACAGTTAATCATAAGCCACACGTATATCCTGATGTTATGATGCAATAGATAATATTTTTATGTCGGATTGGGGTCTCAAGATGAAATTTTAAGTACAAACTGAGGCCTATTTATATATGTATATATGAAGAACTGAAAGATAGCCTTTGCCCTTTGGCAGGATGCACAATGGAAGATGGATGGACATCCTCTTAGTCCAGCATGCAAAGACTTTTCTACATACATGGACTGAGTAGTGCCAAATCTAAGTATAGCCTATTAGATTCTCAGTTCTCGTTAGTGGTTAAAACCTCTAGAAATGTGTACACTGAAATGTGCAGGATCTAAGCTTAGCTTCTAAGATCCCAATTCTCATCATTGTGGTTAAATCAGTTTCATAATTTGCCATTTGAATATAGTGAGGTGCACAATTCCTTTTTAGTTAAGCATGCATATACATCTGATGGCACGTGAGCACACGGAACAAATCTACTATTTTAGGCCCAAGCTCAGAATTAATAAGTAAATTATATATAATCTTATATCTTTCTTTAGTCCTCCAGATTTTGTCATTTTATAAAGGCCGCAGCATATTATACAAAATGGAGAAGTAGTGGATCAGCGTAATAGTAATGTAATTAAAAGGAGGAATTTTTAGGAAAAAAAATCACACTGACCTGTGAGTGATTTATGCAAAAACATGGGTAAGCTTCAAGCAAAATAAATGAATAAATATTCGGGGCCTAATGCAACTGACAGTTAATTAGGGTGATAATGTGATGTTCTTGGTGATGGCAGTGACAACAATATTACACACCCGTAGGTAAACATAATCATTCTAAACAAGTAGCAGCATACAAATGCTTCCATGATATTGTTAGTTAATTTATGTTCACTGAGTTTTGATTTCAGACAAAGGGACTGCTCAGCCTGCATTTCTACACAGATATTTGCAGTTGCTCTTACCTTAGCAACCTTGGATCATCTAAGTAACATGTACTAGAAATAGCAAAAGCACAAGACAGGTAGCATTATGCACTTTTAAGCACTTGACCAAGTACACCAGCATGTACGCGTTAATGATCTAACAAGAAAGAACGAATCCTATTGATCACTATTCTAATAAAAGTATCCTATCGATCACTAACTAAAATTAATATATGTCAACATATCAAGTGAAATGTGATACATGCTGTGTGGTTGGTGGTATACTTGATGCCAAATCTATGACCTTTTGAAAACGGTACGCAAAGGTACCACTCATGAACAGTCCAAAGTTGCTGTCATAAGTTTACCTGTCCTAATCATTTATTCTCAGTTTGACCGCCTTTTCATTGTAAAAAGGTACTGTTATGGAACGACTAGGGGGAAGAACTCCTGGCCGGGCAGGAAACCCGGCCAGATCGTCGAGGAACAGGGCGCCTATGGCTGCTTCTATTCTTCTTCGATGACTCTAATCCTAGGACCTAGGCCGCCTTTATAGACTAGGTGACCTAATAAACTCTAACCTTCCGTGATACTGTTCACGCGCACTGTAGCACGCGTGAACAGTACACGGGTCTCTCTATGGGCTCTACAGCCCATAACAGGCCCAGCCCTGTCATAACAGGTACAGTTAGTCTGAAGCCTTGTGTAAATAACTGATTGTGTTTGTGTTGATGTTAATTGCATGTTCATTAATTTAATTCTTTTATGACTAAAGTAACACATAGGCACTAAGCAAGTCTTTCTCTCATCTTACTCATGCATAGACAGTTATGGCTATTTTAAACCATCACTGAATTCTAGGTCAAAAGTAACTCAAAATTGTCCCCACAAGTTTTTGTTAATCCAATCAATAAAGACAAATAGGTATATGGTTTGTAAGCTTTATCGTTCTGGATGGTGCAAAAGAGGGAAGATCTTGAGATTCTTACGTGTTTCAGGTGATGTGAGCATGGTGATGACACTTGAACAGGACAATCACTAGCTTCACAGTCAAAAGGTCTCTCTCCTGAGCATGCCTTCAGATAGCTTTTCTGAAAATCAAGCTGCAGCAGATGGGATCTGGATTAGTTGCAATACCACTTTCATTGATGTATATTGCTGTTTCTTCAGACTGCCACTACTCAACCACAATATCGTAGACTTCATTGTGCACAATTATCTAGAATGAGTGGCAAACCGACAGTTAGAATTGTTCTGGAATAAAACTCCGTGTCATTGTAACAAAGTATCACTTTACAAAGCAGCATGATTGCCATGTGTTCATATGAGGTCATTCAGTCACAACAGAGGACATGATACTAAAAGTGATTCTATTCTTTCCTAGAAGGAGGCCACAGAAATCCTCCCAAACTTAGCTGATTTTGACTACAGGCCATAAGAAATCCAGTGCCCTCGAGTGTTGCAGAATAGTTTGAAGCGCACGCCGTTAGCCATTTTTGTTACTAATAAACTACTCCCTCCATCCCACAAAGAGTATCCTTTGGTTTTGTCCTAAGTCAAAAAAATTTTAATTTGACCAAGTTTACAATGAAGAGTATCAACATTTATAGCACCAAATAGATATACTATGAAAATATATTTCATAATGAATCTAATGAAACTTATTAGGTATCAAAAGTATTTATATATTTTTATATAAACTTGGTCAAACATAAAATGATTTGACTTAGAAAACTAAAAGAACACTTTCGTAGGACGGAGGGAGTAAAAAGTAGCATATGACCGTTACTAAACATAATTTGGAGAATCACATATCCATGTTATACGAATGGTTGCCTAAGCAGCTATATAGATGTGCTCAGTTTATCCCATAGCTAAAATCATGAGAATTATATCGGTTGCAGATTGCGACCATTTAACTCATCGAAAATTGATATGGCCTGCGGCTTTGGGACCAGGAGATGAATCAATTCAGCATTTCAACATCAAACCGAACTCACCGGTTTTGAGACCAGGAGATGAGTCATTCAGCGTTTCAACATCAAACCGAACTCACCAAGAATACAGTGGACAAACTGGAGCTGAAATTCTGGATCTTGAAGCTGTCCAACGAACAGTTTGGACTCGCAGAAACGGCTGAACAGGCAAGGAGCGAACCTGAAAAAAACCCCATCCGACGGATGCGTCGGCCGCGGGGACGCAGCACCGACCGATAGCGTAGGTGGCGCATGGTACCCATCGCTACCAGCCCCGGTCGCGCCGTCGTCTCCTTGAACGATCCGGCGTAGGACGTGTCTGAGAGGTCACCTCGCGGCGTTGCGAGGCCGCCGCCTCCTCCCGCGTTGCCGTGCGGAGAGACGACGATTCGGTGGAGACTTTCGTGGGCCGGCCGCCGCCGCCTCTGCCCTCTTCCTTTTCGCTATGAAAAAGTTCCAATTTACCTCCCTCAACTATACATAAAGTCTACTTTTCCTCCCTAATCTTCAAATCCGGGTAACCCACCTCCTCAACTTTCAAAATGGTTCACTTTACCTGTCCGAGTTATAAACGGTTTTTAATGGAGGTTTTGCCCGTTTCAATTAAAAATAAATCTTATAAATACCTAATAAAGTTATTAAACCACGAAAAATATCTCTAAGCTTTTAAAAAATTCAATAAAAATCATAGAGATGGATTGGGACACAATAAACCTAAATAAAATATTTAAAAGTAGTGCATATCGATAAAATCTTCTGAAATTTATATTTATGTCTTGCAAAATGGAAAAAAATAAAAATAATATTAAAATATTTTAATATATGTATAATTGCATCTTGAATACTATCAGAAATAAAACATGAGATGAAGCTAATATGAATACATTCAGCATAAATGCATTCAATGGTAATTTGTTACATTTATGATGGTTACATGTCATATATTTATATTATGAAAAGCTCCTAATTTGTTTTAGATATGAATTAGAATATTGTGTTTTACTTTTCATTTTTTTTTGGATATTTACTTTTTTTACTTGAGCTAAATATAATTTTTGGAAGATTATTTATATATTTTCACGAGATCTAAATGTGTTATTTGGGTTTATCCTGTCAATCTATCTCTATGATTTTTCACAGAATTTCTAGAAACTTAGGGACATTTTTGTGATTTATTAACCTCATTGTGTATTTACTAGATTTAATTTTAATTGAAAAATACAATAACGCTTTTGAAAACCGCTTATAACCGGGCAAGGAGATTAACTGAACGGTTTTAAAAGTTGCGGGAGGTGGATTACCCGGTTTTGGAGTTTAGGGAGGAAAGCTGGACTTTTGATATAGTTGATGGAGGTAAAATGGACTTTTTCCTTTCGCTATCGAAGTTCTGGTGGGCTGGACACACGCTGCGCCTGCTGGCCTGCTGCACCGCAGCTAGGTCGCGGCTCTCAAAGTAGTGGGCTTTATCCTTCAAGGCTTAAACCTCTCGCTGGGCTGATTTCTGGCAAACGGGAATCCGGAAGTATAATTCGGTTCAATGTTCATCCTGAAAAAAAAAATTTCTACGTCATAACTCTCCCACCCCTTCATCCTTTAATTGTGGTTAGGCCACAGAAACATCTCGTTCATTCGTTTCACATCTCCCTCTCGCATTTGTCCGACTTTCTCCTCCACCCGAACGCCGATCCAAAAATTATGCCCCACTTGCCGCACTCCCCTCTCCCAATCCCGATCTCCTTCCTTCCTCACACTTGCGCCGCCAATTTCTCTCCCCGCTCCCCTCCCACCATCGCCTCGCTGCGTGCGTATGGCGGCACAAGGTCGCACCGAGCCATGCTGCAGACGAACGCCGGTGCGGGTCTCACCCAGCCTCGCCGCGTGCGGATGGCGGCGTGGGGCCGCACTGCAGACGGACGATGGCGCCGGGTCTCGCCCAGCCTCCTGCACACCCATGGCGGTTTCCTGAGCACACCAGATCTAGGCTCCTGCTCGAGGAAGATACAGAATGGGGCGGCGAACAAGGCGAGCGACACGGCGAGGAAGGCTGCGGTGACTCAGAGAAGAGGCTGAGGCGCTAGAGCAGGAGGGGCCGCGCTCCTCGATGGAATGGGCTCGGAGATCAGGACGTCGTAAGCGGAGGAGATGGACGAGGACGCATGCTACGTTGGGGGCTGCATGTGTCCTCTCTATAGATGGCCATATGGGCCGCCCGGCCCTAGCCCGGCCCTGGCACTATGTGGCACGGCCCGAATCGGCCCGGCCCGCATCGGCACTACGGCTATTTCGTGCCGGGCCGTGCCGGCACTGCGTGCCGCACTTGCGGCCCAGGCACGGCCCTGCAGCCCCGCCGTAGTGCCTTTCCGGCACGACGGCCCGACCGTGCCTGCGCGGCCCAGCACGACGACGAGGCACAAGCGCGAGGGAGCAGCAGCCCCCGTGCCAGCCAAGGGTCAACCAAGGTGCGACAACGGCGGGAGCAAGGCATGGCGTGCAAGGCATGGCCAGCGCTGCTCGCGGAAAACGGCGACCAGGGAGAGAGAAAGGGAGGGGCGGCTACCGAGGAGAAAGAAGGGGAGGGGCCGGCAGCCGGCGCAGGCCTGCGGATCCCGGCGGCGACCGGTCCCTGGGGGCAGAGGCTGTGAGGAGAGGCGACGATGGGCGACGGTTGCTCTCGGGCGGAGGCTCGTGCAGGATCCCAGCTCCAGCCGCGGCCGACCCCGAGGGGCTGCGGCGGGCGCAGTGGCCGGTGGGAGGAGAAGCGAAGGGGGGCGGCTCGGTGGGAGGAGAAGCGAAGGGGGCCGGCCCCGGGGGCTGCGGCGCTGCGGTGGACGGCGGCTCTCGCGCGAAGGGGCGAGCGGGCGGCTCGGTCTGTGGTGGAAAGGGAGATATTAGGGTTTTTTAGGAGAAGTATATATATATCAATGTATGATGGGCTTTTATCGGGCCACATAGTGCCAGCCCAATTCTCGTGCCGGGCCAGGGCCAGCACTACGTGCCGAGCCAACGGCCCAGGCACGGCCCTACGCATCGTGCCGGCCGGCACTAGCACTATGCACATCGGGCCGGGCCGGGCTAGGGTCGTGCTTTCTAGGGCCGTGCCTCGGGCCGCCCATTTGGCCCGGCCCACATGGCCATCTATAGTCCTCTCTCCTCTGCTATCGCCACGCTGCCCCTCTCCTCTCTGATGCTCGAGCACGAAGCACCTCCTCCTCGATCCCCCTCCGCACCAGTGCACCACGCGGCCAGGGTGCTCGCGCCCCCTCCTCCGTCGTGTCGCCTCTCGTCCGTTCGCGAATTCCAGCGGGCAAGCGTACCACGTTATCGTGAAGGCCATTGCTACGACGCTACCCCCGTCATATCCCATCTCTCCTTCTCCATCAGCCCCGGAAGGGAAAGGCGATGGATGGACATGGACCGGCAGCGGCGAATGCAAAGGGCACATCATCCACACCATGGTGGCCTCCTCCAGTCCTCCTTCCCATGTTCCCGCGTCGGCGACAGCTATCGTCCCTAATAACGGCATGGAGGTCGACATGGACAACATCCACCATGTATTCGCTGAAACACCTTCTAGGTAAATGATACAAGTCCTGATTTCTGGAGGATTTTGAAGAACTTTAAGGAGGGTCTCCGGCAGCACCATGTTGTGCGCTGATGGTTGGGTTGATCCAATTTCTTCGTCTATTCTGCTTGTGTGATCTGATTAGGTGCCAATCACGTAATCCCCTAAGCTCATGAACTAGTAAGGTTATCAAATGAATTGTAATAACAATTGAAATGGTTGAGAAAGATATGCAAGGATGGTCTTAAGGACCCAAAAGGTTTTTCTTTCAATGGTAAGCAATGTGTCCGTCAATAGCAAGACGTCTGTGGTGACTTCGTCAATTTCAAGATCAAAATAGTGAAAGGACCTTGATGTCGCCTAGAGGGGGGGTGAATAGGCGAATCTGCGATTTACAAAAACTAATTCCAACTGTCAGCACCAAAACCGGTATTACCGGTTTGGCAAACCGGTAAAACCGGTTCTACACAGATTGCACCAACAAATGTAATTTGCCCCTCTACGAATTCTAGCACAAACCACAAATGGTGTGAAGCTTCCAGGGATGTTTCCAAGTGTTCCAATGAAGCTCCTGCACACAGCTCAAGCACACCAAAGTAGATCGAAGCGGAAGCACAAGTAATATGCTAGAAAAGACAAATTGAGGAAAGAGCTCAAACCAAGAGACAAGAGATTTTTCTCCCGAAGTTCGGATTCACCGCTTGCACTAAGCAGCCACCAAGGCACGGTGAATCCTACTCTCCGTTGAGGAAGCTTATGCGACCACCACTTAGGTCAAGCTATCTCCTCGATTCCACTAATTCGATCTTTTCCCACGAAGGAGGCAAGACCAACCTGCACAAACAAATTTCCCGTGGCTTACCACACACTTTGGTAGCTCACCGGGCGACGCCTAGCCGTCTAGGAGGAAGAACCTCCAAGAGTAACAAATGCTTCAACAGCTGATCGACGAAACCACAAGTGCTCAAGGAATGGATTGCTCTCCAATGCTCACACACAAGTCACTCTCTCAACCCAACTCAAGAATCTCACAAGGATTGCTCAAATCTCACAAAGAGAGGTTGGGGAGAGCTCTGCTGGCTTCTAGGATGTGTTAGGGACGCAAAAGAACCAGCAGCCCCTCAATGAGGAGCTCATGGGTATAAATACCCATCCCACCAAAAACTAGCCGTTTTTCTGTCAGAGAAAACCAGTTTCACCGGTTACCAAAACCGGTTTCACCGGATTTCAAACAAACTAGTCGTTAGACGCTCAGGCCACATAAACCGGTTTAACCGGTTCTTAAAAAACCGGTTTACCCAGAGAACCCCCACTAAGTTAGAATCTCTCATGGTTAAACTCACAAGGGTTCACTTGAGCACTTTTGGAGATTGTCATTCAACCAATGTTGCATCCCTCTTGATAGTACGGCATACCTACACTCAAGACATAAGATAAATCATAATTCAACTACTTGAGCTTGTATGTCAATGATCATGCCATTACTTGATCAATCACTTCTTTGAGGGCTTTTCAACATTGTATCTTCAACTGAGCATATCCACCTTGAGCTAGTGACTTAGGATTTTCCATAACTTATATTTGAGTTCACTTTAATCCTTAGGTCACCCTCTTTATCAATCATAACATATATATGCATTGCATTGCTTTTCTTGATGAGACTTAGATATGATACTTCGAACACACCCCGGATACTAGATGCTTCACCCTAGCAATTTGCACCTTAGCTTGCTTAGTCCCTCGCTCTAGTCATCTCGATTTTCTTCTTCATCACTTACCCTTGTATCATCAAGTCGACTTTGCTTTGCCTTTGAATGAATTCCACTTGAAAGAATCTTCAAATGCTTGTTCTTGATTGACAAAGAATATCCCACATAATGCAAGCTTCCAATTGAAGACCAATATGTAACACATATGCTCATGTCATTTTTATCATACATACATGAAGTCTTGCACTATCCAATCTTATTGCAATATCCAATCTTATGCAATAATTCTTCTTTTCTAAACTGATCCATAAGTTTCTATCTTTATCATAGTGATAGTGTCTCATGTCTTGTACAAAGAGCATCCATGACATGAGACCAATAATGATCCAAGCATACCTTTTTGAAACTAACATCCCAATATTTTAATGACTATCCATCTTAAGCAATTAGAGACCATATATGAATCATAGAGCTATGTCTCCATCATGAATACCAATGACATGCCATTTTCAACATTCTAGAAATCATGGGATCATACTTGCTTGCTTTGATTAATAAACACATATATATCATGAGCATATAAACTGTAAATGAACTATAAGAATAGATCCCTGCTCATGCACTTAAACAAACAAGTTAGTCCTTTAATCGTTTTGTCACTCAATTCACCAAAATCTACTTGAGGGCCTGGATGCACTTTCAAATAGCCGTCGGCCCAGTTTCACGGAGGTGCTCATAGGATTAGGATTTGCGTGCGCATTTTTATAGAAGTGGGTGGGTGTGCGTGTATGAGTGTTTGCATCCATACTAGTGTTTTGCAAAAAAAAACTCATTAAAAATGCAGAAAGACACATCATAAAACAAAAATTTATATGCATGAAAAAAAATTGCATATGCGGACCAATGGTATACAAGCTCGTGAATAAAAAAATACACATGGACCGAATCAGAACGTTCATGGAACAAATTTGAAAAGAGTGCAAAAAAAATTGTATAATAGAAACAACTAGTATACAAGGTTGTGGAATAGAATGCATGTAAAACAAATTATGAACACTAGTGGAACAAAATTTGTATGCATGGAACAAAATTTGTATAATAGGAACAATCATTATACCAATGCGTTAAACTTTATGCACTGGAACAAATCACGAACACTTGTGGGACAAAAAGTTATACACATATAACATATATTTATACACAAGAAACAGTTAGTATACAAAACTTGTGGAAAAAAACATAAACATGAAAATAAATAATGAATGCTCGTGGAACAAAGTTTATACACATAAATCAAATATATACACACACATATATTAGGAACAATTAGTATATGAATAGTAGAAGAAAAATAGTGAAATCTTAGATGGACCAAATTTTGCTCTCAACTTTGGCTAAAAACATAAAAAATATAGAATATAAGTAAAAAAATAAATAATTCACACAACAAGACATACAAATGAGAACTGTGGTGAAAGAAATAAAAGAGAATAAAAAAACTATGCATTTCAACCCCGAGTTATTAAAGCAAGAACGAAACCGCAAGTGGCGTAGCCAGTAGTTTATTGGGCTTCCTCCCTTCAAGGCCTGGCAAAATTTGTTGGGCTACAAAGGCGTCCGAGCGACATTTAGATTCCGAAAAAAATATGCTGCTGTTCATTGGACATCCGATAGACTGTTGGTTGTTGCATCTTGCAAATAATTGACTCCTTTGTAAAATTGCAATCAAATAATTTTTGTTAAAGAATAAAAGACATCACACTATACAATGATGAGCAGTTGCGTCTCAAATGTCTAACAGATGGGCAGCTGTATATGTCTCGATAAATGGAGGTTAGGCCCTGCTTTTCATGGATTCAAGCACCGGACGCACTTCAGTTGCCAAGTCCGGACGCTCCTTCCGTTTGTCATTGCTGCATTTCAGACCTAGGCGCATCATTTCCACGGCGTCTAGTTTTGACCAGTCACCCAACTTCAGCCTAGTATCCACAAGCTGGTCGCTTAGATTTTCTTCTACACAAGATATCAGATTCACTGGACCTCGCCCTGTGACCAACTGCAGCAGTATGATACCCAGAGCGTACACATCTGATTGAGGGGTCAATTTGTCCGTCCGGATGAACTCCGGGTCCATATAGAACATGGTACCCTTGCCAGCAACAGTGGTATGGCTAGGTGTTGCTGTATCGCTTCTATTCTTAAGGAGACGGGAGATTCCAAAGTCACCGAGCTTGCACACGTATTTTGCATCGAAAAGTATGTTGCTTGGTTTAAGATCACCATGAGCAATTGGATTAGGCTTGGCGTTGTGGAGGAACTCAAGTGCGGTGCAGATGCTGATGGCTGCATGGATTCTATCTTCCCATGAGAAGGATTTCCTGAGGCGATCCTCAAGGGTGCCATTGGGTAAATATTCGTATATTAGGGCGAGTCTCTTGCCGCATGCACCGACGAGGGTGACCAGGTTTTCATGTCGCATCCTTCTTAGGATCTTAACCTGCATTTTTTGGATTATATAGTAAGAAACAAAGGAATAAAATGATGGACACATGCGGATGGAGTATATTTAAGGGAAGAGTTCAGTTTACACCTCCAATCATTATAGAAATAATCGTAAGTGATTCGTTCTAAATCAGAAAAATATGAAACACGTACCATAAAATTGTAGAAAATGTAACTTACGTGTTGTGCTCTACCGGGAGTTATTAATTCTCTCACACACGCACATTCATCCCTAGCATCTCCAGCAGTTTCCCAATAAGCATTTTCCAATAATCACCTAATGGGGATGTCCCAATATCTCTTTCATGATTATTTGGGGAGTTGCTTTTGTAGTTCCCTAGTAACCCTGTCCCAATCCAACTACCGTATTGGGAGAGTCACAACTCCCCCTCTATTTGGGGAGAGTTGGGGTGGATTATTGGTTTGTCCCAATAATTATTGAGAAAAAGGAAAGATAATGGGTATCTACTGGAGCACTATTTTTTCAATAACCCCCAATACGGTAGTTGGATTGGGGAATGGGGAACTGCTAGAGATGCTCTAATAGAGTATTTATTTGTACTTACCTCTTGCTCGAATTCACGTTTTCCTTGCCTACTTCCATAACCTTGAATCTTTACGGCAAAAATAGTGTTCCGAATTTTCGCCCTGTACACACTGCCAAATCCACCTTCTCCGAGATGCACCCCATTATCGATTGCATCATCTACCTCTGAAGGATTGAATTCATGGAGCATAACTCTAAGCTGCAAGCATTAAATAAAAATTGGAAGACGAGTATTTATAAAATAAATTAGAGAATGAAGGCCATTAACCTCCACAATTCTCTATTTGAGATCATTCTTATCTACTAGAAGGTGAAATGCGAAAAGGTAGCCTTCTCTTGGGATTGGATCTAGTAGTAGTATACTCTAGTTGGTGAAACTATTTTGACTGCAAAAACTCCTTTGATGTACAGCCAATACTTAGTCTCTGTCTGTGCCTTCGTTTCTCTTTGCTTGTGGTGGTTTTTTTTTTTGGAATACTTTTGTGTTTGTGGTGTGGATGTAAGAGAACTCCGTTAAATGTTGTCATAATAGCAGGCGAGTACTATTGTGTATTGTCTCAAACAGCTACTCTACTTGCTTACCATCGATCTTTCCATCGGTGTGTAAAACACGCCTATATGGAGTTCTTTCATCGTCGAAGTAATTCCATCATCCATTAAGACGTCGTAGTATATTGCACCTTGTGCGAGAGTAAATATCCCTGTACCGCCAACGATGGCCCACTCACCATGGCTCCTTTCCTGTTCAATCATTCCTGTTACTACAAGCGTGGAACTCGGGTAGCTTGACGCGTACACAAGTTCCATGCAAATCACATAGTAAATACTCGAGGGCAGAAGTACATAACAGCAAGCATCCATTCTATCTCTGTCCCGAAAAAAAAAGAGGTCACTAATTACACGATTCAAAGTTTGTCTCTAAAATAAATCATTTTATCCCTATATTTAGTGTGCGCATGCGCATGTAACAACCAATTTATGCTGAAGATGGCTAATAAATAGGGAAAAGTGAGATCATTTCACCTCACTGTAAATCTGCTATAGATAGATTTCCTAGAATAACTTGTTTTTGGAGACGATAGGGGTATAAAGCACACATACCACGACTCATCCGAGAAGATTATGTTGCAAGAAAGGAGCCAACTGCCGTGGCCGCCTGGTTCGTCCTTGCCTGTCTGCATATGATGGCCTCGTGCACGAGCGACCATTTTACCTTTCTTTGTGTTATCATATATAGGCCAATCGTTAACCATGGTAACCCCAAATCCTTTGCCGCTCTTCGGCTTTACCACCTCGTTTTGGTTCCTGTCTGGCCCATCATACTCCTGGTACAAATACAAAACGAGGTAGAGCTGGTCTTGGCTGAAGGCATGCCGCAGGGGAGAAGTTTGGAACAGCTGATTAGCCATATGGCCGTGGCTATGGCACTATCACTTGTATGTGCGAGTGGGACGAAGAGCGAGAGAGTGAGAGAGAACAATAATGCCTGCTTTTTTCCGTGGATAGGAATGAGGGTCGAGGTAGTTTGGCTAAAATAGCGGGTTCTTATATATATGCGTGTTTGTTAATAAGCCTGGACAAAATCAACTCAGACACGCTTTGACGAAATCAATGGCGCACAATACATTGTAAGCCCGGAAACGAGTAACGACCCTAGTGCCCCTTGAATTATGGGTTTTTGTTACTCTGACTGATTTAGCTCCATCAACTTCAAGTGACTTCAGCCTTTTGGACCCAATACAAATTATACTATCCTGCAAAAATAAGGTCAAATCAATCTAGCTAACTCATGGAGTAATACACAATTCCATCCAACCTATATAGTTATTTAAGGATTATGTGTTGAAAAGAGACATTCGCAACAGTCCACTGTCCATATTATAATCCGAAGATCAAAATGGATCAGATTATTACTATCCACAATCTAGATTTTCATAATCACTATGTACTACCCACATTTTTATAATCTTTAGGTGATCTAAGTGAGGCCTTTGTCTTCAACGGAAGCACACTTCAAAAAACAAAAAACAAAAAAAAAACTTGAAGAAATCAGTTCAGCATGACAACAACTGTGTTTAAACTGGTCGATCCTCATAATTTCGTTACTTTATGGTAACTAGTGGAGAGGCACGTGCCACAGGCACGTTTTTAAAAAACCAAATAAAAAATGATCCACATTCCTGGTTAATTTTTCCAAATTAACATATTGCACCATATAAACATTTCAAACAGTAACAATGAATCCACAAATAGAAGGATATTGGGCCGGATTGAAATGGGTGGCAAAAAATCGCCAATGAAAAAAGTTTCACCGAAATGTGAAAAGGTATTTCTAAAAGCATTTTATTCAGCGATACATCTGAGCCACGATCCTCCAAGCTCAACCAATAGTCGACATAATCAAACTTGCCAATGTCTCCGGTAGTTTTTAGTTCTTTGGCTTAGCTCCTTTGCTCTGCACCATTCCCACTGACATCTTCCTCTTCACATATACTGGTTTTGACATTACAATCATTTTGTTATTTAAAAAGCTAACATATACGAATAATAAATAGACACAAACATGCTGAGGACAAGGTAGTGACAATCATTAAAGAACCTACTTGTTAATCAAAAGAGCTTTTAAACACCCCTGCATCCAAGGCTCTAATATTCAAATAACACATACATGTACAGAAAACCGAAAGCAGTGCTCTTTACCTATCCAATCCAATACTCCAATGCCACAAGCTGAATCCCAAATAGGATTTATATATTCAGATAACATATACATGTACAGGTTATGCTTTCGCTAACTATGCAGTACAAGACCATAGATCCCAAATAGGATTTATATATATGTAAGTAGGCCCAGTATTACAAAAGCACATTCTACATATTCATTACAGGAAGCAAAAATGCAATGAAATAACCTTATTGTAAAACAATGTATTCAAGAAATGTGAGAGGGTATGGTGATCCCTCTCGATGGGATTAAAAAAAGGTGCACGTGCGGCACGCACGTGTTTTTTAAGAAATTGGAATATATTATAATTATCATCATATATAAATTATAGTATGAAAGAAAATGCCTCACTGCCATGACTCTATAAATCCATCCTAGAACTAATACAAAGAACCTACAAATGATATATTTCTCATTCCCGAGCAATGCAGAATAGAACAACAACCTCCTTTGAATCTCTAAGGTGATTGCCTGGTGCTTCGAAGCATAATCAGAGTGTTCTTACATCAGAACAAAATCTACGTCTTGTGTAATAAGGAATGTTGTATAATCTCTCAACTTAAAAACCCAACTTAAATAAACCAGAAGGAATGAGCACATTGACCTAGAAAAAATGCAGATAAAGCATTCTTTAGAGAGATAATAAGGAAACCACAAGAACAAAATGAAGATGAGCATAGTGTTGATCCTTAGTGAGGCATAATTTGAAGCCTAATACATCAGATAGTCATGCTTTCATGCCAGAAGGAAGCACTGGTGGTAACAATGTACAAATGAGCAAATCAATTGATTGGCGTATAATTTGCTCAATAGAGAAAGGAATGTAAATACTCAAAAGCAAATACCAGCCCAAAAATGAAGAGTTAAGAATTGAATTGGAAAAATAATGGCGTAGGAAATACACACCTCAACGCAAATATAAACAATATATGTATCTCAATCTCCACATCTATATGTCATGGGTTGACAATATGATACAACTAAAAGGCACAACAGTGGAATGTAAAGTGTGTCAAAATTTGTGTTGGTATTCCCATTGAAAAAAGTGAGCCATGCTTGACAAAAATGCGTTAGTACCTGGTCGCAGTGAGATGAGCCTTTGAATACAGGTCTAGCCAGTCATGTCCTGCCAAACTTAGAAAAATAGTTTTTGAACATGCATTCTAGATAGAACCTTGGATACAGACAACAACACATTTTAGAGTACCTTAGGAGGTAATTTACTAAGGGGGTGTTTAGATGTTGTTATGCATAGTATTTTTATGCATTGGGTCGCGTGCCACAGAGAGGAAAAAGTGCATTGGGAAGCGCGTATTATGCAAAATGGAGGAGAGAGGGGGTGAACTAAACACCCCCTAAACAAGGTCAACACATTGGGCCTAATTATCAAAGGTATGGTAATCATGAGAACCCAAAGCCTGCAAAATAGTTATCGCCGGCAACACAACTTAAAGTGAATTTTAGACAAGAAAATATGATAATAAAAGAAATATATCTATACTGCCCAAGCATGGCTCTATGTACATCAGTCAAGTGTGCTAATGCATCTATGTACATCATCTCAAATGGCAGCACCTCAACATAAAAAAATAGAGGGCAAGCATAAAGAAGAAAAAAGGACTACAATTATGTACGTATCTGCCATTCAATACAAGGAGCCTTTCAGCATTTCAGTTTTTACACTCATGAGTTTTGTTTCTCACTCATCATGAACACGGAACATCAATGCATTGCCTCATTAATTAATAGAAAAAGGGAACAAGCGAGCATAGAAAATAATTAGCTTGCCACCATGATACCGACGTTTGATTCAGATGGATCCGCAGGGCATAAGAATAATCATATTGGGGAAAACAAGATAATCACCACTGTAAAAGTGCAAACTATTGAATCATTCATGCTGTGTCAGAGATGGCAGAGAACTACATGCATTCAATTGGAGCTCATCTCTGTTGCCACATGGTTCAGATTTGAGGCTATCTGATGCATAAGCCAAGTCCCATGCCATTCAGCTGTTAGAACCATATGGAAGGCTCTACTCTGTACAGTTAGCTTAAAAAGTTTTTCATGTATAACTCTGTATGGTTACTCTTACTCGTAGACACCAATCTGAACTGTCACAGAAAAAGGCAGTGTATATTCTATTCTCTCTTTTTCTGAGTGTGTATATTCTATTCTTAAGGAAGAAAGAAGCTGCAGAACGAAGAAAGCAGCAAACGAAGGAGTGCTTATTACCCTGCAGTATAACGTGACATGATTTTTTTTCTCCTACCATACTAATTCACATGCATTGGCCTACAAATAATTGGCTGATGGCGAAAATTGGATCTGGGATGCAACTGTGCAAATAAAATTTCTTATAAGCATCACTTAAGTGTCACTAAAAGTGAGGATAGCATAATTTTTTAGAGGAAAGAAATTAATACCATAAATGGCAACCTTGATAGGCAATGGTAGTATCAGCCTTTGCTATAGCCCCTTGTACCTAGGCACTGAATCACCAATCACATGCTACTGGTGCTCCTTGAATGAACAGATGAGTAATCTGTAGTATGTCTGAAAGCCAAAAAAAATGTGCATTAGAATTTAGAATTCAGAACAGGGGTCGGGTTTGATGAGCAATATGTAGTATGGCTGCGACAAAAAAAAAAGATTATATGCATGTAATATCAAGTACTCTAGCTATATGGTTGGTGGCATGGGGAAAATAGAGAACTCACCTGACAAGCTAAACATGAAGCACAACAAATTAACTAAAAAAAGTTTTTGCTAAACCAACTCAAACCATGAAAACAGGGATCAGTACAAAAAAATGACTTCACCTTTTTTTTTCTAAGCTGAATCAAACCATGGAAACACATGTACACAGAGAATTACCAAACTGACACTGATCTTTATTTTATAATCATTTACCTTTTAATCTTCATCGCTTCTTGGTCTGCAACTGTCACTGATCTTTATTTTATAGCAATATGGTTGTCCTGTAAGAGAAGTCAGAGGGTAAGAAAGTACATATGAAATTTTCGAATGCATAAACTCAAAGGAGAGAGTAAGAAAGATGCATGCAAGATACTCATCAAAAGAATGTGGAAGCTACAGAATATTTTTAATGTATAGATTCAAGCAGGCCTGCTTTGCATAAATAATGTATGTTTACACATACTGCACAATGCATCAGAACTCACATTTGTAGCATGGAACTGCGGCCGGAATACAACCTTGACTTTTGTCTTTTCAATCTTCCATTTTGGCACCCTTGACATTGTGACAGTATAATGACAATTATAGAAAAGGTTTGCAGTTTAAATGTCTCTCAAGTGTAGAAGGACCGACATTATTTTTTGTCTGAAAGCGAAGGCAACATAAACTTCCTCACATCAATTAATGTAATTCATCCCCTTTCATCAGATATATCAAAACGTTGCACAAACAAACCAGAAACAATCAAACATAGACCAAGAAACATAAAAGAGAGGAAACAATAACACCAACTGCTATATTCAGGTGTAGCTAATGATGTCTGATATACGCAAACAAAAAGCCTCAAAACATTCTACTGGATTTGATCCCAAACCAATCTATTTTCATGTCCAAAAGTAAATAGGATCTATTTGCACCGTACCTTGAGGTGCACGTGCGGCTTCCACCGCTTCCCCACCGCCGCGGCTTCCTCCCGCGCCCGCCGCGGCGCGCTCCCTTCCCCGATCACCCTCGCCGCCGCAAAGGCAGGAGACACGGCCGCCTCCCCATAGCTTGTTGCTCAGCTGCTCTGATCATGCCTAGTTGTCTTGCAGATAATATGAAAATATTTGGCCACTGAAAGAACAGCTTGAATAGAACAAGCTCAGAAAATGTGTGTAAAACATCCTGACAATAGCCTAAATAAAATACATTACAATATTGGTCTTTCTGTGGATAATCAAAATGAATAATGATGTAGACATAAACACAAACACCTGGTGTGCAGTAAAGGAGGGGCTACTGCAAGGAACAAACAATGCTACGATCCCCAATAAAAGTTCACTGCCTCAATGGGAATTCAATGTTCAACTGGCATTGGATGAGAAGGTGACTGGCAATTTGCACGTACATAAGGAGTTAAGCACATTGGGAAAGGAGAAGGCCACAATCTGAGGGACCAAGGAGAAGCTTTAATGTACTCACCAGAGGCCATGGGCACCGTCATTTCTACAAATGGTCTGCATCAGGATTATCTCTCCGCAGTCGTCCGCGTTCGTGAGGCGACCATCGTGTGTGCAGCATGGCCACGACGATCTGCGAGCGGAGACTTAACATCGGTCAGATTAGGGTAGGTGTTGAGGAAGGAAGACGATGAGATGTGAGTAGCGTGTGGTGGCGTACCTGGTGGTAAGCAAAGGCTTGGCCTCGCCGCCGCTGCCACGTCCTCCTGGACTATCACTGACTGCGCGCCCACCCACCCCCCCTCCCACCAGGCCACCATCGACCCCACCACACGTCGTCCCCGAACTGACGACCTCGCACATCCACGCCAGGTCGCCGCTCGACCACTCCCCCGGCACCAAGGGACATACAGAGTTGAACGCGCTCATCTAACTGCGATTACATGGACCATCGATGAACGAAGAAATAATAAATAAACAATCTGAAATTGCAAATGATCCATCGATCAACAAAGAAACAATAAAGAAACAATCTCAAATTGCAAAGGATCAATCGATCAACGAAGAAACAATCAACATATAAACGATGAAATACTGACCTCTCCCCGGCGGCGGCGAGCACCGCATCGAGGCAGATCGAGGAGGACAACGCGGTCGCCTTGTCCTCCTTCCCACCCGCCCCCTCGGCCCCTCCTCCGCCGCCGCCAACCCGACGACCACCCCTGCCTCCACCTTGGGCTCCGCACCGACGCCCATCCCCTCCCCCTCCTCCTTCGTCCCTATCCTCCCCCTCACCAACCGCGGGATTTCTTGGCCGGATCATGCAAAATCCGAGCTAGGCCTGAGGGAAACGTGGCTCCAAACGGCCGCTCGGCGAGGCGAGGCCGCGTCCCGTGCCTCGGGGATCGGCGCGCCCTCGGGGTGCTCGTGCCATACCTTGAGGTGTATCACGTCGAACGACTTCCATCGCTTCCCCACCGCCGTGGCTTCCTCCCGCGCCCGCCGCAGCGCGCTCCCTTCCCCTGCCGACGCAAAGGCGGGAGACACGGATGCCTCCCAGGCGCCGCTCCCGCCTCCACCGTGCCTCCGCGCTCCCCCACCATCGCTGCTTCCAGCCCGGCTGACCGCCGTCGCGCCTCGCCCCATCGCTGCTCCTCGCCATAGGCACGAGGTGGTGAGGGGCGAGGGAGCGGGAGGATAGGCCTGGGCGACGTATGGATGGAAGGGGAGGAGCGCGGCCCGGTGATGTAGCTGATACCGGGAGGCAGGGACGCGTGCACGAGGGAGAGAATGAAATCATCGTGCGGGATTGACGGGGGCGGGTCGGGGGTGGGTACCCAGGCGGGTATGCGTGGTGAAAAAAACAGGTGAAAAAGTATGAAGCATTTTAGAAATTATGATTTCTTCTGAGGCTTGAGAAACTTTGGTCATTTCAGAACTGTGGGGTGGGCCTCAACTGGGGATATGGTGATCCCTCTCGATGGGAAGAATGAATAACGATGGATGGATTAATTGGTTCTTGATTATGGTCAATTGATCGATCGAGGGTCCAGCGCCCGCTATGTGTTTGTGGCTTTGTGCAGTGCAGCACAGCCAAGGGATCGGAGGAATTGGATTATCCAATGAGATGAGAGACGAGCAAAAATTCAACAAGAAAACAATGCCCCTCACAAATTTGGAAATAATCTGATTGAAACCATCTGCCACAAAAAAGGCAATTAGCAGGCAGGCAATAAGGAAACCAATCAGCACAAATTGGGGCGGGATTGGAATTTCGAATGGTGAAAACAATGCCCCTCACAAATTTGGAAATAATCTGATTGAAACCATCTGCCACAAAAAAGGTAATTAGCAGGCAGGCAATAAGGAAACCAATCAGCACAAATTGGGGCGGGATTGGAATTTCGAATGGTGGGTATACGGAAGACAATTAGTAGGCGAGCAATAAGGAAACCAATCAGCACAAATTGGGGCAGGATTGGAATTTTGAATGGTGGGTACACGGGCGGGTAAATCAGAGCTTGGTGAAAAAAAATAACAATTTTGGCCTGAGGTATTTTCTAACGATCAAGTTTTCCCTCTCCCCCCTTTCGTCAAACTTTTTGGTCTGCCTTGTGGGCCCATCTAAGGAAGTTGTGAGGGGTAAGGCTGGGTAGGCGTTAGGTGAGAATTGTTTTCAAATGTTATTCTCTTTATAGTATAGATATAGATGAAATTCGAACATACCCCATAGCGGAAGAAAAAAGCGTGACAACAACCTATCATGTCGGATTTAAAATTATTAGGAAATAAGTATCAAACTAACCCACGTTACTGTGGTTTCTCGCAATCGTAGTGACAAGCTGATCGGACAACAAAACTACAAAAGCATCCATGCTCCTTGTTCCCCTGCTGCATGCATGTTCCCAGAACCAGGAGATGAATCACTCCGGAGTTTAGCGTCAGGACGACCTGCGGGCTGCGGTTGACGCTTTCAACGTGTGTCTCGGCCGCCGGACGCCGGCGACGACCGATCGCGCCGGGGTGACCATCGCTGCGAGCCCCGACCGGCCGGATGCACCGGTGTGTCACCTACGCTGTCAAATGGCCAGTGCCGCCGAAGCGCCGAGACAGACGCTTGAGGCCGGGAGGAATCACTCACGCCCGCGTCGCCTCCCTCCCAGGCGGCTCGGGCGACGCAACCCTAGCAGCCGCCGCCCCCTCCCCCCCTCTCCACCCCCCTCGCCGCCGCCGGAGGACGCCGCCGGAGGTCCAGGCGGCCTCGAGGAAGGCGGCGGCGGGGCGCTATTCGGCCTCTTCGTGGCGGGGCGCGCGGATCTGGGCGGGAGGCGGCCGAGACCTCGTGCCTCGTGCCGGTGCCGGTGAGGCTCTCCGTCGCCGGGGGGTTTCGGGGCGCGTTTCGCCCCGGCTTCCTGGGTGGCCTCGCCGGCGCGGGCGTCCTTGCGGGCAGCCTGGGTCGGGGCTTGCGGCCCCCCCGGTGTTGGGTCGACGGCGCGCCC
>CM014274.1:12662931-12721506 GCA_004135705.1 Alloteropsis semialata
GGCGGTCTGCGCGGTGCTGGGCACCGAGGCGGCCACGGGTGACCCTGCGTGGGGGACGCCGGCGATGCTGGCCGATCTGGGCCATGGTGGCCTGGATGGGTCCGGTGACCTCGGCGTGCGGGCGATGGGAGCGGATTTGTTGTGGCCGGCGCTCCCCTCCTCTTCTCTTCGACGGCGATGCAGATTCGGCGCTGCCTCGGTGGTGGGGTCAGGTGGTTTGTGGTGTGCTTTGTGGTGCCATGGTGGTGCTTCGGGGCGCTCCGGGCCATCTCTCAGGCAGAAGCGTCGCGGAGGCGAGGAGGAGCGTGCTTCTGCTCCTTGTTGCTGAGTGTGCTACTGACATGGTGTAGATCCGGGCGAAAGCCTTCACCGACACGTTTGCCGGTGGTAGTGGTGGCGGCGCCCTTGGAGCGTCGCTTCTCCCTATTGAGGGCACCACTGCGTGACACCTGTCCTAGCACGGGTCTCGGGGTGAAAACCAAGTCCAATTCTGGACGAGCGACGGCGGCGCCATTGGCGTCGTGCCCTCCTTGGAGGCGCCGCTTTTCGAGACCCGTCTCAGCTTGTAGCAGTGCTGGTGGCGGTTGGTTGGTGGTATTGCCCGTGCGCAAGTTCCGTGTTGGCGGGGAGGTGCAGAGGGCCCATGGGTGATGGAGGGTTTGAGCTAGCGCGTATGGTGCAGCGGTGATCTCGGTGACGGCTGGGCGAAGGCGATGCTCTCTTAGCAGTTTCAGATATCTGAGTCCTTGGCAGAGGTGAGGCGGTGGGTGAGGCGAGGCCCCCACGCAGAGTGGCCAGGGATCAGTGGTTTTCTTTGGTGCTGCGACGGGTGTGTTCTGCTGATGCTCCGCTGGAGCCGAGGGATCGACGATCGTGTGTGCGCGGCTTGAGGGTGCTAGTCCCATGGCGGAGGAGTTCTGTCAGCCGCTCGGGATTGCAGCGGGCTGCGTCTTTGGCGTGGCACAGCGTTGGTGACGACGGCGCAGTTTTCGACGGTTTTGCTTTCCACTCCTCTCCCAGGTGGTGGTGGTGTAGCGTTTTGTTGTATGCGTTGTTTGCGTGCGTTGTTTGTGTGGTGGTGGTGTTCGCTTCGGCGCGTGATGTACAATTGCTTTCTTCTTAAATGACATAGCAGTGCTCCTGCTTTAATTTAAAAAAAAAGACTCTTGAGGTCGCTACCTCGGCGGCGGGCCGGCAGCTCCCTGCGTGCGCGCGGAGCTGAGGGGACAGAAACAGAATTATATATATACGGGGATTTTGTTATGGCCTTGTGGGCTGTGCTGCTCTCTCCGTGCTGGTCTGGGCTGTCATCTCCGCCCCGGCTATTGGCCCTGGCCATGTTTGTAACGCAGGAATTTCGCAGGAATCGTTCGGTAATTTCATAGAAAATAGTTCAATTTCACTGGAAAAACGCAGGAATAGGAAAAAATTCTCGCATTCCAAACAAGGGCTAAGATCATCTCTCTCACAGGTTTTGGCGCTTGTCTACGTTTTTTACACTAAAATAGCGGTCCTTTTTAGATGAAAGAAGAATTATATTAGATTATAGTCGAGTATATTCTCAAGTTACAAGCACTATTAATACAAAGATTACACTTGTACAGTTGTACTCACAAACCGCTATTCATCTCTATGGTACTCATGCAACACATAGCTCCAAATCTCAATTCCGAACCTGTATGAAAAATCGTATAGATGACCGCACAGGCAAACACTCAGCAAACAGGCTGAGAACAGGTGCCCAAAGAGAGTTCTTTTACGGTACTTCATACTACTCTATACTAGTGTCTAACAAGGACTAGTATGAAAAGATTGTACGGTTCAAATTAATTGTATACTACTAAAAATTTTAACCGTAGTATAGTAGTATACACTGGGTAGTATAGTAGTATATGGGTATTTTGGGAAAAAAATCAATGGCGTAATTGATTTTAAAAAATTATTTTGAACCTTGATATATATTTTTGTATTTTCAATCTCTAATTTCATTTTCATCTAAGTGAAATTACTAAACTACCCCTTACTTATAAAGGTCTATATTATATACCACTCGTTGGTAGTATAGAGTACCGTAAAAGAGCTCCCCAAATAATGGCGGCCAACATTCCCGTATGCGAAATTGAGCATAAATTTCTACATGTTTACACAAGTGTACACCACCCTAAATTTTAGCTTTGCCCTGCCTTGGAAAATAGTTCAGGAATCTGAAAATACATTTTGAGAGTTTAGAAACTTAGATGACACACCAGAATAAATTTAGGGACCGATGATGTACTTTACTCCACCCTCTGAATGATAACTCTTTTACGGTACTTCATACTACTCTATACTAGTGTCTAAGAATGACTAGTATGAAATGATCGTACGGTTCAGATTAATTGTATACTACTGAAAACTTTAACGGTAGTATAGCAGTATACAGTGGGTAGTATAGTAGTATATGGATATTTTGAAAAATATTAAAGGCATAATTGATTTTAAAAAATCACTTTGATCCTTGATATATATTTTTGCATTTTCAATCTCTAATTTCATTTTCATCTAAGTGAAATTACTAAACTACCCCTTACTTATGGGGGTCTATACTATATACCACTCGTTGCTAGTATGGAGTACCGTAAAAGAGCTCCTGAAAGATCATTTCAGGATTTTATTTTTCTCCTATTCCACTGGTTGCGTTGTCAACTCTGCCGGCCAAATTAACTGGCCTCCATTTCATCTCTCTCCAATTGAACTCGGCAGCAACTCGAACACCTCGTCCTCTCCATCCTCCACCACCTCTCGCACTCCGTCGTAGACCCGCAGCCTCGGGAATTTTGACTTTTCTTGGCCGCCATTGCCACCACTGACGCCGAGCTCCATGCTCACAGGTAGGCCTGCTAATGGGTTGGGTTGAAATGGATTTTATAGGGTGGGTTTTGCTATAGAGTGTGTTTGGATAGGTTGAAATGGGTTGTACTAAGTAATGGGGTGGGGCGGAGCAAGTTTTATGTAAATGTGGGTTGGAGTGGGTTGGGGGGAGGGCGGTTGGAATGGGTGTATTCTTGGTAGAGTGCCCATTGCTAGACCTACACATGGACCCGCGTCAAGAGCCGGACCCTGAAAATAAAACCTCACGTTCACACTATAAATTTTTATCAAAATTGACTGAAATTTGTTGTAGATGACTCAGTATAACTGGTAGCTACTCTGTGCAAAGCAGTGTGGCTAGACCTACACGTGGGCCCGCGTGAAGAGCTCGACCTTAGAAATAAAACATCGAGTTCACACTATAAAATTTTATCGAAATTGACTGAAATTTATTGTAGATGACTCGGTATGACTGTCAACTACTCTGTGCAAAACAGTGTGGCTAGACATGCACGTGGGCCCCACGTCAAAAGTCAAGCTATGAAATTTCTATATATATAGAGAGAGAGAGTTAGTTATTAGTTAAACATAGGTGAGGCGGGTTTAATAACCCATTAGCAGACCTAGGTACGTATATCCACGGGTTTAAGCATCAAATGGGGCGGGACGGGGCGGGTTATTTTGTTGAGTGTTTGGGTTGGGGTGGGTTGCCATTTGATATTGATAAGCTTTGGGGTGGGGTGGATAAGGGGTAGGTTTAGCCCCTTTAGCAGGCCTACTCACAGTATGCCCCAGCTCCGGCCCTCCTTGACCACAATCGACCACGTAAATGGGTTCCGGCGATGTAGGAAATAGCGAACTATGAAATTTAGCGATAGTCTTCTCTAAAAGCTATAGAAAACTATAGCGGATTATAGTGAAAGCTATAGTAACTGTGTCAAAGCCATGAACATCATTTGTCAATGACTGATGACTGATGAGGCAGTTCTATAGTTAATCTACAAAGTAATACTATGCCTTAGGGCATGTATAACGATTAGACAACAGTTGTCTATTTGATTCCACATCAGCAAAATAAGATGACGTGACCATTATTAAATGAGAAAAAAATGTGTTGTTATCCTGACTTGTGCTCCTATATAAAACAACTTCAATCAGATGAGACATTAAATATCACACAGACAGCAGTTATCTATTATAAAGTTGTCTATTTAACTGTTTGTGTATATTAAATACTAGACAACAGCTGTCCAAACTATTGTACATGCCCGCATGCATTAATTAAATGCCCCTAACCTCGCAAAAAGCTGGGCAAGCAAAGTGCCAGGGCGATGCGGTGAATATGGCCCAAGCTCGTCGAGAACCATCTGAGACGGACGCACAGACCAATCGTTTCCCGTAAACCAGGTCCCAGAGAGATCCATTACCCTCTACACAAAACAGCAACCCCAGACGTGCACGGCGTCTGCGGAAATGGGCCACCAAGGAAGCAGATTGAGCTGCGGATTTGTGGCTGGCCGCGCCGCCAAATGGCCGCACCTGTGCCCATGCGCGAGCGGCGACGGCGGGGGACCCATATGCCGCGAGCTGGGCCGGTTTCCGCTCCACGCACGGCACGGCGCGGCTCGGCCTGGAGGAGCCCGATCCATCCTCAATTCACGCAGAAACCCGGCCGTATTTGCATTTCGTTTGGCCAGCGGCGGACTCGACCAGCGCGGCAGCGCCCCGCGCGCGGCAAAAAGGTTGGCGGAGAAGGCAGAGGCAGGCAAAGGAGTGGCAGCCAGCGTCTCACGAGTCACGATGGGTGGTGGTGGGGAATGTGTGGCATCATGCCTGCTGCTGCTGTGCTTTGTGCCGGGCTTTACAAACGGCTCTTTGCGGACGTCTCAGATAATGCATTACTGATGTAATCCGGTGATCCAACGGACTCTTACAGTATCCAGCATCGTTGAACTTGCACTGGCTACCGATGTCCCGGAACATCATGATTGAGCTTTGCACTGGCAACGACATTTTGGAGAACGGGAAACACACAAATATTTCTTATTCCGATTTTCAGTCAAACGTTTGTCCTATCGATTCCTCAGTGAACTTTGAACTCTAAAGGTCTAACCCAGCAAAGGGGTCATGAGTTATCATCATATATGAATTACATATTGGCATATTGCACATGAAGAGATTTCATACATCAATCTACATATCGTTCGTGGAAAATAGAACGGAAAATAACAACCAAATACTTGGAACATGGAAAAGAGTCAAAAGGAAGCTCTCGCCTACCCACCAAAAACCTCCTCTGCTACTGCTATCCTCTAGTCAATTCTCTCACCCCAACAATCATTCAGGCGATTCTCTGGCTCACCAAAAAGCGGCTCCAGAGTCTTCAGCCACAGAGGGCTACAGTGCGGAGCAGCGAATCGAGGGTGATTCGCTGCGCGTGCTCTCCCGCCGGTGAGGCCGCCAGTCCGGACCGGCTCCGGAGGCCACAGCGGCCCTTGGAGATGCGGCGGACGGCGGCTCCTCGCCGGTGAAGGGGGTTGGAGTGGGGAGAGTTGGTGCTTTGGGCGGCGAGAAGGACTTGTCCTCCTCGATTCGGCCATGGAGATTAGGTCCTAGTTTTAGTAGGTCTAGGGTTTGTGTCCTGCGCTGCGCCGGCGAGATGGTGGCGACGACGCGGCGGCGATGGAATAAGTTCTTCCGGCTCCTTCCCCGTCTCGACGGCGTTTGCTCCGACGCCGGCGAGGAGCCAGTGAAGATTATGTCCAGCGGTTCGGGAGCCTTCTTCTTCAGCTTCAGCGACGACGAGGTCTACTCCGGCGGAGGCGGCGTTCAACGGGTGTGTTCCTCTTCCTCTTCCAGGTCTGTTCCGCCCCGGTCGATCAGATATGGCCTGGGGGTGGTCCGAGATATGTGAGGCAAGCTCCAGTGTTGAGTTCCCATACCGGCGTGAAGAGGGATTTCTTCTCCGGCGACGGCAGCCACCGACGGCGGCGACGGCGGCGGCGGTTGAAGATGAAGAAGAGTTTAGAACTATCTGGGAGGGTCTTGTTTGTATTTTCTAGTTTGTTCAGGGGGCTTCCTGTAAACTTGTGGTTGTACTGTGTTTCTTTTTAATATAAAGTTACCCCTTTCGCAAAAAAAAAACTTCAAAAAAAAAAAACAATCATTGAGGCAGGCCGCATACCTCTACTCCGGTACACCGCACAAACGAACTGTCCAGCACCTTCTAAGCAAACCACCCTGCAAGGCCCAACCACTAAGAGAAGCGCCACTCATCGCCGGCGGGACCCAACCGTGGACTCACTAACGCCGGCACCCCGCGCCACCAAACCCCTTACCTACCGCGTCGCCGTATCTCCCCTGTCCCGACGTACGGTTCACCTATATATATATATACGCACGGACGTGTCCCACTGATTTTCGAGGAACAACTGCCGTTCCAGCGCGCCAACACAGACACACAAAACACAGGAGAGGAAGGAAAGCATCGTGCCTGCCATCCGTCCCGGATCCATCGCCATGGACCTTCTCTTCGTGGAGAAGCTCCTGATCGGCCTCTTGGCGTCCGTCGTGGTCGCCATCGCGGTGTCCAAGCTCTGCGGCCGCAAGCTCCGGCTGCCGCCGGGCCCCGTCCCCGTGCCCATCTTCGGCAACTGGCTGCAGGTCGGCGACGACCTCAACCACCGCAACCTCGCCGCGCTGGCCCGCAAGTTCGGCGACATCTTCCTCCTCCGGATGGGGCAGCGCAACCTGGTGGTGGTCTCGTCGCCGCCGCTGGCGCGGGATGTGCTCCACACGCAGGGCGTGGAGTTCGGCTCCCGCACCCGCAACGTGGTGTTCGACATCTTCACGGGCGAGGGCCAGGACATGGTGTTCACCGTGTACGGCGACCACTGGCGCAAGATGCGGCGCATCATGACCGTGCCCTTCTTCACCAGCAAGGTCGTGCAGCAGTACCGCGCGGGTTGGGAGGCCGAGGCCGCCGCCGTCGTGGACGGCGTCCGCGCCGACCCCGCGGCCGCCACCGAGGGCGTCGTGCTCCGCCGCCGCCTGCAGCTCATGATGTACAACAACATGTACCGCATCATGTTCGACCGCCGCTTCGAGAGCATGGACGACCCGCTCTTCCTCCGCCTCAAGACGCTCAACGGCGAGCGCAGCCGCCTTGCGCAGAGCTTCGAGTACAACTACGGCGACTTCATCCCCATCCTCCGCCCCTTCCTCCGCGGATACCTCAGGATCTGCAAGGAGGTCAAGGAGACCCGCCTCAAGCTCTTCAAGGATTTCTTTCTCGAGGAGAGGAAGTGCGTTCCTTCTTCTTTCTCCTGGTTTTCTTTCTTCTGCGTTTCTTAATTTCTTTACCGACAAGCACCAAGCGACTCTGACGAGGAATGGCATGATGTGCTGACATGGTGATGGGTGTCGGTGCGTGTTTGTGCAGGAAGCTGGCGAGCACCAAGGCCATGGACAGCAACGGGCTCAAGTGCGCCATTGATCACATCCTGGAGGCGCAGCAGAAGGGGGAGATCAACGAGGACAACGTGCTCTACATCGTCGAGAACATTAACGTCGCAGGTACGTAATTAATCCCGGCCGCTTTGAGGTTCAACATGACAAAGATTGTTCTGGACTTTAATTAGTGGCCTAGAAGTTTCTGTCATATGCTTCCAAGAGACCAAGACGCAACGATGGCACCATGTGAGGCCCAGAAACCTTCGCTCAGTTACGTCTACCTGACAGTCCACCAACAGTTAAACACGTGCTAGCTGCTATACTCACCTAACACAAACGGGTTATAACGCACCACGTAACCTAAAGTTATGCAAGCCTAATCTCTGTAGTACTCCATTTGTGGTTAGCATGATGTCACGTTTCTACCTCTTCAACTTTTGTTGTTGTTGTTTCTGTGAAGTACAGCATTCAGCAACAAAAGGTGTAGGCACCAAACTACATTAACAGAAGTGATAGCCGAACATAACCCGTGCCAACGATGTCTCGAAGCAAATTGTCGTTAGAGAATCAAATCATATCATCACTCGGTAGCAAATTGTCGTTAGAGAATCAAATCTGTTTTATCCCTGCACGTGACAGTGCTTCAATTCGTTGTGCTGTGTCTGTCCTGTGCAGCGATCGAGACGACGCTGTGGTCGATCGAGTGGGCGATCGCGGAGCTGGTGAACCACCCGGAGATCCAGCAGAAGCTGCGGCAGGAGCTGGACGCGGAGCTGGGCCCGGGGCACCAGATCACGGAGCCGGACACGCACAAGCTCCCCTACCTGCAGGCCGTGATCAAGGAGACGCTGCGGCTGCGCATGGCCATCCCGCTGCTGGTGCCGCACATGAACCTCCACGACGCCAAGCTCGGCGGCTACGACATCCCCGCCGAGAGCAAGGTGCTCGTCAACGCCTGGTACCTCGCCAACAACCCCGACAGCTGGCGGCGGCCCGAGGAATTCCGGCCCGAGCGCTTCCTGGAGGAGGAGAAGCACGTGGAGGCCAACGGCAACGACTTCAGGTACCTGCCCTTCGGCGTCGGCCGCAGGAGCTGCCCCGGCATCATCCTCGCCCTCCCCATCCTCGGCATCACCATCGGCCGCCTCGTCCAGAACTTCGAGCTGCTGCCGCCGCCCGGGCAGGACAAGGTCGACACCACCGAGAAGGGAGGCCAGTTCAGCCTCCACATCTTGAACCACTCCACCATCGTGTGCAAGCCAAGAGCCTTCTAACTTGGAAGAGCCGCCCATGCATGATCGATGCTGTGGAATGTTCTGCTCCATCTCTTGGTTGTCTTAGTCGAGCTATAGCTCTCTATCTTTTCAGACTTGATGACAACGAATGGTTCATCTCTCTCCTCTCGCGACGCCGACCACCACGGGGTCGTTCCACCGCCGCCCTCGCCGCCGATCAGGCCGACGAGCGGTGCGCACGTGGACGATCACTCAGGGAACGACACGTACGCGGGGTTTGCGGTGCACGGTGAGTCGAGTTCAGGGGAACCTGGGTCTCGAGCGAACCTAACCCGCGACCATCTGACGGATGGGCCATGGAATCCAGCGACACAGGAGAGATCTAGAGAAGCCGAGTCATCAGGTAATCGTCTCTCTCCGCATCTCATCCGCCCGCAGCCCGACCCCTTCCCCTCTGCTCCCTCTGCGAGCGAATCGAGGAACCCTAGGAGTTCGTCAGGGGGGAACTCGGGCGACGCACAAAGGAGGGAAGTAGGAGACCCTTCGTGCTCCGATCCGGTTAAGGTTAGTGCTTTTCTAACTGAATCCTTGGAGCATATCTGGTCTAGAAGTAAGCAAATCGGTGCTTGTGGGACGATTGCAGTTCCTTCTCAGATCTATCGATCTTCTAATGAATGCCAGGATTCTGTTCCCCTTCGTGGAATAGATCCGGATCAGTGGTCGACCCTTGGAGGCGACTCTCGATCGTTTGTTGAAGTGGTTAAATCTAATCCGCATTCACAATCGCAGATGGCAGATAGGGGAGCGCATGGGGGGCAGAGAATCCCGCAAGGAGGAGGCAGATCAGAATGGGTAGAGAGAGGCAGGGGTAGAGGGAATCAGAGTTGGCAGGGAAACTGGAGGGGAGGTCACCAAGGGGGGAGGTTTCAAAATAACCAACAATTTCAAAAGAAGGAAGTGGGTCAGAATACTTTCAATAGCAAGAGAGGTGGGGAGTTTGACTTAAGAAATAGCCTGAATCAGGGAAAGGAGATGGCACATAAAACAAGAGAAGAAATGGGGGAGAAAGAGCAGGATCTAGGTGGTGTTGATCAGCAAGGGGCAAGAATGGGTAACCAAGCTCAGGGAAAAACAAATGTTAACAAGGAAAATGTGGAGAAAATGCCTGAGAATAGAAAAATTGATGAAACTAGGTTTGGAAGGGAGTTCTGTGTTAGGTGTGGCAGACCTGGGCACAGATCAGAGGAATGCATCAATCCTGTGATATGTGGAAAATGTAAGAAAGAAGGTCATGTGAGTAGAGTTTGTGAAGAGATTATGCCTTGGGAGCATGTAGCCCCTTACTTTGGGCTAGCAGCTCCAGGGCAGGGTTTCCATGCTTTAATTGATGATGCTCAGGAAGAAAGTGGGAAGGAGCAAGCAGCATGTGCTCTGATTACTATCACTAATGGGCTGGTATCTGCTAGACAGTTGGAAAACGAGTTCAGGGCTCAAGCTGGTCCAAGTTCAACCTGGAGATGGTATGCTAAGAGAATTGCTGACAATATGTTTCAGATGAGGTTCCCCACTAGTAAAAAGGTGGAGGAACTAGCTTTCTTCCCTGGGATGTGTATGGGGACAATTCCAGGTGTTACTTTCAAAGTGGAGAAGTGGAATGCTTATGCTGGTTCAACAGGAAAACTAGAAATGGCTTGGTTTAGAATATCTGGTATCCCCATGGAAAAGAGATCTGAAAAGAGAGTTTGTTTGATTGGGTCCCTGGTGGGTATACCTCTGGAAGTAGACAAAGTGAACCTGAGAAGATGGGATTATGTTAGAGTGAAAATTGGCTGTAGAGATCTTACCAAAGTACCAGCTGTGGTGGAAGGGTTAATTGATCATCATTTTTTTGATTTCTCTTTTCAAAGGGAAGTGGTGCAGGAAGGTACTTCTAACACTGCATGGAACAAATGGACTAGGAACTCTGATAGGCCTGATGGGGACAACCCATCACCCAAAAACCTAAGTGGAATGGAGGCAAGGATTTCCAGGATAGTGTGGGAAAAAATGATGATGGGCCCTCAGAACCCTCTGATGTGAATTACAAACACAAGTCAAAGGTGGGAGAACAAAAGGACTGTCTTGGGCAGGAGTCACACACATTCAGCTCTAGTGAGAACATTCCTACTGCTAATGCAAACAAAGGGAAAAAGTGATGGTGGAGACAGAAGCAATTACTCAAGTTCAGAAGGAAGCATCAAGTGATGAAAGTGAAGACCAAGGACTGACATTTGATGATATAATATCTCCAGGAGGACAACATTTTACCTTTGGTTCATTTGAGCAGGTGGAAATCAGGAGACTACTAAATCTGAATGTGGGGGGTACAGCTCCAGTCATAATAGATGAGTATGGGTCAAATCTTAAGAAAAATAAGTTTGACTCCTTAGCAGTCATTGAAGCAAAGTATGCTATCTTATCTGGGCAGAGCAATCCTTCTGAAAATTTGATCTGGCAGAGTGGTGACAAGACAACAGGATTGGAAAAAATAATGGAAGAAGAGGAAATGAGAGATTATCAACTATCTCAACCCAATTCTTTTGAGGAATCCCAAGAAGCCCCTGGTGGGGATTGGTCCAGTCAAGAGGAGTTAAACAAATTATCTCAAACTGTTGCTGAATGCCAAGGCAAAGAACCTGAGCAGATGGAAGTTACAATCCAAAATGAGAAGTCTCCTTTGTGGGAGCAACTGGAAAGGGAAGAAGTGGTGGATGGAGAGGTCTCAAAGCAAGGGATGTTAGAGGAAGTCCTAGAGAAAATGGATGACAGTGCAATAAGTGGGAGGATAGCTGCTCAAGAGGAGGAACATGAGGAGATGGCCCAGCTTATAGCAGAAGGACAAGATCAGGAAGGCATAGTTGAAGTGATCATCACAGAAGAGGTGGAGCAGGTTCAACCTATGAGACAGAGTCAAAGGATAAAAGACCAAGGACTCACCCACATCAAAGCTGCGGAGAAGGCTGAGGCTCTGGTGAAGAAGAAGAACATGGAAGGTAATGCTTCTTCAAACATGAACTCCTTTGCAGTTCTTGATAACAGTGATCTTATGATTAGAGCAAATAAAATGGGTGTTAATACTGCTTCTCTTGATTTAGAACATTTTGACATCATGAAAGATTTGGAAACTGCTAGAGCTAATTTAATTAAGAGGAATGAGGAACTGAATAAGAAGGAAAAGGAAGAGGATATTAATACTGATCTCCCCTTTGAGGAGATTAAACTAATTGGGTGGCATTCTGATGAATCTGAGATTGAGGGTTTTGTGAAGGTATCTAGTAAAAAGAAGAAAAGATTGATCAAGAGGAAAGAAAAGAATTCTCTTAATACTAGCTTAAAGGATCCCCCTCCTACTGAGAGGGAATCTTTATCTGAAGGAGAAATGTCCATGATTAGCTCTGGATATAATCTCAGGAGAGGGTTTAAGTTCAAAAAAAATTCAAAATGATAGGAGTTTTTTGGAATTGCAGGGGTGTGGGGAAGAAGGGTATGGGTTCTTGCATCAAGGACTTAGTTAAGGATCATCAGGTGGACTTTATTGGCTTACAAGAGACAATAATGAAAAAATACACTGATAAGTTTTTTAGGAAGATAGATCCAAACAAAAACTTTGAGTGGCACTGGCTCCCTTCTAGGGGCAGAGCCGGGGGTATTCTTTGTGGAATAAAATCAGACACTTTTGAGGTAAGTTCTTTCAGAGAAGGCTCCTATTATGTTCTGGCAAACATCCTTGAGAAAAAGACAAAAAAAATGTTGACAGTTATAATGGTATATGGGCCCGCTCAAGAGGAAGGAAAGGAGGATTTCCTTTTGGAATTATCTCAATTATGTGCTGAGTCTTCCAATCCCACCCTCATTGGTGGAGATTTTAATATCTTAAGGTATAGCTCAGAAAAGAATAAGAATTTTCATGGAAACAAATATACGGATCTGTTCAATTATATTATTAACACATATGAAATGAGGGACTTGGATTTGATAGGTGGGAAATTTACATGGTCTAACAATCAGGAAGACCCAACTTTGGAAAGACTAGACAGGGTTTTAATGAGCAAAGAATGGGAAGCTATATATCCTCTGACAAGTTTAAGGAAAATTCCTAGATTTATGTCTGATCACAACCCTCTGTTGTTGTGTACAGACCAAGAAGGCAAAAGAGAAAACAGACAATTTTGTTTTGAAACTAGTTGGTGTGATCATCCTGATTTTTTGAATAAAATTTCTGAAATATGGGAGGAAGAGGTAAGAGCAAAGAGTGCTGTGGAAGTTTGGTGTATAAAAATAAAAAGAGTTAAGAAGTTTTTAAAAGGATGGGGTGCTCATTTAAGGGGACATAATGCTAAATACAAGAAGATTCTTAAAGAAGAACTAGCTAAATTGGAGGAAATGGAGGAATTCCATTGTCTCCCTGCCAATCTTTTGGAGAGGAAAACTTTTATACAAGATGCACTTCTGAAAATACTTGCTGAAGAAGAAATATATTGGTACAAGAGATCCAATTCAAGATGGATCCTCAAAGGAGATAACAATACTGAGTTTTTTCACAGGGTGGCTAATGGAAAAAGGAGAAAGAATAAGATTCTTAGTTTACAACATGAGGGTGAATTGGTGGAAGATGAAAAGAAACTGCTAAACATTGCTACACAATATTACTCTGACCTGTTTGGGCCCTCTGGTTGCCCTACACTAGTTTTGGATGATCAGTGTTGGTCTGCAGAGGAAAAGGTAACAAATGAAGAGAATGAAATGTTAATAAACCCGTTTTCAGAATCAGAGATAAAAAGAGTGATTTTTGACATGGAAAAGAACACTGCACCAGGACCAGATCATCTCCCTATAGAGTTCTATCAAAAATGCTGGGAAGTAGTGAAAGGAGACTTGCTTAATATGTTTGAGGATTTTCATCAAAAAAGGTTGGATATTGGAAGATTGAACTATGGAACCATAACTTTATTACCTAAGACAAAAGAAGCTGACAAAATTCAGCAGTACAGACCGATTTGTTTGTTCAATGTTGTATATAAAATTTTCACTAAGGCCCTAATGATGAGGCTGGAGAATGTGCTGTGCAGAATTATCAATAAGTCTCAAAATGCCTTTCTCAAAGGTAGAAACATTATGGATGGAATAATGTGCCTGCATGAGATACTGCATGACACTAAACAAAAGAAAAAGGATGGGCTTATTTTAAAACTAGACTTTGAAAAAGCATATGACAAAATAAGTTGGAACTTCTTGATGGAATGTTTAAAGCAACGCGGTTTTAATGAAACGTGGTGTTCCTGGATTTGGGAAGTAATGACTAGTGGAACTCTATCGGTGAAAGTAAATGATAAATATGGGAAGTATTTCAAATGTGGGAAAGGAGTGCGTCAAGGGGATCCTTTGTCTCCCCTCTTATTCAATATAGCTGCTGATGCATTGGCCAAGATGGTAAACATGAGTCAGGAGAATAGGCTGATTAAAGGTTTGATACCGGAATACATACCAAATGGGGTGGCAATTCTGCAATATGCGGATGATACAATTCTTTGCTTACAAGATGAGTTTGAGTCAGCTAGAAACCTGAAGTTTCTGCTGTATATGTTTGAGGAACTTTCTGGGCTGAAGATAAACTTTAATAAAAGTGAAGTAATCATGGTGAGTCAAGATGAGGAGAAATCTGAGATATATTCCAATTTGTTCAACTGTGCCAGTGGGTCTTGGCCTATCAAATATTTAGGGGTCCCTGTTTCTGGATCCAGACTTCATGTAAGGGACTGGTTAAAGTTGGATGAAAAGTTACTAAAAAGACTGGATGGTTGGAAAGGGGGTACTCTATCCATTGGTGGGAGATTAACCCTGATTAATGCCTGTCTAAGTAGCATACCTATATACTGTATGTCTATGTACTTACTACCGAAAACTATCATCAAAAGGCTAGACAGAACGAGAAAAAGATTCTTTTGGCAAGGAGGAGGTACTAAGAGAAAGTACCATTTGGTCAAATGGTGTAAAATTTGTTTACCAAAAAGGAAAGGTGGGTTGGAGGATCCATGATCTAAGAAAACTGAATTTGAGTTTGCTCTGTAAACGGTGGTGGAAGATTGAAAAAGGGGAAGGAATGTGGCAGGAAATTGTTAGAAAGAAATATGTGAGAAATAATAGTTTGCATGACCTTCAATTCAAGCAGTCAAATTCTCCTGTGTGGAATGACTTGCTGAAATCAAAAGATATATACTTAAGAGGGAGAATCATGTTGATAGGGAATGGTAAATCAACAGACTTCTGGAAAGATGCCTGGTGTGGTACTACACCCCTTAAAGATAGATTCCCTGGGTTGTACAATATCTGTAATGATCAGAGTTGCTCTGTAAATTACATGGCATCCAATTCCTGGAGGCTTTCTTTTAGAAGATGGCTTGATGAAAATGGTCAGAATAACCTGAGGATTTTAAATGACGGCTTAAGGGTGTTTGCGCTCAACGACTCCAGGGATCAACCAAAATGGGCCTGGGAGAGCAAGGGTCAGTTCACTGTCAAATCTGTGTATAAGCATCTTTGTGCCAGTGAGCTGGAGGAACCACACAAAAAGATCTGGAAAGCTAAAATTGCTTTGAAGATAAAAATTTTCATGTGGTTAACATCCAGGAATGCTATTTTAACTAAGGATAATTTGATAAAAAGGAAATGGAAAGGTTGCAGCAAGTGTGTGTTCTGTTCTGAAAATGAAACTGTGGAGCACTTATTCTTTGATTGTTCTATGGCAAAATTTGTGTGGAGTTTGGTAGCATATACTGTGAATGCGGACTGCCGTCCTAGTTCTTTTGACCAATTCTGGTATTGGACTAGGAAGTTTTTGCCTAATGGGGGAAAGTTAGTCATGTCTGGCCTTGCTGGCGTCTGCTGGGCAATTTGGAAAGCCAGGAATTTAGTGTGTTTTGAAAAAAAGCAAATTAGATCTCCTACCGAGATCATCTGTCACGCTTCATCTTTTCTCTTATATTGGGCAGAGCTCCAGAATGACGAAGACAGGACGACTCTGGAGAAGGGCGCTGAAGCCTTGCGCGCAACGGCGATCTCGCTTCATCCAGTCCAGGCAGAGGAGGAGAACGGGACAGTTTTAATCCAGTGATGAAGGTGATGCGAATGTTGAAGTTGGTCCAGAATGCTCAGCTAGTTCGGCTTACTTTGTAGTAGGAGATTGTTGTAAATAGTTTTTGCTCAGTTGGGTCTGAGATCGTATGCGCTTTGCCTGTTGAATCGTCGTGGTTTTGGTGGGGTTTTTAGTTTCTGGTAGTCGGCCACCCTGTGGTGTGGTGCGTTTGTGGACCTGTATGGCTTGCGTGGGCTCTTTCGGACGACTGGTCGAACTGTTGTGATTTCGTTATCTCTGGTAATGAAATTCGGGCTAAGCCCTTATGGAAAAAAAAATCTTTTCAGACTTGATAAGGATTCAGACAAATGTTTGGCGGAGGAGAGGGGTGGAAACTGGAAAGAGGACACAAAAAAAGATGAAATGTAGAGCTCTCATATTTATTCAATGCAGAGCTGCAAATAATAAGCCAGTTTTTTAAGCACTACTAGTAGGGAGCACCACACATACCACTCACTCCCAGAGATCTGACAGAGTCAATGCAGTTTTTAGTCCTTGCCTACGAGACTAATGGAGATTAGTTGAAGACATGTATGTAGTCTTACCTACAAGATTAATGCAGTTTGGTTGAAGACATATAGGTTTTCTATAGACTTTTCCAATTTCCATAAAAAATTGATATTCTTTCTGTTTTCTTCTGGTTTAAGCAAAGCAAAAGTTGGCTCAGGCAACATTATTTGGTTATGATGTTTAGTCCCTCCAGACTCGACCGTTTTCTTTTGGTAGGCGGATGCATTAACCATGGGATGATTTAGTGTCTCCTTATACCTATTTCACTAGCAAGACAAACAAAAAAACAATGCCAGATGCTTGTTTTTATACAAAAGAGAATATGTTAATAGTAAACAAATCTTTGAATTAAGTCTTAAAATACTTCTAAAACATGAACTAAAGTCCCATGAAGACATACTTTGTACTAATTTTTTGAATAAGACAAATGATCAAAATTATATTTTAAAAGTCAACAATGAACTACAATTTGAAACATAAAGAGTAGAAAGCTAAATCTCGGACTGAGCAGAATTGGGGAAAAACTATCATGTCTGAATGCCAAAATTTCGCTGAATAAGTGATAGATATGTCCTTGTTTTCCTAGCATATAGCGTATCAAGCCTTTTTTTGGAATAAAGGGAAAATAGAGAAGTTTTATTGAAATCCTACATGAAACTTTCTGACGAAGTCCTTTGAACAAAGGATTGCCTATGAATCTTACGAAATTCTCAAGGAATGACTTTGATCTGAACCTCTGTTTCATTTGTGTCACATTTTCTCATCAAATCCCTATTTTTTTCATGCTCCATCCGAATAACCAGAGGCGGATCCAGGGGGGGGTGGGGGGTGGAGGCGCAGAGGGGGCTGGAGCCCCCTTACCCCATGAACTCCATGGAGCCTCCCAATAATTTTTATCCATGGTTGAAGAGAGGAAGAAGAAAATATGGAGAAAAAAAGAAGGAAAAAAGGGGAGAGAGGAAGAAAAAGAACAAATTGAGCCCCCTCCTCTTAATTTCTAGATTCGCCACTGCGAACAATCATTCTTATTTCGTACCTTTTCATGTGTTTCTTCAATCCATAGAGGGCCTGTTTAGTTTCGCCAACTTTTTCATTGCCACAGTAATTCGAATGTTTGGATACTAATTAGGAGTATTAAATGTGGATAACTGACAAAACACATTCCATAACCCCCCGTTGAAATTGCGAGACGAATCTATTAAGCCTAATTAGGCCATAACTAGACAATGTTGTGCTACAGTAAACAATCTCTAATAATGGATTAATTAGGCTTAATAGATTCGTCTAGCGATTTTCCGTCCATCCGTGTAATTAGTTTTATAATTAGATCATATTTAATCCTCCTAATCTTCGGTTTAAAAATGCTACAGTATATTTCGTAAAATTTTTCACCGAATCTAAACAGACCCAGAATTCAAGATGTTAGCACATGACATTCACACCTGTAGTCCTATAGTCCCGCGTGCTAAAGAGGGACAAAACCAATTTACATTATCAGCTGTCGGCGCCAAACTGTCATTCCAACCTTGGAGTACAAACCTCGAGCTTCAGCTTCTACAAATGCTTCCTGGATCTTTTCTCTGGAGAAGCTCCCTTGTCAATACTGTGCCTCGGTACATGCATAGAATATACAACTTGCACGAACCATACAATTTTTCGGGTCAAAATACTTACAGTACATTTTTATTTAAAAATAAAAAATTACATTTTCTTGCTAGAATGAGCTGTGCCTGCGCTCCGGTGTCTTGTCCAGCTCAGATTCTCTAATCATCGGAGGGAGGGGCAAAAGCGCAAATATTTTCTGCCCCTTCTTCCAGGTAGGCCCCTCTCCTACGGCGCCGGTTTCTCCTTCCCCTTCCTCTCACCTCACCATCCTCGACGCTACTTCTCCACCGCCCCGGATCTACCTCGCCGCGTCGGCGCGCAGTCACCCACCGCGGCGAGGGGGCGATCGAGGCGGACGAAGCGCAGCGCCGGAATTCGACGGGGGATCGATCACCGGAGGCGTAGAGCAAAATGTTCAAGTTCCTCAAGGAGGTGGTCGCGGGATCCGGATCGGGCCTCAAGGACTTCCCCTACACCATCGGCGAGCCCTACGCCTCCGGATGGGGCTCATGGACGCACCACCGCGGCACTTCCAAGGTACGCCGTCCGCATCCTTCCCCTTCACTCCCGATCGATCAGATCCCTCATAGGATCGGGCGGAGGTACGTTTTCGCTTTGTCTCTGATTAGGTTCGTTGGCTGGAACCGTTCGGTGTATCGCCGGTTCTGTTGGTCGACTTCTAATTGGAACAGTCATGTGCGCTATGGTAGCATGTATTTTTGTGTGCGGGTGCAGCTGCTATGTGGCTGCATATTCGTGGATTTTGTAGGTGTGCGCTCTGTAGCAGTTCGAGCTCTGCGTGTTGTTTTGGTGCGGGTGCGACTGTGTTGGACTGTTGCTAGATTTAGTAGCTCCTCAGGAGCAGAATTGGTGGATTTGCTGTAGAGTTGACTCGAGCCTAGTTTCTTTTAGCGTGTGAGAGGTATTTGGTTGCGTTTAGTTTACATTTTATGCGATAGTTGTGTGCGGTTTTTCGAACCTGGGTATATTGGTTTGATTGTGGAGTTCATCTATTGCATTTGCTGAAGTGGAGAATATCTAGATTTCTCATGAGTTTTTCTGTTATCTGGAGCTACACTCTTGATTTCATCTGGTTCTACTGGAGTGTACGGATATGAAGTGGTTTCTGGGATGCGATGCCCAGGGACTGTGATTGGGATGTTGACTGCCAGGGTCAAGGGTTATGTATTTGTGGATATTCAATCACTGATTTTTGTGCTGGCACATTGCTGAATGCTGATGCTGGTGTAGAAGTTGGCATTTGGCAAAGCTCTCACACACTGAACTTGGCAGCAACTGGTTCATTGCTTTTGTCGCATACCCAAAAACCTTCTAGTTTTTTTTTTTTTTGGCCAAACATGGATTTCTGTAGAAACTGGAAGCAAGTTCCAGCCTCTACACGGGTTTGGTGCCCACAGCTTGGTTCACTATTACATCACATATGTGGTAGGCTGTGAAGATAATTATTATTCATCCTAGGTCTATTTCTGGTGCAGTTTCAGTCACAAGCACTCTATTATTTTTCTTTTCACTGTAGGATTATTTTCTCTTATTTTTTTGTTAGAGATGTATAACGTTGCCAACACTGTTGTTGCCTTGTCTTTTCCAGGATGATGGGTCGCCCGTGTCGATTTTTTCTTTGTCAGGGAGCAACTCTCAGGACAGACACTTGGTTGCTGGTCGCAATGGTGTTAAAAGATTACGGACAGTAAGTTAAAAACTTTAGTCATTGGGTTTTGATGTTCAATAGTGCTGTAACTTTTAGATTTGAGGATCAGTCTTTGGTGGCAAAATGTCAAGCCTTCAAAGCCTCGACAAGAAAACCTTCAGAAAATCTGGGCATTCTGTGGTTAGCTGGTCGTCTCTCTTTTTGCTATGATCATGGCGCATCTGTAGTCTGCCTTCTGTGGTGGGTGTGTTTGGTGTCCAAGTGTGTGTGAGGGTGTGTGTGTGTGTGTTTTCCGGGTGGTTGGTGGGTCTTTCTACACCTGTGTTCCTTTTTCTACCTTAATGAAATGACGCGCAGTTCTTCTGCGCTGTTCGAGAAAAAAAAATCTAGGCATTCCCTTTAAAACTCTAGAGCAAATGGAAGGTGGAAATTTGTATAGAAAAAGAAGGAAAAATATTCTCATGATATTTCAGCATTCGACATTATATACTTCTATGTGCTGTTCCATCCACACTACTGTTGCATTTTTTCTGTTTTTTCTTACTTTAATTGGAAAGAGCACTTTTATTATAAATAGCTTACAGGTTTTTTTTGGTTAGTTAGGTTTTATTTCCTCAATATCTGCTAAGTCAGTTCAGTGATTTTGTGGTTACTGCAGGTTCGGCATCCAAATATCTTATCCTTTTTACACAGTACTGAAGCAGAAGTTCCTGATGGACCTGCCATGAAGCACACAATTTATATTGTAACAGAGCCTGTTATGCCACTTTCTGAAAAGCTCAAGGAACTGAATCTTGGTGGTACACAAAGGTACCACTGGGCTTCTTGTACTTTTGTGTTTATCATAATGTTCTTTCAGAAAGAAAAATTATGCAGTTCTGGCATTTTTTAGTAGATTTTATTCAACTCTGTTAATTATCTATTTATTTATTTCTGAACATTGAATTACATGCCACTGTTGCTATTTACTGGTGCAGGGATGAGTACTTTGCATGGGGGCTTCATCAGATATCGAAAGCTGTGAGCTTTCTCAATAATGACTGCAAGCTTGTAAGTTTCAGCACTAAGAGTTGAAGCTTGGATTGCAATATGACTAATCTTTAGTCCATCCTTAGATGCATGCTGAAACCTTACATAATTTGTTGCTTTATGACATTTACTTGTAGATTTTTTTATTAACGATTTCTCATCATCCATTCTTGTTTGTGGTTGTGTATGTGGCATTTACTTGTGGTTTTATGTTGTTATAAATAATGAAGCAATCTTATGAAACATGTGGTTCTGTATTTGTGTATGCTGCTTGCAACAGAGGTCATTCTTAAAATATGGGTTTGGTTTTTTATTCTATTGTTAATGGGTCTTGACCTAGAACATTTATGTGGGTGTCTTGTACACGTACCATTGGATTATATGGTGCATTCAATATTCATAGCAAAATGGTGCAGTTGTAACACACAATTTGGAAATTACAAATGCTGGTGCTTTGGTTGTTAAATGACCTGATTGCGATCACTTGACCATTTCAGGTTCATGGAAATGTATGCTTGGCCAGTGTAGTTGTTACACAAACTCTGGATTGGAAGCTTCATGCTTTTGACGTTCTGTCAGAATTTGATGCTAACAATGAAGCGTCTGGTAGCCCCATGTTGGTAAGGACTTAATCCCGCACCTTTATTTATATTAGTTAGGCATACTGCTTTGGTGATTCCCTCTTCTATATTATGTGGTGAATGTTCAAGCAGCGCTTATTCAAGCCTGAAAACTTGTTTTATTTCTACCCTGTTGTGTTATGGTCCACCTAAGGTTGTTTCTAGAAAGCAGGGCTCAATACCTATTAGTACCATGGAAATTGAGGAAAAGAGATGGATTCTCTAAATACATCCCTTGATAAATAACATGTTTGAGTTTTTCTAAATTTGTTCCCATTTTTTTTTGTGTTTCTTTGCAGCAATTTGAATGGTTAGTTGGAGCGCAGTACAAGCCAATGGAGCTGACGAAGTCAGACTGGGCCTCAATTAGAAAATCACCTCCATGGGCCATTGATTCTTGGGGACTGGGTGAGCAGAACTAACTCTCAATTGTTCCTTATACTGCATTGCATGGATCTCAAAAAAATATATATACTGCATTGCATGCCTGCGGTGATTGCGCCTTTAAATTTTGTTGGTTGTATGGAGAAATTGTGATCTAGCGCTATCTTACTGTATGGGAGAAATTTTTCTGCACTTATATCCATAGCTCCTAATCTTTTATGCTAAATACTACTGAGTTTTTGCACTATAGACATAAGCGACTAAACAGAAACGTTAAAGTGTAAATTAATGAACTGATGCCATTAAAAGCTGCCTATTGTTTGCTTTCGGTGGTCTTCATCATTTGGTTGTTATTTCCTGAAAGCTGAAATACTGAGAACATTACACTTATCGCAGGGTGTTTAATTTATGAACTCTTTTCTGGTGCAAAGCTGGCTAGAACAGAGGACCTTCGAAATACTGCTTTGATACCAAAAGTTAGTTCACATCATTTCTCATTTTGCACTGTGCTAACTTTTATTGACTTCAGAGTTTTCCACCGTTCTAACTGCAGAAGTTTGTACGCATTTGTGTCCTTTTGAGTTATTGACTATTTGTTTTTTGTAGTCTCTACTTCCAGATTACCAGAGGCTCTTGAACTCAACACCTTCTCGTAGACTAAATCCTTCAAAACTTATTGACAACAGCGGTAAGTTCAACATTTTTTCCCTTGTCCAGTCAAATTTTTGAGGTGACATTGTATTGAAGTAATACATTTCTTCACTGTCCAGTCTTACTACAATATTGTGCCCCACATGTGGTTATTGGCATTAGTTTCAAAATATTGAAATGATGTCTTTGGCTCTTTTCAGAGTTTTTCCAGAATAAGTTAGTAGAGACCATCCAGTTCATGGAAGTTCTTAATTTAAAAGACAGCGTTGAGAAAGACAGTTTTTTCCGAAAACTCCCAAATATAGCTGAACAGCTTCCTCGTGAGATAGTCCTAAAAAAGGTAATGTCAAAGTCTCAAGTAGAACCCTCGATTCCTCTATACATGATTATTCTTTCTACCTTCGTTTATTCTTTCCCCCAACCAGCTGGGTGGCTATATGCTTATCATCTGGCCTACTGTGTGTGCAGTTGCTCCCTGTATTGGCTTCTTCTCTTGAGTTTGGTTCAGCTGCTGCTCCAGCATTAACTGTTCTGTTAAAGATGGGTTCCTGGCTTCCAGCTGACCAATTTAGTATCAAGGTGATCTTTTTCTTTTCACTCATTACAGATTTGTTATGATGATATGGTCAGCGCTGTTTTATGAACAATAGAGAATGCTGGCTCTTTTCAGGTTTTGCCAACTATTGTCAAGCTTTTCGCCTCCAACGACCGAGCTATTCGAGCTTGTCTTTTGCAGCACATAGAACAGTTTGGGGAATCATTGTCAGCTCAAACTGTTGATGAACAAGTATGTGATTTCTTTTGTATATGGACAATTGTACACCTGCATTTGTGTTTCTGGAACACTTTTTTGCATAAATTCATCTATTAATCACTTTTTGCATAAATACATCTAATAATCTATTTTTAGGTTTTTCCTCATGTTGCCACTGGCTTCTCGGATACTACTAGTTCTATTCGTGAACTGACATTGAAGTCGATGCTCGTGTTGGCACCAAAAGTGAGTTGCTTCTACCCTCGCGTTTGGCATATAGGTCTATCATCGAGATATATTCAAAATCTGATCGTGAACCTGAATTATGAAGAAGTATTTTAATTTTTTGTCATTTTTTTCTTAATTATTATTTTCTTAGTCATGACCTAATAATTCCAAAGGAATAGAAGACCTTCTATGTATTATATTTTGGTAACTGATCTCGGCATGTGTTCAGTTTTAATCTTGAAATGTGTTTTTTCTAAGGCTAAATATCATTGCAAAGTTAATAGTTAAACTGACATTATTGATTTGGTCGTATTAACTCCCTATTGTTTATGCTGGACCGTGTACATAGAATGATAGAACTACAATTTGCCATGGCATGTTTGAATAAACTCCTGGGATTTAGGATTCAAGCAGTCCTTTTTATTTTCTGCCGAAACCTATAGTTTTTATGACTAATTGTCTTGTCTGTTACTGCAGTTATCTCAGCGTACAATCTCAGGATCCCTCTTGAAGTATCTCTCTAAGTTACAGGTGACTTCTGTTCTCTGCTGATTGACATGCCCTTTGACTCTGTCATGCTTGGTTACATGTGATGATTTTTGTACTGCAATTATAGTAAGCACTGCTGTCTGTTACAGGTGGATGAAGATGCTGGAATCAGGACGAACACTACAATTCTTCTTGGCAATATTGCAAGCTACATGAATGATGGGGTCTGTCTCAAAGATCCTATTGCCGTGTTACCTGTCTTCCCTGTTGATTTTCCTTTCTCGTGTTATATGCTACTTAGACATGGTGAACATGTGGTGTTATGGATTCTCACTGAAATTAGCTGTTTTTAACATGTGTCACTTGCGCAAAGAGGAAAGGTTTTGTAGCTTTTTTTTTTACTCTGGAAATCCATATGTTTTAAATCTAATTTAAACAAAAAAATAGAGTACAAAAATGAGTTCATAGGTTTTGTGTATAAGGTTTTGTGTATAAGCTTTTGCTTCCATGTTCAAGATTCATGTTTCTGTTAAAGACACGCTGGTTTTTACAACTGACCTGACTAACTGTATGCCTGGTTAAGGGTATTCAGCACTATTTTACTGCTGTGGAGAGATGATGAAAGGGAATATATTATGGAAAGTGCCTGTATCTAGAATTTGCCCCTAAATGAGAAGTAGAATGATATCTATTTGTGTACTAGCACAGTCTTTGCCTCTTTGCTGACAAGGCTTTGCTATCTGACAGACAAGGAAGAGAGTACTGATCAATGCATTCACAGTACGTGCGTTACGTGATACCTTCCCTCCGGCAAGAGCAGCTGGTACATACCTTTGCAGATGTGCTGCTTCAGTTCTGTCAGATATATCTAGCAATGGTTATCAGTGATCAAGTGTGCATGCTTTATTCCATAACATTTATTTACTCTTGCTTCATGGCAGGAATCATGGCACTGAGGGTTACTAGTTCATACTATGAAATGACAGAAATTGCAACTCGCATCCTGCCTAACATTGTTGTCCTCACATTTGACCCTGATAGGTACAACCTTTAGCTCAGTCTCTACTTTCTTCTTGTTGCATGTTTTAACTGGTAATAACAGGCGTCAGCCCTGTACAAATCGCTGGGGATCTATGGAAGAGATGATTGAGTGTAAGGTTTGGTGTACCATCTTGTGCACCTGGGAGGATATATGTTTTGGTGACGATTGCACAATTGTAGTTGGCCTATTTCTCACACATACATCGTTGACAAAAGAAGACAAATAGAGGACATGAGCGCCACTGAAGCCTAGCAGCTCTCTCATCACCATCTCCTCCTACCTTGTGCTATTGGCTTTGACTACTAGTCTGCTGCTACCACCTGGTCATCGCCCAACCCCTTCACCTTGCTGCTGCTGGCCAACTACTCTGCCGCATCCTCAAGTTTTGCAGCAGCAGCGGTGGCGGTGATGCAGCTGGCCTTTAATCCCAGCAGCCAGGTCCAGTGATTGAACTACTAGGCTTTTTCTGGGACTCCCTTTGTACATTATTTCCCTTAATGAAATGATATGCAGCTCTCCTGTGCATCCGAAAATAAAATAGGAACTACTAGGTGCAACCATGGCGTAAATGACTATTTTTTCTCAAATACGCAGGGGAGCTGCATGTCAATGTCATTATATATTATGAAGGAGAAAAGTATGGTCCACCAACAAAAAAACAACTGGCAAAACCAAAGAAGCGAAGGAAAAAAAGGGAATATGAACTCAAGTACTCAAACACTGACTGTACAAAACCAATAATATTTTACTAGCGTGCCACAGGCACCAAAAAGGGAAAACCGAGCCAACCCTTCACTATTAGCACCGAATCATGGTAACAGCACCTGCAGCCCTATAGTCCTGGTGGAGCACCACAGTCTGGCTTCATCCCAAATTTCTTGGAGTATGTTTTGCACACTTCGAGCATCTTATGAAAACACATCCATTCCTATGTTTCCAAATCCACCAAGCACCCAGCATGACCAATGAATTGAAGCCTTTCCGCTTTGGTTCATCCACCTGACGAGCAGCCTCTTGCCACTAAGTCATAAAATCCACATCAACCAGCTGTGGTGTGATGTTCTGTAAGCTGACTTTAGTTCAGTAGCATGGCCATTTTACCCCTCACCTTAATTCTTGTTACATTCAAATGGAATTTTGGTGTCATGGCAACATGAAGGCATGGCTCATTCATTCCATGTATGGATATAGTACCATCCATTTCTCCATCAGAGTTTTTTCCCCCCTCCATGAAGCAAGTTTTACTTACAACTTTCTGTGATAACTGTGGGCCCATGATTCAGTAGCCTCCACACAGATCAATTTAGAGACATTGTTTGAGCACTAGATGCAACAACAACAACAAAGCCTTTTTGTCCCAAGCAAGTTGGGGTAGGCACAGTTGCTAAAATAGAGTTGCTTGATGTGCGCACTTTGANTTTGAGAAGCACTTTGATTAGAAGTTGTAAAGTAAGAAATGAAGTTAAACAATCTGGGTGGCAGGTAGTTGATTCCATAATGTTTAAATTGGCATCCCATTTGCAACACCCCCTTCCTAACTGTACTTTATGCATGATGTTTTGGTTATCTGGTCACTAAAACAAATCATGTGATACTTCTGCAGTGATGTGCGAACCAAGGCTTTTCAGGCTACTGATCAGTTTTTGCAAATAGCTAAACAACACCATGAAAAGGTATGGATGTCTAGTTAGTTGTTTATGATCTACTTAACTTTTACTTTTAGTTTGTTTGTCTACTTTGCTGGATCACTTAATTACCAATATTTTGCTCTTAATGTTTTACCACATGTTGGGTTACTAGTGACAGGCAGTATTGATTGTATTTTCTTTTTATGTTATGATGAAGCATCTTTTGTCTTAAGGTGTGATTAAGGCAGAAGGTAAAAATCACTAAAAATATACTCTGTGTAATGCCAAATTGGAAAAACATTCTAAAAGCATCAATTCAATCAGTTCTGGATGCTACCAAAAAATAGAAGTGATCCTCTGAAACCTCATTTGCATTTTGATGCTAGTTACACCAATTTTGTTCATTTTAATTCAAGGGCTTTGGTACTTTACTGTTATAGAACTGCTACTTTTACATTATTTCTGGGATAAGGTCATCTTCTGTAATTTTTACTAGTACAAATGTTCTACTTTACTTTTCTGTTCTGCTGATTTTGCTATTCCTATGTTGTATGTTGATGTTTTTATTTTGTGTACGATGTAGCTTACTACGGGAGACAACACGGTGACCGAGAGTACTGGTGTTCAGTTAAAGCCTGGAAATGCAGGTTTACTTGGGTGAGCTATCTTGCTTCTATGTTGGTTGTCAAAAGGAAAAATGTTCAATATTAATTTGGGCGGGTGGCTTGGTTCTTAATTAAATCATTTACACTAGATATTTTCTTGTTGAAAGCTTGGCCCAAATGCATCCTAGACTTCTGGGTGCCAGTAATATATTTACATGCATGTATCATTTGTGTGCTGTCCCAAGATCTACTCAAAGCAGAAAAATATGTGCCGATTTTAAGAAGCCACCTCAATGCTGAATGATATATTATTTACTTATTTAGTCTAGTTTTATATACTATTGGATTTTTTAATTCAAACTCATCTGAATCCAGGTGGGCCATGAGCTCTATTACTCAAAAGGGCAGACCTTCTGATCAAGGCTCAATATCTACTGTAAATGCCAGTAATTCGCAAGTTTCAGCAGCATCGACAGCCACTCCAGGTATTGGTAATTAATTATCGCAACTGCTTTAATCCTAAGCATCAGTACACCTATCACCTGTATAAAGGTATGAGATGTAGATCAGTAGATGTCTGAAAAGAGGATCAAGAAAATACTACCAACATACTTGCTTATTTGCCATTATTGACTTGCATTTTTAGATGCATTACTAATAAATCTGTAGTTTTGTGAAAGAGGTTCAGAAGATTAATCTTCCAGTATGATTTTCATATAAATGAAACTATAGAAAGTTGGATGGAACTGATTCTGTTATGCTAAGATGACAAACTGAATAGAATGGAAAGACCATGATAGACAAGAATTGATAGTGTCGTACTATACATCTGAATCCTAACCGGTATTCTGTTATCTGTAGTACCCGCCACGTTCCCAACATCTGTCCTAGTATTTTTTGGGTACTGTTTTGAGTGTTAACACCCCTATACTTGTTCTGTCCACTTTAAAGATCTACAATTGAGTATCAATTCTCTTGCCACAGGTACTCAGACATCTACTGTAGGGTATGCTCCATCCACATCCAGCTCCCTTGATCAAGCTGCACCAGCATCATCAAGGTCTTCAGAAGATGGATGGGGTGAGCTCGAGGATGGGAACATCCATGAGGAAATTGGTAGCGATAAAGAAGGATGGGATGATGTAGACCCGTTTGATGATAAGCCATCACCATCTCTTCTATCCAACATACAAGCTGCTCAGAAACGTCCAGTGGTGCAACCAAAGCAAGCTGGTATGTTCACTTTTGTCAACTGCATTGGTTTGTTTCATGCTATTGCGTGATCAGCTTTCATAAAAATTAGTAGTTGATGGTAGCATTACTCAGTACCATTGCAAAGGAAATCATCAAATGGAAATTAACACCCTCCGTGACACATAGCCCTAGACCCACATCTCAACTTCACATCGAATGATATTTCCACTATACATCCTTGTGATGGTACTGAGCTAATTGCTTAATAAGATAACCCTCTAATTCTTGTTTTTCTTCTATTGATTTTGTTAAACACAGTTGTGAACTCATCTAAATCACATCAACTGAAAGCTCCAAAATCAGAAGATGATCCTCTATGGGGTCCTATAGCCGCTGCGCCACCCAAAAGTGCAGCAAAGTCTGCAGACATCAAACCATCAACATCACATAACGACGAGGATGATCTCTGGGGTTCAATAGCGGCACCTGCACCAAAATCATCTGGGAAGCCTTTGAAGGCAGCTGCAGCGAATAGTGACGACCTATGGGGTGCGATTGCAGCACCTCCGCCAGCAACCAAAGCTAGGCCCTTAGCTTCGTCAGGTAGGGGTCGAGGGACGAAGCCAGCACAACCAAAACTTGGTGCTCAAAGAATAGGAAGGACATCCTCAACTGGAATGTGATGTCTTATGATATCAAGTGTTGTACAAGAATGCAAAGTTGTCCTTTTGTTTTCCCCCTTGATTACCATTCTTTGTAAACTAGCCAAAGCAATTATATGGACTCGATTTTGACCAATGTGGTAGCATTATTACGGTTGTGTATTAAGATAGCTCCAGAAGATGTATGTAATCACAAGCTACAGTCATCTTGAATCTATATTATTATTATATTGCTCTTGCCTTATTATGGCTTGATTATTACTCACTCTGTTTCAAATTGTAAGTCGTTTTGGCTTTTCATGGTTCATTACTTTTGGCATGCATCTAGAGATTATGTGTATCTAGGTGTATCGCAAAAATAATGAACCTTGAAAAGCCAGAACAATTTACTATTTGGAACATTTGACATTTACCTTTTTATTAGGATTAAATGTTTAATTATGGTTGACATTTAACATATACCCACTACAACACCTTTGGGCTCATTCTGTAGGAAGAATGGCTATAGTACAAACCGTTCTGGAGTTTCTGAATGCAATCTTTCCGTTTAGCGGCGACATTTTAAGCGGTTTTGTCAGCAGCCATTGCCGTGTTGCAGTTTATATGATCCTGCATTCTTAGGTAAAGTGTAACAGTACAGCATACGATCTTACATATTCATACCAAATCCGAATGCTTTGCAAAAGAGTAATGCAAGCTGGATATCCTGGCTGGTCTCCAACCGAAATTGCACAACACTGTCATCTCTGTGCAAAGCTTATTCGGCGAACTTTGGAAGATCGGTTCCCTAATCTGGGTGCAGTGATGGGTGGTGCTGTCAGCTTGTAGCACATCTCCTGTATCGGCCCATCCAATTTGTAAGTCATGTTCCCCTTCCCACTTTGTAGTCTCCTGTATCTGTTCTGCTAGTCGTCGCCCACGCCCAAGTTTATGGGCTTCGATTTCTGATGATTCGAAGACATTGATTTCCCAAAACGAGCACCAGGTACTTCACCAGTAATCTTTGCAGGAGCAGACTCCACCCTCGAATCGGTGGAAGCGGCTGGCATCCCTGACCAGGAACGCCCGGTTGGCAATCCCCGAAACCACCTTCAAGAACGAGTGGCAGTCCCCGCACACCCTGAGGTTCTTGATCACCACGATCTCAGTGCCGGCCTCGGTGTTGAGCAACCCAAACGCCACGGCTAACTTCTCGCTGTGAAACCCGACCTGCGGCTGCGCAGCCACCATCTCCACAGGCCCCTCGGCCGCCCTGCTCTCCCTCATTCCTAGCTTCTCCTTCACCATCTGCTCCAGCCTGACCACGAGCTCGTAGATCCTCTTCGCCTGCGGGTGCGAGTGGTCGTCGGCCATGAAGAGGTGAACCCGCCCCTTGTGCTCGACGTAGCTGCACCCGGGCTCCTTCTTGAGCCCGCGCTCCCTCATCATCGCCCGCACCCTCGCCACGCCGTCCAGCTGCCCGGTGTCGGTGTATATGTTCGACATGAGCACGTAGTAGCCCACGTTGTTCGGCTCCAGCTTCATGATGCGCTCGAAGGCCTCCTCCCCTACCTCTGCGTTCTTGTGTATCTTGCACGCTCCAAGAAGGGCACCCCAGACCGCACCGTCGGCTGACATCGGCATCAACGAGATGAGCTCTCGCGCCTCCTCCAGACGGCCGGCGCGTCCAAGGAGGTCAACCATGCAAGTGTAGTGCTCCACCGTCCGTTGCAGCTTGTAGGCGCTCTCCATTGTTGAGAAGTACCTGCGCCCCTCATCGTACATGCCAGCGTGGCTGCACGCCGACAGGAGACCGACCATTGCTATGTTGTCCGGTCGGATGCCTTCTGATACCATCTTTTCGAAGAGGATGACGGCGACGTTCCCATGTCCGTGCATGCCGTACCCGGCGATCAGCGCTGTCCACGACACGATGCTTCTCGTGGGCATTTCGTCGAACAGCTGCTGCGCCCGGGGCAGGCTGCCGCAGCGCGCGTGGAAGTTGATGAGCGCATTGCACAGCTGCACGTTGGTGCGGAAGCCGGGGAGCCTCTTGCGTACGTAGCGATCCACGTCGAAGCCCACACCACGAGCGCCCAGGTGCGCGCAGGAGGAGAGCACACCGACGAGCGTCACGGCGTCAGGTTCCACCCCGCCGCCGTCCGGGCCACGCATGAGGCGGTAGAGCTCGAGGGCGTCCACGGCCAGGCCGTTCTGCGCGTGCGCCGAGAGCACGGCGTTCCACGACACGAGGTCGCGCGAGGCCAGCGGCATCTCGTCGAAAACCCGACGGGCGAGGGCGGCGCCGGCCGCACCGCCGCGCGCGTACGTGGATATGAAGCAGTTAGCCACGGAAGTCGCGGTGGCGAGCCCGGCCCGTGCCGCGAGAGCGTGGACCTGCGGCACGATGTTCAGAGGCGCGGCGGGGACAAGCGCGAGCAGGGTGACGGCGTCGAAGCGGACCGAGGCGGCGCGCATGCGGCGGAAGACGACGAAGCATGCGGCTGGCATGGCGTGGTGCGCGCAGCCGGAGATGACGGAGTTGAACGCGGTGCGGAGCGTGGTCTGATGCGTGGACTCAAGAGGCATTTCGTCGAGGAGCTGGCGGGCGAGCGGGAGGCGGCCGAGGCGGGAGTAGGAAGTGAGCAGCGCGGAGAGGAGATAGGCGTCGGCGGCAGGGAGCAGCCCGCGCTTGGCGGCGAGCGCGTGTATCTGGAGGACGCCAGAGGGGAGGGACAGCGCGGCGCAGGAGATGACCGCGGACGGGAGCGCGAGGGCGTGCGGCGGCGGCGAGGGGTCGCCGTGGCGTAGGAGGTCCAATGCCTCCCGGTGCCTCCCGACGCGTGTAAGGGTGCGCACCCGCGCGCTCCATGGCTCTGTGAAGTTTGCGTCGCCGGCGATGGCGGCGGCGGGTGTGGAAGGCTCGGTGGCCATGGCCCATGGGTTATAGCAGCCTTGTCATGTCATGTGGGACAAGGCCTTGAGAACGAGAGGTGTTCGACGAAATGCATGTCTTGCTGGCACGCGGGCCCTTTGTACCACACAAGGACGCTTTGTTGAACGCTGCCTGTTTCCTTCTGAGCCTGCTTTGCAATTTCACCGTTGATTTAACGAAACTAATTTGGTGCTGTAAATCTCGGTGTATATATTTCTATAAAAGTTATTGATTTTTTTAAAAAAATTGGCTTAGGAAAAACTTAATCATGTTACAATTTAACCAATGTTGCTTCGCACGGCTTGACAAATCGCTTAGATTTCCTTATTTTGATTCTCATGGAATTTTTTTTGAATGGATTTTCATGGGGATTCAGATCATGGAAGTAACAATTCTGATCGATTAGGTAGAAATTAACAAGAATCCTCTCTTTACATTATGGAGTACTAATAATAAATACACTTCCACACTTCCACTACGAATGTGTTCTAAAAAGAATCAATGTAGAAAATAGCGGGTCTTCTCTAAAAGTTATAGAAAGCTATAGCGGGCTATTTTTTACATGAAAAAGAATACACAACGAATGGAGAAAAAAAGCTGTGCATCTCTTCATGCAACCCCCCTAAAATTGATCAGACTCGTGGCAATTTACACCCAATTTGACAAACAAAACAATAATTGGACGAAGAATCCTTCATGAATCGTCACAGATCACAACGTGCTGAAATCTTCCTGCACCGTAAGGAGGACCCAAAAATACAAAAGAGAAATGTTCAGTTGTGCTCGCCGTCGCCGTACCGCCGGCTCCGAAGAACCGAGCTGACGGAGCTGTACCCCAGCACGCGGTGAAACGGACCAGCCTCCCGTGGCTGCTCGCCGCTCAGGTTGCTCCACGCGAGCGCATACTCGGTGTCCTCCGCGCCGCCGCCGGCAGGCTGCGGCGCGGAAAAGATCCTATTCGGTCGGTCCGACGAGCCGCTCGCCGGCAGCGTCAGGTCGAACGCTTCGCCGCAGCCACCGCACTGCAGCATGGCGGCTCTACCAGCGGGCAGAGTGGCCGGCAGCTGCAGTATCTCCGAGCACTCGTGGCAGACCACGAACGGCGTGCCGCCCAACAGCGGCCGGCAGTGGTGCGCCCCCGCCCTGGGCCCACCGCGTCGACTGCTCGACGCCGACGAGGAGGACGAGGCGCTCGCGTCCCGGCGCGGGCGCTCGGCGGGCAATGCCTGCGTGAGCTGCGACTCCAGCCGGCGCATGAGGCGGGAGCTGCGCCTTGTTATCGTACGCTTGCCGCCGCCGCCGCCGTCGCTGCAGGACGCGCTCAGCCGCGGCATCGCGCCTTGCCAGTTCCCGTCGATGCTGCGCGGATGGTCGACAGCGGCGATGAGCTTCCGGAGGTTGTCGAGCGCCTGCAAGAGATCCTTCTGGAACGCCGGGTCACTCAGTGGCGATTTCTCGATATTGGTCGGCTCGAGGCCAGACAGGACCGACGCCACTTCGAGTTCTTGTGAGCTCAGCGGCGACGCCCGGCGCCGGTAAGACGTAGCCGGCGCCGGCACGTCGGAGTCCGAGTCGGTGCCCGATCCTGCGTCGCTGCGCAAGTCCACATCGCCGCTGCTCGACCGCCTCGTTCTCCGCGACGATGGCCGGAGTTCGGTCACGCGACCGTGCAGCGGCGGTCCGCGTCTCGCAGCCTCCGTTTGGTTGTCCCGATTCAGGCCGGAGTTGAGAGCGCTGCTTCTTGGACCTTCTCTGACCGAGGCAAACTCTCTGTACGGCGAGGAGGATGCGGCCCCTGTGCCCTGCCTGGCGGGCACGAAGTTTGTACCGGTGGTTGACCTGCTCGCCAGCGGAGGCCGCCTGTCGTCGTCCTCGACGGCCCATCCCGACCTCGGATTGGACGGCTCAGCGTCGTCGGAGAAGACCGACGCGGTGTCGGCGGAGAGGATCTCGAGCTGCGCGAGCGCGTACTCGGTCTCGTCGGCCGGTTGCGGGTTCTTGCCTGCAGCAATGCGGGAGAAGAAGAACCGATCAGCCGATCGCGCCGGGCGGTGCTGCCCCCACTCGATTCGGGCGTACGCGGAGCCGTGGCGCGTACCTCGGATTGGCGTGCGGCACTTGCTGCAGTAGAAGATGACGGCGGTGAGGTCCTGGTAGATCATGGCGCGGCAGTACGGGCACCGCCCGAACCGCGACCTCGCCTCCTCGCCCTGCATGACGGTGGTTCGCTGCAAGAACAGGGCAGGGGTTCGTGAGCGGCAACCACAAGAACCGCGTCGCATCGCGCCATAGAAAGAGCCGATCGAGAGGATCACCTAGACGCCAAGCCCTTTCTAGAATCCTCCCAGATTCTTCTTCACCTCTTCATCCACTGATCTCAACGAGGGCAGGAATTCCAAGATAATGAGATGCTCTGTTCCAATCCAAGGAAAATTTGGGAGATCCACCTCGTGAGACGTGAAGCGCAAGGAAGCTGGACGAGGAAGAACCCGGAGAATCGTCGTCTTCGAGACAGCTAGGAATCAGTCGCTGAGGAGAAGCTGCGCCACGACGAGGAGATTTGCGGTAAAGAGGGTGTTATGAGGAGATTGCTGCCTCCAAACCGCCGTTGACGAGAGCAAAATGATACGGTTGGTGCCGGTGCCAGTGCCAGGGCGACGCGCACGGGTGTTGAAAGCGAGGCGGAGACCCGGTCCCCTGCTGCGCTCGCGCCCAATGAAGACACACCCTCACGGAACCACATGGTTCACACACACTATAGTTGGCCAAATGGCCCGAGGCCCATGGGCCAGCCCATAGCACGAGGTTTTGGCCCGACACGAGCACGGCCCAGCACGAACGGCGTCGGGCTCGGGCCGGCACGGCCCATTCCTCGTGCTAGTGCTGGGCGGCAATTTCAGCCCATCGTGTCGGCCCAGCCCGGCACGAAAGGAGCTGGCCCGATGAGGCACGATGGGCTGGCACGCGGCCCGTGGCCCATCTAGCCCAGCCGGCCCGACGCCGCTGGCCTATACAGCGGCCGGCGCCCGCGCCCCGCTCCCCACCCCCCCAATTCTCCAAACCCTAGCGCCCCTCCGCGGGCGGAGCCCCCCGCCCCGCCTCGACTCCTCCCCTCGACCCGTCCTCCCCCGCCGGCCGCCGTCCACCCTCCTCCGCCGCCTGCCACCTCCGCCGCCCACCCTCTCCGCCTCGCCTCGACGCCTCCCCTCCTCCCCCGCCGGCTACCTCCCCCGTACCCTCGCCGTCCACCTCCTCCGCACCCTCGCCGGCCAGATCTACGCCGGCGGCCACCTCCTCCGCACCCTCGCCGGCCAGGTCTACTCCGCCTGCCACCTCCTCTGCACCTTCGCCTCGCCGGCCAGATCTACGCCGGCGGCCACCTCCTCTGCACCTTCCCCGGCCAGATCTACGTCGACGTCCACATCCTTCGCACCCTCGCCGGTATGATATACGCCGCCGGCCTCCTCCAGTCCTCCTCTGTCTTCTTTTTCTCTTTCTCCTCCTCTTGTTCCTCTGTGTATGTGGCTCTGTGCCTCTTGTCTTCTTCTTCCCCATCATGTTTTCATCTCTGGCTTCTTCTCCTTCTGCAGGCCCGATGGATCATTCCTACAATGATGAGTGTAGGATGATAGGGACCCAAGGAGACGACGAGGAAGACTTGGGTGCAGAAGACCTATTGGGCGCGGACTTCGTTGCCCAACAGCATGCTGCTGAACGTGCTGCTGCACCTGCACTTGCACCTGCCGAGGCTGCTAGTGGTGCAAATGGGGTTGGGAGTGCGGCTCCTGACGGCTCACCTAGCATTAGCACCGCCAGCACGAAGCCCTCGAAGAGGTCCAAAGTATGGGATGACTTCGAGGAGGTCTTCGAGATCAAGAATGGCAAGAGGGTGCGTGTACAAGCTACTTGTAAGCACTGCGGCAAGGTATACTCAGGTATGTCTACTGGTGGTACTGGCCATTTGCGTCGACACCTTCCCAAGTGTTCTGTTCTTCTTGGACATGGATGTGAGATGGAATGCTACCTACCTCATGTTGAAGCATCTTCTTCCTCATCGACATACATTTTCTATTTTTATGACAACTAATCATCCTTTAGTTGATGGACAGCCAATCCTCACAGAACACCACTAGTATGCTGCTGAAAAAGTCCTTGAATTTCTTGAACAGTTCTATGATTCTACTGTTGTTTTATCTGGTGTTTACTATCCAACATCTCCATTGGTTCTGCATCATGTTCTTGATATAGCTAAGCATCTTAATACTTTTGAGTCTGATCCAGATTTTGAGGATGATTTCAGGCGCATTGTTGCTCCTATGAAACAGAAGTTCCTTGAATACTGGAGTAACATACCATATCTGTATTCCTTTGCCTTCATATTGGATCCCAGGGCTAAGATGCAGGGTTTTACCAATGTTCTTCGTCTATTGTCTCAGTTCAATGGTAAGGATTACTCTAGGTACTTAACTGATGTCAGGGATGAATTAAATGACCTGTTTGGTAAGTATGAGACAAAATTTGGTCTTGTTAGGCTCCAAAGGCCTGGCCCTACTGCAGGTAAGAGAAAGACAAGTTAGAGTAAGGTCTTTGCTTCTCAACCTTTTGTTGATCCTGTTGCTGCTCATGGTAATTTGTCACAACATAATGCTTCATCCAACCTATCTAGGAGAACATCTGCTAGTGCTTTATTGCAAGCTGCTTGTTCTGGTGCATCTCTTGTTCCTGCTACTACTGAACTTTCTTCCTACCTGGATAGTGACACTGTCACCCAGTTTGATGATGATTTCAGTGTGTTGGCTTGGTGGCATGAGCATAAGCTAACATATCCTGTTCTTTCTATATTAGCTAAAGATGTTATGACTGTGCCTGTCTCAACTATTTCTTCAGAATCTGCATTTAGTACCACTGGCAGGATAATTGAGGAGCGGCAGCGGCGTCTGAGCTCGGACTTGGTGGAGATGCTGACCTTGGTGAAGGACTGGGAGCTAGCTGATGCAAGACTTCAGCATGACATTGAAGACCCTAAGCTTGAAGACTCTTTTCAGAACTTGTACCTTGATGATTGATGTCTGTTGTAATGTGTTAAGACATGTATCTGAACTTGAACTATGGAGCTGGCTGTACTCTTTTTTCCTTTGTAGGGTTTTCTCACGAGGTGTGAGTTTTTACCTACAAAGGTTTTTAATGAGGCAGCAATAAGAACAGCTCAAATAATATTTCAACTTTTTATCATTCTGTGTGATTGTGTTCCTTCCAGTTTGTGAGATGTTTGTCAGTTTTTTGGTGTTGAAAATGTCATATTTGAAGTGCTTATGAACTCTGCTTTTGAATGATCTGTTGATGTCTGTGTTCCTGGCGCCGGGCTACGGGCTGGCACGGCACGCTGGGCCGTCGCCGTGCCATCGTGCCGGCACGGCACGAACAAAGGGCATCGTGCTCGTGCTGTGCCTTTAGCTCGGCACGTAGTGCTGGCACGGCACGGCACGAAGGGACTTCATGCCGCGTCGTGCTCGTGCCCATCGTGCCCGTGCCGCGTCGTGCTCGTGCCATGTCGTGCTGGACGGCCCAGATGGCCATCTATAACACACACTGTTCTCTCTTCCAATTGCTGCTATTCCCTCTAGTACCTCTGATCACGAATGTAGGTGGTTTCAGGTTTTTTCTAAGGCACATTTGGTAGGGCTCCCACCTCCCAGAGTGCTCCGGCTCCATGACTATAGTAGTACTGTAACGCTCGGGAGGAGGAGGCGGCGGCCACCGGGCTCCACCTATTTAGTTGACCCTAGCATCTCAGGGACGGTGAGGCTTCGTCTGTTTTGGCTCCGTGCTACAGTGCATACAGGATCAAACTGTACTCGGCACTGTGGCGCGGTGCTTCAATCGGAGAGTTACCAAACGGTCCCTACATCGGTGTTGTAGCTGAAAATATAGAAAGTTTGGCAACATAATGTTGATTCTATTAGGTTCATCATTAAAGATAATTTTGTAAGATTATTTTTTTAATCTACAATATAGTCTACAAAAATTGGTAGCTAAGGTCGCACATTATACCTTCACAAAAGAATAATGTGCTACCTTTGCAACAATAAGAAAAAACAGAGAGTAAGTCTGCACATGGATTAACAAACGGTTTGAAGTATTCTTTGCTCAGTTGGGTTTCGAACTCTCGATTGCTACTCCTCACAGGGAACCTTTACCAGGCTCTTGTGTGGTTCATGAAACCCTGATTTCTCAGCTGTCACCGGCGATGCTTCCTAGCTGCCATCACATCAGTTTACTGTCGAAGACTTGAAGAAAGGGAAATCGAAGCATGTCCCTTGCTGTATCGACACAAACTTGCAGGCTCGTCGTCGCGCCGGCGAATGCGGTTGACGAGGTGTCGAGGACTCGAGGAGCAGAAATGAACAAGGCAAGCAGCCGAGACGCGTGGTCAAACCTAAGAAAGCGTAGGAACCGTGTGAGAACCGAGATGTGACACGGCCAGGACAGGACTGAAACTTCAGCCGCGGTACGCGCGCGTATACTTGCCAGAGGGCCCCCTGTTTGTTGGCTTGCGCTAACTTGACATCGACGTCAAACGCCGGGACCAAGATCATTTGGCTAATCCGAGCTAATCAGCGTCGCTGTCGATGGAATTAAGACCGTGTCATGGTGTACGGGCTGCCAAGGTATAGACCCTTTCTCTGCGCTGGACGTGGGAACATTTCAAACATGAAGCGTCCTCCAAGCGGATCACTAGGATTGGTGCAGTGCCCGAGGACCAGATCTTATTGTATGGAAGACAAGAACTCACACCAGACCTTTATTGTACGGTTTCGCGCTGGGAGATAAATAAAATAATTTAATCAGATTTTCCAAAAAGAAAAGAACTGACTCAAGCAGAAATCCAAAAAAAGATATAGATACAAATTCAAGAACTGACTTAAGCAGAAATCCAAAAAAAATACAGATACAAATTCAGAAAAATTCCAAAATATGGCCCATGCAGGTCTCGAACCTGCGACCTTCGCGTTATTAGCACGACGCTCTAACCAGCTGAGCTAATAGGCCATTGTTGAAACTAAGTTTAGTCTTTATTTAGTAGTATTAATTACAGTAGTCCCAGTTTCTCATTACTGTAATATCATCAGCCTAGCTGTGATGCCAGGCATATGATTTTTGCTGTGAAGGCAAGGATAGACATTTTCGACTATTGGTAACCAATACGTGATCATTGCAGCATTTGCAAACTTCAAATGAGTTGGCAGGTACTTGCAAACTTCCAATTATGGTCCATAGACGTTAGCTGGGAGTCGGCTACAGCGCGCCTCATTCGTGCCTTTTTGTTTAACGCCTCACCATACAAGCAGAATCCGAGCTCACACCATAAACATACACCACGTACTATATACTCCACTCTACCCTACCAAAACTACAAGTTAGACATAGGTCTACTGAAGCGATATACGACCACACACTCTAATCTATTCTACTATACCAGAACTACAAGCTATACATATACGCCTACTGAAGAGATACAAGATGACCACGTCGTCTTCTCATTCTGATCAATAGGCGATTGAGGCTCCACCAAAGAAACTATGAGAATAAATCCCAGTGCAACACCGGGACCAGCCTCACCACTGCGAGCGCTACCACTGAGCCTCGCCCAATGCCTTGATGTTGGCAGTGGCAGCCGCACTATATTGGGGCGTCGAGTGGTGTTTTGATTGCACTTTTACAGTTTTACGGCATGGAATCAGCTAGACGGTCATCAAGCAGACGATGGGCAACGAAACACCAACCTCAGCCGACTCTGATAACATCATATACCACAGCGAGCCACAAGAAGCGCATCTTCAATGAGAATCATTTACCAAATAACATCAACACTAGCATAGTTATCACAGCAAGCATAAGTCATCTCATTATCGACGGCAATGATAGGTTGATGTTGGACTAGGGCTCGATCCTAGATGGATCGGAGAATGCACACAGACCACAGGGAATAGAAGCACATAACGGCCCCAGAAACAGTTCCTTGGGATAACACCACAATTGTCTGCTGCATTTAAGCAGTAAGTTGAATTTGGGGCTTCGTTTCATCCCATGGCATACTTCTGGGTCCAGCTGCGGGCTGTTGTCTCGTACTTGGCCCGATCCGTCTTGTACATGTGAGCAATCTCAGGGACAAGAGGGTCATCTGGGTTGGGATCAGTAAGCAGCGAGCAGATAGAAAGCAAAACCTGGAAAAGAAAGAATGACGGTTAATGGCTCAGCTATGCATTACTATGCAGGTTTTCAAGGATCGCATACAACATATGCAGTAACTGATCCTGAATGGTAGATGGAAATTAGATGAGCATGACGAGAAAATAATACTATTATCTGATAGTCCAGGGTGTACAAGTATAAAACTACAGAGCCTAAATTAAATATAATAATTTTCCTAGTATTTTTTTAACACGAAAGAGAGGCTTCCAATTGATATTCTTCCATGAGCGCAAAATATGCCCTCTTTGGTAGAGCTCCCAGAGCTGATTCTCGGCTGAATCCACCAGGAACTCTGCCAAACAGTTTTTCAGAGAGAAGTGATTCTCTACTGATTCTGTGAAATGATTCTCTGAAATGAACTAAGGGGCTGGGAGCTGAAAAAAGTAGCTTCTCCTGATTCTGTGAAGTGATTCTCCATCCTGATTTTGAGAGTTTTTGGTAGAGAATCAAAGAGAATCACTTTCAGCCTCAAAATCACTTCTCTCGGAGAATCAGCTCTCATAGAGAATCAGAATCAGATGGAGCTCTACCAAACAGGCCCAGAGCATTGAAAGATGAATATTCAGCAAATAAATATTATTACCAGGTTAACACACTTACAATTTAAAATCATAAGAAGCTATAGCATCTACAAAACTTGATTATAATATGAAGCAATGCAGTAAAGGGACTGTTGACTCCTACTAGAAAAGTAGTACTAAAGTTTTGTGCCAGCACCTTAGAGATTGTCAAAGCAGGGCTCCACTGCTCTTTAAGAATGTCGAGACATATGCTTCCATTGCTATTGATGTTCGGATGGAAGACCTTCGTCTTAAAAGATACCTACAAAGGCGACAGTTCATAGTTCAATGGTGAACAAGAACAGGACAAAACATACAGTGAAACATAAAAAAAGAAACAGGCCCAAAAGTTTGAACCAGTCCAAAATCAACTTTAATTTCACCGCAACGAAGAAGAATGTTGATGATAATAGGAAAAGCTAAGTAATAAACATCGACATAATGATGATAAAAAGGAATTGTAAAAATAATGTTTTTAAGACCAAAGAAATAAAAGTGTTTGTAGTTGACCCTTCAAGTCAAAACCTGATGGGGTGAACATACATATGAGATACACTGGTATATTTATGAAATGTGAAGGTAGCTAACGCCACCACTTCACAATAACACATTAAAGGAGAGACTGACAGCAGGGAAATATTCACTCCTCGATAAGGAAAACAAATAATAGATAATTTAATTCTAGAATAAAAGTGAAGCTAACCTTTGGAGGCTTGAAGGGGTAGTCCGGGGGGAAATGAATGTTCACTAAGAATACACCTCCAGCATATGGACTATCAGGAGGACCCATGATGGTTGCCTGCCAGTGGAACATATCCTCACCAGCAGGACCTAAATAAATAGAAACCTATAATCCATGAATGCCGAAGTGTGTAGAAGAAAAGTACATAAAGAGAGCAAACATAAAATCATTGCTTGTGACTCATCATATCATATTTTTACATAAATAAAGGAAAGTAAGATGCTCTGTTCCAGATACTTCTTTTTCGAAAAAGCAAACATCAACATCAGCTATTACAACATGAGACACTAACAAGACGGCAAAAGATACATTCCACGGTATCCTGAGCAAGAATGGTGAATGAACATGCATAAATAAATAAATCTGTAATTACAACATTTACATTCCCAGCTGACAAACTGCATTACAGATATACAGACTTTACTGCCCAACGAAATATCTTATGATGGATTCTCAACAGAACCATACCCATGAACAAGTCCAATTTATTCATGGTCACCCAAAAGTACACAAATATCCAGTGTATAACTACACAGAAAAAAATTGTATAGCATAATAAAGATTTCCTATTATGAGCTTCTACCCTGTAACTCAATCAGAGAGGAACAGATTAGTTAGTATCAACAAAGCAGCAGCATGTATCAATCCTCATATACAGACCATGTGGCATCATGCATTAGTCCACTGGTAAGCAAGCTCATACCTGCACTGCATGATGTTGGAGGGTCCTTTTGCAAGTCCTTTAATTCCTTGAGGATACGTTTTGATGCCATGATAAGCCCCTGTTTTCATCACAATCGCATATTATGAGTAGCTGTATAGACGATAAATTCAAGAGTTCAAGACAGGTTTTAGTATGCTGGTACTTATATTTAAAAAACTTGCAGCGTGAGTGAACATAAGAAGAAAAAGGTAAAGGGGCAGACATTATCTGGTGACTGCGCTACTGCCTCATCCTAAATAGATCAGACATTAGCTAAACCTATGTGGATTCACAAATACTCCAAATCTTGACCTGACCGTCGTTAGACATCAACCAGGTATCAAGTGGACATATAAGACTACCAATTTTAAAGATAGATACATGAATTATGGTACCACGAGCAAAAACACATGCACCACGATCTGTGGACAACAGATCAACTCCCGCTACTGCTAAGTGCAGAACTAACGTGGGGGCATGGGAATCAAGTTCAGCACACAGAAATTTGCGAAATTAAAGCAGGTATTAGTACCCCACCACACAGCAAGCAAATCCGCAACAAATTGAAGCATGGAAGCACAAATCGCGCGGAGAAATATTCGGACACATCAGAGAAAATTTTTGCTAGAGCGAAACGATCAATCCGCCTAAGCAATCTAGGGCTTCCTAACCAAACAAGGGATCGAATCCACTCTAGGACGGATCTCTAATCCACGAGACCACGACGGTGAAGGGGGAACGAGGACGCCTACGGAAGGAGGGAGGGGGCCGCGGCGGCGGCGGAAGGATACCTGGATCTGGATCGAGGGCGCGTCCGGCGCTGCAGGAGAGGGCGGTGAAGAGCCTGCGGAGCTGGGGAAGGGATGGTCTTTGGCATCGGTTGGTGCGTGGGGAAGCGAATATGCAAGGTGGCCCGGGGGTAATTTGGGAACACCATATGAAACACGGGGGCATTGCTTTTTCGGGAACGGAGATTTTTTCATGTGTCACTCGCAAAAGAAGTAGCATACAAATTATTATAGTGGGAAAATAGCATCTATTGTAGTTTTAAATTTTTAATCGATTAAACGACTTATTTTCTGAGGCGGCAGAGAAGATGCTAAAGAAATATGTTTTAAAATATACAATACAAACATAATATGTTTTAAAATATACAATACAAACATACTCTCACACACAGAATGCCTCGTTGTGGAAGGGCATCTAGCACTAAAAGGATGATAAGCGATGCATGAGTGTGTAGATTCCACCATAGAACAGCTTGCTTTCGATTACAGAGAAGAATAAGCAATGTGGCATCTTCAGCATTTTTCAGTAAATATTATTAGATTTTGTGGCTCTTAGAGACGAGTCTTTACTCTTTAGTCCGCGTGCAACAGTTACGGATAAGTGGAAGTACTATTTTGAGAGTTGAAATCGAGCGATTCCAGTCAAGTCTAAAGTAGAGATGCATTGCACTGCAGGTCCGCAGCTAAAGTAGACATCGGATTAGACCATGAGTATTCACTTCTAGCGACTTTTCGGTTTTTTTTCCTTTTTGAAATTAGGACTTATCAGTTTTCGACTTCGCGTCAGCAAGGTCCTCCACTGCCATGAGGAAAGGCAGCCGGCCGAACCCGCGCGCGCTCACTCGTCACCAACTCACCATCCGCCCGCGTGCGCACGGCGTCCGGCGACCGGCACGTGAAATCGCGGCCCCGCGCATGAGTGTCGCCATCACGGCTGCCGCCAGCTCCAGCCAAGCACGCCGCGGGCCTGCCGCCGTTGCCGTGAAGGCGCGCACTGCTACAGCCTTCCTGCCTCCGGCGGCAGCAGTCACGCGGCGCGCGCAGTCAGTGTTCGGACGGGGGTGCAAATTTTTTTCACCCTACTTTGACCACTAATTAGAGATATTAAATAAAGCTAGTTTATAAAACTACCTCCACAACCTCTAGCAAATTCGTGAGACGAATCTAATAAGGCCTTTGACCGCACGATTAGAGGATGGTTACTGTAGCATTACTGTAGCAAATTATAGATTAATTAGGCTCGTTAGATTCGTCGCGCAAAGTTACACTTATCTGTGAAAATATTTTGTAAACTGACTTCGTTTAGGGCTCTATGCATGCGAGATTCTTGATGCAAATTTTTTGACGCGGCGATCTGAACAATGCCGGGCGATGCCGCCGAAGGCGGAAGCGGCCGGCCCTCGATCGCCGGGAGCCCCGAAATGGGAAGGACGCGCGAGCGCGTGCGCCATCACCAGCGGACGGACCATGTGTACCAGCAGCTACCAGATAAAGCAAGAACCAAAATCCTAAGACAAACGGGCAGGAAAAGGAAGCACTTCAAAATCCGACTGTGATTTTCGTCGAAGGAAGAAAAACATCCGACTATGATGAGCAGCAGAAATAGAGAAGGGGAATTCAATTCATTAATCACGCTGCAAAGATCACGTCAAATTACAGAGCAACAATATCCTATGAAAATCAGAAGAGCTCCTGATTTAACTGAACGGTACAATGGCATTGGATTATCAATCAGATCGCTAGGATAAGACAAAAAAGAAATGCACATAAGATTTACCGAAAACGACCGGGGATCAACAGAAACTGAAACTTTGAGCAGGCGGCTATCAACTTTGCTGAAGCTCTATAAGCAATTCACTATGCAACCTAGCTACCATCTCCGGCTAAACTATGCTGTACCCCTCATGGTGCCTGGGCTGTCTCCGGCTTGTCCTCCAAGGGCGTCCTTGTCCCCGAAGAGTAGGAGTTCCGGATCTCCATGATCCTCCTTATCACCTCCTCCATCTTAGGCCGCTGATCGGGGGCAACAGCCACGCATGCCATCGCAACCTGGAGCATCTGAACCATCTCGTCCTCAACGTTGGGATGCCTTAACAAGTCAACGTCGAAGACCTCAGCAGTCCACTCTTCGCGAACCACAGATTGCACCCATCTTGGAAGGTGCTCGATGGAATCCTCGCGCCCGGGAGATCTGAGAGGAGCTTTTCCAGTTAGCATTTCAAGGACCAAGACACCGAAGCTGTAGACGTCGGACTTCTGAGTTGATTTTTTAGTCTCAAGTACTTCTGGTGCTCGGTATCCAACAAGCCGCGGTGGGGCTTGTGGAGTGGTAATAAGCTGTGCCAAGCCAAACTCAGACACACAACCATCCTGGTTCTGTGATAGAAGGACGTTCGATGCTTTGATGTTGCCATGGATGAACTTGCCACCTCCCTCGGCATGAAGATGAGCAATACCATGGGCTACATCAAGCGATATCTTGACTCTTGTCTCCCAGTCCAATGGAGCTCTTCCAGCAGATTTATTCCCTGAAAGTAGTTACAATCAAGTGTGATAGTGTCATTTCGTTTGGACTGTCAAGACACATTAGACAAAATTCTCTTCAACAAAGACTAATGCTTCTGGCATTTTTATTTGACTGGTCCATATTAGTTTAAATGCCTGAATCGTATTGATACACATACAGTGAATGCTATTGCCGCGTATTTTCATTTTGAAAGATAATCCATGTGCATTTTCTAACTCATGTTTTGAAACTAAAAGGCAAAAGGTGAACTTGGAGAAATGGTGATAAGTTTAGTTGATTCTTTCTGTCAGAGAAGGGAAAAAAAAGGAGTAACTCTCCATATGACCTCAAAACGAAACAAGAGCTAACACATCAATTCTAGCACAAAATACATAATGCTACTTGAGCCTATTTGTTTTAACAATAAGATCAAAGAGCACAATTCAGACAGAAAGGTGATACATAATGGTCTCTTTCTCAGAACACATCTTATCACCAAAGTTTGACTGGTGACAAAAATAATTTATACCTACTGAAGAAACCACCCTAGATTTATTAGCTACATTAAAGCATTAAGCTTCAGAAGGAAATTACAGGGCAGAAGTTTTCAAATTTAGCCCTCTCCTAACCCACTAATAGCTTTCTGATTTCACTGTATTAGCCAAAATGAATCTATAGTTTTGATTTGTGATTTTCTAGCTATATCTTGATAACTTTGAACTGGTGCATATTAGTCAACCTGAATTACCAATTTCTGGCTTCTATATTAAGGAACAAGTTGAACAGGATATAAAGCCAGAAATAAGTGCTACCGTAATTGGTAAGAGGCAAAGCAAAGAACATACCATGCAAAACAGAAGCGAGGCTACCAGATGGGACATAGTCAAACACCAATAGCTTCTCATCCTTGGAGTAATAGTAAGCACGCAATGGAACAACATTTTGGTGCTGGCCAACCCTGCCAATTATCTCCATCTGCTGTTCAAAGTCCTTCTTGCCCACCACGACTTCCTTCAGTCTCTTGACCACAACTGTGGTGCCATCCTCAAGAACAGCCTTGTAGGTGGTTCCATAACTTCCTTTCCCAAGAACTTCAGCAGAAGCTCTCAGTAAATCTTCCAAGTCAAAATTGTATGAACTGCCCTCAAAGAAAACCAACTTATTCCTCTCTGCTTCCTGAACACCACTGCTGTAGTCTTCCTTAGGGTTTTCTGCCCTACCACCTGCAACCGCCTTTCCTTTGGACGAAGCTGTGGTAGGTTCAGTGTGCCTCTTTCTCTTGAAAATACATATCAAGAGAACAAGAATCAATATAAGCAACAATGCTCCTCCAACAGCAGCAATTGCAATTATGACAATAGTTTTGATCTTTTTCCATAAGCTCTTCTTGGGCTTACTGGGTGATGGTGGCGATACTGGAGAAGGAGAAGGTGCGGTTCCTGGACATGGTTCCAAAGGAAATCCACACAGAAAAGCATTCCCGAAGAAGGAACTTGCTGGAAATTTCTGCAAGGAAGGCGGTATTGGCCCACTGAGGTTATTGTTGCTTAAATTCAAATGTCTCAATTTAGGGAGTTGGAGGTCAGGGATCGGTCCAGAAAGTGAGTTGTTCTGGAGAAGCAACGCAGTAAGTTGGGTAAGATTTTGCACTTTCAATGGGATTTCTCCATCAAAAGTGTTGTATGACAGGTCTAAGAATGTTAAACTGGAAGAAAGGGAAGTTGGTATGATTCCAGACAGGTTATTATGTTGAAGATAGAGGGAATGGAGGGCAGGAATAGATCCTACATCAGGTGGGAGGTCAACAGTAAGGCGATTGGACCTAAGGCTCAATACCTCCAAGGCATCAAGCTTTCCAAGAGTGTCTGATGGTATTGGACCGAAGAGTCCTACAGCAGGTAGGCGCAGTGTATGTACACGGCTCTTATCTGGTGTGCATGTCACCCCCACCCAAGATGTGCAGACAGGTGTGGTGGAGCTCCAGTTGAGCTTCCTGCCATGAGGCAGTGATGCAGCAAATGCAAGAAGAGCCTGCTTGTCAGAGTTCAGATCAGCACTTTTGACATGAGGAATGCTTGCAAAAAGGAGAGAAGCAGCCACAAAGGATATCACTGTAAGATGTTGCATGGTTGAGACTTGCTGGAAGAGAATTGGATTCAGCGCTACTATACGAGCTTTTCCATCAGAATTTCAATCCTCTAGCATCAAAGAAAAAGAAACAAAAGTTAGTGAAAACAAAACAATGCATAACACCGAGATCATAGTTCATATAAAAGAAGGAATTCAGGATATGAAGCATGATGCATAAATTTTTGACCTCTGATACACTTCATCACTACCTAATGAGAGAATATAGACAATCAAGAGAATCTGGGAAATTTGAGAAAAAAAATGCAAGGAGCAAATCTTGCACATGTTGGCAATGTCGTAGAAATGAATACATAAAATAATTAAATCCCAAAAATACAAAAGCGGTCTTCAAAATAGATAGGTGGGAAGTGTTGGCCCAGCTCACACTACCAAAGATACACACCAAGAACTATATGCTCTATGTCTCATAGAGCTACATCTCATTCTTTTATCAACATGAGGGGTACATGTCCTTTTATAGGACTTACAAACCGTCATATATGAGCACAACTCACCTCTAGCTAGCATGCTCATTTGACAACTCATTGACAACTACATAATCTAGCCAATTTGACTTTGATCTCTCTAGGCTAACACACCCAAAGACAACCAAAGTACTACCTAGAAACTTCAAGTAATCAATTCTAACTTTACTACCTAATGCTAGCTAAGTATTAGCACAAAGAACAAGTCAATTTCCTTTTGACTTGAACTCAGCCCATAGATGCATGTAGATGCATCTACACATTTCTAGTAGTCAAGATTATTGCTAACAATTTCCCCCCTAATCTTGACTACACTCCTTGTGTGGAACACCACACCTTCTTGCCACGCGCAGCGGCCCTTCTCTTCCTTCATGTTGTGCACGTCGCTCGCAGCGCCACCGTGCCAATGTCTTCTCTTCTAGCAGCCTCGCAGTGCTGCAGTCTTCTTCCGGCACCACAGCACCGTCTCCGTCTTCTTGTGGTCTCGCAGACCACTGCCTTCTTGTGTCACCGCAGCGACATCCTCTTTGTGATACCGCAGCACCACCTACTCCCGTCACCGCAGCGACGGCTTCCTGCTGCATCCTCACAGCAGCATCGGCTCATCATCAGCCGAGTCAAGGCCTTCAGCAAGGAGCGCCTTCTCCTCTTGCTTCTTGCCTTTTCCCTTGGTAGGACACTCATATGAATGATGCCCATACTCTTTGCAGTGGTAACACTGATCTTTGCTCCTATCCATCCGGACTTCGCCTCCATGTCCACGTCCACGACCACGGCCGCGGCCACGTGATGACTCCAAGCCTCTTGTCATGAGGAGCTGCTCCTCAGAGCGTGCTCCCCGTGCCTTGACGCGTTCCTCGTGCGCCTTCAGGAGCCAATGACTTCCTCCAAGGTCATCTTCTTCAAGTCTCCAAATTGCTCGATTGCCGACGCAATATGGACGAACTTGTCAGAGACTGCTCGCAGCAGCCTTTTGACGACTTGCGCCTCCTCAATCTTCTCTCCAAGTCCTCGGACCTGCCCAACAAGAAGCATTACCTTTGCCGCAGAGTCATCAACCGACTCTTCATTCCCCATGCAAAGGTTCTCCAGCTCCCACCGCAGTGTCTGGACCTTCGCCTCCTTGGCCCGCTCTGCCCCCATATGCATGGAGCACAGTGCTGTCCACATCTCGAATGCGGACTCCTTCTCAGCAACTTGCATGAGCATCTCATCTCCAAGCCCCATGGAAATGATTGCCATGGCCATGCTGTCCTTCTCATCATCACTGACGCGCTTCTTGACACTGGGATCAACCACATCCCACACACCTTGAGCACGCATCGGCAGCTTCATCCTTACGGCCCAAGCGCCGTAGTTCGTCTTGTTCAGCACCGGAACCTGGAGGGACACCTTCCCTGGTACCTTGGTCGCGCCCTCGCTGCTCGATCCATCTCCTGGCATGATCTTCGGCATCTCACCAACCTAAGCTCTTGATACCAATTGTTGGCCCAGCTCACACTACCAAAGATACACACCAAGAACTATATGCTCTATGTCTCATAGAGCTACATCTCATTCTTTATCAACATGAGGGGTACATGTCCTTTTATAGGACTTACAAACCGTCATATATGAGCACAACTCACCTCTAGCTAGCATGCTCATTTGACAACTCATTGACAACTACATAATCTAGCCAATTTGACTTTGATCTCTCTAGGCTAACACACCCAAAGACAACCAAAGTACTACCTAGAAACTTCAAGTAATCAATTCTAACTTTACTACCTAATGCTAGCTAAGCATTAGCACAAAGAACAAGTCAATTTCCTTTTGACTTGAACTCAGCCCATAGATGCATGTAGATGCATCTACACATTTCTAGTAGTCAAGATTATTGCTAACAGGAAGCAGCACACTTTCATGTATTAACAGTCTGTCAGTAGCATTCTCCCTAGTTCCAAATCAAGGCCTCATCTTAGCTCATTTAAAAAACAAACTCCTTAGTCAGCAAATAAATGGTATACATGCTATTACAAAATACAACTCTTACGGCCTAAACAAAACTGTAAAACACTAAAAGTACAAAATTTACTGCATTAGAACACTAAACAACAGAGTGCACCTTGTACAACATTACAATTTTATTTGGGAGTCTCAGGGCAGCACTAAGAGCTACCCGTGCTGTGCTATGTACCTACTTTGCATATAACCCAGAATAATTTTCTTTGGCAACTGGAGTTACCATGGTCAGAACACAACGCTTGTTGGAATAAAAAGAAAAAGAAAAAGAAAAAACTGGATTGAAGTGGTTCCAGAGCGAGGAACACTATGCAGGGCGCTTCGTATTTCTCAACTGCCAGTAGTAAGCACCCCTCTGAAAGGAAACACACATGGCCCTCATTGTCTTTTCCCCTAGTCTCAACCATAAGACAACGATCAAACTGACCTGCCATAGTTTATCTTCTATTTTTAAATGGGGCAGTTGGGGTTGGGATCAGGAGCATATGACAAAAGCAAACCATCCATATCACATCAGAAAGTAGCCATCATTCATCAGTCACGAGCCTCCTTTTAATAAAGCATATACCTCATTACTAACGAATTAACTACAAAAAATATTCACAAAACACTATCCCCAAGCACTGGAAATGACTAACTAGCCATCAAAAGAGAACAGCGGCAGATAATGCCAAGAGCTATTTAGCCAAAGTTTCCCAAAGGGAAAAACTGCTAGATTCCTGTACTTGGAGGTGATCTCCATAATGTACCAGCACATCATACTGCATTATAGCTCACCGCAACCTTCCATCTAGTCATCTACACTTGATGCAGCGGTCATGCCGTTGCGTTCTGAAGAACCAAATGCTTACGAAAAGTGGTGGCACATATACTAAAGGCTAGCACACAAAAGCGAAAGCTCTCTGATGCAATTCAAGAAACCAAAGGAGGGAAAAAGACGAGAGCTTTGAGCTTTTGGTGGGGGGACTGAGGTGAATTAATGCCGTTGTTCTAATGGGCTAGCCTGGCGTGGCCCTACAGGCGAATCCATCCGCGCAACCCATTGTGAACCCAGTAAAGTGAGGATATGACTGTCTCAGCCACACAAATAGCATTTACACCATAATAGCATAATCTTTTTCCATATGAAAAAAGGGATTAATTACACATCTAGAAAAGGCAAAGTAATCAAGAACTCATCATTCCAGAGAGTAGTACTACGTACTGATCAAGTGGTTCTTTAAAAATGGAAGACTCAAACTACCCAATTCTTCAAACACTAAAAAAATCGGTCAATTTTTTCGTCTGTTGAAGAAAATACAACCAACTACTCACATTTTATCAAATCCAAAACAGTGATCTTTTGCAAGAAAGTTGAACATAAAAAAAACTACATTTCAGTAACCTACAAAACCCCATATACCCCTGCCAAAATCCTCTTCCAAAGGTGGGGAATAGGGGGGCAACCCAGACAAATTCCTACTCATGGCACCAAAATCAAGCACCCAAGGAAACGATTGCAGAAGACAAGAAAGCGGAGTAAAGAATGGAGAAGGTCCCAAACCTCCGCCGAGCAGGAAACGAAGAACCGGCCGCCTCCCACTCCCCCTTCTCGCGTTCTCCGCCGCAAGATCCGACCTCCGGCCGGAACCACGCGAGGAAGGCGCCGATTAAGAGAGCCGCGGCCGCGACTCAGCCCGATCTGCCCCCGGGGAAGGCCAGCATTGCGCCGAGGCGCCGCGAGGAGCCCACTCCGGCCGCCCCTCGCTCCTCCTTCCTGCCCGCTCGCTGGAGACCCGGGAGCTCGCCGCGACTGAGCTGTTTCTCGTGCCTGTGCGGCTGTGCCCCTCTGTCCGGAGTGTCGGGGTGGTGTGTGTGGCGTGGAGCGTGGAGTCTGGAGTGGACGCGGGCAGGGGCGGCAGGGCGCGGTGAGGACTGAAGTGGTGGATGGCTGCGCGTCGCTTGTGTGTACTACTCCCAGTAAGAACGCAATTATGGGTTGCGTGCCAGTTTAAGGCCAGTCTCAGTGGGAGTTTCATGGGCATTAAATAGACTGTCATGTCAGCATTTTTGATGATGTGGCAGCATATTAATGAAGAGAGAGGTGAAATGAGTTTCATGGTGATGAAACTCTCTATACACAGTTACCTAGACAGCTTGTGTCTTGCATGTAGTCTAGGGAACAACAAGAGATGAAACTTTGCATTGAGAGAGGGTGTTTCATCATAGTTTCAAACATCTTTTAGATGATGTGTCACTCTAGGTAATTGTGTCCATGAAACTTCCACTGAGATTGGCCTAAGTGGTTCATGTTTAATCAAATTTTTAGGAAATTGTACTTATATTTATGGCTCTAACTAAATTTTTTATAAAAATATATTTTATAACGAATCTAATGATATATATTTTATATCATAAACATTGATTTTTTTATCTATAATTAGTCAAACTTAATACTAAAATTTTTCGAGAAGCGAGAATTGCATTTTTTTTGACGGAGGGAGTACACATTTGGCGTGCATTTAAGAGAAGCGTGTCGGGCGTCTGGTTCGGGGATTATCGAGTGACGGATTTGCCCCTGACCGTGACCGGCCGACGTCGGCGAGAGCCGCAGCAATCCCTGCAGGAGATGCGCTGGCGTGGCCTCTCTGGCAGCCTGGAGCATTGACTTCAAAAATGTTCTGCTGCTGGGTGATGCCTTTGGTTTTATGGTACGATTAACCAAAAAAACATCCATCCTAGTATGTTTACCAATTATGATTAGGCAGTATCCAAAATGCTATTGGTTGTTTGCTTTCTCTTATCTGCAAAAAAAAAGGAAATATACTCTGCATTTCATGGTTTTCTTAAATCTCTGAGCTTGAATTCTCGAGTTGAACCTCTGAAAATAATGTTCGAACATGATTGGTGGGGGTACTCCAGTATATATTGATTAATTCCTGTCAACGGATGCTATGGACCTATGGTAGGTGTAGTTGGTGGAGTACTAGTGTATGACAGCAAAGCAACACAAATTTTATGGCTAACGACTCATATCAACAACCCACTTCGCTACTTCAGATCAGCTCCAACGGCATGAACAGATTGAAGCGAAACTTCATCAGCAGCGGAACAAAAGGAGCCGTTCACCATGTGTCGAGCTGACCAAATTTGTGCCACAGCATGTGTCAATCATAAATTACTAGGAAAATTTGAAACGAAAGACTGCAGCCGGTTGGCTCCGAACAATTTGTGCGTGTGGCTTCAACCAATTGTCTGAAGTATTTGTCTAAGAATATCCGGTTCTTCAGGCAATGCTCCAGCACGTTTCACTATTTAACAAGGTAATGCAAAAGGTCAACATGCTCTACAGCTCTAGTATAACGCAACATGTTTATAGACTGGTTGCATCTACAGAATGGTTGCATCTCGTGGTCCATAGACTGGTGGTTAAGTAGCCATCCTACCGATCTACAGTACCCACATAGTAGTACATGGCTACATCTAATTATCTAAACAATGATTTGGCTTGTAGCATGTACGGGTCCAGAAACAAATTTATGTTCCCATCCAACTTCGCCGCTCCTGTCTTTTCAGCAGCCTGGATGGACGGATCGACTGGCAAGCCAATGCCAGAACACGAAACTTTATTCCGGAGGAGCAACCGAACAGACCAACGAGAGAAAAAAAAAAGTAAGCAGATGATTAACACAAGGGGTGTTTACTTCCGTACGTTCTGCAGAACGTATGCAGAATGAGGGGGCGTTGGAAAGCGCGCACAGAGAGAAAAAGTGCATTGGAAAACGTGTGTTTTGCAAAACGTTTTGTATTCTATGGGAACTAAACAGGCCCTAAGCATCTCAATATTTCAAGCTTAGCACAAGGTTGACGACAACGGACAGACAGGTAAACTCCAAGGAGAAGAACCTCCGGGCAACACTTTACCTAGGGCAAATAAAAGAACTGTTAAAGCTGGGACCTGTTCCTAGGTCAGGTTATTTCAGCCTTGTTTAGTTGGAGCAAATTGATTGAATTTCTTGTAGAAAATGTGCATTGGGAAATGTGTCGCAGAGAGAAGGGCATGTTTTTCAATACATGATTTTTGGTTAAATTGCACCAATTTGCTCCAACTAAACCACTGTCACAGCGACCAGTGGAGTTATTAGGTCAACCGGCTGCTCAAGATTCCACATGAGGCCTTGTTTAGTTCAGTCGAATCGATCGAATTTTCTGTAAAAAAAAGTACAATAGGAAGCGTGTCAAAAGGGAGGGCTTTTGGTCGAATTCGCTGGAACTAAACAGGGCCTGAATTGCCCTGGGACCACCTGTCGACTTAACTCGATTTCCAGCAAAAAAATCAACGCGGGAGAGCTGGGAACAAAATGGTTTTACAATCCATCGTACAGTAAAAAGGTGAAACTTAAAGGTTAAACTTATAAATGGAGTATATATTATGTTCCCGTACATTGGATTTCTGGCACAAAATCACTCAAATTCAAGCTACCAAAGGAGTATAAGGTACAAAACCCCACGATCTTTCTGTTTTAGCAGTTCTATTAAAAAGATGGGGGAAGTGGGATACCAAACAGAAACAGATAGCACGCAGTTTGCAATAGCTAGGGAAGAACATAGCAATGAACGGATTTTATGGGCTGTGAACAGTTCATAGTGGACCAAATGGCTCAGGAAGCGGCTCGAATCTGTGGTCAAACACTGGGCTCTGATCAGACTTGTCGTCCACACTGTGCAACCAACTAGTGTTCTTGGTGTCCTCCTTCAGCAACATCGCCTCATATCGTGAATTGGCGTATATATCCAGTTCAGTCAGAACCTCTTTCGATACAACAGTTTCCCTATCAGGGGAACCGATTGAGCTCCCACCGTTGTGTGAAAGAGCACCACTTGAATCTCCAGAGAAATGACTATTGCTGCTGCCATTATCAGTGAAGTGTCGATCACCATTTGAGATGGAATGGCCTGGGTCGGACGCTCGAGCTGGTCGGCCCTTGGTAGTAGTAGAGCGAATGCTATGAGGAAACAAAGATGCACTGCGGATGCCACCCAAATTTTGTCGGATGTCCTATAATAAATAAGAGGCATTCAGTCTAAGAAAACCTATGTTACTCATAACATTACAACCCACCTAAAAATGTGCAAACTTATGGAACTTGAAATAACGAGAGGATGTTACCAACTGCAGATCCAAGAGGCAAAATTTACCATTTCATATTTGTCTTTTTATTTTAAAAAATATTCTAGAAGACACCAGATTCTTTAAAACATTCAAGTTTTACCATTTTAAACAGGGATAGTCTGAAAATTACTTTCATGCAGTAATATGATGACTATAATCCTTCCTGCATACAGATGAAATAAACTCTCTTTTTCTGATAAAAATGAATGCATCAAATGTCATGGCACTATCACAGAAAGGTAGAACACATAATACCTTGTCCAATTAAATGTCAATATGAGGGGTGAACATACCATGTGCCTGATAGCCATGTCAAGTGACTTCCTCGATATTGTCCTACCAAATCCATTGTCTGCAGCTGTGACTGATCGCGAAGTTCTAGTTGTTTGACCTTCCAAAAGAGATCTCTCGCTCTGCCTATTTTGGTGTCCATTGGTAGGAGATGTCTTTGATTGTATATCAGAGAATTTGCTTCGAGTGATAGCAGGCACGGACATCTTTTTTACAGGAGCCGAGGGAACTGGTTCAGATTTCGAGATTGACCTGGCCCCTGAAGACATACCTGGCCGTACTCTACCAGCAGAGAGTGGTCGTTCTGGCAGTTTAGTCCTTAAGTTTGGTGGAGTTTCACTTGGGAAATCTGGAATATCTAATGGGCGAACTGGAGCTCGTGACCGTGTATTTGGGGAACTTGGACGGGATGATGGCGCTGACGAAGGTGCTGAACTCCGACCACTACTAGCTAAGGATCTGCCATTAGATGTCAAGTTATTGCTGCCACGAATACGCCCAACAGAAGGTGAGCGACCAACAGAAGGTGCTGATGAACGCATGGCAGGCTGACGAGTGGGTGTCGATGACCGAGAGCTAGAATGGCTCGCTGAAGGAACTGTACTTGATGAAGAACCGGTACGAGTTATTGCAGGAATTCTACCAGAGGACGAGCTGGGACGGCTCACTGTTTTTTCACTAACTGTGCTTGAAGGTGAACTGGACAAGATTCGTGATCGAGACATTGGAGTTGATGATCTTGAGCTTTGTGTTGACATGGTCTTGGGAGCAGGGGAGTTGGCCAAAGAGCTAGAAACAGAAGGATGATTTTTCACGGGAGTAGCTGGACGGGTTTTAGTACACGGGCGTGCCTTGACGGGTGTCGACACTGGACGTGATGGTGGAACAGATGGCTTTGATGCAGTAAGAGTGGCAGTCCGCTTCATCGGTGTTGTAGGTCTTGAACTGACAGAGGAAATGTTTGCATTAAGGATTGATGATCTGTTGCTAGACACAAGAGTAGACTGAACTGCCGGGCGTGGGCGGGAGACAGAGTTACTTCGTGCCGGTCTAGTGGGAAATGTCGAATGCCCATTCTCTGGTTCAGAAGTGGAAAGCTGCAATAAAGATATCACCCAGCTATGTTAGCTATAATCATGATCAAATATGATGTCATCAGCTGAGCAAGTTTCAATAAACAACTCTGTAGCTGAGAATGTTGTTGCAGTTAGACTGAAGATGGTGTGATTATCAAGTCTGCCATTCTAAACTACACAATACTTGATTCTTTTTGTCAGAAATAAATTCCGGTATGTTGTGGATGCAGATGTATTGCATGTTGTACAACTAACATTTGAGAGAGTGCACAATAATTTGAAGGTTTCAAATATGGGTACCAAATAATCAACCCAACAATAAAGCAAGTCAATGAGCATCGCCTTATGAGAAGAACAATGGTTTCTGCCAATTCCACAAAGAATTAACCTTTCTAAGGAAATCTTTACTGAAAATATTGATCGTAAAGATATAATTGCTAAAAAAAGAGTAAGAACTACATTGTAATACAATCTCCATATTTTAGCATCCACTAATCTGACAGACTGCCCAGATGATCAAGATGCTTATCACTCTTGTTCATACTATATGACTGTACAGAAGATAAATGAAACTAGGTACAACTTACTCCTGAATCCACCATAAGGTCTTAAATCAGTACTTAAAATCCCTAACTTTACAGTGGTAGATTGCATAATAGCCTGATGCATGCAACTTGAATGCAATAGTACTTTGTTATTCCTTATGCAAATATGGCCTGTGTGAATTCAAATGCCTTGATAATATAAAGCATATGTAGTCTTTATAAAAATATCTTGACACCGCATAAGAATCAAGAAACATGTTCCATGCAGAAACATGTAGCATCTAATAGTAGTAATTGTACCAACCCTAGATGCTCTAGTCGTCGAGGATGATCTGGTAACAGTGCATTTAGTCACAGTTGAGGGTGCGTCTTTCTCAGCAGCATCTATTGCAGGAACACGGGGGGTTCCAGGGGGTGTCAGAAGCCTGAAGAATGCAGTATATGTTACATAAGATTGGGACAAGATATGTAGTTAATGGTGCACACATGCCAAATGTGATGTATAATTGTGAGTGCTCTAGCTGTTGATCTGCTTATACTTAGAGCTAATAGAGCTCAGTACTAGTTTGGTCTTGCCTGACCATTTTGGTCAGCAGGAGCAGGTAGTAGTAGTAAATGCTATAGCAAGTTGCAGCATGTTTGAGCTGACTAGCAGCAGTAGCAAGCAGTAGCAGGTAGTGTAAGTAGTGGCTGACCATGCCTGTAATAGGAGCAAGCCATGCTTTGTAAATGTCTGGATTGTGAATATATTGAAAGCAACCAGGAGCAGCTGAAGCTCAGTTGAGCCCAGCACAACTCTGCTGTGTTCTGCTCTCATTCTCTGCTCCTTCCTTCTTCTTCTACCCGCAGCCACAAAGGTGTTGAGTGTGTGTGTGAGTGTGTGCTCACTGATCACCCAGGATCAGCTGAGTAGAGGTAGGCAAAGCTAACAAGTGGTATCAAGAGCTTGTGTTCAAGTTCCTGGACCATGTCTACCTCGGTTACGACGGGTGGTGGAGGTAGAGGTCGCTCTGCTTCTGCTGAGCGCCAGGGTCGCCGGGAGTCGCGTTCGCCGGAGCGTCGTAGGACGACGTACGTGGTGAAGAAGACGGTCCGGGACATCGGCGGCGCGTCGTACCCCATGCTCACGCGTACCAACTACGCTGAGTGGGCGGTGATGATGAAGGTGATGCTGAAGGCCAGGGGCCTGTTCGCGGCGGTGACGACCGGCACGGCGGACGAGCAGGAGGACCAGATGGCGATGGAGGCCATCTTGAAGGCGGTCCCGGCGGAGATGGTGACTCCGTTGGGCTCTGCTGAGGACGCGACGGCGAAGTCGGCGTGTGAGAAGATCAAGACCCTGCGGCTGGGCGACGATAGCGTGCGCAAGGCGCGCGCGCAGCAGCTCCGCCGCGAGTACGAGAACATCTCGTACCGCGACGGCGAGCCTGTTGAGGAGTTCGCGATGCGGCTCACCGGGATGGTGAATCAGCTCGCTGTCCTGGGCGACACCATTGGCGAGGCGGAGGCCGTCGCCAAGTTTCTCCGCGTCGTTCCCGCAAAATTCGCGCAGGTCGCGATTTCAATCGAGACTCTGCTCGATTTCGGGGACCTCACCATTGAGGATGTCACTGGCCGGCTGAAGGCGGTGGAGGACCGCATCGACGCG
>CM014274.1:12722256-12750693 GCA_004135705.1 Alloteropsis semialata
GCGCTTCTTCCTCCTCCTGGTGGATGACAGCAGCCGGTTCATGTGGTTGCACTTACTGTCAAGCAAGGATGAGGCGGCCGAGGCGATCAAGAACTTCAAGGCTCGAGTGGAGACGGAGACGGGCAAGAAGTTGAAGGTGCTGCGCACAGATCGAGGAGGGGAGTTCACCTCGATAGAGTTTGGCCAGTTCTGTGCGGGAGAGGGCGTTGAACGTCATCTGACGGCGCCTTACTCGCCGCAGCAGAATGGAGTGGTGGAGCGGCGGAATCAGACTGTCGTGGGCATGGCAAGATGCATGCTCAAGGCGAAGGGAATGCCGGCGGCATTCTGGGGAGAAGCAGTGAGCACAGCTGTGTTCATCTTGAACCGTGCTCCTACCAAGAGTTTGAAGGGCATGACGCCATTCGAAGCATGGCATGGACACAAGCCAGATGTGTCCTTCCTGCGCACATTTGGGTGTGTTGGACATGTCAAGAAGACGAAGCCATTCTTGTCCAAGCTGGAGGATCGCAGCACACCCATGGTGCTTCTTGGATATAAGCAGGGAAGCAAGGCTTATAGGATGTTTGATCCACAAGCACGGAAGGTGGTGGTGTCACGGGATGTGGTGTTTGATGAGCCGGCAAGCTGGAAGTGGGAGGAGACCGAGGATGGAGGAGCAGCGACGGCCGGGTGTTCCAGCACTTTCACCGTTGAGTACACAGGGTACCAAGGTGTGGAGGAGCTGGAACACGGCGGTCATGATGGAGGAGATACGCCAAGTCCTGGAGCGGGTTCCCCTGCTCCTGGCACGGGTACTCCTCAGGCATCTCCTGCAGGGCAGGGGACTTCTGCTGCAACACCAGGAACTCCACCAGCTGTGCCAACACCGGCAATGTCTCCTGCAGGGCAGGAGGACACGATGCCGGACACTCCATCAGCTGCACCAAGCCCGGCATCATCTGATCAGTTTGTCTCTCCACCACCGGACTTCACCGAGCTGGTCGACGACAACTACGAAGGGGAGCAGCTTCGATTTCGTCAAATCGACCACATCATCGGCGATTCCACGCCACCTGGGCTGGCAGCACGGGAGCTAAATGATCTTGAGCTGCTGCTGGGAAGTGCAGAGGAGCCACCATCCTTTGCTGCTGCTGAGCAGGACCCGAGGTGGCTGAAGGCGATGAAGGAAGAGATGGTGGCAGTGGAGGAAAACCACACTTGGGAGCTGGTGAACCCTCCAATTGGCTGCAGGCCGATTGGTTTGAAGTGGGTTTACAAAGTCAAGCGGGATGAGCGTGGTGAAATTGTGAGGCACAAGGCCCGATTGGTGGCGAGGGGTTTTGCTCAGCGCGAAGGAATCGACTTCGGGGAAGTCTTTGCTCCTGTCGCGCGGATGGAATCAGTGCGGGTGCTGCTGGCACTCTCAGCAGTGAAAGATTGGCGGGTTCATCACATGGATGTGAAGTCCGCATTCTTGAATGGAGAGCTGGCAGAGGAGATTTATGTCCAGCAGCCGCCAGGATTCGTGATCACTGGGAAAGAGCACATGGTGCTCCGTCTGCGCAAGGCCTTGTATGGTCTGAGGCAGGCGCCAAGGGCCTGGAACATCAAGCTCGATGCGAGCTTAGTTTCACTTGGCTTCAGGAGATGTCCCAGCGAGCATGCCCTCTACATCAAGGCCACGGTGCACGGGAGGCTGATTGTCGGCGTCTATGTCGATGATCTCATCATCACTGGCTCTGATCAGCGGGACATCGACGACTTCAAGGCTGAGATGAAGGCGATGTTTCGCATGAGCGACCTTGGCCTGCTCACCTACTACCTCGGCATTGAGGTGGAACAGGGAAGGGACGCCATCACACTCCGGCAGAGTGCATATGTGCACAAGCTGCTGGAAAGAAGCGGCATGGAGGGATGCAAGGCATGCCCAACACCCATGGAGGAGAAGCTGAAGCTCAGCAAGAAGAGCAGTGCACCAAAGGTTGATGCAACAGACTACCGCAGCATTGTTGGTAGCCTACGCTACTTGGTGCACACTCGCCCAGACATTGCTTTTGCCGTGGGGTATGTCAGTCGTTTCATGGAAGATCCAAGGGAGGATCACCTAGCTGCTGTCAAGCGCCTGCTTCGCTATGTGGCTGGAACCATTGGGCATGGTTTGGTCTATGCAAGAGGAGGAGGAGAGACGCTAAAGCTGCTGGGTTTCAGTGACAGTGACATGGCTGGTGATCTTGATGGGCGGCGTAGCACCACTGGCATCATCTTCTTCCTTGGTGCTTGCCCCATCACTTGGCAGTCCCAGAAGCAGGAGGTGGTTGCACTCTCTACATGTGAAGCTGAGTACATAGCAGCTTCAATGGCCTGTTGTCAGGGAGTTTGGTTGGGAAGGCTGCTGCGAGAGCTCACTGGAGAAGGAGTTCCAGCACCTGTCCTGAGGGTGGACAATCAGTCCGCCATTGCACTCGCCAAGAACCCCGTCCTCCACAACCGGAGCAAGCACATTGAGACGAAGTTTCACTATATTCGTCATTGTGTTGAGGGAGGACAGATTAGTCTCGAGCACGTCGTGACCGGCCGGCAGCTCGGGGACATCCTCACCAAGCCTCTTGGTCGGATTCGTTTCATGGAGATGAGGACCAAGATTGGAGTGGAGGAGGTTTGAACTAGAGCATCTCAATTAGGAGGAGAATGATGTATAATTGTGAGTGCTCTAGCTGTTGATCTGCTTATACTTAGAGCTAATAGAGCTCAGTACTAGTTTGGTCTTGCCTGACCATTTTGGTCAGCAGGAGCAGGTAGTAGTAGTAAATGCTATAGCAAGTTGCAGCATGTTTGAGCTGACTAGCAGCAGTAGCAAGCAGTAGCAGGTAGTGTAAGTAGTGGCTGACCATGCCTGTAATAGGAGCAAGCCATGCTTTGTAAATGTCTGGATTGTGAATATATTGAAAGCAACCAGGAGCAGCTGAAGCTCAGTTGAGCCCAGCACAACTCTGCTGTGTTCTGCTCTCATTCTCTGCTCCTTCCTTCTTCTTCTACCCGCAGCCACAAAGGTGTTGAGTGTGTGTGTGAGTGTGTGCTCACTGATCACCCAGGATCAGCTGAGTAGAGGTAGGCAAAGCTAACAAAATGTACCCGCACAACACATATCAGAAATCTTTAGCTGTGAGATGATAAGATTAATTAAAGCACAAATGGATGTCAACTCCTACATCTCGACCAACAAGGCCACAACACAACAATCCATTTATGAACAATCTCATGAAAATGGCATCCGAATCAACCTTGTAGTTCAACAAGATGTTTATAGTTCTTTCTGAATATGCAATAGTACAGTGCATCATTAATTCATTATATTGAAATAAGTGAAAAATAGTCCGATTGCGAGCTGTTATATGGCACAGGTTACTTTATACTGCACATAAGCAACGGACAAAGTTGAGACTACAACCTAGAAAAGACCTTGCTCAGGCTAAGCAAAGTGTCTAACGCTGTTGCCACTGCCAACCACGACAACCCAACATCGTCCAAAAGCTCCCGCTGAACGGTCTGCACCCGTGGCTGCAGTCCCTTGTCATTAACACTTCGTCACTTCCTAATATGGGTGAAGCTACCATGTTCAATAAGGGCAATCGAAATGGTGGGTTGGTTGCATACTTGGATCAAAGTAATAAATATTTCAACTAAACTTGTACTGAAATGATAAGTCAACCCACAAGTTCCATCAGTGTACCTCCCAAATTTCAGACTTACATAGTTACATGGGCAATGTATCTTATTCTATTTCTTCTTAATACAAAGATACGCAGCTCTCCTGCGTATTCTCGAAAAAATGCATCTTATTCTACAGAAATCACAGTACTTTCATTTCAACTACAATAAAATCATTCTGAAGTGAGATAATTTGAAGACATTCTGAAGCAGGAAATAGGGCTGTCAACGAGCCGAGCTCGAGCAAGCTTGTTGCCTCAAGCTCGGGCTTGACAAAGTCTCGAGCCGAGCCTGAAATCCAGCCGAGCTTACATCTAGGCTCAAGCTCGGCTCGGCCAAAGCTCGAGTAAGCTCGAGCTCGACTCGATCAGGATCGATACAATGCAGCATTGAATATTTTGCTTGCTCGAGGATCGATACAGTGTAGCATTCAATGTTTTACTTGCTCAGGTACAAGCACGCATGCACCAAGATTAAATCCGAGCTGTCAGGATGCTAGTGTCTCTCTCTTGCCTGCCGAGGAAGGTTACTTGGTCTTCAATTCAAGTGCTGGCTTGTGAAACTTTGAGAAGGTAGAATAAAAAAAGTGTGGCCTGCAGCTCCTTTTACGAAAATGAGACACTTAAATTACGATTGCTGCAGTAAGCTGATATTTTAAAATACTACAGAAGAGAAGCATCAAGCAGCGTACAGAACAGCCAATAGGTGAAAATATTATCGAGTCTTAGCGAGCTGTTCGAGATCGTTCGGTTAGGCTCGCGAGCTTGGAACTGGGCTCGAGCTCGGCTCGTTTTGAACTCGAGCCGAGCTTTTACCGAGTCGAGTTCGAGCGATTCGCGATCCTCGAGCTTTTTTGACAGCCCTAGTAGGAAACCCTATTTGTCATTCTATTCTATTATTCGATTTTTTCCCTTTCTATGAAAAACTAATGTTCAGAGATTTGCTCATCATGGAAGGAGCCCACACACCAACCATCAACTTGCACGCTTATCTCTGCTACTCAGCACAACTAACTCCAGCTAATCCAAACAAGGTCCCTACTAGGCAGGCCAACCTTGTCCAATGCCCACAAGCAATCACAAGCAAAACCCCCAAACATGAAACATGATTTGGGCAAAACCCCTGAATAAAACAAAGTACAATCAGCCCAAACTCATACGGGCCAGCATTGGCGCCGCATTTTCACCAAGTTCAGAGCAACTATTCAAATGATCAACCAACAGCTTACGGCACGAAATCATGCACCAATTAGGAAATCGGATCACCACAGAACGAGAGTAGTCATCCAATCACCAGTCATAGTCGTTCTTCCCAATCTCCGTGTCCAGCAGGTCCTCCATCTCGACCCCCGCCGAAAACCGAAAACCGCCACTAGATCGACAGCCGCAACTGCAAAATGGGGGAAAATAAAACCACCACCGGTAAACTCAACGCGGACGAATGAACTCAGCGGTGGCGGTTACAATCCAGTACTCGCACTTACCCCGGCGACTGGGCGAGGGGGGATCCGTCAGAGCGGCCGCCGGAGACCGCTCGGACCCTGAGAGATTCGAATCGACGGAAGGGGAGAGCCTCCCACCCTGCGCCGACGAGAAGCAGCGGGCTACCGCTTCCGTGCCCTCCTGGCCCTCTCGCTCGCGGCGAGGAGCTGCGCGTGTGCGCGGGTTTGAGACCGCGGGGGAGAAGGGGAGGCGACTGCGACGGGAGACGGGGGCAGGGATGGATGCGTGTGCTTTGCTCCGCGTTTTACTTTTTTTTTTTCGAGTCTTCCCTTCGTTTGATTTTTCGAATCGTCGGGCGGTAAATGTTGGCATCTGGTCAGTGTTTTTTAGTTGTAGATGTGGGTCCAGTAAAGATCGGGTCCCAGTGGTCAGTGAGTTTGGTTCTTTGTCGCACGGCCTGGTGGTAGCGAAAGGGCGGGTAATAAACCATGCTACTCCGTAACAATGTGTACTTTAAGGCGGTAAGTCTGGAAGTCGGCGGAGTTCTGTGAGGTCCCACGCTGACAGGTGGGGAAGGGGTTTCGTCTTGTCCCCACAGGTCAGTCGCTATCATGTCTGTTCGGTTGGCTGGCGGCTAGTAGCTGGTGCTGATTTGTTATTTGTTGTGAGACAAAAATACTGCTGGCTGGCTGGTGGTTGGTGGCTGGTGCTGATTTATTGTGAGAGAAAAATACTGCTGGCTGGTGGCTGATAAGCCAACCGAACAGGCAGATCCATGGCAGAAAGGAGCCCACCGCCCACCGCCATGGTCGGGGATTGGGATGTTGAGGTGGTCCAGGACCAGGTGGATGGGTGGATCACCGGTCCAAGCGACTCTTTTAACAGGTGTCAGATGTTACGGGCACGACCGGCAGCAAGCTTTGACGAGCGTTTGTCATTAGGTGATGCTAATAGTCACATAATGCTGCGCTAATTTTCTAGGGCCTTCCCACCTTAGGTCCACATGCATCCTATAGTAAAATGGGGAGCTATAGAACCTTGCATCCTCGTATAATGAATAGCCAAAATGCATATGCTCTTTTTAACGAAATAATGAGTTATGGTTGTTCTCTCTCTGAACTTTTAGTTTAGAAACTTTGCAGAAATTTTGCGTTGAGAAACGTGTTGAAAAAAAGAGGACACGTTTTTCAATACAGCAAAATTTTTACAAAATTTGTGAACTAAACAAGTCGCTAGTGAACGAAGATATAAACACAAAAATGGCGCTACAGAACCATTCCCGAAAATAATAGGCACTTTCTACTGTGGTAAACTCCATGGCAGTTCCATAGCATTGGCGACTTACGCCAGAAGCCCACGGCACACGGGGCCACGGTACGTAATTGATCCCATCACCTGCAAGCTTCATCATCACGCGTCGTCGTACTTACGTACGCGGTACGCACGCTATGAATGGATCGTGTCAACTGACCCCTCAGGATAGTCCGGATCCTGGTGCCGGCAGGCAGGCTGCCCCATGCATCCCCGCCCTTCCCAGCCAGGAGAGGCTCTTCTCCGGTTCTGCCCAGCTACCTCAACAGACCGAGGCGGTCGGCCCAAGCTACCTCAACAGACCGAGGCGCTTCGATCCGTTGCGCGTGCAGGCGGGCCAGGAGTGACCTGAGATCGCACGCGCCATTGATGAGGGCCTTCCGGCTGACGGAGCAAACCAACTTTCATTTACTAGCATCAGCCGCCTCTCGTGAATGCTTCTATTTTTATTTTTATTTTTTTTGAAAACTTCTCGTGAATGTTTAGGTGGATGAAATGAAAGGAATAGGGCTGTTACTGTAGCTGTAGCATGTACTGTACTGCAGTGGTACATGCCGGCATGCGTGATGCGTTGCGTGGCGCCATTGCCCGTGCTGGGTCGAGCCCGTTTGGTTGGCTGGCGGCTGATGGCTGGTGCTGATTTGTTGTGAGAGAAAAGTACTGCTGGCTGGCTGGTGGCTAGTGGCTGATGCTGATTTGTTGTGAGAAAAAAGTACTGCTGGCTGGTGACTGATAAGCCAACCGAACATAGCAGGCCCAGCCGCCCAGGCGGCCAGGCATGAGACGGACATGGCATGTCCGCCTGAGCTTTGTTGCGAGTTACTACCGCAGATTACAGAATACTATCTGCCGTCAAAGAAGAGATCACTCATAGAAACTTCTGGCAATTGCAGATTCAAGTGACTAAACTGTCTTTGCTGATACTTCAACAAGACGAACCTCACAAACGTGGACGCAGCTACAAGGCCGCAGAACTTGTTGGGCTTCGTACCTGAAGGCCAAAATTTTGGCAAGTTATCACTCGTGTCTTTCTTTTGAGGAAAAGGTCCATTTTACCTCCTCAACTATGACCATAGTCCAGCTTTCCTCCCTAAACTCCAAAACCTCCCCCAACTATGACCATAGTCCAGCTTTCCTCCCTAAACTCCAAAACCAGGTAACACGCCTTCCTCAACAATAAAACCATTCAATTAACCTCCCTGCTCCGATTATAAGCGGTTTTCAAAGGTGGTTTTGTATTTTTCAATTAAAATGTATCTAGTAAATACCTAATGAGGTTATTAAACCAAAAAATATATATCCCTAAGCTTCTAGAAATTCTGAGGAAAATCATAGAGATAGTTTGAGACATGATAAACCCAAATACAATTTAGATCTCGTGATAGTACATATTGAGTCTTCCAAAAATTAGATTTACCTCAAGTAAAATAAGAAAATATCCAAAAAATTTGGAAAACTACCATAATATTCTAATTCATCCCTAAAAAATTAGGAACTTTTCATAATATAAATATGACATGTAACCATCATAAATGTAACATATATTGACATTGAATGCATATATGTTGAATGTTAATATATTGGGACCCCCCGTCCCGTTGCGCTGACAAATACATTCGGCATAAATGCATTCAATGTTAATATATGTTACATTTATGACGATTACATCTCATATTTATATTATGAAAAGTTCCTAAATTTTTTTAGACATGAATTAGAACATTGTGGTAGTTTTCTAAAAAAAATAAGATATTTTCTTATTTTACTTGAGCTAAATATAATTTTCAGAAGATTTTATATATATTTTCACGAGATCTAAATATGTTATTTGGGTTTATCATGTCTCAATCTATCTTTATGATTTTTCTCATAATTTCTAGAAGCTTAGAGATATTTTTAGTGGTTTAATAACCTCATCAGGTATTTACTAGATTTATTTTTAATTGAAAAGGACAATACCGTATCTGGAAACCGCTTATAACCGGGACAAGGAGGTTAAGTGAACGGTTTTAAAAGTTAAGGGAGGTGGATTACCCGGTTTTAGAGATTAGGGAGGAAAGCTGGACTTTTGACATAGTTAAAGGAGGTAAAACGGACTTTTTCCTTTCTCAGAACCCAATGTCAGAAACAGGGAGGATAAGGTTCTCAGTCGCAGGAGACCCTATTAACCCGAATCTACTTGCGTCGTCCTCCCAATCTGTGATACCTCCTGCGCGGTGGTGAATTGGTGATGCAGGGGAGGAATACCAGTGATTTTTCAGGAGCCCGTTGACACGTTTTCAGTGCGTGCATTGTGATTCTCTGCCTTATTTAGTTGCACAAACTTTTCACTATTTACTCGTCACATCAAATATTAGGACACTAATTAAGGGTATTAAATATTGATTAATGACAAAACTTATTCCATAACCCCTGGGTAACTTCGCGAGACGAATCTAATGAGCCTAATTAGGCCATGATTAGACAACGTTGTGCTACAGTAAATAATCTCTAATGACGGATTAATTCGGCTTAATAGATTTGTCTCGCGATTTCCCTTCCATCCGTGTAATTAGTTTTATAATTAGATCATGTTTAGTCCTTCTAATCTTCGGTTTAAAATTGCTACAGTAAATTTCGTAAACTTTCTCACCGAACTAAACAGCCCTGCAGTGACTGATGTCTGAGGAGTGAGGATAGCTCGTGCCCTAGCCCCTAGCCAGAAATGGATCATTGCGTTGCAGTGGGGGACCTACCGACCTAGCATTCTGAGAGAGACTCTACAGCTTCAGCCTTCAGGCTCACCAGGAAAAGGCAAGTTATACCCCCAGGGAAATGCTTGCAATTGCCAATCCGAACATGAGCCACAATGTACAATTGCATTTTTCTTGAAAAAAAATACTGGAATGCTACTGGTCATATTACAGAGATTCTTCTGCAATCCTTTTGTTTTAAGGCCTTATTTAGATTGATTGAATTCGATCAAATTCAATGATTGAAAGTGCATTGAGAATTGAAAAAGTAGAGAGAAGACACGTAATTCAATGCGTTGCTTTTGATTGAATTGGTCCTCTTTGAAGCAAACTAAACGAAGGCCTAGGTTGGAACCGACTGATGCGGTATTGTAGCAGCATGCTCAGCCCACGGCCAAAACCCTGTCAATCTGAAACCTGAAGTCCTGAATGCATGTTTTCCTTCTGGGCCTCTTTGGATGTTTGTAACTTGGGGATTGGGCCGGATCTGTCTCTTCTTCTCCATCTGTTGCTGTCAACACTTTTTTGACGGCATGTTACTGTCAACTTCAGAAGTACTACTGCAAGTCTTGTGCCTATGTAAAGTAGCACTTGCCTTGCCGTTCAGTCGAAGCACCTAAGATCCGTCCTGCTCAATCTCCACTGAAAGCAACCGTTCCCCCTTGTTAAATCAAATCATACTACTAATATCCTTGCGCCTTTTGTGTGTGAACTGCTGCTGCATTTGCTTGATTCCATTGAGCTCTTGAGTCTGCAATGTTGTTCTCCGTCAGCATCGGATAACGCATAGAATGCCGTCGCTCGGAGCACATCGCCGTCGGGAACCACCGGTGCCGTGGAAGCCAGAAAGTGAGTGAGCCACAATCTTCCTGTGTTCCTTACTTCCGATTCCCAAAGGAGCTTCTTTTTCACTTCACCGAGCTATCCATAGAAATTATCGCTGAAAATTCATCCGGCTAGCTCACCATCGGTTGATCGCCAGCTTTTCAGAGCATCAACAGTTGTAACTACGGGTGATGGAAGAACTGCAAAATTCTGGCACTGCTCGTGGCCAGAAGGCAAAGCCCCAATAGACATTGCCCAAAGTCTGTACAAGTTGGCATGGAGGAAAAACAAAACAGTCAGTGAAGATCTGTTACATATGAATTGGACTCGTGGTCTCTGGAGAATGAGCACAGTTGATGAAATGTTTCAATTTGTTAAGCTGTGGGGATTGGTGAGCACCTACACATTGAATGACACCCCTGATTCTATATGCTGGAGGTGGACGCCACATGGGGAATACTCTTCCAAGTCGGCTTACATGGCACAACCGACTGGATCATACAGTTCTTTCAAGGGGGAAACAATCTAGAAGGCAGAATCAGAGGGAAAACACAAATTTTTCGCATGGTTGCTTGTGCAAGAAAAGATCCTCACAGCTGACAAACTGATGGCAAGAAACTGGCCCTGCAATGCAACGTGCTCCCTGTGTGATTAGGCCATGGAAACGGCACTTCACCTCTGCCTACACTGTCCTTTTGCTCGCGAAGTGTGGGAGAAGATAAGCCGATGGACACAACAACTGGTAACGGTACCAGGGAACGAAACTTCAATTGAAAGATGGTGATCCACTGCCTTGACAGGTTTGCCCAAGCATCAGAGAAGAACCAAAGCGGCGGTGATGATGTACACGGCATGGCACATATGGAACCAAAGAAATCGACGAGTCTTCCAACACAAATCGTCGTCGGCTCCCGTGGTCTCAACATTTATCAAGGAGGACATGAACCTAAGGAGAAGAGCGTGTAGCGCTCCAGTGGTCGCGTAGTTAGTTATTATGGCCGTGTTTAGATTCGCAAAAAGAGCCCAATTTGATCAAAAGCAACCGCATTGAACTTCGTACCCTCTCTCTACTCTTTCAATTCCCAAGAAAATCTGCTACAGTGAATTCGATCGAATTCACCCAATCTAAACAAGGCCTATGTTTAGTTTCATCTACGAGTTCGAGTTTCATTTGGTTTATTATGTAATCACAATGTACTTTGAACTGCTTGCTTCTCTTCTTAAATGATATAGCAGTGCTCATTTTTTTTTATAACAAAAAAAAAAAGCTCACCATCGGCACCGTTTTTCCGATTGGATTTATCTGCGTGTCGTGCAGCGAGTCCGTACATGAGGCGTCGTCAGCGAGAAGCTCCCGACTCCCGAACGACCGTCCGCAGTCAACGCGCGTGCTCCGTGACGAATCTGAAATTCTGAACCGACGGCGCAGAGCAGCTTTAGCTTGTGGCCATGGTTATCCGTAGACCCTTCCTTGTTCCGCGGCGGATTAGTCAGGGCAGGAACAAGATACGGTGTCTATTTTTCTTTGGAAAAATATGCTTTGCATGTAAGCATGTGTTTACCTGAAGATTTGAGGGAGTTGAGAGAAGTTAACCAAACACTTGGACCGTCCAGAAGCAGCTTACCTGATGATTTTGTTGCGGTTGTGTCTCAAGCCTTCTGCTGAAAGCCCCGTGTTCTTTTCTACAATAATACAATATGTTATCACAGTCACTGTGGTGTCAAACTGTTCCTCAATACTCAAAAGTCTTTACGGTCAAGGCTCCTAAATTTATTTCCAGAAGTGCTGAACCGACGGTGAAAACTACTGATCGCCTCGCTGCGACTTCGTTCGCCTTCTAGATTTTTTTTTTGGGCACTTGTGTATCACTTGCACAGGCAGTTTCGGGCATGACAGATGGCACTCGGTTGATGGACACTCGGTTAATGGCTTCATGTTGGTTGTTACAGCATCACAAGGGGAGAAGGATCCTTGCTTTCGGACTGACCAATGTCTGTGCGGTGCTGCGCTAATACCGCATTACCGCAGCTATGAAGCTATGGGCAGCTGAGCATAGAAACGAGTGGCATGTCGATAACTGTCAAACCCAAAGGGATCAGGTCAGACTGAGAGTTCGCAGAAACTTTGAAAACTTAGTTTGCAAAAATGACAAAGTTTGCAAATTAGTTGAAGGGGGTGTTTAGTTCCAAAGATGCAATAGTTGCATTGGAAAGCGTGTCGTGAGAGAGAGGACACGTTTTCCAATATGTTATTTTTGCAACTTTATAAACTAGTTGAAACGGGTGTTTAGTTCTCAGGTTGCAAATTTGCAAAACAGTTTTGAAAATTTGTAGAACTAAACAAGCCCGTAGTTGAGATGAACTAGCCGTCTAGCCCCGTCTGGCAGGGGTTCAGCGAATCAGGTAGCGCATGATCATCATCCCACACCGTTTTCTCAGTGGGGTTTGTCTGCGGGCTGGTGTCGTGTAACATGTCCGTACTCCTGGGCGTCGTCAACGAGAAGCTCTCGAGCTCGATCGCCTGCAGTCAAACTGTCAAAGCAGTTGTTCAATTTCGTGAAAAAATTTTGGTGAAAAAATTTGCAAGAGAATCTTACCATTTAGGAGTACTAAATGTAGACTAATAATAAAACTAATTATAGATCTCGCCTGAAAATCGCGAGACGAATCTAATGATGGTAATTAATTCATGATTAGTGAATATTTAGCGGATGGTTACTGTAGCATCACTGTTGCAAATCATGACCTAATTAGACTTATTAGATTCGTCTCGTAAAGTTACTTAGGGTTATGAAATGGGTTTTGTCATTAACACACGTTTAGTACTTCATACATATAAGATTCTCTTGAGAAAAATTTTGGTGAAAAATTTCTTGAGGAATTGAACACCCCCAAAGGCGCGTGCTCGTTGATGAGTCCGAAGCAAAGCAGAGCAAGGCAGAGCAACCAACCAATAGCAGCGGTTATCCATTGATCCTTCACTCCTTTTTTTTTTTCCTTTGTCCCTGGATTAATCAGCACGACAACACGTTGGGTCAGAGATGCTGACGTGCCCCTGGATCTCGGCAGGCGAAAAATGGGATCGTCATCGGCCTTCTAATCTGCTGGAACAACGCGTGTGCGCGTTTGGATTAGGCACGTCTTCCCTGAAGATCTGAGGCAATTGAACGGCTGAACCATCAGAATCAAGCGGCTGCGGCCTGCTGGGCACACGCGCACGCATCTTCCGTCCGTGATAAAGTAACCCTGCATAATCTGTCCATTACTACTGATGGCTGCGTGACCGAGGGCGTGTTTAGTTGCACAAAGTTTGCAAACTTTGAAACCTAGGGCATGTTTAGTTTAGAAAGTTGCCGAAAAAGCTGTCATTGGGACGCGTGTTCTATGAGAGGGGACACGGTTATCAGTATGAAAAAATTGTCATTTTTTGGCAACTTGCCAAAATCTAAACAGGCCCCTAGTATCAACAGTACATGTGTTTAGTTGCATGAGAAGAAGTTTGCAAAATTCACTATATGCATTTAATGCACTGCAGCATGAACAATGAATTTCACAAACTTGATGAACAGTAACTTCAAGAAGGTGTTTAGTTCCTAGGTAGCAACTTTGCAAACTAGTTGGCAAAATTTGATGAACAGTAACTAGTTTGCAAACAAGCCCTGACTTCTTCTTTGTTTTCCTCCGTGGTCCTTTGCTGTCAAACCGGCGATTTAATGCCCTCGAGAAAGAAACAACCCGTGTATCATGAGATGTCCAACACGTGCTCTTCAGTTTTAGCCGTCTACGAATACTTGTAACTTTGAACACTTTTTATTTATACAACTGGAGCAGGTCCAACACGTGCTCTTCAGTTTTAGCCGTCTACGAATACTTGTAACTTTGAACACTTTTTATTTATACAAATATTTGACATTATACAATTTTTCAGTTAGAGTTTTATATTTTGCCATAGTTTTTGAGATAGACTTTTATATTTTGCCTTTGATAAAGTAGCATGAGATGTTTTAGAAACATGCAGAGATAACTTTACAACAAAGTAAGTTGTCTTTGTAACCACGCATCGATCAAAGTTGCCAATTACCAGCTGAGAATTCAGGACGAGATCTACGCTCTTCTTTGCTTCTTTTGAGCGAAGAGATCTGTCTCTTCAGTGAGCTCAGGGGGTGTTTAGAGCCTGTTCGGTTGGCTGGTGGCTGGTGCTGATTTGTTGTGAGAGAAAAGTACTGCTGGCTGGCTGGTGGCTGGTGCTGATTTGTTGTGAGAGAAAAGTACTGCTGGCTGGTGGCTGATAAGCCAACCGAATAAGCTGAGTTCGTGAAAGTTGACGAACTTTAGAAACTAGTTTGCAAAAGTGCCAAAGTTTGCAAAATTATAAAAGTTGCATTGAGAAGCGTGTAACGAGAGAAGGTGGCACGTTTTCTAATACATTATTTTTGCAAACTTTGCAAACTAGTTGATAGGATGTTTAGTTTCAAAAGTTGTAAGTTTGCAAACTATCGCAAGTTTCACGAACTAAATATGGCCTCATTTATGATTTATGAAGCAGTGAAGCATGATCTCTTTGACTTCTGTTGCAAGTGTGCCGGAAACTCCCAGGAGTCAGCTGTGCGTCACTGTGCTGCCACACTGTTCTTGGATGTACTATGGGCCTGTTTAATTTTGCGAATTTTTTTATCCAAATGTTTGATACTAATTAGAAGTATTAAATGTGGATAACTGACAAAACCCGTTTCATAACCCCGGTGAAATTGCGAGACGAATCTATTAAGCCTAATTAGGCCATGATCAGACAATGTCGTGCTACACTAAACAATCTCTAATGACAGATTAATTAGGCTTAATAGATTCGTCTCGTGATCTCCCGTCCATCCATGTAATTAGTTTTATAATTAGATCATGTTTAGTCCTCCTAATCTTCGATTTGAAATTGCTACAGTAAATTTCGCAAAGTTTTTCACTGGATTTAAACACCCCCTACCCCTGTACTCCGGTGCAAGGCTCCTTAAGAAGAAATTCAAAATTAAAGCAAATAGTCCACCGTGAACTAGCATAGCCTTTTCTCCGTGGAGGTGTCCTTGTCGTGGACCGATCAACGGCGCCGTACCAACAAAGGAAACTAGTCGCCGATCCGGGGGGGTTCCCTCCTGTTTTTGTGAGCACCTCTGACTTTGCTCGCCTTATTAATTGTTTGACGAGGAGGCTGCTAATGAACTGCCCGGCCATTAAAACCCTCTAGATTATGCCCACTTGCGTTTACTTCTCTACATATTGAAATATTTATCGCCATTAATTTATTTATAAAGTATTTGATTTTTCGTCTTGTTCAAATTTGGTATACACGGATAAAGTAGTCCATACAATGATAAAAAAATCAAAAATAAAATAAATGATACAGAGACAATATTTTAAATAAGACAAATAGTGAAAATCATAACGAAAACTCAACTGCAACAAATATTTGGATAGAGAATTAGAGATGCAGTACTACTGTATGGATTCGACGAAAGCACTACAGATCGCGTGCGTAGGCGGCGAGCTCCTTGTTGAAGTTACAGTACTACAATCTAATTTCGTCACTCTTTCCAAAAAGGAGAAAAAAGAGAAAGATACAGTAGTTGCTTCTTGCTGATTTGCATACGTACGGAATATCAAGGACGTGACTCGTAGCCGTAGGTGGCGCTGCTGAATGATGGACAAGACAGTCGCTTCTTGCTGGTACCTCAATTGGGTTGGGACTTGGGACTCAGGCTGTCCGCACTCGTGGTACTCCATCTCCATATTATTCTAAAAGGAATATCCTGTTCTGGTCATCGAGATTCCGTACTCCAAACCAACTTCTCCCGCACCCGTCATACTCCAAATCCCATACTATATCCCAACTATACTATATTACTACCTCCCAATAGCGATCCCACTTGTCACCCTCTATAAATTTTATCAAAATATATCCATCTGAGATCTTGTTTTGAAGGATTTATTGCAACGAATTTAATGGTGCAATCGGAATTTAATTTGGTTTTTTGGTTTGTGAGTTATAACATTTTTTTAGTTGGTTGTCGCGCGCCGTACCGCGGCCCCCACGCTCTATCTGCGAAGCGGATGTCCCCAGACGTGCGCTAGCAGTAGCGTTCTGACACCCATCCGGAGCCTTTGCGTTTTGCTCCCAGTACCACCGCTGCACCTCACACACGCTAAAAGCTCCGTAAAATGCCTCCGTGGCCGGTACCATTGTCTTTACAGTCTCCGGTGCGGACAGCCTCAGGGCAGGTTCTACAGTTTTTGGGGTCCTAGGCCGTGTTCGGCAGTTAGGGATAATTTTTTTTTGTCCCCAAATACTGTCGCATGCATGGAGCCCTAAACGAAGTTTATTTACAAAACCTTTTCACAGATGAGTGTAACTTTGCGCGACGAATTTAATGAGCCTAATTAATCCATGATTTGCTACAGTAATGCTACAGTAACCATCCTCTAATCGTGCGGTCAAAGGCCTCATTAGATTCGTCTCGTGAATTTGCCACGGGTTTGTGGAGGTAGTTTTGTAAACTGACTTTATTTAATACCCCTAATTAGTGGTCAAAGTAGCATTTAATAGAGGGACAAAAAATTTGTCCCTCCAACCGAACACGGCCCTAGTGCGAAGTTGTAACTGTAACCTGTGGGCCCTATGAATTTTTCCTTATTTTAAAGGGCAGAATTAATTTATGCGGCATGATTGTGGCTGCGTTTGTAATTACTTGCACCTGTCCTACATAGAGTGTCCATGATCTCCAATGACAGTACTCTTATTCTGTTTTTTTCCTATATAAGAAAAAGGTGACCTTTGTATCCATTGGAGCACGCACGGAGCGACTCGGACGCAGCGCGAAGAGAAAAAAATGTAGAATAATGAGTACTCCATTCCATCAAGAGATCCGGGGTCCTTGCTTCGCAATGGATTATAGAAACATCGAAAACGACGTGCATGATTACATAATCTCTCTCTCAAAGACAGCAAAAGGTTTCCTGTGAATTTTATTAGGATTACGTACTGTATATATAAACATTACACACTATATTTTGTAATCCGTTACGTCGATGGTGAGATCGGACGTAATACACAAGCTGGTAACCGGAAGCACTCTCGGCGTGCTACTGCAACATTGTTGGCAATATTGTTGTCCACCCATCCTGCGCAAGCGCAACAACGACTCGGGAGGCCACAGCACCAGAAAAGAAACCCAACAACCCACCACATCAGCGTCAGAAACCCACCACCAACCAGCAAACCATCTCCCGATCTCCATCAGTCCCAATCTCAACTGATCACGAAGTATGAACAGTCAGGGAAACCGGAGAAGCGACCAAAAATCGCCACCACCCCAAAACTTTTCGCGGGAGCATTAACGTCGAGTCGGGCACGCCGGGGAGGACGCGACGAAACCGTCAGCGCCGCGCCAAAAGCGTAGCGAGAAAATGCGCCACCACCTTCTGTACCCGCGCTTGTACTGCTCCTCCGTAGTAGTGGGAGCTGCTGGGGAAGCGGTCGCCGGCGGTTGACTGGCCTGAGCCGCGGCGAGCGCACGCGTTCTGAATTTCTGATCTCCTCGCGCTCTCGTTCATGGCTCGTTTGCTTTGCTCGTTCGTTCCCACCTGTAGCGGGTGGGGGCAGGTCCGGTTGCGGGGACAAAAGGCGCGCACGTTGCGGACTGCGGAGACGTGCGCGGTATATAAAAAGCCAGGACGCCGCCGTTAACAAATGAGCCCCCCTGTTCCGAATCCGATCCGAGCCGCCAACCCAACTCGCCTCACCTGCCAATCACCGCTGTACGGTGCCACCGGCGCGGCGCGGAGGACGGAGGAACCAGCGCGGAAGAGCCGCTTGCGCTATTGAAAAAGGGCGGCGGGCGCGGCAGCGGTTTCCTGGTCGGCTCTGCGGCGGAGCGTGGAGGGGGTGGAGGCGAGCGTTCGTCCTGTGCCTAGTCCTGCGCTGGTTGTGGATTCGTCCTCCTGGAGTAGAGGATTGCCGGGCCGGCCGGTTTCTTGGAGCTTGCTGTGTCTCCTTGTCCCCTTCTTGTGCTGGTGAGTTCACCTCTCACCGTGGTTTCTCTTCTTCTGTTGCGATTTTGCTCCAGCTTCAGCTTGTCCATGTTTTCTTGGTTACTTGATCGTTTTTGCTTCTGTTCCTTTCCCCTATACCATCGAAGAGAGCTTTGTATTTCCTTACAGAAAAAAAAGGCGACAGATGCTTACCATTCAAACTATAGGACGAGTAGAGTCCGGTATTTCAGTTGGCAGGTCCTAATTTCTCTAGATGGCGTTGCTGTCAGCGTTATTGTCGTTTCAAGTTTCTACTTCTACCACCTGCTGTGGAGTTCACGCAACATGCAACCCTGTTTACTTTTGTCATAGTCAGCAAAAGTTAGTAGTTACTCGCTCCGGGCCATATTTTCTCGAGGGGCTGTTGGTTCGAACAGCAGGCCGGTGTTAGGTCAGAAAGGATGTTGAGAATCTGGGGTAACTGGCATGCTTTCACACCTAGGCATAATAAGAGAGCCCTGCCATGCTGTGAAGATTGAACAAACACCTCCATTTTGGGCTCGCTCAACATTTCTATATTGCTCCTAACCATTTGTTTCTTTCTATGGTTTGGATGGTCTCAGGTTGTTCGCAGTTATGCTATCCCAGGAATGACAACTTGACAAGTGCCTACTGATATATCTCTTCTTCAGACATGGGCAAACTTGGAGGTATCCTGCATGCACTGATCCTGCTAGTTTTGTGCGCTGGCTATGTGGATGTCGCAAGGGGACAGACAACTGACCCTGTTGAAGGTAATCTCCTGCTGTCCTTGCTTTCTTCCGTCAGAGCTTTCAGTCACATCCTTGGAGAGCCAGAAAGAAATGAGAGGTGCTTTACCAATTTCCATTTAGCTGGAAATTGCCAGGGGCCCTATTTTGTGTAGATTTACTGCCAAGGCTTCTGCTGCACAGTTACAAGTTTACCGAAAGTTTTGAAGAACTCTTTTCTGCTTCTGGTTCTCTAGGTTAATTCACAGTCCACTAGTATGATGTATATGTTTGTTGTACCCATTATTGCTGCAACAGTAACCAGCTATACTCTTGAACTAATCAAAAGCACTTCACAGGCAATACGTGATTATAAATGTGACCTCTTTGTAATACACATCATATTCAAGTAGGTAGTAGGTACTAGGTATAACTAGGGGCTGGTTCTTGTTGACATATCTTGAAATGCATACGCATTTCTCTTCTGTTTCTTGATCAGGGGTGTCTAGTTCAGAGAGTAACAATATTCTGCACTACTCTGTTGATCGTTTAAACCATTGCTGAATATTGTCTATCTTATATTCTTATATTTGCAGTGAATGCTCTCAAGGCAATCAAAGCCAGTTTGATCGATCCTTTGAATAAGCTTAAGAATTGGGGCAGTGGGGATCCATGCACATCACCACGTTGGACAGGAATCTTCTGTACCAAGATACCAAACAGCTCGTATCTTCATGTAACAGAAATGTATGATGGACTCTTCCACATTATATATTACATTCACAATGGTTTTGTTGCTGGACTCTAGCTTACATCCTAATATCTACTTATTATTTACTTTTGCCATTTCTATATAATGCATAACATTTAATTTTAATAATGCATTTTTTCTATCCTTCTAGACAGTTGTTTAAGATGAATCTTTCCGGAACTTTGGCACCAGAGGTCGGCCTTCTATCCCAGTTGAAAACATTGTAAGTACTAATTTGAGAGACAACAGACACTGCTAAGTGCTATGATAACTGAACCGAGCACTTTCAATCATTTCATAAAATATTGTACCTATAGGCTTCGCTTCACATTTTACAAGATTAATTCTTAGGTCGTAATTTCTGGCTGACAAGAAATTTGCAAAAGATAACATAACAATATCTGTCTTTGCCAAATTAATTGTTTATTTTCATGATTAGATATACCCATTGGAGTTGTTCCATTCAGTACCCAACACATGTTTACTAACTTTTAAAATCGGTTCTTTTGCAAGGGATTTTATGTGGAACAATTTGACTGGTAACATCCCAAAAGAAGTTGGAAATATCACAACACTCAAGCTCATGTAAGTTTCTCATTTCTAACCAAACTTTCTAGTGTCATCTCTTTATTGATGAACAATGCTAACTGCCCCTGCCATAATTTTGCAGAACCTTGAATGGTAACCAGCTGTCGGGTTCTTTACCTGATGAGATCGGCTATCTCGTGAACTTAAACAGATTACAAATCGACGAGAACAACATATCAGGCCCCATACCTAAATCATTTGCTAACCTAACAAGCATGAGACACCTGTAAGTGTCTAGTATCTTTATTTTTCTACTAGTGTATGTCACTTCTTATTTTTTTAAGCTTAGTAATGATTATGGTCCCCTTTTTTTATATTTAGTCACATGAACAACAATTCATTAAGTGGGCAAATCCCATTTGAGTTGTCCAGAATGCCTGCACTCCTCCATCTGTAAGTGGACCACTACTTTTGCTTTGATTTTTCTGTTATGCAAGCTGCAGATGAGTAGTGCAGTTAATTTGGTACTATAATGCAAACTTGCAGCCTTGTGGACAACAATAATTTATCTGGGCCTCTTCCCCCAGAATTGGCGTCGACGCCTATGTTGACAATACTGTAAGTACATTTTCCGTACTCCAATGAGCATTCCTTAAAATGGAAACTGCAGCAGAACATAATGTCTTCTAGTTTCGTCCAGACAATTTGTAATAGTTTATGGTAGCTTGAACCTTGAAGGCGATTGATGATCAATTTGGTTCTGAATATTTAAGAAGTTTAAGTAATACTAAAGAAACAGAGTATGCTTAGCTTTCTTTAGTAAATTTGATGACATATCAAGAAAAGCTAATGGGGTTTTAACTTCTAGCTCTAGTGTTACAGTCAACCAGTGCAAGCTTTTCTCTTTGAGAATGTTTCTTTCTTCTGTTGAGATTTGACATATTTGTTAACTAATGAAAAATATTTTTCATATCTTCTTATAGTCAGGCTGATAACAATAACTTCAGTGGAAGCTCCATTCCTGCTGAATACAGCAACATTCGAACACTTCTAAAGATGTGAGTGTAACTCCTTTTCCATCATGGTCTCCCTTCTTAGATGCAGGTTACAGAAAATTTTTACTAGTAAGAGCTATAATAGTTCTCGTTGTTTTAGTGAATATATTTTTTTGTTAAGAATGTGTACACTGATGATTACAAACCTGGCATATAAAAGAAGGACACTATTTTTTTTTAGACAACAGACCAAAGGCCCTACTTTATATAAAGCGAATGGTTTAGCTGGGGAGACCAGCGTTACAATGCCATATAAAAAGGACACTATGAGTACAAATGATTATATTTTCCAAACAACTTGCGCTTTTAATGATATAGTCAGTGCATCAAAGGTAGGGGATCACATAGGAAACCATGAATCTTCTTATGTAACGGAAAACTCTTTTTCCTATTGAATTCTCTATTGTTACAAGGTTATACAGCAGCAAGATTAGTTTGATAGCGATCACTCTCACTAACAAATAAAACAACAATTTACTTCACCATCTTCATTTAAGAAGGACGAGAAGAACTCGATCAACATTATGCTTAAACTCAAATCAATACGTGTTGGGTAAATTATTTTTTCCATGTTACCAGGAGTCTTAGGAACTGCAGTTTGCAAGGAGCCGTTCCCGATTTGAGTGGCATACCTAAATTTGGCTACTTGTAAGTCCAACTTAAAACGCTGCATTTCCTTGCTCAGTTTCAGATCTCTTACAACTGTATATTTTCCTTTAACATAAGCTTGTCACAGCTGTTCTGGAACAGTTATTTTGTCAATATTGCTTCAAATTTGAAGTCCAGAGGCACTGTTTCACATTTTTTTGGTACTAATTCCGGCATGTACTTTCAGGGATCTTAGCTGGAACAAATTGAATGGATCTATACCGACTAATAGGCTTTCTTCATATATGACTACAATGTATGTAGCTTTTGATAATCTTTCTAGTTTTTTTAAGAACAAAGCTAATTTCAAGTTTTTTTGCAGTGATTTGTCGCATAATTTTCTTAATGGAACTATTCCATCAAACTACTCAGGGATGCCTATTCTTCAATTCTTGTAAGTACGATTCAACTTCTAGACATGTTTTCGTACTGCTAATATTCTTCGATTGAAAAATATGCTTTCCCTGTCAAACTGAAAGTGTTCATACTTTTAAAGTAAAAATATGCCCTCCAACACTGTACTTCTACTTATATTATGGAACCTAAAAATGTCATTTTACAGATCGGTCAATGGAAACCGTCTAAATGGTGATATTCCGTCGACAGTTTGGAGTAACATCACTTTTACGGGAAATAGAACCCTTACTCTGTATGACACTCTACCACATAAGTTCTCTATTAATTCTATTTGAGATACTTTTATGTAAGGTGGTATTCAAATAATGCAGGGACTTCCAAAATAACTCCTTTGACGCTATTCCAGTTGCATTTGAGCCTCCAGAAGCTGTCAGGGTTCTGTACGTTTCTTTACCATGGAGATATTTTTGCTTTAGTTTAAGCACCAATGTAGTATGTTCAACTGTATAGATTGTTGGGGGTATGGAATTTTGTTGTTGAAGCTATGACGAATTAGCTAATCAATATCCTTACATGTCATCAAGTCACTGCTGATGTGTAGGTTCTGCAGGTCCTAGAATACTGATAAAGACAACTGGCCCTTAACTTTTCGATTTAATCTTCTCAATTTGTGACACAAGAAATAAATATTACCATTTTCTGCAGGCTTTATGGAAACCCTGTGTGCACGACATCTAATGCAGCTCGATCAGCTAATCTTTGTCAACCCACGTCAGTAACTGAAGCACCGTCCGGAGAGGGACAGCAACTTAGTACAACATGTACTCCTTGTCCGACAGATAAAAATTATGAATACAATCCATCATCCCCTATACCTTGCTTCTGTGCTGTGCCTCTGGGAGTTGGATTTCGTCTGAAGAGTCCAGTGATATCAGACTTCCGTCCCTATAAAGAAGCCTTTGAGACCGACATAACCTCTCTGCTTGAACTGGCTGTTTATCAGTTGTACATTGAGCGATATATATGGGAGACTGGCCCAAGGCTGAATACGCATTTAAAGTTATTTCCAAATAATACAACTTTGTTCAATATGTCTGAGGTGGAGCGGCTGATGGAGCTACTTGCTGGATGGCAGATCACTCTATCAGATGTTTTTGGTCCATATGAGCTTCTCAATTTCACGCTTGGTTCCTATGCAGATGGTATGTAACATTTATGTTTCATTAATAATTCTATCGAATTTAAATATTGGCTGAAATTGCCCATCCGATAAACCTCTCATTTACTGGTTTGTTACATTTTGCAGAATTTCCAACTGTGGTATCGTCAGGTTTAAAAGGGAGTGCACTAGCTGGGATTTTGGTAGGAACAATTGTTGCTGCCATTGCAATATCTGTGGTTTCTACAGTTTTTATAATGAAAAGGCGCAAAAAGCATCGAACAGTTTCAAGGCGGTCACGTAAGTCAATTTACCTTTTTGTTCCTTACAAAAGTGAAGATATATTTCCATGTGCTGCTTAAACAGAATATTGCTGTCTAACAGCTTAGAAATGACTTGCTGTTTTATGATGAAAATGAAATCTATTAAGTAAAACTGTTCCTTACAAAAAATGAAGATATACTTCCATTTTAGTTGACTTTTGCAACACTGAATCTGGGAATTTCGAACTAAGTTGTTGGTCTTGTTTCTATGAATAGTGAAAACATTAATTAAAATGTTTCACTTTCATCCCTTTAGCATGTAAAATTTTAGCCTTGTGGTAGACATTATGAGGATATATTTTCAAAAATGATCACAGGATGTAAAGATGCACATTATTTTGCAGTACTTTCAAGGTTTTCTGTCAAGGTTGATGGTGTGAGGTGCTTCACATTTGACGAAATGGCTACAGCAACAGGCGATTTTAACATTTCAGCTCAAGTTGGTCAAGGAGGTTATGGAAAAGTTTATAAAGGAAATCTAGCAGATGGAACAGCTGTGGCAATCAAGCGTGCACATGAAGATTCTTTGCAAGGTTCAAAGGAGTTTTGCACAGAAATAGAGCTGTTGTCAAGATTGCATCATCGTAATTTGGTTTCTCTTGTTGGCTATTGTGATGAAGAAGACGAACAGGTATGTCTCCCTATCTTTTGAATTATTTATATGCAATTAAATTGTTGAAATTTTCCACACAGCACTACATTCTGTGAGAATTCAAGGAAAATCGTGGCAGTGCGAAGGGGCTCACAGCGCAGTGGCAAAGGCCACTCGCCTGCTCCCGCCCAGGGTTCGAACCCTAGGTGCCGCACCTGCACCTCAAGGGTCTCCCTTAGGGTATTCCTCTCAAAAAAAAAAATCGTGGCAGTCATAGTAGATGTACTTAGACCTAGGGATTCTGCATATTTATTTTCATATATATGGAGTATGGCCGCACTACCTTCCACTCACACAGAATTGTGTTCTCCAGATGCTGGTGTATGAGTTCATGCCCAATGGTACCCTACGTGATCATCTTTCTGGTAAGTGGGAAGCGACATGTTCAGATATTTCCTCTTTTTTTTCTTCCATTCGACCACCATGTACTTCCACACTAAAGATTATCCATGATCCTGTCCATCTCATGGGAGTTATGTTTGGTGCGGGTCATCAATGTTGCATGTTTGTATATGGAGTAATTAATTTAGCATTGACAAATGAAAAGTGCCTAGTAGTTCTTTGGACTTGTGTTGGATGGGGCATGTAATATTGTTCAACGTTTTCACAGCTAAGACTGAAAGACCTCTGAGCTTTGGTCGGAGGGTGCATATTGCGCTTGGTGCTGCAAAAGGAATTCTATATCTACATACCGAGGCAAATCCTCCTATATTTCACCGTGACGTTAAGGCCAGCAACATTCTACTGGATTCCAAGTTTGTAGCGAAGGTGGCTGACTTTGGTCTTTCAAGGCTTGCTCCAGTGCCCGACGTTGAAGGGACTTTGCCGGCTCATATCTCTACTGTTGTTAAGGGCACCCCAGTAAGTGGCATTACGCCTAGCAAAGCACACCATCATCTCATTTTGCTATTTCACATCAGATAATAGGAACATAGACCAGATATTAACTTGGTGTGGAAGTTATGGTGATCATAACTGTTCTTTTTTTATTCTGACAGGGCTATCTCGATCCAGAATATTTCCTAACCCATAAACTGACAGAAAGAAGTGATGTGTATAGCCTTGGCGTTGTATTTCTTGAACTATTGACTGGAATGAAGCCGATCCAGCATGGTAAAAACATTGTTAGAGAGGTAAAAGTTTTCAAACCAGCCCTTACTGTTTGATCCAATCACCCATTACAGATGAAATGCAGAGTTTTTGAGATAATGAAACCGTACAGTATTATTAGAAATATGTCTGCAGGCTGCAGCATTGATAATTAAGGAACTAATTGAACCCTTCAATCTCATACATATATCCTTGAATTGAAGCATCATTCATAGCTATGTTATGTGCTACATACAAGTTTGAAATTATCTGAAAGTGGTTGGCAGCATAGCAACTCGACATGGATTTCCTTATCTCAAAGAAACTAGCTGCATATCCTTTGCTATACAGAGCTCTTTTATTCATTTTATTGGACTTGTTTTTTTTAAAAAAAAAATGAATCAAAACTCAAACCATTTGCTCTTACTGCAGGTAAACATGGCTTACCAATCAGGCGATATCTCCAGCATCATCGACGGCCGAATGTCCTCGTACCCTCCGGAATGCGTGACGAGATTCCTCTCCCTGGCCATCAAGTGCTGCCGGGACGAGACCGAGGAGAGGCCCTACATGGCCGACATCGTCAGAGAGCTGGAGACCATCCGGAGCATGCTGCCCGAGGGAGAGGACGTGCTGTCCGAGACCACGGGGTCGGGCTTGCTGACGACGACCATGTCGTCGTCCTCGACCACGGCCCCCCTCTACGTGTCATCACATATGTCCGGCAGCGGCCAAGTGGACAGCGGCGTCCCCTCCGGGACGGTGGCTCCCCGGTAGCGTTGCCGACGCCGGAAATGGTTTTGTAGACACCTGCCGTCGAGCGACAGCACTGATTTGTATTAGTAGCTTTGTAAGTAGTGATATTGGTGGAGTAGAATGCTGGGTCTGGCCGTCTGGGTGCGGGGGTGGTGTTCCCTCCCCTGCAGGCTGCAGGTGAAGAGTTGTTCTGTACATGATTGCGTGGTGTTGTGAAATAGTGCTGCAGGGATCAGGGTGAGATGCCCTTGTAGCAATGGGTTAAAAAAAAGCGCAGATATATCTAGATATATATACACTGACGTAATTCATCAGTTACGTACACTGGGTGTGGACTGTGGACGGGGAATCCATGGGCGAACGTCTTCCGCGCGTGCCCGGCCAGCCAGTCTGCCGGCGGCAGCGTGCCACTGCCAATTGCCACGCCTCACGCGCCAAAACAACCCGATGTTGTTTTCAGGCAATCGGCCCCGTTGGGGGCGGCCAGGCGTGAAACTCGCATCGGTGCAGGCAGCAGGCTGCAGGCGGAAGCGCCGGAAGGTTTGACTGTTCCGCGGGCGGCAGGTAGGATGGATTCGGATCGGATACGCATGGAATCGAATCTGGATATCATTTTTTATTATATTTTAATTTGAATATGAATCGAATACGAATTTTGCTGGATACAAATACGGATGTGGATGTTATCTATTCTTGTCAGATACGAATACAAAATGAATACATCGAATACGGATTCGTATTTGGATAGATGGCTTCATCACGTGTTAATTCCTCATGGATACGGATAATATCGGATATTCCACATTTTATTCGAATACGGATATGGATTCAGATAGAGAAAAATAACAAAAATCGAATTTGGATATTTTCATTTAATATCCAATTAAAATCGAATATAAATACGGATATCCATATTGACGTTTTAGTCAAATACAAATACCGATAATTCGGATGTGTGGATATCCATGTCCATCCCAGTCTGGCGAGGTGAACTGGCGGAGTCCTGCCCTTCGGGCAAGCGGCTGGTGTGGCTGGCTTCGTTTGGTTTCCTAGGCCCTGTTTAATTTCAGAAACTTTCTAAAGTTACTAAAAAGTTTTCACACTAATAACCGTGCTCTCTCTCATAGAACACGCTTCCCAATGCAAAAAGTTTTCACCACTTTTCAACTTTCACTGGAATTAAACAGGCCCCTAGTCTAGCATCTAGCACGGAGGGAATCATTTTTGCATGGAGTACTAAATGAAGTCTATTTGCAAAACCTCTTCACGGATGAGCGTAACTTTTCGAGACGAATCTAATGAGCCTAATTAATCGATGATTGGCTACAGTGATGCTGCAGTAACCATTCTCTAATCATCCTCTAATCATGCAGTCAAAAGTCTCGTTAGATTCTTCAGGGTTCCTACTTCAGAGGTTCTGGAGTTAGTTTTATAAAATACCTTTATTTAATATATTTAATTAATGATCAAACTGTAAACAGTTTCTAACCAAACGGGGCCGCTGTTCGGTGTGTGAACGCAAGCGATGGGCTCTGCAGTCCTGGCCTTGGGCCAAGCGGCAGAGTCTCCGAGGCAGGCAGAGGCAGCTTTCGGCGCGGACGATGGGCGGAGCCGGAGTGGACCAGGACGGAGGCGGCCGCGGAAAAACGACAGATCTCTGGGACAGCAGAATCGCTGGACGCCAGTGCTACAGGCTACATCTACACGACACAGCAAAGGCCTTGGATCCACGTGTACTAAAATTTAGTATTAACTTTGACCACTAATTAAGGGTATTAAATAAAGACAGTTTACAAAACCAGCTCCACAATCCCTGCGCTAATTCGTGAGACGAATCTAACGAGGCCTTTGACCGTATGAACAGAGGATGGTTACTGTAGCATCACTGTAGCTAATCATGGATTAATTAGGGTCATTAGATTCGTCTCGAAAAGTTACACCCATCTGTGAAGAGGTTTTGCAAATAGACTTTATTTAATACTCCATACATACAAGATTCCCTTTAGCGCTTTTTAGCTATTTGGGAACCAAACAAGGCCAAACACTGGGCTGTGGGCTCAAACAACAAGCCAACAACCACTTGGCTGTCGCCTGTCGGCAGTCGGCACTTGCTACAAGTAACCAGTGTCCAACGTCAAACGGCGAGCACGACATGTGCCGTGTTTCTTTACTTTGACCACTAATTAGATGTATTAAATAAAGTCAGTTTACAAAACTATTTTCACAACTCTCGGTAAATTCGTGAGACGAATCTAATAAGGCCTTTGACCGCACGATTAGAGAATGATTACTGTAGTATTACTGTAGCAAATTATGGATTAATTAGACTCGTTAGATTCGTCGCGCAAAGTTGC
>CM014274.1:12753883-12776362 GCA_004135705.1 Alloteropsis semialata
AAGTGGCAGCTGCAGCAGGACTATTTGGGAGGAGTGGGAAGGCGGTGGTGGCGGTTGCGGGAGCGCGCGCACCGGCCACGAGCGGGCGCCGGGAGTCGCGGCGGAAAGAAATTACGGGCGGCGCGGCGGGCGGGCGCATGCGGACAACGGAGGGGACGGACACAGACGGGGCCGCGCCGCGCGTTACGGCGTGACGTGCGGTGGGGTGGGTGGGGGGTGGGCCGGGCCCCAGCGGCGACGGGCGTTCGGCGGCACGGCAGACAGGTGGGGCCGGCCCAGGGGAGGGGGCGGTCAATGCGGCAGCTAGGCAGAGACCTGCGGACGACGACGACGCCCGCGGCCCCAACGTGGACAGCATAGCGATGAACAGGGGTGGGCGCAATCGATACAGTGAAAGCGGAAAAGACTGAGTCTCTGGACCTCTGTAGTCTGTACCAAGTGATCTGAACCTTTTTCACATTGCCTGATTGCTCTCCATTCAGCCCTTGTTTAGTTGGTTAAATTTTCTGTTAAAAAAATGCATTGGACGCAGAGAGAGGGGCACGTTTTCCAACATATTACTTTTGATTGAATTGCAGAAATTTACAAAAACAAAACAAGGCCTCACATTGCCTGATTGCTCTCCATCAGCGTTAGCTTCAGCTAGCAATAGCCGCGTCAGATTGTTTATCCCAGTTGGAAGAGAACGTCGAAATGGCAAGGCACAATCATCGCAACGAATACCTAGTACCTACTACTGCAGGCTAGACGATGGAAAGTAAGGAGCATTGGGGAATGCGAAGTGACAAGTGGGAGGATGATTTCACAAAGAGATGTCCTAGACTCCTAGTCCTACAGCCCGACCGCCTCAGGCAGCGCCATGTTTAATTCCATAAGTTTTTTCTATTCATCATTATTCATTAAATATTAGGACACTAATTAAAGGTATTAAACATGAATTAATGACAGATTAATTAGGCTTAATAGATTCGTCTCGCGATTTCCCGTCCATCTGTGTAATTAGTTTTATAATTAGATTATGTTTAGTCCTCGTAATCTTCGATTTAGTTTTGCTACAGTAAATTTCCTAAACTTATCTTGCTGAATTAAACGAGCTTATCCTACAGCAAGGAAGATGCTAGCTTGTTATCTGTAGCAGCGCCATGTCACCTATAGTTTGCATAAAAGTGAACTGCCACCACACAGAAGTACAGCACCAATCTGCTCCTGAACAGCTGCACAAATTCTGTTCATAGCTGTATTTATGTACGTATATCAGCTCAACGGATAGAGATTTTCTTTTTTAAAAAACAAAAACAACAGGGTGAATGGAAGCAGCAAACAGCAACTGAACAGAAACATGCTACCAAAAATCCGTCTGAGATATATGTTTTCGAAAAATCGCGCCTCAGATATATAAGATTTGTGTCGATAAATACTATCATAATCAAATATATGTCGCACAGGCATAACCTTATAGTCAATCAAATAGCTTAAAATACTGGAACTCTCTCTGCACTATCAGCACTAATAGTCGGCAACAACGAAGAAATAAAAGAAGCATTCTAAGTACACAGCCATGGAGGATTTTGTTCACTACTAGTCATCTCAGCCGCAAGTCAACGTCACCAAGGAGATCAAAATTCACCAGCTAGCAATGGCATGAGTTCCAACACCATCACGGGAGCTTGAGCATCAGAAAAGCTATGTCTGTCATGAAAGCAGGACTGGGTAGAGAGTTTCTGCAAGGATCAGGGGTTGAGGAAACGAGTCCCCCAGGCTCACTGTTTTGTGCCTCCATTGCTGAAGGGAGAGGCACTGCCGTTCTGAAGCGGGCTATCCTCTCGATATACTGAGTTCAACATAGCAAGTTCTCGAAGTTGTTGCCTCTTGATGTTGTCTTGTGACTCATCCTGCATGATAAAGCATACATGAATTGGGATTAAAAAGAAAAACAGAGAGATGAAGAAAGCAGTTTATGCATGCTATTCTTCTATTTGTTTAATTATGGGAACCCATCACGGGATTTAACTACAAATTGGTGCAAATGCTCCGGAACTATTTATTAGTTATGGAACAGGAACCATAGATAAGAAAATATAGCTACCACTGGTCCATAATTACACCACTAGTCCATAAATGACTTGCGCATATCCAATACTTTATGGAATTGCAAAAAGCATTTGTTACACGACTTATTTAATAACTCAATTCATTGACCTTTCCTAATATGTTACGGTTTGCTCATGAGTTACAGATTGAGGAATGGATAAACGGAGAAGGTTAGCAATGAAATGCGTACCACTGGTTTCAGCAACTCCTCTAGTATCTCCTGTGCTTGTTGCAGTCTAGCGTCAATAACATCAGCAGGTAATTCAGCTTCAATCAAGATATGTGTTGGATCGCCCAAGTGTTCATAGCCAGGCCTTCCCTTGAGCTGTTCCTCCTACAGGAAATGGCATGTCAGCATTATATGCTTGCCCCCACAAAAGTGTTACTTCTAATTAAAAGAATCAGCTTACGAATATGAGAGAAATTATTACCTTTACAGGATCTTTTATGGATCCCTTCCCTCTGATGAAAACACGGCAGCCTGTAGTAGCTTCAACTCTCTTCAGTGAGTGTCCCCTTGGCCCAAGCAGACGGCCGATGAAGTTGAACTGCATGAAGTGAATCAAGGGTAAATTAATAAATTATAAAACAACTTGATATTAGTAACCATCACAAGCCAGAAAGAACATACATTAGGGTAAGCATCTGTTGGTACTTCTAATCGCACAATCTTCTTGACAATGTAAGAGGAATGATTCTGTGCAGCTCCTTGCCAGCCCATTGCTCCCCTAGGAAAACCATTTCTCTGAAAAATGACATGAAAATAGAATGGTAAGTTAAGCACTTCTTTGGAGATGAAATGGGTAACAATAACACAAGAACAATACAGCAGTACAAGCATAAGAAAATGCAAAACAAGAGTAGCTGACAGTACAATTGTCCTATTAACATGCATGATGAGAAGCAATTCAAAAGTATCTGCATATCTCCAACTTTTAAGGCAAGACCGGGTGCCTTCAGATGCAATATTTCTTGTACCATATTTTAACACATTCAACATACACTAGCTTCTAAACTACTATTCAAGGAAGATTGAGGGGAGAAACCATTCCGCATGAAACCAAGCTGACTTCTCAAGCATTGTAAAATTTAGGCCTTCAGAATGGAAAAAGGAGCATAAAGTTGAAGCCTTTGTAATGAAGCCAATTTCACAACTACTTATGGGCAAAGAGCAAAATATAATTCAGAATGAAACTAGCTCACTAATGTAGCAGGTGGAGACTGATGAAACTAGATCACTAATGTAGCAGGTCACTAGCGCAAAATAATTTTTTGGATACCTTCACACTGTCTAATAAACGGATCCAATGCATTAAGCAAAACAAATGATCCTATATGTTCGATTCATGACCAAATTATATATATGGTATATCAAAGTATTTTATGTGCATGCACTGTTTGGATCAACAAATGCTGTCTTTCAGACCTTACTATAAATGGATAGTCAACCTCTAAGCTAAGAATATTGAATGTATCTCTCTAATAGGCAACACTCTATCAATGCACTCCTGCTCTCTATATCAGGTGACATCTGTTTATTTTAGAACTCATGCGCACATCCGATGATGATAGCATAATCTAGAAGCGGATGTGAAGGTTGCTTCTTTGTTCCAATCACCACATCTTGATATCCACATAACTCTTATGAACAGCTGTACTATCCGAAGAGCGGTTTTACAGACACGTTAAAGACAGGTCCATATGACTTACATCCAAACAAAACTACAACAAAAGTGCCAATTTATGATTTGATTCAATCTCAGACAACCTATATATTCTGTAGTATCACTTTTTCCCACAAAGAATTTGCACACAATGCAGAACTATAAGTAGATGAAATAAGCTGAACAAATCAAAACAGCTTTAGTAGTCAGTACAGATACCTCAGGATGCATCCCATTCCACGGACCAAAACCGTTTCCACAGAAATTAGGCACCCGGGGCAATGGAGGCATATGATTTGGACTTGCAATCGATGGCAACCTCTCGGTTCCCCTAAGCATGCTTGATATTCTCACTATCTCTGCACATTATGGTTCCAAGAGTTCAAGTCTGCGATCAGCATTAACACTGGCATACAACAAAATACCTATCATCGATAAAGCTACCATTTTCAGAACGCAAACAATTCCAACTTGTACTAAGATACAGGAAATATGTCAGTTCTCCGTACAAGTTACCCACGTTGAACCATTGGGCCTTTACAAACAAATAAATGAAAAGACTGCTCTTTTATCATAAAGACACAAGCTCATACAGAAACAGAGCAGTTGGACTACTGAATCTGACCAAGACCGCTACTATAAAGCCGAATTATTTCTCACCTTGATTCAGCAGCTTGCCGCAGATTGGGAGCACCTGCACGAAGGGCCCGAGCTTCTGTTGCTCCTGCAGCAACTCCTCCAGATACTGACTGCGCCGCCGCAATCCAATCCAATCCCATCGAACCAACACAGAAGAAAACACGCGATTCAGACGACGATCCAAGAACACCAAAGAACAGGGGAAGAAGATTACAGCTAAAAGCGAGTAAATTTCAAGAATCCAATCGGGGTGCGGTGCCGTCTTACCTGGCAGCGTCCGGTGATGCAGGGGGCCTCATAATCGGCATCGGGGACATCGCCCTCGCCGGGGAGAAGCATTTGTCCGTGGCCGTCAGCGCTTCCATGGCGGCGGGCGGGACAGGGGTCGGATTAGCTGCTACCGATGGAGAGAGGCGGCGGCGGCGGACGAAGAGAAAGATGTGATTTGCGTTTTCCTTTGATTTTTATCTTGTTTATCTCCTTCTTTTCCGCGGTGCGGTAAAATCAATCGCGGAGGATTCCAGCGAAATCGAACATACGAGATGTCAAAAACGGCCGCTTCCTTGGGGGTTTCTTCGGCTGGCTCGCCTCCTTTTTACCCTCTTCGTAGGGTTTATAGCGGCGGTAAGGTGGGGTAGGTTTTTGGCAGCCGCCGCCGGTTGGTGATACTATTTTTTTTTTCCTTTCCCGGTTTTGACGTAGGGTTTAGGGCATGCGTCGAGGGAGAGCGGGCCGTATATACTTGTAGGGACACGTAGAGTTGACACATACGTATCTCAAATGTTATTTTTTTATTTAAGTATAGTATATCTCAAATACATTTTCCTCCCAATATATTTAACATGAAAGTAGTTGTAAATAATTTCACCCTTTATGCATTAACATCTCGAAAATAGATAATAAGTTGTGTATGATTTCCTCTTACATGTGCAAGTGGCTGCTAATTTTAGCATCTTGAATATAGATGATATCTGTAAAAAAATATTATTTAGAAAAAATATAAGATTGGTTTAGAAATTTTGGCTTATTATATTGCATTGATTATTCAAAGTTCAATACTCAAACTAAACAGGGGAGAAACGAAATGATTAAATTTATCAATTTTTATATTGTTGTTTTTTGTTTTCCTGGCGCATAACTCTCTCGCAACCCTTTGATCCACACCCACACAACTAAAAATTATTCAAACAGGTAGTATCACATGGTTTTAATGTGCAACTCCACCTACTACTAGCAACCTACCCATCAAACATATGAGTACGCTATTAGAGACGAGATCACATGATGCCCATACCTTGTATGGAAACTCCTCCATCTCATAGTTTAGCACAATTATATTGGTTTTTTTTAGAAAATGGAATTTCATTCCCGCCTCTGCATCACGCACACAGCGTTCACCTTATTACAAAGTTTCAGCATAATCGCTGATAGTTTAGGAGAACAAAAAATAGCAAATTATGCCGGACAAAGTCGATTATTAAATTTCCATCCATTGGAAGCAAACAACTCCAATGCAACGGTCTCCAGCTGTCTGCTCGTCAACCGGAACATCTCCTTTGTCTCATCATCACGCTGCAGTAATGCCCAAAACCGCAGCCAGTATGTCCCCCTGAAAGTAGCCTGCATAAAAGAGGTATATTTGCAATTTTCAAAGATCAGATCATTACGACATCTCCAAATTGCCCAACATAATGCAGAAGCTCCAACCAGAATTAATTTTTTATTCTTAGCATCAAAATTTTGAAGCCAAGTCCCTAGCATATAGTGCACGGATCTGGGTGGAATTAACCTAGTAGCTACATAGACAGTCCTCCAGATTGTCCTAGCATGATGGCAATCAAATAAAAGGTGTTTAATTGTTTCATTACAATTACAGAAACAACATTTCTGACTGCCGTTCCAGTTCCGTTTACTAAGATTATCCTTTGTAAGTATAGCCCCCTTCTGGAGATACCACAAAAAAATTTTGATCTTTAACGGGACTTTTAACTTCCAAATAACTTTGTGTGAGAAAGGAATATTTTGATTCATCAGGTTTAAATACATAGAATGAACAGTGAATTGTCCATTCGGATGTAGTCTCCAGATAAACATGTCTCTCCCACTAGTTAAATTTGTGTTCGTGATCTTAGCTACTAGGTTGTGCCATTCAACTAGCTTATCATCCACTAGCGCTCACCGAAAGAAAATATTCAACGGAGATGAACTCATCACATTATTGACTAAGTCATGTGGATGATGGGCAATGTTATAGATGGCAGGATAAAGCTCTTTGAATGGCACATCACCTACCCAAGTGTCTTCCCAAAATCTCACCTGTGTCCCATCATTAATTTTGAAGAAACCACGAGAAAGAACCTCATTTTTAACTTTCATGAGACCCTTCCAAAAGTGCGAGTCATGAACTTGCAAAAGAGATTTTGAGCTTAAATATTTATTTCTAAGTAAAGTTTGCCAAGTCCCCTCCTCATTAAGCAGCTTGTAAATCCATTTGCTCAACAAGCACTTATTTTGAATGTGAAGGTTTATGATGCCAAGACCTCCTTGATCCTTGGGGCGGCAGAGAATGTCCCATCTAGCGAGGTGATATTTTTTCTTTTTATTATCACCAACAATTATATTGGTTATAGGAATCTACTTAATAAATGTTTTTATAGTGATCATCCCTACTCTAAAAGCTCAAGATACCACATGGTTAAATGGCCTTTAGTAACCAAAATCAATAACATTGCGTATGAAAAATAATTACACTTCACGCGAAAAATAATTTTAGTAGTTTTGCAATCCATAACTCGTGTACACACTTTGTGTTGAAAGAAGCGACAACTGGATCTATAAACAAGTAATCAAATCTAAGGCTTTATATCAATGCCACGGTTGGTGGTTCAATTATGTCATATTGTTCTAGCTTCCTTTAACAACTATACACTACTTCATGACACATAGTTAGAAAAACAAATGAAAGGGTAAATATTGAAAAGTATGTTTATTTATATATACAACAACAATAGTAGCAAATGTAGCAGGATAGACAATTATAACAAGGAAAAAATAAATAATGCAGACTCAACAAAGAGAAGATACCGCATTGCCATCCAACCTGTTGTGACCAGTGCCACCGAGTTTCCATATTTGTAGGACTAGGGACTTGACACCTATCACATTTCTGGTGACAACGGTTGTAACATGCTACTTTGACAAATAATGTTAATATGCATGTTTCTTTGTGATACATGACCTATTGAATGGATGCTCTCTTTTCTTCGTCCTCCGTTCTAGGAAGCACTGATCTTGAAGGTTCTTATTTTTGGACTCCCACGTCTCTTGTCCCTCCACGCCCCCTCGTTTACACGCGCTAGAGAGTCGAGGGCCGTGCGCCTGTGCGGCTGTGCCTAGGTCGGAACCAGGGGCAGGCGCACATGGAACTCTTCCGTGGGAGCGGCGAGGCCTACGCGGAAGGCTGGCACGGGACGACATGCTCCACCACGCGAGGAAATAGTAGAGGGGAAAAGGTGGAATGGAATCGGCGCCACGTTTCGCTGTTCCGGGACCGAGCCTCGTGCTCGCCTCGCCTGTCCCCTGCCCATCTGTGCGTGACCCTATCATATGTCCTCACATGCTCCCTTGGCCTGACCTGCTTCGCAATTCTCCTCCACCCCCGTGGTACCCTGTACTTATGCTGCTTAGTTTTTGTGCGCTGCAAGCGACGGCAGAGCTGGGCATAGGATGCGTCCACGGGCATGGCTGGCATTCGCCGTACGTTGCAACGGATGGGTTGATCGAGCAGCCAGCCCGAATCTCGCGCATGTTACGTGGGTGAATCGGGAGGATCCGCGTGCTGCGTGCAGTGCGGAAGGCCGGCCAAAATGCTCGCCGCCGACCGGCCTGGCCCTGGCACTGGCACCGTTCCGCCGCGCCGCCCAGCAAGCTACGGCGCGGCCGGTCGCAGCCGCCGCCGCGGAGCGCCGGTACAAAAATGATAGTACTAGAAAACAAGACGATTCCTCGGCGCCGACGCCATATGCGTTGCAACACAACACGCAGCAGTGCCAGCGCCAGCGCCCGCCCGGGCCATGCCATGCCATGCCACGCACCGCGCTGTCAGCTTGTTCGCGGCCCCCACAGACACGACGGTCCCGGGTCCGTCCTGTGGCAAATAAAGGCCATCTGAACACTGAACTGACCCATGCCCCCCTCGTTCTTTAAACTTTTGATGCTGTTGGCGCCTGCAAAGCGACGATACCGGGAGCACGAATCCAGGAGCTCGTGTCGCCCGCCGGAAGCCCGAGATCCCCCACCACCGGCACCCGGATCCTTTCTTTCACGGAAGCGCACGAACCGGCAATCATTTCTCTCTCCGGACAAAGCCTCCTCTATGCTATGCTCTAGCCCAATTTTGCCAATGCTTGTCAGCCCGCCGGAACGGCCCAAATTGCGCAAACTAAAGGGCCCAACATCCGAGGGCCCGCTGCACATAGGCCTCCCAAACTTTCAAATCCCCACGCACGCAGACCACGCCGCAACTGCTCGCCGGCCGCCGCAAATGCCCGCCGGCCGCCGGCCGCCGGCCGCCCGCCGCAGCCGCACCAAAAGATGGCGGCGCTGCGCGTTCCGCTCCAAGCGATCATCTCCCGCGCGGCCCCACCCTCCGCGCGGCTCCTCCTTCCGCTCCACGCGCACCTCATCGTGTCCGGCCGCCTCGCCGCCTCCCCGGCCGCGCTCACCTCCCTCGTCTCCCTCTACGTGCGCGCCCCGGCCGCGCTGCACGGCCCCGCCATTCCGCTCCTCCTCGCGCCCTCCGACCCTCTCCCCTGCTTCAACGCGGCGCTCTCCCTGTCCCACGCGCTGGCGCTCCCGATCTTCCGCCGCCTCCGCCTCGCCCACTCCCCCGACGCTTTCTCCTTCCCGCCCCTCTTCTCCTCGGCCCCGTCCCCGCCGCACCTGCTCGCGCTCCACGCCCTCGCCCTCCGCTGCGGCCTCGCTCGCGACCTCTTCTGCGCCAGCGCTCTGCTCCGCGGCTGCCTGAGGTTCGGCCTCGCCGACCACGCGCACCGCCTGTTCGACGAATTGACTCAGAGGGACGTCGTCGTGTGGAACGCCATGGTCAATGGGTTCGCCAAGCTCGGGTGCTTTGACCGTTCCATGGAGTGCTTCCGGAAGATGAGGGAGGAGGGAGGCGTGGAGATCAGCAGCTTCACTGTCACAGGGATCCTGTCGGTTTGTACGGCGACAGCAGATTTCGGAAACGGGGCTGCAGTTCATGGGTTGTTGGTGAAGTCTGGATTTGACAAGGAGGCGTCAATATGTAATGCGTTGATAGATCTTTACGGGAAGTGCCATCAGGTGGACAATGCAGCAAGGGTGTTTGAGGCACTGGCAGAGAGTGATAAGGATCTCTTCAGCTGGAACTCAATGCTATCAGCGCTGCAGTACTCGGCTGATCACGTGGGGACGATGAGACTGTTTGCAAGGATGAGACGTGCTGCACTGTGGCCGGATACAGTGACTGTTGCGGCTGTTCTTCCTGCATGCGCAAAGACTGCAGCCCTGCGGTTTGGGAGGAAGGTGCATGGGTACATCGTAACGAGTGGACTGGCCTGTGATGGTGCAATGGATGTGTTTGCTTGCAATGCACTGACGGACATGTACGCGAAGAGTGGTGGTCTGGATGAGGCTCGTCGTGTGTTTGATTGGACACGGCAACGGGATGTGGCATCATGGAACATTATGATCGATGGTTATGCATCACACGGGTGTGGGCAAGAGGCACTGAGGCTGTTCCAGCAGTTGTTAGAAGAAGGCCTGGTGCCAGATGAGATAACTTTGCTGGGTGCATTGTCGGCTTGCAGCCACTCTGGGCTTGTTGAGGAAGGGAAGGGTTTTCTAAAGAGGATGAAAGAGGAGTTTGGATTGGAGCCACAGCTGGAGCACTATGCATGTGTCACTGACATGCTTGGGCGAGCAGGGAGGTTGGATGAAGCGAGAAAGGTTGTGGAAGAGGCTGGTGACGTGGGTGCTGGTGCATGGCGGACATACCTTGCAGCATGTCGGATGCATGGTGATAAGGAGAGAGCAGAAGAGGCAGCAAGGATGCTGATGATGGCAGAGGAATCAGGGAGCGGGGGATGGGTTCTGCTTGCCAACACTTATGGCTCTGAGGGAAACTTTGAGGAGCTCGAAGAAGTGAGAGGTGAGATGAAACGCAGAGGGGTGCAGAAGGCTGCACCTGGTTGCAGCTGGGTTGAGGTAGGGTGAGGAGAGAATAGAGAACAGTGGAAGTGGAACGGTGATGCATGATTTTGTTAGTGTGGAGTGGGGACAGGTCCACATGATCTATGAAATGTTCCACAATCTTATTTGTTGGATGGAGTGCATTTCAGATTTTGCTACAACAATTTGTTACAACCACATGCATTGACATTTAGCTCATAAGTTAGAATGGTGCATCAGAAGATAATGTTAAGCTCGAACCATCAAGACCAGCACTAAAACTTTGTCCTGGCAACAAATTTTCACCAAATATCAGAGTTCCAGCGGCCAGCGCTCCAGCTCCAAGCCCCATTCCCAGGTTAGGTGGACCATTCTGACCTGCAAACCTTCTTGGAGGCATATTTATGTAGTTCTGTGGCACTTTCCCCCTAGCAGGATATGGTGGGGAGAAGTAACTGGGATTTGAAGTGGGAGGTGGCAGCGTTTGTGGGATCAATGGGGGTTGATTGCTATAGCCATTTCTTCTTGATGGTGATGGATCTGGCCGAGCGGTAGGGGTTGTTGGCATGGTGTTGCTGTGGAGATCACTTCCTTCGCTGTGATCCCTGTAATGGCTTGAAGGCAGTGGTGGGTAATTGTAGACTGGACCATCTTCTATAGCTAATGTGATGCCGACCTGGTTTGGGTACTTCGATCCATCATGTGAACCTGCACATTCACGACAAGGCAATTAAGTTGAATTCAGTTGTATGTGGATTGTATTATACTGGTAAGTGTTTGTTAAGGTCATCTTAAATACTTGATCTATTGGTTAAACATAACTCTGTATTGTTTCTTTGTAAATTTCTCTGTAGACTGATCTATTTTTAAGTGTTATACTGAATTCCTATCAGGACAGTGGATGCCGCCTCATATTGTTCTATCTTAAAAAAAGACATGAGTTTCTGTTTACCTGAAAACTGAGCGTGGACATCTTCTTCCTTGCAGATTCGGATGGATATATCGACAAACCCATGAGCTTTCTCCGACTTCTTCCTCCTAAGCTGGAAGCTTGCAGTATCCTCAATATGCCCAGAGTGCTCCTCGCCATGAGCAAATTTGTCGAAGTACTCTTTCATCTGGACGACGGCAGCTCCCTGGAGGTGCTCCCTCAGGAAGATGGGCTCTCTCCTGTACACTTCCACCGTCAGCGCCATCCGCTGCAGGCTGCTCAGATCATGTTCGTCAACCGAGACCGAGAACTTCATGCCCCAGCTTGGATCGGAGCTCCCTGACGCGTCCACCTTGGTGCAGTACTTGCTGTTGGGATCGACCCATGCGACGGAGAACCACTGCGGTTTGAGCAGCGACGACCTGCGGCCCAGGCCACGCGCGGAGATCACGCGGAACTCGACCGACGTCTTCACCATTTGCGTGAGGAGGAAAGGAAATGTAGCAGGACGGCGACGCGGGGCAGTGAAAATGATGGTGCGAGATTCGTTGCTTCAATAGCGCGGTTTACAACCACGCTGCTTTATTCCGAGGTGACATTGGAGCTGGTGTTTTCGTGTTTGCTTTGCGGCTAACTTCTTCTGGTCATGGAATTGATTCCAAAGCTGCGGCACGAAGAGAGGGGAATAGCATAGCCGAAAAGCTCTCTTTCATTTGAACCGTCACGGCGTCACCTGTGGGGTTTCTTTTGTTTTGCTTTGCAGCACTCACGTCTCCACGACCATTCCATGGGCCATGCCAGTAGCGGGCCCCAAAATAGTACAGTAGGCCCAGGGCTACCTTAGATTTGAGCCCAAAATTCTAGCTCAACATTTTCAGTCTGTTCGGTTGGCTGGTGGCTGGTGCTGATTTGGTGTGAGAGAAAAGTACTGCTGACTGATATTGATTTATTGTGAGAAAAAAGTACTGCTGGCTGGTGGCTGATAAGCCAACCGAAGAGGCTTGCCCAAACTGAGGAAGTACCCCAACAACTGCCCCACCCCCTGTCCGCGCTCTGGACTTCCCCAGTTCCCCGTCACGCCGTCACGGTCACCCGACGCGCCCGCTCCATCCGTGTCCGTGTCGATAGACGATAGATAGGTCTGTTGTTCTGCAACACGCGGCAACGCAAGCCTGTCCGCTCGTCTCAACGATAGTATCTCTGTACGAGAAACCGCCCAGATGGCCAGATCTGCGATGTTGGCCGACCGCGCGCGAGGCGCCACTTCTTCACCAGTGTCGTTCCGTGGTCAGTTGGTCAAGCCACAGATGACTCGGATCAGATGACGCGATGCTCGCTTGATTGGAATTTTTGTCTCGCCCGACAACAAAGCGTACGACTACGCCGTCATGATTCGGACCTCGGTATATTCAGCAATCAGCAGATCTCATATTCTTTCCTTCGAAGAAAAAACTTTTTCCTGAACTCTTATACCGAGGGCCTGTTTAGTTCGGTGATAAAGTTTGCGAAATTTACTGTAGCAATTTTAAACCAAAGATTAGAAGAACTAAATATGATCTAATTATAAAACTAATTACATGGATATACGAAAAATCACGAGACAAATCTATTAAGCCTAATTAATCCATCATTAGAGATTGTTTACTGTAGCACGACATTGTCTAATCATGGCTTAATTAGACTCATTAGATTCGTCTCGCGAAGTTATTCGGAGGTTATGGAATTGATTTTGTCATTAATCCATGTTTAATACCCTTAATTAGTGTCCTAACATTTGATGTGACGGGTGAACAGTGAAAAGATGTGAAACTTTCCTCAACTAAACAGGGTCTTAGCAATTATTGATCCTAGCTTCAATGCTTCTAGTTCAGATCTGCACGGCCCCAGATCCATAAGAACATAATTCTATAAGTACATGGAGATCAGACGACATACCATACGATAACAGATCTGAATAACTTTAGCCAATGAATCGCTGTCAGAACATGACAAGAAAGGGGCTGCAAACGGATGGGCGCCCTGCAACTCGCAATTCTGCATTGTTAATCGTTAATAAGAAAAACACGCAATTCTTTGCTTCTGATAACCATTGGGCACGGTTGCCGCACGATACTACATGATGTGCTTCACCAATCACCATAGACACCGTAATGTGCATGCACAACAGCATGAGAGATGAGAGTACCTATACAGCTACACTATTTGACCACGGGCTCTTAACGTACACATCTCAGACAAATACACTTGAACCAAGATTGAATAAGATCATGTCGTGCTAATTGCTATATTGTTTGGAACGAAGAGAAACAGAAAATAGGGCGGTATTGATTGGACGAACATGCCATCCCCATCTAAATGGTTCGGCGTGACCGGGCAGGCCAAACACCGCTGTGCCATCTTCACTCGCTGTTTGCAGCAGCTGAGGAGAACCACAATTACCATAGCATATGGGAAGGGAGGAACCGTATATCTATGCTGATACAAGTTAAACCTCTGGAGCTGTGACCATAATTTACTGGCTATTGTACAGAACATGGCACTACTTTCATCTTGATACTTTGGATGGTATTTTCTTTCAAAGACCTTCCTGTGCAGTAGTACGGGTCTGCAGATCAGTTTACTAAATATCAGATCAGAGTAAATCGCAAGGTTTTTCTGTTACAGCAGGTGGGTGGAATGTGATGACAAGAGGAGCAGAAAGCAACTAAACAAGGGAGGCACATACTTAGAAGAGCAAGCTCAAATAGAAAATGATCCACCCTGCCATGGAAAACACAGCAAAAATGTGAACCCAGAACAGGATTGCAGCTGATTCTTTACCACACCCTCTCAGGTTCGCAACGGCACCTGCCGAAAAATTAAAGTATAATCAGATTCCATAACGTGGTTTGCTACCATGTAGAACATGGCAACCCACCACCATTACCTAATAGATCTCTCCTAGCACACAAAAATTATTAGAAGAATATGTACACTTGAGCACATGATAAGTGATAAGTAGTATTCCTTAATGTCTTATCATTACCTGACAACACTGATGTGGGCATAGAATGCTGCAGTAGCAGGACAAACTTGAACATTTTGTCGTCTTTGGGAATGAAACCAAGTTTATCAACTAACATGACGATGCCAACCCCAGCAAGAGGGACCAAGATCAACCGTGCAAAAATTATAGAAACGGTAGTACGCACACCAAGCCTTTTGCTTCCTTCACCAGGACCTGATGCCATAAACATAGGTAAAGATAAAACCATGGGACATGCCTCTAAACCCTATAAGATGGTTATGCTAAGGTTGATCTCATCCCATGCAATTTCCCAGAGTATCAAAAAAAATTAGATGCTTACCATCAACTAGATTGCCTCCGACAGCAAGTAAAATGCATGGGATCATAGCTTCCCTGAAAGTGTGTTACTGATTAGAAACTAGATACAATCATAGATTATCAAAGTTTAGTAACTTTATTGGCAAGAATTCGTATATTGAAAAAGGAAACAGAGAATGAGACATGTAAATACCCAAGAATCAGGCAGCTGTCTGTGAAAAAGAAGAGAGGCGCGTCATCTGTAAGTACAAAATTCTTCAAGAACGGAACAACACCAATGACAATTGCAAAAACCTGCGCATATTGTGAAATAAAGTCAAGACGCAGAATGCATTAATGAATTGTATAGACACTACTAGAATACTGCAACAGTAATACATACAGATGCAATGATTGGTGGCTGGAGGAGCTGCTTGTCTTTCAGGAATTTAATCACACATTTGACATGGTCCATTATCTGCACTAATATAACATAGTTATTTAACTTTTTCAGCGTGAAGTAAGAGCATCACACTGATATTTAAAAATAAAGTCCATGACTACATTTTCTTACCTTTGATCCTACAGAAGTGGCACCTTCCTTTTGAACTTCCTTAGCAGATAACAAAGGCTCATCCTCTGGTACAGTACTAGTGTGAGTGCTTGTTGGAATTGGATATTTGCCGAGTTGGGGCACCACATTGCCTTCAGATGCCTTGACTGGAAGTTCATCATCTTCAGAGCCATCGAAGGTCTGTCCTGGTGGTGGAGCAAGCATCTTGAATACATATGTGTAAACAATAATTGCACCAACCTGCAAAGTGAAAAGGATCCACTGAGTGAACAGTCCCAACAGCTATCTGTAGCCCATCTACATGCTAAATGGTTATCTATGATCTACAAAGCCGTTATTCTGACTAGTGAGTAAAACATGATTAATGAACATGTATGAGCTTGGAAAAGAGAGGAGAATATGACATACCCATTGACCAAATGAGATGTATGCATTTCCATCTTGGTTGCACTTATCAGAGTCACCAAATGGATTAGATGGATCCCGACATAACGCTGCAATGAGGACAAGAGGTATATTTCCAATATTTCCTGCATGAAACATGAGGACCTGTATTGATATTGGATATATGAATGATAAATAGAAATAGAAATGCAATTCAAGAAACAAAAGGCGCTACCTATTCCTATATGGATAACAGTGAACTTAAAGTATGGATATGGGGGTCGGATGATAGATGCCACAACAAAGCCAATCAAAGAGCCAGATACTGCGCCTACAACAATATTTACTGGAATATACCACCTGCGAACAATCAAATATCACACTATTAGGAAACATAACAGGAAAGGCAGAACAGAAACACAGAACTCCAGAAGATACTCCCAAAGCAGTTTATGCAAAAGGAGAAAAAGAAAAAGAAAAATGACACTTGTAATACATATACAAACAAGTACTGAATAATCCACAACAGCTTATAACATCAAGCTCAATATATTACAACAAGAAAAATATTCCCAGTAAAGGCAGTAAGAGAAAATGTGAAAGTTTACATTATTATATACATGTGCAAACAAATGACATGGACTGGTAACTCCAATCTCTAGAAAGTGCAAATAAATGACATGGACTAGTTTCTCCAATCTCTCTTGCGGTCCCAATATTTCAGTATATTAAATAAATAAAGTAGCACCACTAATCTGGAGTCAATACCATATGACCATAAATTCAATTGCAACCAGATTAATAGTTGAACACCCATGTCCTTCAGCTTATGTAGGTCCATTTTCTTTTTTTATCCCTTTTGAAAGAACTTGGTGCTCACTAAGCTAATCTGTTCCTTTTGGAAGTTAATGATTAAAAAGTTAACCCAACCAAAATAGTTGCCTATTTTGTTGTACTCATAACTTATAAATTATAATAATGGTTGGAGGTTCTGATTATAGACTATAGAGGGCTAGAGGAACATACAAATAGACAGAATATTAGCTGAAAACTACATTTCGGTCAATAGCTCTCACATCAGACTTCAACAACCTTATAGCGCACTTGGATGAAGCATATAACACAGGTTTATGTTATTAGATAATAGCAAACTGAAATACGGTATAAATCCATATCCTTACCACTGTAACATCTTCTCAATAGTGATTGCTCTACCCAATTGGGAAAATATAAGGCAAGGAAGCAGGAGCGAAAACACAAGCTGCAGCAAACGATGAAAATGTCAGTCTGATTTGATACATAGGGAAAGCACAATCAAAGACTCTACTGCTCCACGTCTTCCTACCCTGAACGAAATCCAACTACCATTATCCATTAGACAACCTTCAATTAGCTAGCTTTTTTTTAATACAAAAGACAAAGCTCACCCCGTTGAGAAGCTTGCGGCCATTGGGCTGGAGGATGTTGATGTACTTGGAGGCCATGAGGAACCCCATGAAACACACGGTGAACACCTTGGCGATGGGCAGCACGGCGTACTTGAGCATGCTCAGCACCGACGTCCCCGAGGTGCCTCCCTGCGCCGCGCTGGGCAGGGCCTCCAGCAGCGACCTCTCCATCATGGCCTTGACTGGACGACTACTGAAGCTTTTCCTTGCCTTTCGGCCTTCACAGTTCAGGACCCGGGGACCCTGCAATCAGCACCCTGTGCGATAATGAACGACTTATAAGACAAAATACAGAGGTAACATCAGGAAAACTCTGGAACTGCTTTAGGCGCTGGTTGTTCAGGGGCAACCCAACTGGAAGGGAGCTCGCCGTTCGCGCTGAGCCCGTCGAGCGGAACGCGCACAGCTCAGCTCACCGGATTCGCGTAACCAAACACGGCATGTAGCTTCCGAAGCGGGAAGCTTAGCAGTAACAAACTTATATATAGTTCTGATGAAAGCACAAACAACTCGAGCGGAAGGAGAAATTAATATGACCTAACCAACCAACTCAGAAAAATGACGACATCGATTCCCGAGCACTCCAGTGCTCCTCTGTTCCAAACTCGCATGGTGGGGGGATCCAATTCCCCACAGCTGCGCAAGCATCCCAGTATCCCACGGCTCCGGTTTGATTCGTGACGCCATATCCATCTCAACAGCTTTACCAAATCCACTCTAAACCCTCCGCGGAAGCTCAGGACGCTACCGAGCTCAGAATCCCAGCGCTACAAATCCACATTACATCCAGAAAAAGCAAACAAGCAAGCGAAAAAAAAAATCGCGAATCGTCCAATGCGAGGGAGGCAGGGCGATCGCGACGACGACAGGACATTACCCACACGCCACGCCCCGCAAATCCGGAGCCCGAGAACAATCCCAGCGAAAGGAAGATTGGACCGAGAACTCACCGCAGAGGTGACCCGCGCTGGAAGGGGGCGGGAGGGACTGAGCCCGAGCCTCCCCGTGGAGAGATCCTCCGAGTAACCCGCGTGAAAACCCTCCCGCGAGGGCTCGAACCAGCCGCGATTAAGCTAGCTACGCGGCTTTGATCCGTGGGTAGGGGAGGCGAGGCGCGGAGCCTGTTAGGCTAGAACTAGAAGTTGGCGGTGAGCCGGAGCGGGTGGTGGGATCTGGTGGCGTGGGGGATAGGTCGGGCAGGAGGCTCCGAGCCGAGAGGCCGAGGGGAAACGACGAGACGGGTCGCGACTCGCGAGACGACGCCGGGCGGGTCGGTTGGGATGCTTCGCTATACACACGCGTTTTATATCCGCTTTGGAATCCGTAGCGGAGGGGACAGGTCGCGACGGTCGATGGCGTCCGTCCGCGGGCCGTACGTGACCTCCCGGGGCTTCGGTGTGCCGTGCTGGCGCGCCGCCTGTGGTGGATCGGGGCCGGGCCCACCGGGCGGCCTGCCATGCGGCCGGCGGCGCCATCGCGCCCGTGGCAGGGGCGGATTCTTTTTTGACTGTCTGGATTTTTTTTCTCTCTTTGTTACGAGATCCGCTCCGCTTCACGTTTTTTTAGCTTCGCTCTAAGAGCAAGTATTATAGAGCCATGTAAGTCGGCGAAATACCAGAACACGTCAGCACCATCCGACGTGGGAGAGAGAGAAAGTAGGAGAGAGAGCAAAACGAGCGACTCGCGAGGCGCCGAGCTGAAGCGGGCGAAATGCTCTGTATTGGCTGCTCACCCCTGGTTCCCCGTTTTTTTTCTCCCACGTTGCAGCTATGCTGGGGCAATGCATTAAAGAAGCATGGGACCTGCCACCACCGCTCAGCAGCTCAGGTGAGTGTAACGTCCCGGAAAAATCGAAACCTAAAATCACACGTTTAAAACCTTAATCGATGAGTTTCCGAAATTCCAATCTATCCAAATTCGTTTCCGTTCATTCGAATCCCAAATCCAATCATCCGTTCTGTTGACACCGGATTTTCGCACCTGACATATTGGGTCGGATGATGACATGATGAAGTTAAGACTGCGAAGTGGACCCGTTGACTGGTCAATGCCAAAGGTGACAGAGAAGGAAGCTGATGTTGAAAAGAGGTTCGATGAAGCAGGAGTCCGATCCAATGACGAGTTCGAAAGGGAAGACACGTCGGCTAAGGAAGAAGCATATCAGATTCGGGGACTATTTCCTTTTCAGAGGACGTATGAGAGTCCCGTTGTATCTTAAGTTTAGTTTACCTTATTTAGTTAGTCTGGTCCGATCAGGACTCTCCACGACCAGGGTATAAATATGAACCCTCGTCCATTGTAAAGGACAATTCTCACAATTCAATACAACCCGGCTTCACGCCAAAACCCTAGTAGTAGTTACCGACGAAGCTCATTGGTGGACGGGCTGCATCAGTTCTGATCTCCGGCTTACCAGTAAGTTAGTCAATTTATCGAACTAATATAGGCTTTGAATTGAGGCGCATCGCCCTTTCTCGTTTATATTGTTCAACCGATTTATCTCTGGATAATCAAGATTGATATAGATTCCCTACGTCGGAGCTAGATCAATATTGATTATTCAACAGATTATCGTTTATCGGATTATACTTTAAGCCTAGATTCCCTACGTCGGAGCTAGGTATCAAGATTAGTCTAGATTCCCTACGTCGGAGCTAGAATAATCTTGATTACTAAAGATAGTCTTTGCGGTTTGTTGGAGTTGCTAGATTGGTTTAGATCTACGCCATGTGAATCAATTCTACTTCTTCAACGGCTTTGAGCACAGGTCTTGGTCCGATTTAAGCAATATTTATCTTACAGCATCGTTCTATGTCCGATCTTGCTTTGTGGTTTAATCTGGTTGTTCTTTAAGTATTGCATTGGTGTAGATTCCCTACGTCGGAGCTGGATCTTTGTAATACGCTTAGATTAATCTTTGACTGTCATGTTTGGTCTAGATTCCCTACGTCGGAGCTAGGTTCATCTTGATTAGTCAAAGGAAGCTTAGATTATGCCTTATTGCTATTTGAATGTTAAGTATGGTGTAGATTCCCTACGTCGGAGCTGGATCTTGCTTAATTGTTCAGTAGCATATCTTAGAATCAGAATGTATCTGTTAATGTTTTGCCTGCTTATTTTGCTTAATCTGATCAACACCTGTGCGAGCATCTTGTCTAATTGACAGGTTGATGAATCGAGTCTGGTTATCTAGCTATCTGATCTGATCATAGTTGGAGAAATCTAGATTCCCTACGTCGGAGCTAGATTTCTCTGAAAAGGCTATAGTCCGATCGGTTGGTTAGATGGTCCGATAAGATGAGTCAAACTGGCAACTAGGCAAGGTGGACAATGTATCGGCTTACACTTTGATTATTTAATATCTTGTTCAAAGGCACAGCTGATCCATTATTTACATATCGGCCATATTTTATGCTTTATTTTATTTAAAGGCTGATCTGTTATATAATCAAGGTCCGATCCTGATTGGTCCGATTCTGAGGTCCGATTTGATGTCTGATTGAGGTCCGATCACTCGGTCCGATTGACGTCATCATTGAGGTCCGATTCTGAGGTCCGATTGGTATCGGCCGATGCGTGTCTGATTGGGTCTTGGCTAAAATTCGACGTCACTCCATCGTCTGAAATAGAGCCGGCACAATCATAGAGCAATTTAACTGTTTTATTCCCTTGTCAATTTCAGGTCAAATTGACTGGCACGCCGCGAACCTGAACTGGAGTGTAGACTGGCACTGGAGCGAAGCAGACTCTCCCCGGTCATCGTGTGCTGCACGCGGGAGATACGACCGCCGATTTTTCGCGTCAACACATTTTTGGCACGCCTGGTGGGACACGAGAAACAAATCCAAGATGTCGTCGTCTGATGCTGAACAAGAAACTGCAGCAAGACTTGCTGCTGAGAAAGAAGCTGCTGAGAAGGCGAAGAACGACAAGAACAGGGCGCCTGAGGTGACCATGCCGATTACAAAGGCCGATCTGTCCAAGGCTCAGTTGGATTCAGTTCAGGCCCACATTGATGCGTTTGAGAAGCTATGCCTTGGTCAGTTTGGGCGTAATCGTTCAGGTCCTATACTCAAAGGTCCTCTCCCGGATCCAGAGTTGATCAAGAAGGCAACTGAAGCTCGGGAGCACCAGGCTAATATGTCAGAGATGATTCACCAGGCTGTTCATCATGCAATGATCAACCAATCAGGCACTCTGGTGAATTCTTTGGACAATCTCATCAAGAAGGCGGTGGACGATGCTGTTTGTTGAAGGGTCCAGTATTTATAGCAGATTCTGCAGGAGCATCAGGATCAGGAAGAGGAAAAGAGGCTGCAGATAATACAATGACCGTTGCTCCACAGATGCCAATTGCTCCACCACCTCCTGTTGAACTGGCCAACGGTTTTCTGTTGATGGCCGATGGAACTATTGTCGGCCCACATGGTGAAAAGTATGCCAGGACTCTGAGCGAACAAGAGAAACAGCCTGCTGCTGCAAGGCTACGTACAGAAGTTCCTTCACATCAGCGTATGGTCGGAGATTACAATAACTATGTGATGGACATAGCTGATGGGATGCCACATGGAAATCAACAGTCCGATTGGTCACAAAAGATAGCCGAGGTGATCCAGAATCAATTCGGCTTGAAGCCTAAAGATGAAGCGAGGTTGTATCGGCACCCGTACCCATCTTACTTTGATGCAGTGCCACTTCCTCCACGTTACAGAGTGCCGGATTTTTCCAAATTCTCCGGACAAGATGATATGACCACCATCGAGCATGTGAGCCGATTCTTGGCTCAGTGTGGTGAGGCTGCTTCTGAGGAAGGACTCAGGCTCAGATTTTTCCCTCTGTCACTGTCAGGGCCGGCGTTTACCTGGTTTACGTCGTTGCCAGCAGGATCGGTCACAGGGTGGTCCGATATGGAGAAGCAGTTCCATAAATACTTCTTTTCTGGTCTCAATGAGATGAAGATCTCCGATTTGATTGCCATCAAGCAAAGGAATGATGAGACCGTCAAGGAGTACATCCAACGATTCTGTGACACTAGGAATCGGTGTTACAGTCTGAAGCTGTCTGATATGCAGTTGGCCGAGCTTGCATTCCAAGGTTTGCTCGCGCCGATTAAAGAGAAGTTTTCTGCCCAGGAGTTTGAGACGTTGGGGCAATTGGTTCAGAAAGTGTCAGCTCATGAGGTCCGATATCAGGAGATGAAGCGTATGAAGTTTTCTAAACAAGTGTCTTATCTC
>CM014274.1:12777362-12801810 GCA_004135705.1 Alloteropsis semialata
GCCCTCTGACAAGGGCAAGGCAAAGGCACCCCCAAAGCCGCCGAAGAAGAAGGCGAAGAAGGGTGGTCCAGATGATTGGGAGACCACCATAGCAGTTGTCCGGGCACAGGAGCGCATTGAGGCTGGAGGCCGTTCAGCCCAGTTCAGTATCCGTGACCAGTCAGGGTCACCGGTTGCTCCAGAGGGTCCACCTGCCCCTGCCCTCAGACGCTCCGGTCGTACTCGAGTGCAGGTGACCTCTCCACCGCCCGCTCAGCAGCGCACACGCCAGTCCGCTCCTTCTGGCAGTAGAAGGAAGCGGGCCCAGTCTCCGGAGAAGTCAGACAGCTCAGATTCCGATGTTGACCGGGTGCCTACTGTTGAGGAGGTCTCCAAAGCCACCTCTCGCCTGGTGTGGAGGCTCAGGATCGAGAACGAGACCAGGTGGTTCCCTGCTCGCCGACCTATCCAAGGCTTGTTCTGGACTCCGCTGCAGCAGACATTCTACAATGCGATGAACTATGCTCGTATCACACTATACAGATTCCACAGACAGATGGACATACCCAGGATTGCCAGAGCAGTGCCACGTGAGCCTAGTGAGCTTCAGGCCTACTTCTCCTATATGCCAGGCTTGCTCGAGCTCTTCACGTTGCCCGCTCATTTCGTCAGAGAGTGGGTGCGTGTCTTCTACGCCACCGTGTGGATGCCCTTGGACCGTTCGTCGATGACATTCATGTGTAGAGGGCTCAAGTACACTTTGAGGCGTCAGGATTTACATGGACTTCTAGATCTCCCACTCTATGCCGACAAGCTCCATGAGAAGTGCTACCCCAACGCGATTCCACCTCGACGACCTCTGTCCAGTGGGGTAGTGCCACCGTCAGCAGAGTTGATGGCACCGTGCTTCAGACAGCCGTTTGGGCCAGCTTCACCTCGCCATCCGATGGATTTGACGCCGCTAGCTTATGTTATATTGGAGGCTCTTCGTCGTTCTTTGCACCCCAGGTCAGGGAACCGAGAGACCCTCACAGCTCTGCAGCAGTGGCTCCTGTGTCATATTATTGGGCAGCGGCAGTTTGACATGATTGATTTTCTGATGGCCGAGATACAAGATGTTATATCAGATGGGATGAAGGTCGGGCGCACTTTGCCATATGCACACATACTGACTTATATTATGGCACGCTTAGCGGGTCCTCGAGAGGAGAACCTAGCTAAGCTAGAGGAGAAGGCCATGACCTATCCGCTCTACAAGGCTGCTAAGCCTGATGACAGACGCAGAGGACAGAGGCCGATTGCTATGATTGTTCAGGCAGCTACTCCAGAGCAGCGAGCCCAGCACGCCGCAGAGGACCAGACCCTCCGAGAGGCAGAGCACGCAGCTGGACTCGAGCAGATACTCGACAGCTCTGACCTTTCAGAGGAGGACAGCTCTGACTCGGAGTACGTGCTCCCAGATTCACCTCCGTACCGAGGCGCTCACGACGCCGAGGCTGGCGGGTCCGGTACAGCAGCAGCAGATCTTGACGACCCCCCAGCCTCCTCTGGTCAGCAGTCAGTGCCAGTGTCCGCCCCTCCTTCTTCAGCAGCAGCACCACCAGCTATGCCTGACTTCAGAGCTATCGCTGATTCTATCATGGCACTTGGACAGACCGTCACGGCCATGCAGGCTGCTCAGACGGCCAAGGATGATAAGTATGATCTGAGGTTTGCCTCCATCCTTGAGCAGCAGCAGAGGATGTATGAGGAGCAGCGCCGACTTGCGGCAGCGCAGGAGCAGCAGCGCCAGCAGAATGAGATGTACTTCCGGCTCCTCTTTCAGCAGATGGGGGTTCAGATGCCTTCACTACCGGCGACTCCAGCTCCACTACTTCCACAGCTTCTTCCGAGTCCGGCCGGTCCAGCACTTGACCCGATCAGACCTATGGCCAGTGTTGGTGGATTCGTCCCGCCCCCTCCGGTGTCTGAGTCCGTGCTCCCTCATATCTCTACCCAGTTCTCGACACCGGAGCCCACACTGCTCACGAGGTTCGCCGGTCCAGCTGTTCAGGTGACCACTTCAGCTTCTGGCTCCGCGTCAGTGCCAGCCAGCTCTTCTACAGTGTCGAGGTCCCTTGAGGCCTCCTACTCACAGCTGACAGGCGAGAGCACACCTGACCCACAGCAGTTCCTTACAGAGATCTTAGCTCCAGAGCAGCCGCAGCAGTCCGACGACCCGACACTCTCAGCTCCAGTGACGACAGACTCTACCTTAGTCACTGCAGAGGTCGTCGGCTCTTCTTCAGTTCCCCAGACTCAGGCTACTGGCTCAGAGACTCAGACTCCTCCCGAGGACACCTCAGCTCAGACTCCTCCCGCTCCAGATGCTTAGTCAGTTTTTGGTGTTTGACGCCAAAGGGGGAGATGTCAGGGGAGATGTGAGAGTTAGGGGGAGTTAGTAGCATAGCTTTTGGTTCTTTGTGTGAACTCTCATGCATCATGTTTACTTTTATGCTTTTGTACCTTGGCTTGCTATTTTGGTTGATGACATATGATTTATATACGTCGGATCAAAAGATATGCGAGAAGCGTAGGGACAAGCTAGTTCCAAAGTGCTGTTTGGAGTTGAGAGGCGTTTCGATTAGTTAGGTCTTTATTTGCCTTTGGCCGTACTATAAAGGGGGGCAAGAGTTGTAGCTTGACCTAAATAAGACTAGAGTATTGGGGTGATGCACACTTGTGAAATTCTAGCACTAGGTAGCTTAAGTGAAGCCATGTAACCTTAGAAAGAAGTTAGAAACTCAAAGGCTTTCGAATTCGACGAGTTTCAGTAACTTAGAATATTTTTTCTGTGTAGCACAGACTATTGCGGTGGCGACAAAGATGGTCACCGCAACAGTTGGTGACTGTGGCCGAATGGAGGCTGAGGCCACCGACTGTTGCGGTGGGGGTACTGAGGCACCAACGCAACAGTTTGTCGTCCACCGAAAGTTGCGGTGCTCTGTCGAGCAGCCACCGCAACAGTCGGTGATGGTAGGGCCATCACGGCCGGTGAAGGCAGATGGCACCAACTGTTGCGGTGGTTGTACTCAGGTACCACCGCAACAGTCGGTCCTGTTGGGCCAGAGACGAGTTCGTCTCTGATTTGGCGGACTGTTGCGGTGGAACGGGGTTTTTGACCCCACCGCAACAGTCGGTGGTGTCACAGTTACCGGTTGGTTTGTGTACTGTGGTACACCACCGATTGTTGCGGTGGTGGTCTCTATACCCCACCGCAATAGTCGGTCGTTACGAAGTTTTCAACATGTGAAGTACCAACGGCTAGTTCTTTGGTTTGGAGTATAAATACTTGGTGTATAGCTCCAATTCAGCTCTCTTGCGACCTGAGGAAGTTCATAGTCATATTTAGGAGCTAAGAGCAAGCAAAGCAATAGAAGAGGAACGCCATAAAGTTATTATGGATAAGATTAATGCTTTCAAAATGCTTCGTCATGAAAATGCTAATCAAATGTATTCTTTCCTACAAATTTAACTTGCATGGCATGACCTAAGTAAAAAATGATTTATTGGTGCCATAAATAACACAAGGTTCAAGCCAGCTCCAGACATACAATATTGAACAGAAAACAATTAAACACACATTTATGAAAACAGTGTCCATTACCAACAGCCACATGTAGCATTACTCAGATAACAACTAGAATTAAACAATCGTGGTGGGCAAGAAAATTTGTAGCTCTGTTAATACAGAGCTCCACCATCGCCTCCTCCATAGCCACCTCCTCCATAGCCACCTCCTCCATAGCCACCTCCGTACCCACCTCCAAAACCACCAGAAGCACCAAAGCCTCCACCTGAACCACCAAAGCCTCCACCTGAACCACCAGGACCAGCACCTCCTCCTCCAAACCAACCTCCAAAGCCAGTAGGCCCTCCTCCGCATGTTGGAGGTGGTGGTTGTCCATACATTTGGCTGTTCACCTGGATGAACCGGAGCCGATCCTCAGGAGTTGGGCAGTCATCCAGAAAGAATTGACACCAATAACTGTCCTTGAACAGCTGCATTGCCATGAACCATAGCGGGCTACCCTTAGGGTACCCATCAGCAACCACCAGCTCCAAGCATGCCTTTGCACTCTTTGCTTGCTTCTCCTGTTCCTTTCTAGCCTTACTCTCGTTAGACATCACCGTCAGGTCAGCAAGCCTGTTCAGTGCGTCTCCAGTGGAACAGCTCCTGCTCTTCTTGGTGGAGCCACCAGATGTGCCTCCACTGGGACTGGCTGCCCTCTTGCCTTTGCCTTTAGAACTACTGCGATGAGAAGGGCCGCCACTTGAAGGTGGCTGCTGTTGCTGCTGCTGCATGACATCTTGCAGCTCGTAGACGTTGATTGGCTGCTGCTGCTGTTGAACCTGCGCCTCAGGAGCGGCCACAGCTCCAGGGACTATTGAGTGGTCCCCAACCATAGTGCGGCCATGGAACACTGCATAGTGCAACTCAAGAAACTTCAGGGGTTTCTTCTTGAAGCAGCGAACATTCTTCCTCATCTGCAGCAACAAGGAAATAGCATGTGTTAGAAAATGATAAGTGCCGTAGATCAGTAGAAATAGCGAACATTCTTCTCTAAATCTGGCATATTTCACAGATCACTAGACAAGTGCTCCAGTTTTTGACTCCAGTTCACAATGTTCACAGGCATGGTAAAAAAAAGTGCATTCATCACCACATTTCGGTATTCACATTTATTGATGGTTGCAAGGAGTACACATGAGATGTGTGGACAGAAACAGTTTATATAAGATTCAGCCAAATAACAATCAATCCAACAACAAATCAACTAAGCTGCAAATGCCACAACTTTGCTCTCAACAGTTGGAAATGCACACATAAATATCATGAAAAAAGGACAGCAGTAAATGTTTTTCAACTATCTGCACAGCAAGAAAGGACTAGCTTCTTTTCTAGAGAGAAAAAAGGAAATGCATGAAACAATCAGTGGCCACATTGTTGACTGACATATTATATATTGGCCTAGCTAGCAACATATTATATGTTAACATAGTAACATTGCTGAATGAAATGTTCAGAGGACTGATATATTGCAGGCTATATCATGAAAAGGATCATAGACTGAAATATTTATGCTTAAGCCATACAAGTCCACTACTGCAGTACATATTCAGAGATGACTGAAGCACCAAAATAACACATTTCCATCTACTTTCCAGGTGAATATACAAATAGCATAGTACTATGTTGTATAGTGCTAACTAATTAAGTGAACCAACAGTACATAAGACACCACATATAAGCTATATCTAGTTACAAGTTCTATCATTCTGTATAGACAAGGATGATATTTACAGTGTGCTTCAAATATATGTTTTTTGTGTTACTTCCAAAGCACGTAGAGCATGCCAAGCGATATTGCAAGGAAAAACAGCATTGCATTATAGTACAGTTTCTAACCCAAATCCAACATTTCCCATCATAAGATAAAGATCCCTTCTAAGTGGTATCAGCCTTGCATTGGAGTAAAAAGAAACGTTTCAGATCATCAAAAGTCACTAGCAATGCTGTAACAAAGATTATCTCTAGCCATGAACATGTAACAGCAAAGAAATGGCTTGCATGTGTTGTAGAAAATGCAGACCTGTTCTCGTTGCTGCCACCAGTCATCATCCGCGAGGATGGCGCCGGTTTGCGGATCTCGGCCAAGTCCAGTAGCTGTGCCTTGCAACCAAGTCCAGTTGGAGTACTTCGGCGACATTGCTCCCAAAGGTTCTTCAGCTGTGCCCTGTCGCTCGCCTTGCCGGTCCGCTCAACCATCTTCCTGATCAAGTTGTCGTATCCTTCGTTGGAGGGGCAGGTTCCGGTAATGGTACGTGCTGCGATTTCCTCAACGCAGCTCTGTAGGAAAGCGTGGACCTCGTCGTCGCTCCAGTGCCCATGCTTGCGAGCAGCCATCTGTAACGCAGCGTGAACCGACCATCTGTTGGGTGAAAGAAACGGAGAAGAAGAGAGGAATTACCTTGGTAAGTCGATTGCAGTGAAGGAGGTCCCAATCAAGAGAGCGAGCTATTGCCGCTGGAGTGAGGCGCCGGACGAGCTGCCGCACGGATTCCTGGGAATCCACGACAATCTCGTACAGGCGTACGGCAACCAGGTCCACCTCGGCTTCTGAAGAAGGAGCGGACGACGCGTCCGAATCGAGCGAGTCGCAGGAGTCTTGACTGGAGTCCAGGGCGCCGGCCACCTTCTTGCCTACGGGAGAAGTTGATGGCAGCCGCGGACGAGTCGAGGGGGAGGCGATGTCCTGCTGAGCTCTCTTGCGCTTGCCTTTGGTTGGCATGGCAGCACCGGAGGGCTCGGGCTTTATGGTGTCCGCGGCGTCATTCGAATCGGGGAGGCGACCTGCATGCTGAAGGTAAGGACACGCGAGAAAAGCAGTGGGCGGCATATACGACGGCGACTGACCTCTCGCTGCTGTAGCACTTTCCCTTCCTTCGATGTCCCTTCCTTCGATGCGTTCTCGAGGCAGAGATTCGTCTGCCTCAAGCGCGGCCGACCGCCCGTGCTTGAAGGGTCGCTATCGCGGGCCCGCAGCAAGGGCACGCCTTGGCTTTGAGTGTTGGGCGAGTCTATGGTGCTGGAGAAGCTGCTCCCCAACCGCCGGATCCCGGCCGACGCCGTGCTGTGGTGGATCCACTCCCGCGTGAGCGTGATATTGATTTGCTCGGCGTCGGGCGGCGGCGTTGCTGGTTCAGAGCAGCGGCGCCCCCGAATCTGGCGCAGCGCGGGGGCGTGGGCAGCGGCCCCGTGCCGACGCGTCGGCCCCCACGGCGAGGAGCTCGATGGCCGCGAAAGACATGGACGCGGGCGCCGGGCGGGGAGAGGCTGGGCGGCCCCCGGCGGCTCCGGACAGCGGGCGGGCGCGGCTGGCACGTCGATGGAGGCGGCGGCGGAGGGGGGATCGGGAGCAATTGGGGAAGAGGACGACAGCGGCGGAGCGCACTAACGCCGTTACCAACTAAATGAACATCAGTCGCGCCATGGATAGAGGCGCGACTACCGCATCAGTCGCGCCATGGTACGTGGCGCGACTCATTTGGTCCTAAATGCCCTACCTGGGTCCTGAGTAGAGCACCTTATTGGCGCGACTACCGCATCAGTCGCGCCATGAAGCGAGGCGCGACTAAAGCATAAGTCGCGCCATGGTACGTGGCGCGACTCATTTGGTCCTAAATGGCCTAGCTGGGTCCTGAGTCGGCCGCCTTGTTGGCGCGACTATCGCATCAGTCGCGCCATGAAGCGAGGCGCGACTAAAGTCGCGCCATGTACCGAGGCGCGACTGACCACCGACTGTTGCGGTGGTGATATGAATCAAGCACCGCAACATCCGGTGACTCGGTCATTGCAATCAGACAAAACCACCACCGAATGTTGCGGTGATGTAAAGTTGAGAGACCACCGCAACAGTCTTTCATTCCAGTACCATATTTGGTTAAGTCCCTAGGGCACCGACTGTTGCGGTGAGGGCAGAGAGTAACCACCGCAACATTCTATCAGTCCAACACATAGGGGACTAAGTCATGAGGGCACCGACAATTGCGGTGACCAAACCAGAGAGCACCGCAACTTGCTGTCATTGCGGATTTGCATTTTCTAAGTGGATTTTGATTTGAATTTTGCTAAACCAAGTCTTGTCTCACGTCCAAAGGTTCAATAGGAACTAAATGAACATGGATCGAGGTGCGACTAAAGCATAAGTCGCGCCATGGATCGAGGCGCGACTCCCGCATCTAGTGCATGCCGAACCACTTTCCAACCTGCATAAGTGCATGAAGCAATGCACCATTTCAACAATCATCTACTCACACGCCCTATAACTCTATAGAAATGAATCCTTCATCCTTTTTAGCCACTTCATGTAGAACTTTTACCCACGAAAATCAAGTAACATAGAAGAGAACACAAGATTGGTTTAAACATGACACAGACAAAGTTCAAAGTCTGCCAAGTTTGAAACAACACATACAGAGTCCAACAAAAGGAAAAATGACATAAACATAGTACATGACAAAGACATGGGAATTCATACACTTCCAGCATCAGGCCTAATCCGACTCACACCCAGGGAACACCTCGTCGTCGCCCCAATCCTCCTCGTCCTCATCATCCGAGCAAATGACGACCTCTCCTTTGCCCTTGGAGTCTCCTTTGCCTTGCCTTGCCTTTGGGTTGGGCAAATCTGACACTAGAGCCCTCATAGCCTCCAGCTGTGCCTCTTCTGCCCTCTGCCTCTTCATGTTCTCTGCCTCTCTAGTCGGCGGCGTCAGACTTTCAAGAATATCAGCATCTGACCTCCTCCTAGAATTGTTCAGCCACACAGGCTTGTCCTTCTTCTTTCCATTTGGTCGAGGCCACAAACCCATCTGTCGCGCATCCTTCCTTTGCTTTTCCTTATGGAACTTGAGAAAGGTCCTCAGCACCTCTGGATGGAGTCTCGGTTTCTTTCTCCTTGCAATCTCATCCTGTACTTGCCGCTCAAAATAATGGGCCTCATAGTCACACTTTCGAGTACTCTGCAAACAACAAAACATACATTTCGTATCCTTCAACATAAACATATCAACCTTATATAAGCGGATATTGATTTCAAGTCACGCTAATGAACTCACCAAATCATCGCCAACCATATGCCCGCAATAGTATCCTATTCCAAGCTCCGAGGGCAGTAAACCATGATTAGCTACTACACCACAAGCACACTTCCTATCTGGGGCAGGGTCAATGTTCCGCTTTTCCCCCTTTTTCCTCCTAATCCCTTTCTGCTCAGGCCAATAAGATTTGGGACCGTGGTCATATTCCGAAAATGAACAAACCGGATACCTATTCTGCTTTTGTGTAAAACATGAAATTAGCAACCACAACAAATTAAGCAATGCAGATGGATGGAAACTAGATTACACTTACGGCTGTACGGTTGGGACACCCGAAGGTGCGAGGCCAAGGACAGTTGGGCATCTGCCGACTAATCTCAGCTGGATCACCGCAATTGCATAATGGTGGATTTGACATACGTCTGGCAATGGCTTCTTTCTTCTCCTCAGCTGTCATGGGTGCTGGGTTAGGAGGAGGAGGTAGCCACCGCTGGAAAGTCTCATAATTCTTCGCGGAATTGGGTCTGAAGAGAAGAATGCGTTCATCCACCATCTCAGGGCCATCTATCCACTGAAAAAAGTTGCATTGCTCCCAGTCCTGCATCAACACAACCAAATTAGCAAATCTTCATAATATATGAGAGTTTGGGCAATCAAGTAAGACAGTCTATGATTGCATTATCTTACACGGTAATCAGAACACGTGTAGTACGCTCGAGCCGCAGTATCTGGATGCATCGATTGAGTGACCTTCGCAGGCTTCCCACACTCACACAGAGGTTGCGGGAGAGCGGGAAGAACAGGCGCATCCTTGCAAGACACGTCGGGATAACTCTTCTGTCCACGTTCCTTCCACTTTCTCTCACGCCACAGGGCATCCATTGATTTCCTGTACAATGTCTCAACCCATGACTTTATATAAAAAAAAACTTAAACCATTCAAAATAAACGCACAAGCAATGTAACACTGTCTCACAAACTTACATTGGTGCAAAGATACTTCTATTTCTAATCCTAAGTCATTCACTGCTCCATTCCACTACTAATAGTCCTGGTTTGTTGTCTTCTTTGGTTAGGAGGTCTATTTCTTTTGGTAGGATGCAAATTTTTTGGGCCCTCTTTGTGCCGTTCCATGCGGTGTCCTGGTTTGTGGCATATACCACAAAGTATTGTGGACTTGTCTTGGTTGAAGTCCCCGTAACCGTACATATCATCTCCATAACCATTAGATGCATCCATCTCGTTACGGAGACGCTTTTTCTTCCTTCTCCCAACCTTGTCCTTCTTTGTGGTACTATCCGGTATATACTCAGGACCGTTGTACAATGGCCAAGCAGAAGGGTCAAGTAAAGGCTCAAACCGGGGTGTCCAGGTCTTTAACACGGTAGCCTTTAGGTAAAACTGAGAGGTATATAAAGCGGCCCGATGATCCACCCCTCTAACACGGCACGAAGCAATCATATGGGAGCAAGGCACATGCAACAACTGCGGCACGCAACAAGTACAAGTCACATGTGTGAGGTCAACCTTGTATATACGACCACCTGTACTCTCACCCCCCACCGTTAGAGCGTTTGCGGTCCTAACGGAGTACACATAGGAGTTAGGGTCAAACAACTCTGCTGCCATGGTATTCGCCTTGTCCTCTTCCGTGCTTAGCAGTTTTGCCGCACCTTTGCCCCACAAAATCTGGTTTGGCCTCGCATCAATTTGACTTTTCGCTTTCTGCCACCTTTTAACAAAGTATGAATTGACCTTGTAGAAGGTGTACTCAACAATTGCCGACACTGGCATGCCGCGAATTCCTTTAAGTACCTTGTTTAGGACTTCAGAGATATTAGTGTTGCAGACACCAAACCTCCAACCACCTTCGTCAAAGGCATTGCACCACTTATGCATGTTTTCCATTTGACTGTCAAGCCACTCTGTCGCTTCTTGATTCATCATTTTCTTAAGTTTTGCAAGCCGTATGCCAAAAGTTCTCTCTGCCTTTGATGCACATACCAACTTCAATTGTTTTATTACATTCTTGTTTTTGTGCCTATGCCATATGTTTGCAGCAAAGTGACGCATGCACCAACGGTGCACGATCGGTTGGTAACCATCAATGTGCTCTTCTACAGCGTTTAGAATGCCTTGGTGCCTATCAGAAATTATACAAATCTTTCGGTCTGGTCCCACCACATCCCTACGCACCAAATGAAGGAACCAAGACCAACTTTCATTGTTCTCGCTCTCCACCAAAGAAAAGCGAGCGGTAACAACCGATCCTCCCCGTCCACTCCCGTCGCAATCAACAAAGTCCCCCTATACTTCCCGGTCAAAAAAGTGCCATCAACACTAATCACCGGCTTGCAATGTTTGAATGCCTCTGCACATTGTGGAAAGCACCAATAAACACGCTGCATTACTTCCTTCGTTACCCCATTGTGCAACTCCACTGCACCCGTGGTCCTTGTGCACCACTTCATCCCCGGATTGTAATGAGCAATAGCATGTAGAATCCGCGGAACCCTACTATAGGCGTCAATCCAATCACCCCACAGCATGGCCATGGCGTGTTGTTTAGCCCTCCATGCCTTGCCATACTTCACCCGATAATTAGTGAATCCAACAATTGCTTCAACGAGCGCGGACACCGAAACGTCAGGGTCAGCATACACCAATGAAGCAATCCGGCCTCCGATATATCGTGCCGTACACTGAGAGTGCTCGTGGATTGGTCGAGACGTACCACATGTGTGAGGCTGGTGCACTTTAGTTATCCTCCACTTCTGCCTTTCATCAGTCATTGGACGGGCCCATACCTTCCAACCACATTGGAGTTGGCATTTTACTGTGTACCGTAACTTAGAGTCAGAGTGCACCACATCGTATGGTCGATGGTGGCGCACCGAGTAGTCCCTCAAAAAGAATTTCAACTCTTCCATGCTGTCAAATGTCATCCCTCTCTGTATCAACTCTTGACGACTGTCAGGCTCTAGAGAATTAAGACGCAAGCCAGAATCACAATATGCCTTCTTAGGGGGTGCATGGAAGAGAGGAACCTCTGAAATACCCACATGAACTGCTCTAAGTTGTCTCAACTCCTCCATAGTGAAAGGAGCCAATCTTGCACCGAAAATTGTAGCCATACTAGATGACGGTTCAACCATAGGAGATGGTTGAACAAACGAGCGTCGATGCACCACATAGCTCGGTTCAACTGGTGTTTGTACACCATGCGTTGGCTCAACAAAAGGTGCTTCATTAACTGGTGTTGGCTCATCAAAAGGGGCTTCATTCATTGGTGTTGGCTCAAACACTTTTTCTTGTGTTAACGCTTCTCTCATTTCTTCTTCTTCTTCTTCCTCTTCTTCTGATCCCACGGAGATATCATCATCATCTTCCTCCTCGACATCAAAACTCCCCTCGTCTAAGTGATTGTTCACTAGACAATCATCATCTGAATCTGGCTCATTTACCATGTCAGCATCATATTCTTCATCGTCCTCATTCTCACCAACCTTATAATTACTTTCTACACACACCCTCTCACGAACTTCAACTACCAATTCAGCACAACTAACTTGGGACCCTTTCACCAACTCCTTGTAAAAAAACCAATCCTCATCACATGAAATTCTCATAAGCACATAATGAGCCCTTTTGTCACCGGCATCAAATCTACCATGTAGGATTATTTCACTCTGTTCTGGATCAACTTGGAAAATTGACTTAGCTCGAACAAAAACTTCATCAAATGAAGGAGGGCTATCAAATCTTGTGACTTCATGCTTCATCCTCTCAAACTCTCCATTCTCATTTACGGAACCGCCGGAGAAATAACGAACTAAGCGATCCATCTACACACATTTAATGGGCACATTTCTATTACCATTCATGGACTTATACAAAAACTACTAAAAGACCAACTATAACCAAATGTCAATACACTAGGTACCACAAACCCATGTAAAAAGACCATTCTACAAATGATCTACATTAGATCATAATTCTCATTTCTTGAAAAAATTAACAATAATATCTACCCACTAAAATCTCATCGAAATCGTTTCATGAAACACAATCTACACGATACAAAAGCGTTCCATAAATCAATTACCCGATAACGCTCAACTAATCTTACCCCTTTCGTACTACAATACCTAATCCAACCTAAACCCTAGGTTATCCTAGGGTTTTAAATGTCAAGAAAAATAAGCAAATGGCACAAATCTACACGGATAAAGTGGACGAGTTACCTTCCCGGAATGTTTTCCAACCGTTTCCCTTCGAATCCGTTGAAGAAACAGGGGATTTAGAGGGGGGAGTTCGGAGGGGGCGCCATGGGAGAGCCTGAGCTCGGGTGGGAGGAGAAAGAAAGGGAGGAGGGAGAAGAAAGGGCTCGGGCTGCCGGCTGTATACAGGCGAGTCGCGCCACGGCCTTTGGCGCGACGTAGTCGCGCCAAGGCATGTGGCGCGACTGGTCTGGCCACATCAGCAGCCGAGCTGGCCGCCCGCGGCCGGGACGGCCGACGTGGCAGCCCAGTCGCACCACATGCTCTGGCGCGACTGTCTCTTCAGTCGCGCCACGGCTTGTGGCGCGACCAAAAGGGTTATTTCTTGAAATTACAGTTCGGGTGGGGTTTTTTTTAAAATTTCAGTTTAAAAAGGATTAAAAAATAAAAAAAATGTCCATCCTAGCTTGGACGCCCATGCAGCTGCACTGTTGATGGTGGGCACCGCGTCCGCTGCTGGACCAACCAAGCAAAAGAGGACGAAGATCTCTGAACCTGAGCTGCAGCCGTAGCTTTCATCTGGCAGAAATTCAAGTTCCCTTTGTGGTTTGTGCTAGCTGCTTTCATCATCACTGTAACCTCGTTACGTGTGGAATAATCCAATAGGCGCCTCTGTCTCCATCAAATGGCGCAGCCACCTTTGCTGTTTCTTCTAGTATTATTATTCGATTCAATCAGAATTGAGGTTGCCGTCACAAATTGAATGAAAAGCTTCCGGGCCAAATCCGAAGTCCCAGTAAAGCATGGCCGCGATGCCTGATGATGACAAACACTCTTCATTTTCGGCATAATTGGCCGCCACTCTTAATTTCATTTACCAGCCTTGATAGCTCATATGATTTCTGTAATCCCTTCAGCCATGTTGAGATACTCCCTCGAGGAATCCGGAATGCTATCTCGCCGACATCCATTGCCGGCCTCGCGCGCGCGCCTACCACTACACGTACGTGCCGGAGAACTCGATAGTTCAGTGTCCTATGATGACGTCTTGCGGTACGCACCTGGAGCTGCTAGTCATCGACGACCATGACACCGATGTGTGCTCGTTGGGGCTACGGGCCTACGACGCGTGTCCCGGAGAGGACTAGCTAGACAGACAGAGGGTCGAGTCAGCACTTGTGATCGAGCAGGGCCATGATGCATTGCCAGTAGTCATCTGGTGCAGGAGCCCTGCCACTAAGCTATCCTTAAACCGGGACACCTTGCTTCAAACTACTTAAGTGGCACGGTTTACACTGAACTCGGACAGAACAGGTGTACATGCGTCCAGACGGTTAGGCTCAAAGCGAGGCACTGGCAGTCTGGCACACACTGCCAGTGCCAGACAACACGAGCGCGGGCAGGACCAGTACTCACCTGGTCAAGGTAGCATGCGCTAGTCTGTTCGGTTGGCTGGCGGCTGGTGGTTGGTGCTGATTTGTTATGAGAGAAAAGTACTGCTGGCTGGCTGGTGGCTAGTGGTTGGTGCTGATTTGTTATGAGAGAAAAGTACTGCTGACTGGCTGGTGGCTGGTGCTGATTTGTTATGAGAGAAAAGTACTGCTAGCTGATGGCTGGCTGATAAGCCAACCGAACAGGCTCACGTACGTATTGCCGGCAAGGGACACGACCAGTGAGCCGAAACAGGGTTACGTGCGTCCAGATTGTTAGGCTTCAGGTGAGACGTACGTATTGCCGGCAAGGGACGGGGCAAACCAACGAGCCCACCACCCAAACGCACTCGAGATTTTTCCCCGGGTTGCCTTGGCCGCGGACAAGGCAAGCCAACGCGCGCGCTTGCGTCCAAAGAAGACGTCGCCGTCGGCGCACGAAAGCGCCCGGCAAAGCAGCGACTCACCGCGGTTGCTTCAGCCGCCGGGCAACGACGCGCGCCGGCCACCCTGCCTTCGGTTTGGAACGGCAGTTTCCTTTCCTGGCGTGTCATCTGCTGACGAAATCACCGAACTGTATACTCCCACTTTGCATATGTTACTAACGGTGAGATCGTCTGACTTTTCCTGGTATAGCGAACGTACTAAGGCATGCATGAAGCATGCACGCGGCTCTGTTTTGGGACAAAGGCATCGGCAGTTTTTCAGCAAGTTCCACCATTCACCTGTCACATCAAACGTTAGGACACTAATTAGAGGTATTAAACGTAGATTAATGACAAAACTCATTTCATAACCCCTAGTAAATTCGCGAGACGAATCTATTGAGCCTAATTAGGCCGTGATTAGACAACATCGTGCCAAACAATCTCTAACGATGGATTAATTAGACTTAATAGATTCGAAATTCAATTTCTAGACGAGTTATGTTATTAGTTTTTTATTAGTATTCGAATACCCCTTCTAACTTCCCATTTTTACGATTCGGCAAGTTTTCACTTTCTGAACTGAAGAAGGCCAAAATAAAGGGGAAATTGCTGAATGCCCTACAGACTTCGCGAAGACGGACAGTTAGGTCCGCAACGTTAGCTTTCCAGCTCGTCCTAATAAAGAAAAGGCTGAGTTCCATTTCCATGTGATACGATTTGGTTAGTCACAGGAGAGGCTTCTTTAGACATTCAGGTTCCAGAAGTTCGCTGGCTTCCAGCTACCAGGAGCAACCAGTAGCAATCTAATCTACGCGGCGCCTCTAGGCCTCTCTACCAAGATGAACCGCTGCATACGTGCTTGTGTGACATGTTCTATTAAAACTCACGGCTAATTAACCAACGAGATCGGCGTGCTCTTTCACAAGATGGTTAAGTGAGGAGCGGACGGTGCAGTGCAGTGCAGAAATGTTGCAAGCACGCGCGCGGCACGTGACGTGGCTGCAGTTTACCTCGGCATGCAACTTGTACGGCGACACTCGAGACGTCCAAGGGGCACTTCATTTCCTGGCCTTTCGACGAAGTACCAGCTAACTCGGGTCACTGGAAATTGGGACGAACCTTGTGGGAATTTAGATATGGACATGACGGCCAACGCCATGATGTCTCCGGCTTCACCATATGTGAATATGTGATCGATCTATAGGCTTGAGCTCGTTGTGGACTTGTGGTCTTGTGGATGGCAGTGCCTCGGGTCCACTCGCAACCGGTCCTCTGTCCTGCGCAGCCGCCTTCAGCCTTGGCCGTTGCTCTGTCTCGGACGCGCGCACGTCGCTGCGTCTCCGGTGCGGCGAGTGTTATCGCGTAAGCTTAATAATTTGCACCCAAATTGGACGCAACGGACGCTGTACGATTTTCCCCTAAGGGGGTGTCTAATTCCAGTGAATTGGTAAAAAGTGGTAAAAAATTTTGCACTGGGAAATATGTCCTGTGAGAAGAGGCACGGTTGTCAATGTAAAAACTTTTGGTGACTTTTGGAAACTTGAGGAAATTAAACAGGGCCTAAAACCAAAAGTGGCGTGAGCAAGGCATTTGCGTGATCAGAGGCTCCACAGAAGTCAGAACTGTTCAGAGCGGACAGTTGCGCATCTTTCCAAACTAATGGCCGGGCCACTCATTGGGCCTGATGGGCTGGATGTGCAGGAGCGAGAGAGACAGAGAAGCTAATATTTTTATTCCTCTTCGTCTTACCTTTCTTATTTGTAATTTCTATGAATTTGAAGGGGATTGAGAGGGTTTGAGGGGGATTTTGACTTGTTGGAGATTTAATCCCCTTCAACCCACCTCAAATCCACGCCAACCAAACAAGTCCTAAGATTCTTTGGTTTTCATGTTATATACGTGCCCATCGTAGTGTGGTTCGCGAAGAAGTGTCAAACAGCGACCATTCGTAGTGAATGACGGCTATGAGTAAGGACATCTCCATTGTATAGAACCACCTCCCGTTCTATAAATGGGTCCCACAATGATTTGGCGTCCCATATTTCTTTAGCTTCAATGTATAGAACTAGGGGGGTGAATCATAAATAGGACTTACACCCCTTCGCTCTCTCTTTCTCTCTCCCTCCTAATATTCTATTGCATGAAACCAAGTTCTATACATGGAACCGGGTTCTATATGGAACCAGCCCCACAGTGTATAGGACCTGGTTCTATAGGTGAGAGAAACTATGGAACCAGCCATAGAACCTCCCATTGGAGAAGCCCTAAAAGGTCGTAGGAGGTAACAATGCTTGAAAAAAAAAATATAGAAAGAAGCATCATAAGATGACTTGTTGTCCTCGGTTGTGAAGCTCACTGCTGGAAAACCGTTTGCCTAACTAGTGATGTTGTGTAGCATTGGAGCATGCGCCAGTTTTCAGTTAGAACGATAGGGAAGGGATAAATGGTAACGATAGAGGAAAAACAACTACAAAATTTTTCAGTCAGAACGACAGGAATAGGATAAATAGTAACGATAGGGGAAACAAAATTGTTATAAGTATAGTTACTTAAACTTTCTTAAGGCCTTGTTCGTTAGACAGGGTTAGATCCCCAAGGGGATCTAATCCAGAGAGGGAATGAGTGTACCTCCGGCTGTCACTTAACCCCTGTGGGGATTTAATACATTTGGGGATTTAATCCCTGCCACATAAACATAATGTTTGGTTGAACCCCAAGTGGATTGTTTTGCAGGCAACAACCGATGATCAATCTAATTGGGAGCTTCTGCTTGTTCTCTATTTCCATTGCAGGTTACATATGCATACGCCACAAGGTCAAGCAAAGAGCAGACTCTTGCACATATAAACTGACATATATGCTATCAAACACTGCAAGGCAAAGAAAACATCGACCATACAGATCAATTGAAATACAGAGAATTAAATAACTGGTAAGCACATAGGAAATTCAGTTTGGATTTTCATTGAATATCATATCACAGTATGGAAAAGAATACTAGACCACCACCAGTTCTTCGGACCATAGAAAGACAGCTGCCCAATTTCCTCTAGTTCTAACAAGCCTAACTCTAAGTCTCAAGACTATTGGGACACAAGATAATAGATATTTATGACGTGTTGGGTAGTATGGATGCCAGATGCGATCTGATGACTTAGCCATGCCACAAGAGCCTCTAAATAGTCCTCCCGCTTACCTGCAGAAACAATAGGTTCAACAGGCTCAGAACAAGCACTCATAAGCATTATTTGTGCTGAAAAATCAAATATTAAGTGTGGCAATGCATATGGGAGATGCAGGGTCATAACTGCATATGGAACTGGTTTACTGACAGAGACTAGCCAAGGTGTCATGCTCTTGCTGCTAGCCAATTAAACTAGAATGTCTTTTTAGAAATGTTCAATATTGCAAGTGTCCAATTCCATCTATATGTATAACCAATTTCCAGTATGCAGCAGAAAAAGAAACTGACAGATATGAAACAAATATTATATAACAATATATTCATCAGTGGCAGAGTACTATGTTGTACATCAGTTTTCTAACAGGACTCTAAGAAAAATGTGCTGGTCATCATGGCCAGACTACCAAGTTCAGGGCTCCATGCTTAAACTCTTTCGTCATAGAAAGCTGAACACTACCAACTACCAAGTTTATCAGAAATAAAATTCAATGTGTGCAAAAAGGACTAGTAAGATAAAATTCAATGATCGTAACCTAATAAATACCGAACATGCTTATAGTTAAACAGGACATAATCAAACATCTTGCCTGTACCAACCAAACATTTCAGGCGTTAATAGGGAGAAATAAATTGAAGTCTTGCTTGCCTATCTTAGCTGCAAACCTGATTTGTCAAGAGCAAATTATTGGAGAAATCATTGCAACACGGATGCTAGGGAAATGAAAACACTTGAATTGCAAGATGACAGGCAATCAAATCCACAGAAATGTTGTGCCAAATGTTTGTTCCCAACTAGAAGACTGAATAAACTTAAAGATGCCCGCTGAAAGTTCATAGGATGGGAATACAGTTCAGACTGCTAGCAGCAGACAGGCCACACGCAGGCTTCAGCATCCAGCAATACTACTACAATAGCTACACTACAAGCATCAGAAGTTCAGAACAGACAAAGGATGCTGCAGCAGTACAGGCATGACAAAAGCCTAACCAAATTAAGCTAGTTACACACATATTTGTGACTATTAATCCAATTAGAACAATTCATCTAGATCAACAGTGATGACATGCAATCACCAAACAAGAAGTAATCATAGAATCAACTACCAAGAAAGAAATAGACAGTAATCTATCACCCAACTTAGTTCAGATAGTACTTCCATTGAGGATTGATAAGATTAATGGTTTATATTGTATCACAGATGTTGTGCCCATGGCATCTCGGACTAACTAGACATTAATTTATCAACGAAATCAAGAACCTAGAACTAAATCAAGATCCGTGAAAAGCCCTAACACACAAAAGTCAAGAACAGAGGGGAAAGAAGTGGAGGGCAACATGATTACCGGCGAGAAAGCGGCCACCAGAGGGGATGGACGCCGGAGGGGAGACCGCCGATGTGCCGTCGCTGCCGGACCTGTCGTGCCCCTCGCGGAACACGTCACCGTCGTGGAGGGGATGTCTTATGGGGCCACCGGATCCGTGATGCGCTGGCTTCAACGCCGTCACTCGGTGATGAGGCTGTCGCTAGAGATGCCGCCGTCGCCCAAAGAGGCCGCCGCCACCGCGCGGAGAGCAACGCCCGCCTCGCTCTCCCGTCCGCCTTTTCCTCACGAGGCTGCGTGGGTTTTTTCCACGCCAATGAGCCGGGGGAGAGTTCCCGGGCCGGGGTGGGAGGGAACTGACCGGGGTGGGCCGGGAATTTTTGGGTTAAACGAAGACCCAAAAATTCATGGGCCGGGGTTCTATCCAGGCCGGGGTGATCCACGTGGGTCGGGCCTCAATCCCGGCCGGGAACCCTCAAAATGAACAAGGCCTAATTGGGAACTTATGCGCGTAGGCAGGGAACCTTTGCAGACAAAACAGCATCTAAGTTCCGAGGTGCAAGTTCTAGTTCTATGGAAATTACCCTAGGCAGGGAACCTTTGCAAACAAAACAGCACCAAGTTCCGAGATTGCACCTTTGGAGGCGCTGGAGAACATAGCCGCTCAGCGTGAGATCTGGCAACAGCCGCCCAAATTCGCCACCATCTTGGAACCAAATTTATGGATCGCAGTGCACTTTGGAACCATGAAATGGCAGACCAAAGTTACGAACACAATCCTATTTATTGTGTGGATCTGCCAGTGTAGGAGGACTCGTTACTCTAACAGGTGGCTAAGTACGATTCACAAACAGCAGATACCCTCAGCTAAATGTTAGGCTGATGTCTGCCCGACATGAGTAAAAATGGCTATAAAACTGCCAAAAGAAGCAAGCTCAGGAGATAATGCCAAATTGCCCCATGTATATAAATAGAGCATCTAAGTGCAAGTCAAAATGCGTTTTTCTCAATGTTTGAGAGTTTGAGCAGCGTGCTTGCAAACATAAATTATTCAATCTCATGGCCATCACTGATCCATTCTCAAAACTATAGCAACAAAATTGGGATAACGATTCGCCAGTATTTAGTTGTCAGCAACTTCAATGAGGGTTGTCTCGTAGTCAGCAGGGGCCTCAAAGCCATGGAGGTTCATCACGGTAGCAGCGACATTGGCAAGCCCAGGGGTCTGAATGTCGGTCCGGAATTTCACTCCGGGGTGCAGACCAGGGCCTCCAATGGCAACCGGGACCTGCAAGTAAACAGAGGCATTAAAAAAACAGGTAATCAATATCTACCTCGTGTGGGCAGGGAGAGTTAGCAAGGGGCATAGGATCCTGTGGCATTGAACTCACCGGCTGGAGGGTGTGCGAGGTGAGAATTTGGATACCACCACTCTTGTCGAGCAGCGGCTTGCCAGCTTTGTTCCTTTTCACCATGTCCTCTGCATTACCATGATCAGCAGTGACAAGGTAAATACCGCCAACTTGCTCCACAGCATCCAAAATAATCTGTTCAAAATGAGAAGCGGTTAAACTTGGCAAAGCCGAACAAAATGTGCAATATTGTAATAAAAAATAAAATTTGCAATATTGTAAACAAGGTGAATTGTTCAATGAAAACACATGCAGATAATGAAGGCAAAAGGTAATTCCTTATTGATTGTTCTCACCTTAACGGCTTCATCAGCTGCCTTGCAAGCAACAACAGTGGCCTCAATATCACCAGTGTGACCCACCATGTCCCCATTCGGCAGGTTGACACGTACCTGTAACAGCAATAAACTAAGCAACAGGGAAATTGGAAGACTCATCTACTACAAATTTCAGGATCATTTACCTGGTCAAACTTTCCACTAAGGAGAGCATCCCTGGCTTTCTCCGCGATTTGAAGCGCCTTCATCTTGGGTGCAACATTGAATGTAATACCACTGTCACTAGGAATCTCAACATACTCTTCCTTAGTTTCATCAAAGTATCCTGAACGGTTACCATTCCAGAAAAATGTGACATGACCGAACTTCACTGTCTCACTGTTACACAGAAATCAATGTTAACAAGTAAGCAAAAGAATATCAAAATGTGCTGTTGTAAGCACAAGGGCAATATGAACGAAATTCAAATCAATCCAGAACTAACATTATGCAGCTCTAATACAGAACATTAGCATCTTATGAGGCCAAACTTAGCACAAGAACAGCAAACTTTCGGTATAAATAATTTGAACCTCCTCATCTGTACCTTGAAGAGCATACCCTCCCTGGTAATAATATGGAAAAGATAAAACAGCAATAAACCTATATCTGCCCCAAGACAACAAAGACCCCATTGTTCACCTTAGATGGCTATTTAGCACATTTAAATACTACACAACAGCTTGGTCACAAAAAAAAAAAACTACACAACAGCCAGCCGTTTCTGATTAAACAGACGTCCCATTTAAATGGCCATTTAGAAGGCTAAACGGTAACAGGCTGTTTAGCGTTTAGGTAACACTGCCTCTCGTTTGTACACACATGCCTCCATCTATTTAGATATAATGCCTTTTCATATTTTAAAGGTTAATACAAGATTGAACATGGAACTCTATCAAATGAAACTTGGAAGGACAGAAATTAGAGATAAAAATGCAGAAGAAGGCAATAGACAGAATTCGCAGCAACATGTTCCCAAGTGACCCTAGGAGCTATGTATAATACTTAGCCACGGTTGATATAAGATAGGTTGCAATGAATAAACCATGTTGCAAAAGCTATAACAGATATTTGTACTTTCTAGTACAGAGATGACTATGAAAAAACAAATGATTCAAAATCAAATTCACAAAAAGTGCTTCTAATATCAAGAGAAAGATTGAGAAAGGTAGTACTTGCCTGCAAGCAAAGGTACAGATGCCATTCTTCACCAAGTATTCACCAGATGTCCTCTCTATCTCTGGTGGAGAGACAAGGTAACGGCTAGGAAGCTTCAACTCACCATCATACTGAAGCATCCCAGCATACCGGATTTTTGGGACACGGACACGGTCAAATTTGTCAAAATCTGCGTACTCAAGTGCTTTGGCAAGCATAACCATGCGATCAGCACGGAAGTTAATAGTGACAACTGCATCGCCATCTAATACAGGCCCAACAGCTTTGCCACTGTCATCAACTATCACAAATGGGGGCAGATACTGATCATTAGCTTTGGGCTCTGCTCTCAGTGTTTTCACTGCCTCAAGTGCACTTTTGAATTTGTAGGGTGCTTCTCCAAGCACCTGGGCGTCCCACCCACGTTTAACCACATCCCAGTCATTCTAGAAAGTATTAAACAAAAAACAACTGTAAGCCAAAGTGGATAATAAACACTGATGGTTCAATAAGATGAAATGTGTTTACCTCATAGCGGTCCATGGTAACATACATCCTTCCACCACCAGATGCAATCTGTGCATCAATACCCTTCTCCCGAAGCTGTGAAAGATCATTCTCTAGGGTCTCTACGAAACCGACACTGCTGCCATCCAAAACATCACGTCCATCGGTAAGAATGTGAACACGAATTCTTTTTGCTCCCCTCTCACTGGCACCTTTCAGAAGTAACTGAATAGAGAAAAAAAAGAAGAGTAAATCCTGTGGCAAAGACAGCATAGTACTTATATAACTTCACCAACCATAAATCAAGGAAAGCTTAGCAAACCTGCAGTTGGTCAAGGCGGGAGTGGACACCACCGTCACTCAACAACCCAATAAGGTGAAGAGTATTATTTTCAAAAGATTCTTTGATGTAGTTGAACCCATCTCCTTCGTAAATTTTTCCGGAGGCAAGAGCTTGGTCCACAAGCTTAGCGCTATAAAGACAAAAAAATGCAGCACTTAGTTAGGTCAGAAACTGTGAAAGACTTATGTATTATTTGACATGTATATAAAAGAGACAAAATAGCACAATAAGCTCATTTTCTTGATTGCTTTGTATGAATACAAATGTAGAATAGAAAGTACACCGCACAAGTGAAAGAAAGCACAAACCAGCATATGAAAGAGATCTAGTTAGCAGTTTCTCAAAGTAAATTGATAAAATCATTGATATATCAATGAAACTAATAACTGATAACAATAAGAAACCATATTTCAAGTAAAATTAATAAATAAAACTAACAACATACCCTTGGGCAAAAATGCGACCAGCTCCAAGAGCATTGTGGCCAACTTCACTGTTGCCCATGTCATCATCAGATGGAAGACCCACAGCGGTTCCATGAGCCTTCACTAGTCTCCACTTCTCTGGAGCACCCTGATATATATTCAACAAAAGGGTGAGTTGAAGTCTGAATATAGCTACAATCAAATTATGCAGACAGCACAATATTTCATCTAAGAGTTGTCTAGAAAGATGCAGGTTTCATGCAACACCAAGTTTTTTTTTTCAAACAGAGATAATGATCAAACACACAATTGAAAGGATAAAGTCTGTAAAGCATCAGTAACCTCAGTGCATCACCATTTTCAGGCTACATGAAACTCAGCATTAACCATTGAGTCCAGATACATAGACCAAGTCGAAAAGGTATGTCAGCTATGAATCTTCATCAACAGATGGATTCTGAATAGACACTACATACTTTTTTTTTTGAAATTCCTTTTTCTTGATGCACATGTGTATATGGATGGAAGGACAAGCTCATATGCATCAATCTTGTCACAAAGCCAAGCAAAGGGATTTAATCTATATTATGGCAAGCGGCTATTTATTGAGAAGAATTCATTGCCCAAGTAAGAAATAGATACAATTTTACCATTTTTGGACAAAAGACATAGCTTGCTTCAAAGAGAGACAAACTCTCACACATGAGACTACAAGATCACTAAAAGAAATCGTTAGTCTCAAGGACACAAATTGTAGAATGAACTCCCCCTCAATAGGTGCATCAAGTGTTTGAATCACTTGTCACATGCACTTGTTCAATTTAATGGGTTTGAGGAGTTTATTTCACAATTTGGTCCCGGCACATAAATAAACTGCATTTATTGAAATGGTGCCAAGAAAATTTACTACCACAAAGATAGCATATGAATTTGTATGCCATTGAAGTGCTGAAAGAATTTCTTATAATATTCTACTTTAGATGAATCCGGACAGTTAAACCTCTGCCGGAAATTCTGGTACTCCTTTCTGGAACTTCTGGTGCGAATCCGAGCCTACCGGACCTTCGCATCGGAAGATC
>CM014274.1:12802810-12813767 GCA_004135705.1 Alloteropsis semialata
GTGTGTGTTCATTTCCATCTTGGGGCGGGCCAGGTAGGAGATCAGATCATGGTGCTCACAATTTTTTTTTCAATTTATCCTTTTCCTATTTCTTTTATATTTCTTCTCAAATTTGGGCTATATTCTGGCAGCACCGTGATAAAGATCAGCGGCAAGTGCATCTAGGAGGAGTCACTGAGCATACTAGGACATGAGATTAAGGTCCCATGGTTACGTAGCACATAATTTTTGTTTTTCTGCATTCGTTCAAACAGTAGAACACTTCTGAGTGGCCCCATCCTTGAATGAGGAGATGCATCGGTTTGCTTCTGTCGATGTGGGTTATCTTTATTACTATCTGTTACTCTTGATGTGCTGTCCTTTGAAGATTGGGGGTAGATTATGCTCATACGCAGAAAATTGAAGGTGCACAGACAATGCTCTCACTTAATATTTGGTTATGCGTTCCTCAGTGTTCTGCGCCTTCTTGAGGATGCGCGGGTGGCGGACCAGCTCGAGCCCGAAGGCGACGGCGAGAGGGAGGGGGAGGCGGCGACGGGAGAGAGATTTGGCGGAGGGAACGGAATCCGGGGAATTTGGGGGAGAGGACGGGGGTGCTGGACAATTGGGGATGGGATTATTTACAGGTGCTCTGCTGGTGAACCAAAAACAATTAGCATAGTTGGCAGTCCTGAAATGCAATCAGGTATGGCTCAATTCTATTGACCATCTAGATGGCTTTATTTTTTCATTAAGCTCTTGGTACCATAATATTTTCCTTCTTTTGTTCTGTTTTTGGATGCAGCAGGACATATTTTTTATTAGAAATTGTTTTTTTTATGCAGGATGACTAATAGCTAAGACTTGATTTTAGCTAGGACTTGATTTTGTATAACTTTAGCTCAATATTGTAAACATATAGCTGGGTATATGATTTTCGTATATACCACTTGTTTGCATGCATGTTTTTAAAAAATACGCATGTCGGGATTTGAGGCAACTCACCCTTTGTTGTTCCGTTTCAGTTTATGTACATGCTACTATTGTTTTTTGGGAATTGTCTTCCTGCTCACATTTGCTAAACCAAGTAGGGTGTTTGCTGTACAGGTGATTTTCTTTAATTGGACCTGTAGCTGTAGGGAATTAAATGGTGCTCTTTTGACTAATCAAGACACCATTGCTATTTTCCTATAATTGGACAACAATTTTGCTTGTGGTCAGTTGGAAGGCTGGCTGGGAGGCTAAAATAACAGGACATCTCATGACTTAAACTTCTTATAAAATAGTTGAACTAAACAGCTTCTTGACAGTGTAGAAGCAGAACTTATTGTTTGAAATACTACAATCCTTTTTCTTCTCATTATTATTATTATTAGTGGCTGTCTAATATTATTTTAGTTTTTGTTTCAGTCCATGTGCATTCATTCCAATAAGAAGCAGTGTTTTCATATGTCTCACTTAGAATAATTTTTTTTTCTGTATTGCTAATTAATTGATTTTTGGGATTGTGGACAGAACAGTGCATTGCAAAAAAAATTATGCTTTGGAGGGAGGATGTGCAGGAATTGTTTCCAGGGTATACTCTCTATAATATCCAATACAGGGTATAATATTCAGTTAGTGCCTTAGGTGTTGAGCATCTCATGGTACTCCATCTTTAGCACAAGCCTTTAATTTTTCTTACAGCTTGTCAGATCAAGATCGTTACTTGCCTAACAAAACTTTGCTCCTTGCTTTTCAGGTCACAAAGAAGAAGACTGAGGTGCCTAGCCAATTGAGCTGTGATTAAGGTGAACTTTAGACTGAGATTCAGATCTTGATAACAAAAGACCACATAGATAGCTATGTCAGGCTTGAATTAGTAGAACTTTAGTTCAAATTGAACTTAGAGCTGGTATGATTTTCCAAATATACCACATGTTTACATCAATATGAAATATTAATTTGTTACTTTAGTACCTTATTATTGTCAATATCCTGAACTCTGCATATTTTTGAATTTCTTGTTTCTGGCACCAGCTTTGCCAACCTGCAAGAAGCCAACACTGACCAGGAGCTTATCTTGGTATTGATCATTTCTTTAGATCTCTGCATGTAATCAATCAATCTAGCACCTATGAATTCTTTTGCTTAATTTATCTCCAAATGTATATGTTGTTTGCGGACTTCGAAAAAAAAACAATCGACGATTTGCTATTTAAGACTTGAAGTTGGATATTGGAGAACATGCTCTTGGGTGGCAGCCTACCGTCACACCTAAAATCTACACCAAGGTAACATCTCCCTCATTTTCAGAACAGAATTGTCGGTGTGCGAAATAACCAACAAGTAAATTAGTGGATTGCGCGTTTGGGCTCCGGATGGTTCGCGAGAGGACACAAGGGATTATACTGGTTCGGGCACGAACGCCCTACGTCCAGTTCGAGGCTGCTCGTGTTACTCGCGTTGCTCGTAGTAGGGGTTACAAGCGGTCGAGAGAGGGAGGGGCTCCCAAGTCTCTGAGTGCGTCTGAGCGTGAGTGTTCTGGTGTATGTGTGTCGTGTGTTCTTCTTCGTCCAAGTCTGTAGTAGGGGTGTACAAACTAGTCGGGAGAGGGAGAAGATCCCAAGTCCCTGAGTGGTGTGAGTGAGCGTGTTGCGTGCGGTGTCCGAGTGTTCAACTAGTGTTCGAAAAAATCCCCCCCCCCTCTGATGTCCCCTTGTCCCCTTTTATAGCCTCAAGGGGAGAAGGGAGCGGGGGGTAAAAAGGAGAAAATTACAAGGGGAGTTACTGCTCCCGAGAGCTTCCAGTTGCGTCGCTCGCCGAGCCGTACAGGGAGCAGGTGTTGACGGAGTGGGAGTCCCGCCGGACCCGGAATCGTACATCCCGAGTGGTTGGAGCCGATGCCTTCCTGGATAAGCTCCCGGGTGGTTCCCGGGTCGTGGTTGACTTGCTCGAGGTCCTCGGGCGCTCCAGGTGTCCTGCTCGGGTTCCAGGTGTCGCCCGAGGACGCCTGGGGTCGTACTTGGACGCCTGGTGTAGCGCATGCATTCCTCTCCAGACTGTAGCGCTCCTGTTGGGACGAGACGGGCGCCACTGTGGCTGCCGTGGCGTAGGACAGATGCCCATCATGCTCTGACGAGGCGGGTACCAAGTGGGTACGGCGCCGGATGGGTCGGGGTATGGCCGGGTAGTTTCACCCGAGGAGTCGGAGACCACTCGGAGGCGGAGAACCTGTCGGGCGAATCGGAGAACCACTCGGGCGTTCTAGGTAGTCGGGGTATGGGGAGTTTGCCTTGCTTTTGGTCTTTGGTTTTTGAGGGGTGGATTATCGTAAGCCCCCGGATTAAGGGTTCAATTGGGTACCCCTAATCCGTACCCTCGTCACTCCACTTCGTCTCGGGTCCACGCCGACCCGGGCGAGACGAGGAGAGGTCGGGCGAGATAGCGACAGGAGTGGTTCGGCCGAGGCGGACGAGGGTCGGCCGAGGCGGACGGGGGTCGGCCGAGGCGGACGCGGGTCGGCCGAGGCGGACGAGGGTCGGCCGAGGCGGACGGGTCGGCCGAGGCGGACGAGGGTCGGCCGAGGCGGACGGGGTCGGCCGAGGCGGACGGGGTCGGCCGAGGCGGACGAGGGTCGGCCGAGTCAGGGGAAAACCGACCCTCCCCTAATCTGATGTTCTTCGGGCTTTCTTATGCCTATCTTCTTCCTGAAACTGCGTGGCCCCACCCGTCGGTGAGAGGGTCGGATATTGATATCCGACAGTAGCCCCCGAGCCTGCTCGGAGGACAGGCGGTTCTCCGTGTAGGCTCTTTCTCGATGCCTGGCCAGATATCACTTCGGGGGTGCGCGCGAGCGCACCCACCGGGTGTAGCCCCCGAGCCCGTAGGGGAACGGTTGGTTCGCCTATGGGCTGGAGTAAAGTTTGTCCTTTTCCCGCCGGGGCGCGCGAGCGCACCCGGTGGGTGTAGCCCCCGAGCCTATAGGGGAACAGTGGTTCGCCTATAGGCTGAAGTTGGGTTTGCCATCTCTGTGCGGTCCCTACAGGATGACGCCGTGCGTCGTCCGACGGACCGGAGCATGGTCCGCTTTTTTCAGAGGCACTGCCTCCCTTCTGAGCCGTCGTGTCGTCCTTTCTGAGGTCACTGTTCGTTGGTGATGCTCTGTCGCTTTGCATGGAGGGCCACGCGGCGCGTTCCCGTACCCGGCTTGAGTGCTGACTCAGGTTTCTTCGGGCTATAAATAGGGTCGGCCGAGGCGTTTTCCTGGGCACGCAACTATCCTGCTTCTTCTTTCTCCTGTTAGCATGAGATCCCTGGTCGGTGAACCGCCTCGAGGGCGTCCCCCTGGTCCAGGGGCCGAGAGATTAGTCGCCTGATGCCACAAGAATGACTGCGACCTCGGGGAGTTCCGGCGTGGAGGAGCGCTGCTCGGCGTCGCAAGTGAAGGACGGCTCCAGCTCCGACGACTCCTCCCGTCCGTTGGTGCTGCCTCGGTGGCAGCGGAACGGGCTCGAGGGGGAGTGCACGAGCGGGAGCGCCATGTCCGTCAGGCACCCGGACGCATCGTGTGCCGTAGCGAGCCGAAGCCGCTCCCCGACTTGCGTCGCCAGGGCAGTTGCAGTGGTCGTGTACAGCCACCTGCGCGCTTCCTCTCCTTTCCCTTGCGCCGATGTGATGCCGATACCGGCGACCATCGGCCCCAGGACGACGGAGAGAGTCGGTGGTGACACTCCATTGTCGCGGCCCCGCGGCGAAACCCTCTGCCGAGTTCCCCTCGTGGCGTCGGCGGGCGGGGAGATGCTACAAGAAGGACTGCGACGTTCGCAGTTCGGCCCTTCTTGTTGCATCGGATCTCCTGCTCCCTTCGTCGCTTGATTTCGTCACCGAGGGTGACGAAACCCGTTTGTGTTATCTCATGGCCTTTGGCCGCATGTACTTTTTGCCCTTATTTGAGAAATAAAGGAATCTGGTTGACTCGGGGTGTCTTTCTGCGGCCGCGCAGTCGGCCTCTTTTGCGATTTCGGCTCCCCCGAGCGCCCCCGAGTCGGTCGGGCGGGAAGCCGTTTCGTCTTTTTATCGTTTTCCCCTCACGCACTCCCTCCGCGGGACGGAAGGTAAAGGCACGCCTCGTGTTTTACCGCGTAGGCCGAAACACGGCTCCCGGTGAGCTACTAACGGGCTAGATCGAGCGAGGCCTCGGTCCTCCTCCGGGAGAGGACCGTTGGATCAGCTGGTGATCGACCTCGGATAATCCCCAGATTTCCCGACCACCCTTAGTTCCCGCGATCGTTCGACCGACCGCAGGGGCTCGTCGCCTCTCTTCGGGGAGATACATGGGGTCAGGAATCTTAGGCTCGAACGCAGGTCTGGGCGTCCTCGGCACCCGTGTGCCGAGGCTATGGCCGCCAGTGGGCCCACCCATCTCTGCCCCTTTGCTCGGGCGCTTCAGAGCGGCCGTCGGACCCTAGGGCCGGCCTTCGAACTCTTGGGCTGTTTTTCGATATCGCGTCATGTCCCTTGGGCCTAAGAACGGCCCAGGCTTGTTTTGTTTTTCCTGAAAGACAAAAAAGCGCAAGAGAAAGAAATAGGAACGGACGCAAAATAAATAAAAGAGAGGCGGGACATGGAATGCGAAAGGGTTGAGAGAGAGAGAGAGAGCCTGGGCGCGAATCTCGGGACGTGGGCGACGTGGGGGGCGTGGACGCGCGTCGTGGGCCGCGTGGCCTCCGCGGGCTGAGGCGCATGGGGGAGACCCGAGGCGTCGCGCCTGCTCCCTTACCTGCCCATTTAAGGCAGAGAGGAGAGGGCCCCGGGCTTTCTCCTTCCTCCGCTCGCTTGTCATCGAACCGCCGCCGCCGCCTGCAAGAGAGAGAGAGCTTTTCTTCTCCTTTCGCCCATCTGCCCCCAAATCGCCGCCGCCTTTCTTCCCCTTCCGCTCGTCCGCCAGTCATGGCCTGGTCCCGCTCGTCCGTCACGGAGGGAGAGCTTGAGCGCCTGGTGGGGCGCGGGCTCCTGTGCCGGCGAACCGACCTCGTGGAGTGGATGGCGCCGGGGAACGAGGAGGTCCCTGCTCCGCCCGACGGGTACGTTGTGTCCTTCGTGCCCTTCCACGAGCGGGGCTTGGGACTTCCTCCCCACAACTTCCTCCGCGGGCTGCTGCACTACTACAGCATTGAGCTGCACCACCTTAATCCCAACGGATTGCTCCACATGGCGGTTTTCGTCGCCATGTGCGAGGGATTCCTCGGCATCGAGCCCCACTTCAACCTGTGGAGGTCCTACTTCCACGTTGAGGAAGTGAAGGCGGAGGGGCGGCCGAGGCCACACGGCTGCGCCGGGGTGCGGCTGCGCACCGGACAGGGCGACAGTTACCCCTCGCTCCCATGGATCTCCAGCAATAAGGGGTGGCAGCCGAGGTGGTTCTACCTGCGGAGCGACCCGGCCGCCCCCTTCCCGGCCTTCACGGGAAGGCTCATCGAGGGGCGGCCGAACTGCTGGCATTGGGGCGTGCCTCAGGACGAGCGGCCTCACGTGACCGGACTTCGGGACGCGGTTGCCCGGCTTCGCGAGCGCGGGGTTACCGGCCCCGGGATCATCGCGGCGTACCACTCGCGCCGCGTTCTCCCCCTGATGGCCCGCCGTCTGCGGCTGGACCAGATGACTCTGGCGGCGGACTGGACCGGATGTGTGATGGCGATCGGGGAACCTTCCGTCGAGGAGATGGTCGCCCGACTCCGCGAAGCAGTCCAGCGTTCGTCCGCGGGGTACCCGCTGCCGAATCACCCCATCATGCTCCCCACGGGTGCGCCCCTCATCGAGGTTAGCTGTTGGTATTTTTCCCTTTGTTTTCGCCGTCCTTTTTTCCCAATCCGGGGATTCATCCGACCCTCTTCTTCTCCAGCGCCCCCTGTGGTTCCGGGTCTCCCGGCCCCCGCTTCCCGAAGATGTGGCCATTCGGGCCGCGAACCGTGCGCGCGCGGAGGCCGACAAGCTGAAGAAGGAGAGGGAGGAGGCGAAGAAGAGGAAGAAGCGGCTGGCCCGCGAGAAGGCCGAGGCGGCGTACCGCGAGCGACGTCGGCAGGCTCGGCAAGACGGGCTGTGGAGGGAGGACCAAGGCTCCTTTGAGGGGGGCTTTGAGTATGCCTCGGACTCCTCCACTGGATCCGGGTGGAGTGGTCCGACCCCCCAGCGCGGGCCCTCGGCCGATCGGGAGACGCCGGAGGTCACGGGGCCGTCACGCGACGGCAGGCCCGCGCCGATTCCTCCCCCGATCCGAGGGCAGACTCCGCCGAGGGCCGACCGGGGCAAACGGCCGCGGGAGGAGGGCTCGGGGCCGGAGACGGCTCCGCCAGTCAAGCGACCGTCCCGCGACGTCCCCGTATCGAGCCGGTGAGTTTCTCCCCTTTCTCTCGTCGATCTTTTTTCGATTATGTCGAGGGGAGTATGCGAAGGCCCTCTTGTTTGCAGGAGGGGGAGTCAGGCGACCCCTTTGTCGCTGGCGCCGATCAAGCGGCTCGCGCGCCGGCCCGTCGAGGTGGCGACGGGTCGAGGGGTCAACCTGGGCGACCCCCGGGTGGAGAGGACACTCGCCCCGCTTCTTCCCGAGCAGCAGCTCGCCGCGGTGTCGGGCGACGTGTTCGCGCACTCGGCGGGGGCGATCCCGGCGGCCCTTGTCGGGGCGTACTTCCCGCTCGCGGACGATCCGGCCGGGGCGGAGGACGAGGCACCGCCCGAGTTGGAAGCGCCGGACGGGAACGCGTCCGAGGAGGAGGAGAGGGTGCCCTCCGGTCTTAGCCGTGACCAGGAAGGTCCTGGTGGTGACCGGGAGAGCTCCATCCCCCCGGCCCGAGGGGTCGGGCCCCTGCCCGAGGCGGGAACGGAGGAGGAAGAGGAAGAGGTCCGGAGGGACCCGACACTGGCCGTGTCCCCGAGCGCCGCCGACCGCGAGGAGGGGGAGGTCCACCAGGCGGGAGTGGTCGAAGAGGAGGAGGCTCAGAGGGACCCGACACCGGTCGCGTCCCCGAGCGCCGCCGGCCGCGAGGAGGAGGAGGAGGAGGTCCTTCCCGAGCCCGATGCTACCGCCGCCTTGACCGACTTGCCGCCCAGTTCGGGCGAGGCGACGGCGCCTATTCCTCCCGCGGCGAGAACGGAGGACGCCGCGGGGTCGGGTTCGGGTCAGGGGACCCGCTCTGCCGCCGACGCCCCGGAGGGCCGCGAGGTTGTCCGGCAGGAGGACGACCCCTTGGAGTTCGGGGGCCCCCGTCTCACCTGGACCGACCGCGCCTCGGGAGACGTTGTCTTCTCTTTGGACGACGCCGAGGAAAAGGACGAGGCCTCCCGGATTCGTGCCGGGGTCGAGCTGGCGGTTCGGTCGCTCAACTCCGCTCTGGGGGCCATCCGCGACGTCGCCATTCCCTGCGGGGAGGTAAGTTTTTCCTCGTCCGCTTTTTCTCTTTCTTCTTTTCGCAAGTGGTTTCTGAATCCGACTTGTTTTTCGGCAGTCTTTGATGGCCCGCAGCCGGGACAAGTCCCTCTTCCTGCGCCGGGAGAAGGACTCGTGGGGCCGACTGTCCTCGGTCACTGCCGAGCGCGACGCCCTGAGGGAGCAGCTGGCGGTCGCCCGCCAAGAAGCCGCCACCGCCCGTGCCGATGCGCGAGGCGAGTTTGAGGGGCAGTTGGCCGCGGCTAACCAGGAGATCGAGTCCCTGCGGCGGCGGGTTGCGGAGGCGTGTCAGCACGCCGATGAGGCCGACCAGCGCAAGAGCGACGTCCTGGCCTCTTGGGAGAGGGACTCGGCGGCTCGGGAGCAAGTCCGGGTGGGCCTGGCCCGCGAGGTGGAACGTCTTCGGGCCGACCGGGACCGGGTCACCGACGTCCTCGCGGAGACCACCACTCAGATGGATCGGGCGGTGGAGGAGCGGGACGAGGCCAGGAGGCTCGTCGAGGGGCAGGCCCGCGACCTCGAGGCGGCGAGGCAAGCCCTCAATGCTGGGCGGCGTGCCCGCGAGGAGGCCGAGGCGCAGTGTGCCTCCCTGGCTGAAGCAGCGGCGGCGGATCGCGCCACGATCGAGCGCCTCAAATCCGAGGCGCGCAATCTCGAAGGGCTGCTGCAGAAGGAGGGGGACGACCACGACGCGCTTCGGGTGGCGGTCGGCACTGTGCTCGGCGAGCTCCGGGTGCGGTCGGATCGGGGGCCAAGCTCGCTGCTCGTCGACGTCGAGCGCATTCCGGCTCGGGCCCGAGCCATGGCCAGCGATGGGCTTTTCCTTGGGGTGCGCCGTGCCTTCGCCGTGGCGCGCTCCCACTATTCCGAGATCGGCTTGGAGTACCTTGCCGATGGGTTCGCTCCCGGCACGACGTACGACGATATGGTCGCGCTCGAGGAGGAGGTGTCGCCGCTGTCGTCCGTGCTCGCCACCAAGACTGCCAAGGAAGAGGGGCCGTGGACGGCGCCTTGATTAGTTTTTGTTTTTCTTTTAGTTTCAGACAGTTAAACTCATTTCTTGTAATGAACTTAAGCGTCTGCGTTCGTTAACACTCGGCCTTTCGTGTTTCTCTGATTAAGCCGTCGGGGCACGTCCGGACTAAAATGGGTTCGCCAGTGAGCCTTTAGAACCGTTGCCTCTGGGGCCGTTGTCCTTTTGGCATTCCGACCGGCGAGCGCACGCCACTTTGTTATCCGGTGATCCCTTTTTGCTTAGTCTTGAGTACACGAATATGCCGAGGGTCAAGGACCCGGGGGACGCAGGTTAGCCCCCGAGTGACGTCCGACCCTTGGCCAGTGGGCAAGGGTCGGGCGTCGCTCTTTGAAACGAAAAGGAAAAAACTAACGAAAAGGAAGGTAGCCTAGAATAGTCAGGGATAGAAACGACGTAGCTGTTCGATGTTCCAGGCGTTGGCGTACTCCTCTCCTTCTTCGTTCTTCAGCTTGTACGAGCCGGGTCGGAGGACTTGGGAGATGATGAACGGGCCTTCCCAGGGCGACGAAAGTTTGTGCCGGTCCTTGTTGCTTTGAACGAGGCGCAACACCAAATCGCCGACCTGGAAAGCTCGGCCCCTGATGCGCCGAGCGTGGTAGCGCCGTAGGGACTGCTGGTATTTTGCCGAGTGGGCCAATGCGACTTCCCTGGCCTCTTCTAACTGGTCGGCCGCGTCCTCGAGAGAGGTTTGGTTGCCTTTGTCGTCGTAGGCGCGAACACGCGGGGACCCGTAGTCGAGGTCGGTCGGGAGCACGGCCTCCGACCCGTACACCATGAAGAACGGGGTGAAACCCGTTGCACGACTCGCTGTCGTGCGCAGGCTCCAAACCACCGCTGGAAGCTCTTCGACCCATCGCCCTCCGAACTTTTTCAAGCGCTCGAATATTCGAGGTTTGAGCCCTCGCAGGATCAACCCATTCGCGCGCTCTACTTGCACGTTTGTGCGTGGGTGTCCGACGGCAGCCCAATCAACCCGTATGTGGTATTCGTCACAGAAACGCAGGAATTTCTTCCCGGTGAACTGAGTTCCGTTGTCTGTGATGATCGAATTGGGGACGCCGAAGCGATGAACGATGTCGAGGAAGAACTTGACAGCTTCTTCCGATCTGATCGTTGCGATTGGGCGGACTTCTATCCACTTGGTGAACTTGTCAACGGCGACAAGCAAGTGGTCGAAGCCCCCGGGCGCCTTTTTGAGGGGCCCGACCATGTCCAATCCCCAAACTGCGAACGGCCAAGTGATGGGGATCGTCTGTAGAGCCTGTGCAGGAAGGTGTGTTTGCCTCGCAAAGAACTGGCACCCTTCGCAGGTGCGCACGATCTTAGTGGCATCCCTCACCGCCGTTGGCCAGTAGAATCCTTGCCGGAACGCGTTTCCGACAAGGGTGCGGGGAGCGGCGTGGTGGCCGCACGTGCCCTCGTGGATGTCCCTCAACAGCTCCTCGCCCCGGTCAGCAGGAATGCACCGTTGAAGGATTCCCGTGTGGCTGCGTCGGTACAGCTCGCCCTCTAGGATG
>CM014274.1:12826184-12872121 GCA_004135705.1 Alloteropsis semialata
CCGAGTGATTAGAACATGACATACGATACCATACCAGACCCTAACCTCTCTAAATCTGTCTCTAGCAAGGTAGTCTAGCTCAACTGGTTAGGATGAGAGGTGTTGTGATCGTACAGCTTCACCACTCTGGTTTGAGTCCTCTTTTACTCATATTTGAATGCTTATTTTTATTTTAATGAAAAATCAACTAGGATGATTGAATCTTTTTTTTTAAAAAAAAAAGTTTGTCTCTGTCTTCTAACCTGCATGTGGACACGGGCCACTGTGATTGAAAGCCAGAACTGTGACACGATTAAGTACTGCACTGCACATACACTATGTACTCCATGTAATGATGTAAACAAATAGGAGATTAACAAAACACGATTTCCATCTCTGCAGGTTGCAAAAAGATTGTCTTTGGAGAATATTTCTCTGTTCCAGGCATGCGGCCCCCCGGCAGTGTTGGAATTCACTGGGCCTTTAAGCATTAAGCGAAAACTGTGAGCGATGGAGAAAGGTCGCATGCCACTCATCATTTCTGGCCCAATACACAATCTCCAGCACAGCACACTGGACATCCAGCCTGCTCAATGCTCATTGCTAATGATGTTCTTCTGTTCATGCGATTTCTGAAGGCCTTTAACAAATAGCGTGATACTTGAATCGAGTCATGACACGTACTTCGTAACCAACTGATCACAACATGACATACTCACATGACATGACATGTACACATTGCACATGCCCGTGTACATGTACCTCTGCAGGTTGCAGATATGTGGCGGGTGCGTACCTGTGTACCTTTCGGCATCCGGCGCGCATAGTCATCCTTGGCTGGAGTGACTCGCCACCTGGACCTAGTACTGGAAAGTAGCGAGACACGGCACCAACTAAGGGCAGCCGCAACGGCGCCGATATGCTCTGTATAAGAGAGCCACGTAGGAGAGAGAGGGTAGGAGAGAGAACGAGCTCTCGCTTAACCCAGCGACGCTCTATAGCACGTACTTCAAAGCTCGTGGGGCCATCAACGCTCTTTCGCTGATGCAAGTGGAAGAGGAAAACAGAAGAGAAGGGAGAGAAAACATTAAACAAATGTTACATGTGGGTCCTACATATTGTGCTATAGTAAAACCATTGAACAATTTATCTATAAGTCTTAGTATATCCTACAGGACAAACACTACAGAGAGTACCTTGCTATAACCACTGGCCATGCCCTAAGGGGATGTTTAGATGTTGTTATGTATATTATTTTTATGCATTGGGTCACGTGCCACAGAGAGGAAAAATATATTGGAAAACACGTATTATGCAAAATGAAAGAGAAACCTGCCTGCCTGCCTGCCTCTTGCAGCTCTGAACTTCCACCGGAATTGAGGCCCCAGGTGTGTGCGTCTCTCCAGGATGGCAGGCATGGTCCCGGGCGCGCAACGCCGCGATTGTCCTCTCTTGCCAGCCCACACGCAAAAGCGAACAAAATTGTTGCCGCACAAGTGTCCATGTCCAATTGTCCATATGTGAAATGTTTTACCGCCGGAGCAGAAGACGACGCGGGAAGCTATCAGTGTTGCTTTTGGCTTCGACAACCTGACGTGCCCAAAATAGCTCTCGAGTGGATCAAGACGCAAGGGTCGTCGAGACTCCAGAAGAAGATAGTACAGAATTCTTCAAAAAAAGGAGAACAAGAAGATAGTAGTTCACAAAGGACAAGATTTCCCCTTCAGATAATCGAATATATGATAATATATAGCAGTGTAACCAAAAAAAATATGGTAGTCTTTTTATTTCTTTCTCGATATATATAAGTATTTATTTACATCTCCATCCCTCTTTACATCAAGATTCATTGCCTTTTGGTTGAATCGGCGACAACCAAGAGAATCGAGAGGGATTTCATGTGATGTCCTCAGAGAAAGAAAAAAAAATCTCAATTGGCCCGACCAGGTAAGAACGGAGTTCGCTCTCATGCCCGGGATGCCAGGCAGATCAATGGAATTATCAGCATCTAATGATAATTCACAACCCCAAGAGCAGGGGCAAAAATCTGTCTAGACTCAACAACCAAAGATAGGAATCTATCTACGAGGACCAGCTCCTAAGGAGCGACGGCCTCCCAAACATCTGGTCGAGCGCCACCACCACGGCCATGGCGAGCGACACGTCGACGCCCGGCTGCACCACCAGCCGGAACACGTCCGTGCCGACGATGGCCTCCTTGGGCTGCACCTCGGCGACGACCCGGCGCTCGCCGTCATACACCACGCAGCGCCGCCGGGCGTAGGACCCCTCCACCTCGAAGGACGCCCCGCCGGCGCCGCCCGCGCCAGGCGCCACGCGCGCCATCGACTTGCCGCCGCCGCCGCGCTTGACGGCGTGCACGGGGCGCCGCGCCTCCTCGCCGGCGTAGATGAGCCACTGCTCGCCGGACAGACTGAGGCGCTTGCGGCGCACGGTGAAGGCCGGGCGGCCCGCGGGGTCCATGAGCACCACCTCGGCCTCGGCGTCGTCGTAGCTGTCGACGCGGTAGGCGAGGTCGCCCTTGGCGTCGAACACCGTGAACCCCCGGCAGTTGAACAGCAGCGACTTGCGCCACACCGTCAGCGTCGTCGCCTCCTCCGCCTCGGCCGCCGGCCCCGGCCCCGCCGCCGCGGCTCTCTCGGCCGCCGACGGCAGCACGTTGGGGTGGACCTTCGCCATGGCGCGCGCTGCCTTAGCTACTGCCGCTAGCTCGATCGACCGATCAACCTCCGGCGCAGATCAAGACGGAAGGAAAGGATCGGAGTCGGAGCTGGAGACTTGTCTCAGGTGGTTGCCGGGTACCAGTCAGGCTTAGCTAGCTATAGGCAGCTAGGTCTTGGTGGCTCCTCTGAGGCTGGTAGCTAGAGAGGTGGGAGGGGCCGTGCTTATATACAGCGGCAAGCGAACAAGCAAAGGCATGTTGCGCGTGGGCCACGGTGACGACATGGGGTGCCGGTGAAGCCGAGCCCAACTCATAACGGCCTCCCGAAATAATGGCCTCGCGCCGCTTTAGCCAAAGCAACCCCGGGTGCTTGCATGATTCGCGTAACCCTGCCGCGCAGATCCATGATCCCGGTAGGGCACACGAGCAACTGTGCAGCTTAAAACGACGCGACATCACAAAGAATTCTAAAATTTTTGTGGACGCGAACACATCGATTCGGCAAAGTTCGATCGATCCTAGCAGAATCCTAGCCAATGCGAAACGTTTCCTGCGTGCTACATGTGCGGTGGATTAGATAAGATTACGTCGATCGATCGATCGATCAGGAAGTTTCAGGAGTTGTTTTTTGGGTTTGCAGTTTATCCTGGGCGATAATGCATGCGATTACGCACCGAATGGGGACGCGTTACCGGCTCGATTTGGACCCTAATGATTCATTAAGCTCGGCAGATTGCGGTTGCGCCGTAGAAATTAAGAAATTAATTGGACGGGATAGCTCCGGGATGGGGGACACGCGGCGGCAGGCCAGGCTTTGGGCGGGTAGAAGTTGGCTCCTACAACAACCGCAGAGGCTTGGAGCGAGGCGGCGGGCTGATGGAGGTGGTCTGCTTTTAGTTAATTTTCCCTTGACCGGCTGATGGAGATGCGCAGTGATAACTGATAATAATGCAGTTCCTAGCCCTCCGCAGCCTTAGCTATCGGCAAAAAAAATATCGCAAGTGTTCTAGGATGCTTGCTTTTTTTTTTTTTGAAACGAGTGCTTGATTATTACTCCCTCCGTTCCAAAATGTAAGTCGTTCCAATATTCTTGGAGAGTCAAACCATTTTACGTTTGACCAAAAATTTAGAGAGGATTACAAAAATTTATGGCACCAAATAGATATAACTATGAAAATATATTTAATGAAGAATCTAATTATACTTATTTGATATAATAAATATTTGTAGTTTATCGTAAAAATTTGATCAAACTTAAGATGCTTTAACTTTCCAAGAATGTTGGAATGACTTACAATTTGGAACGGAGAGAGTATTGTATAGTACAGTAAGATTTAGAACACGTTGCTTAATTCCTACCGGATTAGAGCGCCGAGTACTGATGAACTGCGATTGACAAAGCTGGATAACGGATACGCGTCATGATGTTACCATCCAAATTAATGATAGGTTCAGTAACCAGTATACAAGGGGATCAAGTGATTTTTATATGTGGTGGACTAGAGGGGTCGGAGTACCGAACTTTAGTTTCGGCTGCATCCGAAACGTTGCGGACCATCTTAGCTCCCGAGCTTTGCTGCAGCCTGCAGCCGGCCTACGTGGGAGCAGGTTTAGCTCATCCTGATCTCTCTCTGTTTTTTTATGCACTTAGCGATACCGTTCTTATTAATTAATTCGAGGGAAACTAAACAAAGTTTTCAACTAGGTTCGGAGCCATCTGCGCGTAGGCTATTGGCCGGTCGCGTCCGTGATAAACTAGTTAGGCTGCATTGTCTTCGTACCAATAATTAGATACTCTTGTCATTAGGTTTGATGGAGGTGTAAACAATGATAAGCTTACGTGATCAAGACATGTTCAGCAAGCAGGGCCAAGCAACACATGGAGTCGAGGGATTGGAGCATGGGCCGGGGCTGTTATTTGATTTACAAAATAAACTCTGAAAACGATTGTTTTCAGTCAACAAGACCACGTCCAGAGACGAGATTTCCCGCAATTATGTTGTTCTGCCAGTATTCTAGGATATCTTCCTCTACACCTGGCTATGGAGCCTCAACATGTGGTGTACATTACATACCGAAGCGATATTTTTTTTTATTTACACCCTGCCCCTTCTAGATGATATAATTATTCCTTTTTTCCTCTGGTTCGAGTAGATGATACCATTCTAATTAATATATGTGTGGATAGAGTTCAATTAACCATATACTTCATCAGTGGTATGGAACCATGGACTGGCCAAAATGTTATATTTCTTATTCACTCTTCATGCTCCTCCAAACGGTTGGGTTTTAATTAAATTTGCTCAAACCCTGAATTTCACATGTTTGCAATGGATCGGATTGAGAGTTCTTATCTCTGTACTGCCGTGCATTGTTTTGTATTTCGTAGAAAATTAGAAATAGGAGGGGGCAATCCAAAAGTAGATTTAAATAATTTAAAAAAAGTACAAAGAGGAAGAAAATAAATTACATCCAAACCAAAAGAATGGAAAGAATAAATTACCATGGTGCATTGTTTTTCTCCAATGCCATCGTGCATTATTGTTAAGCTCATGCGTGTTCTGCAGCTCAAGGTCTGGATATTGCGGTTTGTCCTTTCTTCATGGTGATTACTGATTAGTTTAGCTCAGGAGTCAGGAGTCTATTCTGATGAACTGGTTCTCTTCTCATCCGGTGCATGTCCATCGTAGGGTCTTAGTGATCGCTAGAGGACTACCAATGCAAATTATGCCAGCATCAGTAGGTACAGAGCGTATATTGACGTGCCACCCACCATCGAACGGCTGAGCAATCCTCTGTTGGTAGCTAGGATGCTCATGGAGATGAGCAACACAGTGTTGGTATAGATCGGTTCGTGCCCACAGCTAACTAGCACACAATGATTTTGTCGACAATTTCAGGCCTAATCAATAATCGAATTATAAGGACCATATGATGTAAGCAGTGTGTTGGAAGAATCTAATCAAACTACCGTATTTCAAGGTATCAAGTCTGATGCAAGAGAGAGTTGGATATACAAATAAAAGTCTATTTGGGACTTATTATTATTTTCGTGGCAGAGAATGGTTGTTATTATAAACAATAAAACAATTGTAGTATACCAACTTTCTATGCACTTTTTGCATAATATTTATTTGCCTTTTTGCACACTTGCAGCATGAGCAATATATCATAAATATGATGGAAAAGCTATATATGAAGTGGGCATATAGGCCATTGTACATAACCTAGTTGCACCATCTACTCGAGTGATGTGGAAACCGAAGCTCCTTTTTTTTCTCACAAAGGAGAATTTACTTGTTATACATTTCATAATATTTATTTGCCTTTTTTTTTTGCACACTTGCAACAAGTGTTGTTTTTCAAAGTAGTATGTTGAAGACTAAAAACTTGAAACATGATGTGGCTTCCCTTGCACATGGAAATTAATATCACACAGTGTATGCTATTAGGACACCCATCAAAATAAGAGTTTTTTTCGCTGTCTGCTGAGTATTATTCCTCATTAAAAAATTGTGCGCCACCTTTCAGATTTCATATCTTATAGAGTATTGCATAGAGATGCCAGTATGCCACCATTATCCTAACAAAAGGATCCTCCTGCTTTGTAACAAATGCCTGCTTTAGCTTAAGGAGACACATCTACACCCACTAACCTCGGTTCTTTAAAGCACAAAGTCAAGTCCTAAAATACAGCCACCATCGTGCATACAGTACGTTACAAAAATCATCCGTTGCTGGCCACTACCGATGCATGTAGACCCTCTGCTCGAGTATCGGTAGCACACCAAAAACGCCCCCTTTTGAGGCTCTCTTTAACCCTTTTGGAAAGACGCGTGTAGTTTTCAAGCTCGCGCCTTTGATTAGCCCTGTTCATGGATCGGTCTCAACCCGGCTAACCCCGGGAACCAGACCAGGGCAAACCGTGTGGGGGAGGCTACGACGGGTTGGGCTAAGCCGGTTTTGAACCAGCTAACCCGTAATTAGCGATATGATCTACACAGGCTGCTTTCCATCGCGCTGCTCTCGCATGGCTCGTGGCCGCCTGTGCTTCTACTTGGTCTCTATGCGGTGCTCTGCTGCACCTTTACCTCTTCAATTCCTCGTCGTGGTCGTCGTCGGGTGGCACGCCATGCTGCAGCCACTGGCCCGCTCCGCCACGTTGACCATCAAGCCGAGGTCGGAGAGGAGCGGCTGCCCCAGCGCGCCGGCGGCGGCCTTGTGCACCTTCTCGTGGCTCCATCTCGACGTCGTTGCCTAGAAAGCTGCTGCGCCGCTCACGATAGGCTCTGCTCGGTCTCCTCGGAGCTCGGCCATGGCAGCTACCAGGCCAAGCACGCGTACTCCTCCATGACCAGGTCGTCGCCACTGCAAGGCCCTAGATATAATGAGTGCCATCTCGTCGGACACGCTCGGCATAACATCTGCAGGATGGCCCTGTCTTCAGGCGAATCAGATAGGCCGAGCTTGGTAGCGCAGGTTGACGAACGTGACAGCCAGGCCGACGCCGGAGCCGTCAACGAGGCATGCGAGGAAGAGACCTGCTTTCCCACAACAACGAAACCGCTGAAACCCGTATAACCCGCGGTTCCAAACCGCTGGATTCGACTCTGTTCCGGCTTCGATAGTTTGGTCAGAAAAAACCGCTAAACCCGGACCATGAACAGGGCTACCTTTGATCATCACCCTCGGCAGTCGGCACCGTACCCTCCATCGCCCCATTAAGCCTTTTTGCTCAGGAGTTAGGATATATCGGACGACGCCCTCGCCGCCAGGGCATGCTGGCCCAAGCCATGCATCCGATCCGACACCATGATGACTCGAAGCAGCAAGGCGCCACGAGGTCGCTCTCGCCCTCGCGTTGGGTCGCCGATCCGTCGCTCGAAGGCTCGAAGCTGACATGGGGGACGGGCAGGGGACACGGAGATTAATACGCACAGCTTAAGGGCATCATCACCACTAATCATGGTGTCCTCCTGTCTGGCAGGCCGCCCCTCCGGCCCTAATCAAGTGCGTGCCCACCAATCCCCCGCCAGTGCTAGCTGCCTCTCCAACCCGCGCTGGGGTGTCCCCAGCGGCTCCGCCTCCGCCCCGACACCGTCGCTCTCCGCGACCGAAGCGGCGGGGCCGCGGCGCGGAGGAGATTGGAGATGGACGGGAGGGAGGGACGACGGACCATCCGCCGTTCGGCTGGGCGGTCGCACGCACGTTGCTGCACATTGCGCTGCTCCCGTCCCTCCCTCGTTTTCGAATTCGGGACTGTTTGCTTGCGTGCCGCAAGGATCGCCATGGAGTCGCGGGGCTGCGGCTACAGTGTCCCAGCCGATCGGTGATGGGAGTAGAGGGCGTACTGGTACAGTGGCGCACGCCCGTGATCATAGGGCACTCGGCCGCGTGGCTGCCCTGGGCATCACACGCAGGCTGCCGCGGCCGCCTTCTGGCTTCTGGGCCCCCAGCTGGGTCAGCCCGGGGAGGAGAGGGACAAGCCATGTGGGAGCTGGGCAATGATGCGACCGGGGTTGGCGATCCAAGGAAGATTGCAGTCGGGACGCCGCGGAGATGGATAGGAGCAGAGTGCAGAGCATCTCTGGTTTTTGTTGGGATTGTTTTTCTGGACTGGTGTAGCAGCTGGGGTCATGCAGCGCTTGCTTTGTATTGTTGTTTGTGAGATCGATCTTTTGTTGTCAGTTAAAGCTATTTCGTTGGGATTGGGACGGGCGAGCGTGATATCGGGGTTAATCTTGAGGGGCTCGATGAAAGTGCTAAAGCGCCAGTATTACCAAGGTGACTTTATTGGCTGCTCTTTGAAATGGAAAGATAAAAGGAGGTTTTCGGTATACCATAATGTTACTGAATCTTGTGGAACTTTCAGCTACAAATTAGTAAGATTTTTTTTTGCAAAAAAATAGTAACATTTTTTTAGTGCTGAAGCACTATTATTACCAAGGCGACTTTATTTGTGCAGCACTAAAACTGTAACATCATGGACAATGCATAGCAGCATAACACAGAGAATGCCTCAACCAATGTAACTGCGCAGGATTGCTGACGAAAAAACACACTGTTTAAGCATGACAGACAGAGAGCATGCTTTTGGAGGCCGGAGAAGGAATGGCAGGTCAAAATTAAAAGACGTTGGGCTCCCAGTGAGCCAGCCCAAAGAAAATAGCCCAATATATAATGGGCCACCAAGAGAGTACGCCATCTAATCAGGCCGGCCTCGTTTCACCGACACCAACTGATGCTGGCTCTTTCTCATCAAAAAGAAAAAAAAATGCTCCATTTTCCCTCACCACAAATGCTACACCTCTATTCGAGAAAATTCCATTGCTACATGGGAATTTTAGACATTTTGAGCGGACCATACCATGAGCTTAAGCTCGAAGTGATATAGAGAAAAATTATCAGCGAATATCCCGAGTGATCTATGCGGTTTCGGAGCTACTGTCAGAGGCTCAGAGCTGTGATAATTAAGTTTGCTGATCTGTAAGACAATATCCCTCGTGTAACATTTAAGTTCATGGCAGCGCCAACAAGCAGACATGAACGCATGGCGTTGGCCATGGAAGCCAATTAATAACGAGTCTGATCGAAAATACAACAGTATACACTACACAAACAATGAACCTCCTGATGAATCAAAACGGCGAAAGGACCTAGCTACATGTCTTAAAAGCTAGGAACGTGCAATCCTCCTCAGAAGCCTACGGCGCCACCAGAAGAGCCGGACCACCTGCTATTGGCCGCCGTCGCCGCGCTCGTCCGGTACGCCATGGACGACGCCGCCGGCCGCTGGTTGGCGTTGCTCAGGTACTGGCGCACCGGGTCGCTGGTGGCGGCCGGCGCGGGGACGGGGGCGGGCGCGGCGGCCACAACGTACTGCTGCACCACCAGCACCGACACCGACATGGAGAAGTCGGACGACACGAGCATGTCCCCGATGGGCCCCAGCTCCGGGTTCTCCATCCACTCCCCCAGCGCCGACGTCATCGGCGACCCAGCTTGGCCGGGGCGCCGGCCCACGATGTACAGCTCCTGCTGGTTGTGGTCCATGCTCCGGATGGCGGCCACCGTCTCCTCGCTGTTGGCCACCATCTTGGTGGAGTAGGAGATGGCCTCGTTGCCGTGGTTGCGCGCCCGGAACTCGTTGAGGTAGTCCTCGTCCATCTCCAGCTCGCTCTTGCCCTCCGTGTTGATGGTGATGGCGCGCGAGTCCGAGTCCGGCGACGAGCGGTAGGTCGAGGCGGAGACGGACCGCGCCCTGTAGTCCGGCGGGAGGAAGCGCACGATGTTGAGGGTGACGCCGGGGTGCTCGACCATCCTCCACGCGTAGGCGAGCGCCTCGCGGTCGTCGGGCCCGCCGAAGAAGAAGAGGGCGACGTGGTGCTCGGTGGCCATCCGCGCCGCGGCGGCGCTCAGGCCGCGGTCGACGAGGATGGCGACGGAGCACGGCGAGGTGGAGAGGAGGCTCTCGTTGAAGCCGCGGATGTTCGGGTTGATCGGCTCCATGCCGCCGTCCACCGTCTGCTGCTTGTGGAACGGGACCACGATGAGCGACACGTGCTTGTCCTCGGCGAGCACGGACACGTCCTCGTGCATAGTCTGGTACGGCGACACCGCCGCGAGGGTCTGGATGGACACGCCTCCTGTGTCGCACAGACAACATGCTCTGTGTCAGCTTACCTAGTATAACCAGAGTTTCCCTTTCGATCCTTGTTAAAAAATGTTACTAATTTGTAAGCCGGTGTAATGGAATTGTAATGCACGGACCTGTGTGCCTCTCGTAGTTCTCGAAGGCGTTGAAGATGTGCTCCGTCACGGGGGGCAGGGTGGACGCGGAGCCGCTCCGGCTCTGCTTGGAGGCGGAGGCCGCGGCGGCGGCGAGCATGTTGGAGGCGCGGCCCGTGAGCTCGACGAGGTGGAGCGCGTAGATGAAGATCGGGGAGCGCTTGCTCGGGTTCGAGAGCTCCAGCAGCGAGAGCACGGACGGCACGTTGCGGGTGGTGTGCACGCACGCCAGCATGCGGAGCTCGCTGTCGTGCCTGATCCGCTGCAGGTTCCGCCGCTTGTAGCCGACGAGGCGCCGCGACGGCCGGTACACGCCCGTCACCACCGGCGTCACCAGCGTCGTCATCGCCACCGACACCAGCACCATCACCGCGAACGACTCGTCATCCAGCACCTGCAAGCAAAACATTTCATCCAAAATTAACGAATTGGCACGGTTCAGCTTGAGACAATCAACAGTGTAATCAAATCAGTAATGTAGTGAAACCTCTTTGTCTCTTCCAATGTTGAGCACGATCATTTCCACGAGCCCCCTGGTGTTCATGAGGAAGCCGAGGGCGATGCCTTCGCGGAACGGCATGGTGTAGAGCGCGGCGATGATGATGGTGCCCATGATCTTGGCAAAGCTGGCCATGACGAACACGAGCACGAGCAGGCCGACGGTCACGGGGTCGCCAATCTTCTTGACGTTGGTGCGCAGGCCGCTGATGGCGAAGAAGAGCGGCAGGAGCAGGCCGGTGACGAAGTCCTCGATCTTCTCGATGAGCACCACGCCGAGCGGCCCTGCCGGGATGACCAGCCCGTAGACGAAGGCGCCGAAGACCGAGTGTATGCCGATGGCGTCGGTGCAGACTCCGGCGAGCATGACGCCGGTGAGGATGAGGGAGATCTGCATGTCGCTGACGCCCTCGCCCTCGGGGGTGCGGCGGATGAGCCACCACATGCCGGGGCGCACGACGTAGAAGCAGAAGAGCACGAAGAGCACCCCGGAGAGGAGCACCCAGAAGGAGGACAGCGCGGCGCTGTTGACCTCCGAGATGGCGATGGCGAGCGCGAGCAGGATCCAGGCGCACATGTCGTTGACGATGGCGGCGGACATGGCGATCCGGCCGAGCTCGGTGTTAAGCAGCTTGATCTCGGCGAGGATGCGCGCGAGCACCGGGAACGCCGTGACGGAGAGCGCGACGCCGAGGAAGAGCAGGAAGGAGGCCTGGTGCACGTTCCGCGACACCTGGTGCCGGAAGATGAAGGAGGTGGCGATGCCCATGCAGAAGGGCAGCGCCATGCCGGCTATGGCGACGAACAGCGCCTTCTTCCCCGAGCGCCGGATCACGTCGATGTCCATCTCCAGGCCGACCAGGAAGAGGAAGTAGAGCAGGCCGAGGTGCGCCACCGTCTCCAGCGTGAGCAGGCTGCGCTGCGGGAACACCATGGTCGCCCACGTCTCTATCTGCCCCATCACCGAGGGCCCCAGCAGCACGCCGGCCTGCGCGCACATGATGCGAATGCATATGCGGTGTCACACACAGCTCGTAACAAACGTACTATACGAGAAGCTGCAGAGAGGTGAGGCGCCCGTACGAGGATCTCAGCGATGACGCGGGGCTGGTGGAAGGGCCTGAGGACGAGGACGAGGAAGCGGGTGGTGACGACGATGATGGCGGTCTGGAGGATGAAGAGCGGGAGGGAGAACTCGAGCGGGTTGAACCCCTGCCAGATGCCGTTGGTGGTGATCATCATGGGCGAGTAGCACACCACGTTGCCGGGCGCCTTGGGCCGCGTCGCGTTGCGGATCTGCGCCGTCACGTTGGCCGGCAGCCCGTCGGCGATTGTCGTGTCTTCCATCCTGGCGCATGGCACGGCGAGCGCGGGCCCTCTCTCTCTCGCCGGTCACCGGAACGAGCGCGCCCCTTCCTCGCCGGACGCGCGCGCGCTCTGCTTCGCGGGTGTGCCTCTCAGCAGCTCAGGGATCAGGACGAGCGGTGGTGGCGCGGCGAGAGCGAGGCTTGACCGCTCGAGGCATGCGCGTGGACGCTTCCGGACGGTGGGGGGAGGGAATTGGACAGACGGCAGATCACAGAGGGACGGATCGCTTGCGACGTTGTGTTGTTGTTTGACCGGCTGCCCGGGGACTTTGGAGCTGGGAGGCATGTCTGGTTGGTGATTGGTCCGCATGAAGAGGTGGGCTGCATGGCATGCAGCATTCTGCTGCCAGCAAATACAAACCTTTGGTGGGCCTTGCATGTGAGTGAGTATGCGGCCCACTAACATCCAAGTTTCAGGAAGTCTGCCAGTCTCTGAATATAGCCTGCCTGAATGTCCTTTGTGGCCGAGATTACCAGTACTACAGGACTTTCTTCAAGTACGTGATTGCGATTTTTTCTTGACAAAATGTTGCTGTGCCGTGCGGAGAAGAAAACAACGTGGTTGGGATCGGAATGCGCAATGTCCCGTTCGCTCTTAATTGGGCGGCTTCAGATTTCCGTCGGCATCACCGCAGGCGTGGCTTATTTATGAGGAGAGCAACCGGAGGGGGGGAAAGAGATCGGGCGGATATCACACAGCTGATGGCAGGCGCAACCGGAGGAGAGCACAGGCTAATCAGGATCGTATTTTTTGCTTTTGATTGCAACTTGGAAGGCAGCCAACCTACTGGTACGGACAGCTGATACGCAAAAATCATTGAGTGCTCAGTTCTCCGCACTATCAACGCACTTCAGAAAAAATGTTAATGCGGCGTAAAGTTTAATGCTCCAAAAATCTACTCCATTGAGAGTTTGAGACCGGCGAATCGTGCATCGGACCTGCACGCATAACGTTAGTGTCCTTGTATCAATCGTGTCGGAGGAGAAGCCTATGGCAGGAACATCGTTGTCCAGTGGTAGCTTGTGAGTGGCTCAGCCCCTGCGTGCACACCCACACGTCGTGCCGGACGAGGTTTCTCTTTTCCAATGCACCCACGGACATTGGCGAATCTAGGGAGGACTGGAGGTGCTTCAGCCCCCTCTATTTCAATGGAGTCCATTGATACCTCCTAAGCTCCCTCTAAGAAATTATAGTCATGGGTGAAGAGAAGGAAGAAGGAGAGGTGAAAAAAGAAGAGAAATAGAGAAGAGAGAAGGAAGAAGAAAAAAAATGAGCCCCTCCCTTTCTTCTAGCTCTAGATTCGTTACTGCCCATAGAACCATGATGAACCGAAGTCAGAAAGGATGAAACATCGAGTGAGCGCACATGATGGACCAACAATCAACGGACGAAAGAAACGGTCCCTTTTTTTTTACACAAAATGGCGTGCATTGTGCAATTGTGCCCGTGCCACGGTTTTTGTGTCTCGCTCGATTCTCATTTCTCTCTCCACTCTCGAGTTTCACCAGTACCGTGTCACATGCTTCATGCGGGCTGCATTCATCGCTCATCAAAACCCCGTGCAGGTCTACAGGGCCTCGTCCACACAACTTGCCACTTGGTACTTGTAGGGCCTTGATCCGAGCCTGAAATATCCAGTCAGATATAGACCTTGTTTAGATTCACCAATTCGATCGAATTGACTGTAGAAAAAATACATTGGGAAGCGTAAAAATAGAGAGAAAGGGACATGTTTTTCAATACGTTACTTTTGATCGAATTGGTACCTTTTGGTGAATCTAAACAAACAAGGCCCTAGCTTCCCTCTCCGCCAACGATCTGCAAAACGCATCGGATTTGCTGTGAAGCTTAGGGGGTGTTTAGTCCCCCTCCATTTTGCAAAATGGATGTATTTTGCAAAATGGGTGCGCATCGGGCCGCGTGCACAGAGAGAAAAAAGTGCATTGAAAAACGTGCATTTTGCAAAATGAGACATTTTGCAAAATAAAGGGGAACTAAACACCGCCTTAGCTGGAAAATCACGTAACGAACCGCCCGCCCACCGTTCGTGGACGTCATGGTCAAGAAACAAATCGTACGGCATGCACCGTTCCACCTTCAACAAACGATAGAGATCCAGGGAGGTTTGTTGGACCATGGAACCTTATTTTTATTTTTTTTTCTCCCACCGCACCCGTGCGACCAATCCCGTGTCCCGATCGGCTGGCCCACGGTCCCGTCCGGTCCACGCGAGTCCCGTCTCGCGGAGTCGTCGCGGTTCTCCGTTCTCCCATCCAACCGAGCCGAGCAGGCGAGCACCTCGCCCTCGTCCAGCTCGTCGCCCTCTCGTGCGGGGAACCCATCCCACCCAACCACCGCTTTTTTAAAGGGACATTTGGATCCACGTCATTACAATTTTTCAATTTTGGAGAAACACCACTACAATTCAGCTATTTTGAAACTTGCCATTACAATTTTTGGTCTCCCACAAGAATGCCACGGAATACGTATGGAGGCTACTTGGGCCCAGCGGCAGGCATATACGAATACGTATACTTCGTTTGCATCCCCTCTCCCTATCACTGACGCGTGGGCCCCGCTTGTCATCTCCTTCTTCCTCCTTTTCTCATTTTCCCTTGTTGAACCAGCAGGTCCGACGAACCGGCGGCCTTCGGCGGCGGCGGCGCCAACTCCCCCTCCGCCTACCTCGACCTCCCGCCCACCCCGCACCACAAGCAGCCACAGCAGCCGCAGCCACAGCAGCAGTACCCCCAACCTGGGGCCGGGGCCGGGGCCGCGGCGTCGCCGGAGGACATGGTCCTCCCCTTCATCTCCCGCATGCTCATGGAGGAGGACATCGACGACAAGTTCTTCTACGAGTGCCCCGACCGCCCGGCGCTGCTCCAGGCGCAGCAACCCTTTCTCGACATCCTCTCCGACGACACCTCCTCCTCCTTCCTCAAGGGCTGTGGAACCGTACGCAGAGCAAGCATAGCTCGGTGAGCCGAGCGAAGATGCCCGAGGAACCCTAGGTCGAGATAGAGCGCGGTGGCGTTCCCGAAGCAGGGCAGCTCGATGGCGCCTCCTTGCGCTTCTTCCTCCTCCTCCTCCCCCTCGTCGCCGTCTTCCTTGGTGTTCCTCCGCGCGACGTTGTAGAAGTAGAGGCGGCAGGAGAGGCGGCGCGCGGCTGCGGGGAGCCAGGCCGCCACGGAGTCGGGGGCGGCGCCCAGGGTCCCGACGCGGAGGAGCCGGAGGTCCGCTTCGTGCGACTCGAGGACGGCTCGGGTGCGGCCTATCTCAGGGGCCGTGGGGAACCGGAGCTCCGGGAGGAGAAGAGAAAATGAGAAGAGGAGGAAGAAAGAGATGACAAGTGGGGCCCGCGCGTCAGTGACATGGAAGAGGAGATGCAACGAAGTATACGCATTCGTATACGCCTGCAGCTGGGCCCAAGGAGCCTCCATATGTATTCCGTGGCATTCTTGTGGAAAATCAAAAATTGTAATGGCAAGTTTCAAAATAGCTGAATTGTAGTGGTGTTTCTCCAAAGTTGAAAAATTGTAATGGCGTGGATCCAAATGTCCCTTTTTTAACCCGAGGAGGCGGCTCAACGCTCGAGCGAGACCGAGCGGGCCGCGAAGAAAATCCCGAAGGAGAGGAGCGCATCGCAAGAGCAAAGCGGCGACGATTACGCGGCAAGTCCCGGCCCAATCTACCCTACCCAGGTACCGCGATCCTTGAAGCTTATAGCAGCCTCTGTTTCCTGAACTGTCAAGCTCTGCAAGCTAAGAGGGAGATTGAAAGACGAGGTCGGGGTTGCAGGGTTCCCGGAGTTTCTCGTTCTCCTCCAGTCCTCCTTCCCTGTTCGTTGGTCGACTGCAGCGGATAGAGGAGGGATGGACGGGAATTTAGGCGCCCAGGAGCGGATTCTGTGGCCGGCGTCGATCCTCGCCGGCGTCGTCATGTGCGGCGCTGTAAGCTCTACTACTCACTTGACCCCTCTCCTCTTCATTTTTTTCTTTAATAATTTTAGCTGAATTTGCAACTCGAAACTCTTCGGCTGCTTTACGCAATTTCATCAGTCTGCGAGGTTGATCAGATTATTGGTTGTGCCTGCTGCGCGCTCTGGTGTTATCTGGTCGCCCAAACATCAAATCTTTTTTTCTTTATAGGTGAACAGAAGAGATTAGCGGCATTATCTTTTTTTGGGTACAAGTCAATGTAGGTATTATCTGCGCTGGTCAATGATGCATCTAGATGCCAGTTGCTTTCAGCTATGATGCCAGACGGGTAGCTGTAGCCTGTAGGCGCAATACAAATCTATGGACAATATAGCGTTGAATAGTTTTCTAGAAGATTTACCTCAGCTTTTTAAACAGGATGAGAAGCTTCGGTGCAACCTCAGTATTTACTTTGGCGCACAATTGTCCTATTATACTCCTCTATCTAATCTAAAGGGAACCATTAGTATCAGGGTAAGGTTCCTTTGACAGCAACTTTGATGTGGGCCACTATTGGGTAGCATTGCAGTTCCCCGATTCTCTTTCTTTTTGTTTGTCGTGTTCTCTTATGGCACGCAGAAAATTATTCTTTTTATTTTTATTTAAAAAAGAGTGTAAAGAAAAAAAACACTTTTGGTAATAATTGTTGTGAAATGACGACTTATATCATACAAAATTGCAACATTAATTATAAGTGCAACGTGGTAAGTATCTTAAAATAGACAAATACACCAATGTGCGAAACTAGTGGATGTGTAACGCATATTCCTACCATAATTTCTCATGGCATTTATTGATTTATTTGTTCAAGAAATAAACAAATTTCCCTAGAAGAGGAGGAATAATTCATATTATTTGTTACAATTTGCAAAAAGAAAAAGAAAAAACAGCCTCATGAAAGTTCCAGGAGGCTCGAAAGGAAAAAAAATTCCTAGGAGGCAAATAAACTCCTTGTACTCAGTAAAAGATGAAGATGCATTCCTTTGGTCATTTATTGTTAAAATTATGTGCTACTTAAAAAATATTGGGAGGTACAATTAGGCAGCCCCTTCTCTATGAATCACATAATCCTTCCTTCACAACAAAGGATTACGGAGAAAATAAATAAATTGCTGTTGGTTACATGTACAAGGGAGTATGGAGTATGGCCTAGGTCATATTTCACATAACATGCTCTTATTTTTTCAACTGCAATCTTTGAATTGAAAACGTTGCTCTACTTCTGAAGTTCTTGTCTTAAAAAAGAGTGTTGTTTTAACTTTTAAGTTATCGAATCAAATAATTCTTGTAATGCTTTATTACACTGACCGTTGTCCTAATAGGTCTATGAGATGACCCGTAAGGTTAGCTCTCGATGCTTCAAAGGCTACAGTTGGTTAAGTCATATGCAAAAGGTTGAGTGGAATAATAGGTAAGATATCTGCGGATACAACTTTTCTTGTTTTATCTATTATTTTTGTTGCTGTTGGCTTTAATTATCTTTGGTCTGATCATTACATGATACCACCTTCTGCTAGGGGTTTCTCTACATTCCATGCATTGGTCGCTGCTGCCGTTTCTTTTTACTTGGTCATGATCTCTGACCTCTTTAATGAAGATGTCAATAATGGCATAATAATTGATAGAAAGTCATGGTTATCTGATGCCATGTTTGGGGTAAGCATTCATTCAACTTCATTTCCCCCTCTATTTGCAGACAGTCAATTTGTTAAATTATTAACAGGAAGTGTTTGATTTCTTTGGTATCTTCTGCTTCTTTACTCCATGAGCGCATGACATACAAAAGATAGCTTATGTTGCATTGCGTTTGTAGAATGCATCACACTGATCTCCCATATAACTCTGCAGGTCTCGATTGGTTACTTTTTGACAGACCTGGCAATGATCCTATGGTGTTTTCCTTCTTTAGGTGGAAAGGAGTATGTATGTATCACTCTGTTATAGCATACGTTTTTTTTTTCTTTGTGGAAATACCCTGTTGTTGTTTCATCTAGATCATTTTTTTTGTAACATTGATGCTTCAGCTCTTGCATCATGGAATTTCCATGTATGCAATTGGTCTTGCTTTGTTGAGCGGCAAAGCACACATGTACATACTCATGGTCCTCTTCACTGAAGTCACCACTCCCTTTGTGAACCTCAGATGGTAATGTAACATCCTTTATTGTTTAATCATGCTTAGTAAGAACTGAAACTAACCTTTTTCTAAAATATTAATTAATCTGTGCAGGTATCTGGATGTTGCTGGACAGAAGACTTCTAACCTTTACTTGTACAACGGCGTGGCTCTATTTGTTGGATGGCTGGTATAGTAGCTGCGCTCATGATTCATCACCCTTTTTGTACAGTCATTTTATTCAAACCAGTTTTATGTACGGTCATAGTGCATCTAATTCAAGAAGGATGTTAGAGCATCATTTAGTTAGGTTCTCTATCAGCTGTGGTTACTGTTTTTACTATTTTCTGCTGACTACACACGCAACATAACTCACCAAAATAGCCGTGTTAATTGCATATTTTCATTTTAGGGGGTTCTGACCAGATTCAGTGAAAATATGTTACTCTTTAGTATTTTTGCCTTTCTGGTGGAGAGGGGCAGTTTAGGTTTTTCATCATTACAAGACATGTCAAATGTGTGCTGGAGGAGTAGATGCAGCTTCCCTGCTATGCTTCCAAATAGAAACTAATAAGGGCCTATTTGGATTTTGAAAAAGAGAAATTGTCTAGGAGCTTCTATAGATCCAGTTCAAAATTAGATCTGGATACCGACAACAAACAAACCCTAAGCACTTTCTTTTAGTGTTATTTTTGCTCTAGAAATTATGCAATTATTGTTAACACATCTTTTGTTTGCTTGCAGGTTGCTCGTATTATCTTATTCGTGTATTTGTTCACCCATATGTATTTTCATTATGATCAGGTATGTATGGCATTACATTTTTTTACCCTGAGGATATATTGCACTAACAAGATAGCCAGGACAGCAGTGCAAATCCATTCATTTCTATAATAAAAAATTGTAGACCATTCGCGCCATTAGTATTTCTTTATTAAATGTAAAGGTAGTTCCTCTGTATGCTACAAAAAGTTTACCGATAAATTTGCAAACTTTTCATCGAAAAGATGCGCTGGAATATGAGGAAGCTGTAGTTGTTTGCGGGATTCAGATTCAGACAGTTTGATTTATGCAACTGAAAATACTTGCAATCATAGAATTGTCTGTACAGAACAGTGCATCAATGCTGGCAATGCCAGAGGAAAAACATGCAGACCTACTGTTTGTACCACTATTGTACACATGACCACTGCATAAATCATTACATAATCTGGTACTGCTGTGCAGAGCTTTTGTTATCAGTGACAGGAAGTTTGTTGTTACAAGTGGCTCATAACAAAAAGAAAAGTGTGAATTTCCATTGCTCTTGCAATTTTAGTGGTATTTTAAAAAGTAGAAAGAGCACAACTGTGTTATATATTTAATATAAAAAGAGCAAAAATGAAACTGCAGGAGACTGACTTTTTCATCTTCTTCTAAGTTTTAAAATGCTTCTGACATCCTGTTTCCCAGGCGAGGTCCATCTTCACCTTAGGATTCTACAGCTTGCTGATCGTGCCATCGACAGTGTCAGTAATGAACGTGCTTTGGTTCTGGAAGATACTCAAGGGGATGGTGAAAACCCTGTCCAGGAGGAGGAAGCACAGCGAAAACGGGAAATCAGATTAGAAGGAACCAATGCTTCTAACTTTACACGTATGATGATTATTCTTTTCTCCCTTGATCTACAGTTAACTCTTCTCTGTACTCACTGAAGGGTACTTGTGCTCCCTATTATTTTCTCACAGCCACAAGCCTGTAATTATTTTTGTGGTAAGTGATACTAGTAGCTTTGCAGTCAAAGTCTGCGTCGTGCGACTCTGAATTCTTGCAACAATGTCATGCACTCATGCCCATAAAAGGCCATTGTTGGGCCATATGTATGTATATGTATGGTTTGGGCCCAGCCCATGTATTATGTATATGTATAACCAGTAGGAAGCATAGTGTTTTGACTTCTAGAGATTTCCAAAAGTTACTACATGGTGTCAGAGCCAGGAGGCGATGGGGAAGGTGATCTGCGGTGAGGTTGCCGCATGGTGGTGAAGGTCGATTTCTTGGGTGCAATCGAAGCAGCGAGGTCACGTAGTCCGTCGTGGAGCTCGTGCTCGAGTTGAGGCTTCAGGTGGTGGTGCTGCAGGGTTGCAGTTGCAGCGTAGAGAAGACAGTAGCTGCCAGCAGTGACCAGGAAGGTGATTTCCAGGCAGATTCAGCAAAGGAACGAGTGGATCTGTAGGTGGTGGACATACGTGAGAAGGAGCAGCACCTGGAGGTGAGTTTGGTGCTGGATAGGTTGCTGCTACAGTTGATTGAGACTTTAATCGAAGGGCTGTTCATCTTGGTGAAGCAGCTACTTGAAGGTAATAGCCGATTTCTGTGCATATTTGCTACTGCTGTCTGTGCTATCAGTTGAGGAGTGCTTGAGTGAGGATAGTTTCTTTGCACTGGAAAGATGGGGGAAAATCAAGGGATAGAGCAAGTTCTTGGAAAATTGGTGGAACTACTTACTGCAAAAAAGGATGAGGTTTCATCTTCAAACAAGGAAATTGCTGTTCATACTGAACCAGTCCAAAAGATTGAGTTGATGCCAAATGATGTTAAATTAGAGGGTATAAAGAATTACTTGGCTTGGTCTAGGAGGGCTCTTCGTTTGTTGAAGGCGAGGAAGCTTGAAGGCTTCATCAATGGAGAGTCATCTGAGCCAGTAGATAAATCAAGTCCTGAATGGAGTACATGGGATGCTACAAACAATTTGGTAGCTGCATGGATGTTGAGTTCTATGGCTCCAACAATCGCTAGCATTGTTCATACACTTGTGAGTGCAGCAGATATATGGAAAGCATTGGAGAAGATGTACTCAGGGGCTGGTAATGTGATGTTGATGGTTGAAGTAGAAGATCGTCTCCATGATCTCAAACAGGGGGAGCGATCTGTGATGGAATATGTTGCTGAGCTAAAGAGTTTGTGGGCTGATGCAGATCACTATAAACCTATTGAGTTGCCACACTCGGATTGTGTGGCTTGGGTGAAGAAGTGGATAGAAGAAAAAAGAGTCATTCAATTTTTAAGGGGTCTCAACTCAGAATTTGAAATAAGACGCTCTGCTATGTTTCATCAGCCTACTCTCCCTAGCCTAGAGGAGGCCATAGGTGCAATGTCACAAGAGGAATCCAGACTAAAGGTGATGAGGGGAACTGAATCATCTCCATCTCATCCTATTTTTGCAGCAGCAAGAGTTAAAGATAACAAGGAGTGTTTCAACTGTGGTGATAGTGGGCACTTGATTCGCGATTGCCCTAAGCCACTGAAGCCCAACAGTGGAAGAGGAAAAGGAAAGGAAGTAATAGAGGTGCTCTAAGGGGTGGCAGAGGTCGTGGAGTTAGAGGTGGCTATAGGGCAAATGTAGCAGGCTCACATGATGAATTTTCTAAAGCAAGCGAGGCTTCATTAGCGGAACTTGAAGAACCAAGGCATGTGAAAGGAAAATTTGAGGGATCTGCGGAACAAGGCCGAGAGGCCTATAGTGGTGATTTCATCAACTTTGCCTACACAGATGAAGGTAACTATGCTCATGCATCCATACCAAAACAAGTATCAAAATTAAATTGGATCCTAGACTCAGGGGCATCAAAGCATGTCACAGGCACATTAAGTGAGTTTGTTTCATATATACAATATCCCCCCACACGTAAAGAAACCATACAAACTGCTGATGGTACATCACAACCCATTAGAGGTATTGGTACGGTACAGTGTACTCCCTCCATTAAATTATCATCAGTCTTGCATGTCCCAGCCTTTCCGGTTAACCTTGTATCATTGAGTGCTTTAGTTGATCAATTGGATTGTCGAGTTATTCTTGATCAGGAAAATTGTTTAATTCATGAAAGACGAACAGGAAGGTATCTTGGGAGTGCAACCAGGCATAATGGGTTGTGGTACATGCATCGTGAGGGAACAAATGATGCTTTGTGTACTGTCCTAGCAGTAGCAGTAGGAGAAAAGGAGTCTATGGTGATGCTTTTGCATTGTAGAATGGGACATCTTTCCTTTGATAAAATATTCAAAGTCTTTCCTGGTGTAATGTGTGGGGTGGATAAGAAGAAACTATTTTGTGATGCCTGTGAGTTTGCAAAACACACAAGGACATCTTATGTGAATAAGGGTATAAGGAGTATGTCCCCTTTTGTGCTAGTTCATTCGGATGTGTGGACATGTCCTATGGTCTCTATTAGTGGAATGAAATATTTTATTACTTTTATTGATTGTTTTTCTCGGATGACATGGATATATCTTATGAAGCACAAAGATGAGGTGTTGAAATGCTTTCAAGATTTCTGTGCTCTTGTGAAGACTCAGTTCAATACTCAGGTTCAAACAATAAGAACAGATAATGGGACTGAGTATGTGAACAAGGAATTTAGGGAATTTCTATCAATAAATGGTATATTGCATCAGACCACATGCCCAGATACGCCTCCTCAAAATGGCGTGGCTGAAAGAAAAAATCGGCATATTTTAGAAGTTGCTCGCTCATTAATGTTTACTATGAATGTGCCCAAGTTTCTATGGAGTGAAGCTGTGTTGACGGCTACATATCTCATTAATCGTACCCCATCAAGAGTACTTGGGATGAAAAGTCCTCATGAAATTTTGCTAGGTGAGAACAAGTTTGTGGTTCAACCTAAGGTTTTTGGATGTACATGTTTTGTGAGGGATCATAGACCCTCAGTGGGAAAGTTGGATCCACGTGCTATAAAATGCATATTTGTGGGATACTCTTCGGGGCAGAAGGGCTATAAATGTTGGAGTCCCAGTGAAAGGCGTCTCTTTGTGAGCATGGATGTTACATTCAGGGAGTTTGTTCCCTTCTATGGAGAGAAGGCCGATCTAAGCTTTATGTTTGAATCCAGTTCTACTGAATCAGATGAGGTTAGTCAACAGGGGGAGAACAATGATGTGCTAAGTGGTCCAATTGAGAAAAGTCCAAGAAAAATGGAAGGGGTAATTAGGGGCTCGATTCCTCAACCAAGAGAGGAGGAAATGCACACTGACTTGAATCCAACTCCTTGTCATGAGGACAATCCTTTAGTTGACCAACGATATAAGGGTAATGTGTACATGAGGAGGAAACCTAGATCTCAAGAAGAGATTTCAGAAGCAGTTCCATCAACAATTTCTGAACATTCTTCATCAGATCCTCTAGAGACTATAGAGGTGTCATCCACGTCTGAGATTGAGAATGGGGACTCTTCTTTAGATGACCTGCCCATTGCATTAAGAAAGGGAGTTCGAGACAAAGCCGGTGTGCCTCGGAAAAGGTATGGATTTGAGGATGACATTAGTAACTACGTATCTTATGCTTCCTTGTCTCCTTCATATAGAGCATTTGTTGCATCATTACAATCTATGGCAATCCCTAGAGATTGGAAACAAGCAAAGCAGGATCCCAAGTGGAGGGAGGCCATGATGGAGGAGCTAAGAGCCCTTGAGAAAAATAAAACTTGGAAAGTTGTAGAGTTACCTGCAGGTAAGAGGGCCATTAGTTGCAAATAGGTCTTCGCTGTTAAGCAAAACCCTGAAGGTAAGGTAGAAAGGTATAAAGCCAGACTTGTTGCAAGGGGGTATAGTCAAACATATGGCATTGACTATGATGAAACGTTTGCACCGGTGGCAAAGATGAGTACGGTGAGAACATTAATCTCTTGTGCAGCAAACTTTGGTTGGCCCTTGCATCAATAGGATGTCAAAAATGCATTTTTGCATGGTGATCTCCAAGAGGAGGTGTACATGGAGATTCCACCTGGTTTTTCTAAACCTAATGGAGGTGGAAAGGTTTGTAGGTTAAAGAAATCCTTGTATGGACTCAAGCAGTCCCCACGGGCATGGTTTGATAGATTTAGGCGTGCAATGTGTGGCATGAGTTATAAACAATGCAATGGAGACCACACTGTATTTTATCGACACTCAGGACAACGAATTGTAGTCTTGGCTGTGTATGTGGATGATATTATCATCACAGGTGATGATGAAGTAGAAATTAAATCTTTGAAGGAAAATCTGAGTAAGGAGTTTGAGGTGAAGGACCTTGGTTAGCTTAGATACTTCCTTGGTATTGAGGTTGCTCGATCTCCAGAAGGTATATTTCTCTCACAAAGAAAGTATGTATTAGACTTGCTCAATGAGACCGGCATGCTTGGATGTCGTCCTGCTTCAACTCCTATTGATCCAAACCATAAGTTATGTGCTGAGTCTGGTGATCCTGTGAACAAAGAGAGATACCAGAGGCTTGTGGGAAAGCTCATCTACTTATGTCATACAAGACCTGACATTTCTTATGCGGTGAGTGTTGTAAGCAGGTATATGCATGATCCCAGGAGCGGGCATTTAGATGTTGTTTACCTAATACTACGATATTTGAAAAGTAGTCCTGGAAGAGGACTCATATTTAAGAGTTCTGGCCATCTAAATGTTGAAGGTTATTGTGATGCGGATTGGGCAAGTTGTCTTGATGATAGGAGATCAACTTCAGGTTACTGTGTTTTTGTCGGAGGAAACTTGATATCATGGAGGAGCAAAAAGCAATCAGTTGTGTCCCGTTCAACTGCTGAAGCAGAGTATAGAGCTATGTCATTTAATGTGAGTGAGATGTTATGGGTAAGGAGCCTCCTATCAGAGTTAAATGTGCTGAGAAAAGGCCCTCTGAAGCTTTGGTGTGATAACAAATCAGCCATTAACATAGCTAATAATCCAGTTCAGCATGATTGAACAAAACATGTGGAGATAGATCGCTTCTTTATTAAAGAGAAGATTGATGATGGGATACTTCAGCTGGGTCATGTAAATTCAGGAGGTCAAATAGCAGATTGTTTAACTAAAGGTTTAGGAGTAAAAGACTGTGATATGGCATGTAGCAAGATGGGGTTGATAGATATCTACCATCCATCTTGAGGGGGAGTGTTGGGTCATATGTATGTATATGTATGGTTTGGGCCCAGCCTATGTGTTATGTATATGTATAACCAGTAGGAAGCATAGTGTTTTGACTTCTAGAGATTTCCAAAAGTTACTACAGCCATCACCACGTAGACAACTGTATAGGAGCAGTGTTAGTTTGGCCACTCGTCACTTGGAGCTGATTACAGGGTGAAGATTTTGAGACGATGGTCGGCGATGTCGACGGGCTTGCACGTGCAGTTCGTGGAAATGAACGTAAACAATGATCCATGACTTTACAAATTGGAATTCAGAAAATCTAGATCCGATGAAAGGTTATGGGTGACTTATGGTTCCAAGACCACTGCGCCGCAGTTAGAATTAGGGCGGGGTTGAATTTGGCAAAGCTAAAGTTTAGTCTATTACATCGAATGTTTCGATACTAATTAAAAGTAATAAATATAGACTAGTTATAAAACTTTTTAATAGATAGAGACTATACTAATTAAAAGTAATAAATATAGACTAGTTATAAAACTTTTTAATAGATAGAGACTAATTCGTGAGACGAATCTATTAAATCTAATTAGTTTATGATTTAACAATATGTGCTACAGTAACCATTTACATCTGATCGCTTTAGAATTTAGAAATGGCAGCGGGCTCTAGGCTCTAGCCTCGGGGGTGCACAGTGGTTTCTAGTTCGAGCGCGGGCAATGGGGCAGGCGAGCAGCGGGAACCTTTCGCTTTGGGCAGTGCTGGCACATGCACATCTGCCCGATCGCTTGGGCGGCGCGTCGCATCAGGTTTGCTTTGTTCGTGCCGCTCTCGACATCGCCGCGTCCGGGACGTGTCGACCACGGGCGCGGTGGGGGCCAAAGGCGTCCGGGTCGGCAGGTCGGCGTCGGCCCCGCCGTGCCGTGTCGTCGTTCATTCCCCGACATCGTTGGAGTCTTGGAGAATAAAATCAGCACAGGAACATGGTTCTTCCTTTGTGATTTTGGTTAACCTTTTTACTACTCGTTTTCTTTTCTTTTGTCCTCCACCTGGAGCGTGTCCTGGTCCTCCCCTCTATGTGTACGCAAACTTTTTGGATAACTTGAGTTACTTTGTGTTTGTCACTAAGGGCAAGCCCAACCGTGTTAGCCTCAGTAAAAAGGTGCACTCCATGTAGACTTGGATAGGTTCAGGCTACTATTCTCACATCGCTCAAGATGCCTGGCTTTTCACCTCAACCATCACTTTTCCCCTTTTTCTCGTGGAACCAACGGCGCTTCTGCAGGCAGCACTGACATGCTGCGAAGCCACCATCTTCCTTCCAGCTGGGCATCCGAGCCTACGCGGACTGTGAGATAAAGATGGGGGTGGGTCAACCGTGGCAGCTCCATTGGAGCTCCACGTGATCCAAATAACAGACGAGGGGTAATGGATCGAACCATTTTAGAGCGTGTGCTGATCCATGCGCCCCAATGGATCGCGTGGATCGACCCAGCACAGATCAAGAGAACCAAGCCATTACAGCTAACTAGTGATAGCGCTTAAACATAAAGCGACAAGAGGGAAATATTAAGAAGAACGAGAGATGTTGCAGTTAACACATACTTCAAAACAGCTTGTTTAATTTGCACCCAAGATGGTCTCTAGTCTCTTGTAGGAAACAACACAGAATTGATGCCTGCTTGTTCTCAGACTGGTTTTGCTTTGTCCCTCTAAGCAAAGCATTAGGCCGTCCCCAACCCAAGACACTACTCATAGTTTCCATAAGCTCCACATCATCAAGAAACTAGTGCTAGACACTACCTCTCCAATGCAAACACTACCCTTTCATATCCAAATTTAATATCACTCCTCTCTCATTGTGTCTTGGATATCGTGTAGAAACCATGTCTCATGCAAGACCCAGTTTCCTTCTCTTCCTTCATTTAATCACTTGCCACATCACCTTTCATCCTAGGTGGCAGCTCATTTAATTCTATGGAAACCATCCTAGTCATTGGGTTGGGGATGGCCTTAGTGGCTTTCACGTGTCTACTATGGAATGGTATGATCACTATTTCTTCTGAAAGTGAAATATGCCCAAATGGTAGCTCATCATAGCGTAAGAAAAATGAAGCCTCCAAAGTGAGCATTGCAGGATTACAAGCCTGTGGTTACGAGATGCACTTTAGAAAAAAAACAGAGTATAGGTATGAAGCCTCCAAAGTGAGCATTGCAGGATTACAAGCCTGTGGTTACGAGATGCACTTCAGAAAAAACAGAGTATAGGTCAAGTTCATTACTACAAGGTAAATGTGAGCAAAAGTACATGTGGGATATGGGTACCCCTGGGCCCACTACCGACCGGGTAGCCAGTCGGCCTGGTCCCACATCTGACAAGGATGTGGGCCGATCCCAGGCCGGCCCACGAGGATCCCTGGCTTAAATGGATAAGAATGGAGAAGACTTGGCTCGCAAGGCATGAGGCGAGATGTACTCGGATCGTACATACCCGGGTGGTTGGAGTATAGGGCTTCTCGGGTACGTCTCCGAGTAGCTTTCGGGTCGTGGTTGACTTGTATTGTGCCTTCTTGGACTCCAGGTGTCCTCCTCGGGCTCCAGGTGTCCCCTTTGGATTCCAGGTGTCCCCTCCTGGGTGTGCATGTGTCCTTCCCCAGGACTGTAATGTTCCTGTTCGGATGAGACGGGTGCTCCTGTGGCCGCCGTGGCGAAGGACGATGTCCATCCCATTTTGACATATCTAGTACCAAGTGGGTACGGCCAGGGATGGGCAAAAGTGGGATGGAGCCGAGTGGACCAGTCGGGCGAGGCGGAGACTCCCCGGGCGAATCGGAGACTCCTCGGAGGCGGAGACTCCCCTGGCGAATCGGAGACTCCTCGGAGGCGGAGACTCCCCGGGCGAATCTGAGACTCCTCGGAGGCAGAGACTCCCCGGGCGAATCTGAGACTGTTCGGATATGGAAGATCTGCTTGATCTGGGTCTTCAGCTTTTGTTTTTGAAGGGTTGGTTGGCGTCGTGTCGTAGATTAGGGGCCTGATCGGTTACCCCTGATCTAGACCCTCGTCAAGAGTGCAAGAAGATGGAACAAGGACTTGATGCCTTTCCTACCAGAAGCTCACCGTGGCACCAAGATGGGATCCTCGTTATCCTGCACCTCATAGCTAGATCTCAACCTTCTTCTCCGTTGCTGCTGGAGATGAATAATCGATCTCTTCATGTCTTTTATACAGAATACACCAGCACCGGCAGAGTAGGCGAGGGAAACTCCTTTGCGCACGTGGAAGGATGACTCCATCGTCATGCTGTGTTGGATGAGGAAAGCGTAGCGGCAGGAGTCGATTGAAAAAAAAACTGGGTCGATCCGCTCGAACCCAGGGTTCTGCTTGGGTCGAACAATCGCTCGTCCGTCGCCGAACCGGTAGCCCATTAGACTCGTCTTCTTGGAGCAGTTCGATGATCCGATGGATCGAACCGAACCACGCCCATCTTTACTGTGAGACTACGATCCCAGCTCCCGCGTTGGGCCTGCTCTAAACGGAAAAGATGCCACGGGGCACTGCCAGGTCTCCTAGATCCAATGGCAGACTCTCGATTTAGCAATTTCAGTACAAAATCCAAATTAGTCGTTGCGGCCACATAAAACATTTTTGTTTATATACACCCGTTAGACTATTTGATAGAGTAATTTTCTTTCTATTTCTTAACAACGCATTTTTTCTGGCCAGGCACGAAGTGTCCATGAAAGTCAGGTTTTTTTTTGCTTAATTTATATGTCCACTTTTTTATAACAATAATAGAAGTAGAACTATTCTAAAACAACTTGTAGGAGCATGTTTCATAAAACACTACAAGTCTACAACTCTGTACAATAGGCAAGTAGCTTCCGAAAACCAACACGCCCTTTCCCTCTTTTGTGCACAGGAAGGTGGAACCCACCGAGAAGCACAGGGAGAACCTGCCAAAGGGCCAATCTGCCATCAGTCACTAAGGGCCCATGGCCATGGCGGACTAAAAAGGAAAGGAGCCCCCACCTGGCCACCTCTCCAAAAATAAGCCAAACGCCCAAAAAAACGCGAACGCGGTCTCCCCTGCCTCTCCTCTCGTCTTCTCCGGCTCCGCTTCCCCCCTTCACCTCTCCATACTTCGCGCTCCGTCCCTCCTCCCCGCTTTGACCACCTCCACCACCTCTTATCTCTCCCTCCCCTCCCTTCCCTTCCCTTCCACCCACCACACGCAGCGTCCGAAAAAGCGAGAGGTCGAGAGGCACCGACACGGCCCGATGTCAATGTGGCGCGTCTCCCGCTCCCTCCTCCGCGCCGCCTCGTCGTCGGCCTCCGCCGCCTCGGCGGCAGGGCGCGGGGCCGCCGCGCCCGCTCGCCGCTGGACCCCGACGCCGTCCGCGCTCCAGCGCTGCTGCCCCGGCCGCGGCTTCGCGTCGCTCCCTGAGGCGGCGGCGAGGAGGGACGGGGAGGAGGAGGTGACGCCGGCGGAGGCGCGGCGGCTGATGCGGCTGGCTAACGTCGACGCGCTCAAGCGGCGGCTCGGGGACGGCGAGGTGATCCCCTACGCGGACCTGCTGCGCGCGTGCGAGGAGGCCGGCGCGGCCAGGACGCGCGCCGAGGCCGCCGCGCTCGCGGGCGCGCTCGACGAGGCTGGCGTCGTGCTGCTCTTCCGCGACAGGGTCTACCTCCAGCCCGACAAGGTCAGCTCGCATTGCCGCCCTCTCCTCCTCCCTCCCTCCTTTCCTGATCCTCTGCAATATTCCCGCCGCCTCGGTTCGCTGGGATCGCGCCTTCGAGGTTAGGTTTCTCCCCGCCGGTGACCCATTTGTTCGTTCGTTCATTGTCTGAATAATCGTATGACCCAGTCGGCCAGTCCCATGCGGACCTATGCCGGAAATTTTAGTGGAGGCATTTTTTTTCCGATGCAACCAAGGGGAGTATTGAAGAACTTGTTTGACCAATCGGAAAATTTGGCCGGCGAAGTATTGCGCCGCTAAGCATGATGCTCACAGGCTCAGCCCGTGGGTGAGCGGCTCAACTACAGATCCATGCATCCATAGGTTTAGATAGTGACCTGCGCGGTGGGTTCGGTCAGCTTCCTCCAAGTACAACCGATGGTCCAATATTACGTCACCTACATATTAACTGCGCCGCGCCCGCAATACTTCGACATGAGCTCGCCGCCTCACTCGTTAAGATTGCGTGTGCCCTTCGACGTTAAGATTCAAGTTCAGTGCCCCCTTCAAAACTTGCTGATCGGGACTGGCCTTTGAAGCCACCATGAGCTCGCGGCCGTACTGTTTAGACTAGAAGCCATCCACTTGCAGGTGGCACTTTCTAGGGGGAAAGGTGATCAGTAGTATGCTTGTGAGCGCGGCGGCCCCAAGGTGGTGGTGGCCTGGTGGGGACTAGTGGCTCACGGCGTGCCCCTCTAGGGGGCTCACACCGGCCACTAGTGTGCAAAAGTCATCCGGTTTTCTTCAATGGGGAGGAATTCATCTGCTGGTAAAGCTTCGTGTTGGTGCCTCTACTTTTTCTACTTTTCTTTGATCTGCCCTCTCGTACAGGATGGGTCATTGCAGTGGAGGGGCTATTGTCCCTTCTCGCTGCTCTATCTTGTAACCATTATCTCGTATAGGATGGGCTGAGTGGCTTGTGGCACAGAATGCATTGTCCATTATCTAGACTGCTTGCTTTGTTGTGTGATAGAGGAATTCTATAGTGGGTTTTTGGGTGACGAAGGAAAGTTATTTGCTAGCAAGTTGACTGCGTTTCACATTGTTTGTCCTATGTTTTTTTTAAGACTTCAAGTAATCACATGCATGTTTGTGTCATGTATTTGGAGCCTTGGGGCAATGGGAACTAAGGGGCAGATAAGCAAAACTTTAACTACCACATTCCTCATTCAGGTTGATGGTGGCAAATTAGCTAGTCTATTGAATATTTGGAACAAAGGCAATCAGTTAAAAAACTCTTAAATCATGTTCAATTTCCATTGTGTTCCAGATTTTGTGTTTGAAATGTAGATACACTTGCACATTTTTTGTCACTTTTAAGTTTGTTTTTAGGGTCGAACACATCATGCATGTAAGTTGTTTTTTTTCAGGATATTTCCAGTCCTTGTCTCATAGACAGGTGAACGTTTTGGGCGATACATGGTGTAGCAAACTGGAACAACACAAATTAGCAGTATTATGGCGTATCCACATATGCTGAAATTTGCACTTAAATTTTCAATTGATTATTATCAACATAGGTTCAAATTTAATGTCTGTGGTCTTACATAAGCAGTTACATAACACTAGCAGATACTTGCCAGCAGATGCTGATTCCTATTGTTTTATACAGATTGTGGATCTTGTAAGGAAAGCTATGCCCCTAGCACTGACACCTGAGAACGATCCGGGGAAGGAAGAGCTCAAGCAGCTCCAGACACAGTTGGAAGACATCAACAAGCTTGCCCACAAGCAAGTCCGGCGCATCCTCTGGTCCGGTCTGGGCTTCTTGATCACCCAGGTCGGTCTCTTCTTCAGGCTCACGTTCTGGGAGTTCTCGTGGGATGTCATGGAGCCCATCACGTTCTTCACGACCACAACGGGCCTGGTTGTTGGGTACGCCTACTTCCTCATCACGGCAAGGGACCCGACCTACCGTGACTTCATGGAGAGGATGTTCGAGTCTCGGCAGAAGAAGCTGATCCAGAGGCAGAACTTCAACCTGGAGAAGTACCTGGAGCTCCAGAGGCGCTGCAAGGATCCCCTGGAGAAGGCGTGCGGCACATCCAACCCTGACATGGCTCATCTCCATGAGCTATCCATCCACAAATGACAAACAATTCACCATTGCTTCGTTACCTTTTCATTCTCTGGGAGCGGTGATCGCTACTAGCAAAAGTAACCGGTGTTTCTTGCACATGTGAGATAGACCTACTTCCTCTACCTGGGACCTTTTTCCACGGTCTTCTCCTATGCAAATGTGTAGGTCAGTATAATCCTTTTTTAGCGATGCTGAAGCACAAGCACCTGATAGTTGAAAGGCAAGCTCATCTGTATTAACAGAAGCTTACCCGCTACCGAGAGCTGCATAATTTGCAGCCTCTGCTAATATACTGTCTCACTCTGACTTATTAGCTTTATATATATATATATCCTATGGAAGTTCGGCGGCAAATAATCTCTCATGCTGGACCATCGTGTTGGCTCTGCCAGATTACTGTCTAAACTGAAGCAGCAGGAAATTCTTCTTCACATGAGTTGTGGATTTTTTTTTTTGGGTTGCATCTGACGAGGGCAAAGGGAACGATCAAACAAACACCCCAAATAAATGGGTAATTTGCTGTAAACGTAGCATTATCTTAAGCGTCACTTTCTAGTCCTCAAGAAAAGGAAAACGTCAAGCGTCAATGTTCTGATTAAACCACGCCGAGGAGGTGCACGAGGCAGTTTCTCGCCAGCGTCAAGCGTCACTTTCTCGTCGAAGCAGCTTTGGGGGGTGTTTAATTTCGGTGAAAATTTTTGGTGAAAATTTTTGCAAAGAGAATCTTACCATTAGGAGTACTAAATGTAGACTAATAATAAAACTAATTATAGATCTCGTCTGGAAATCGCGAGACGAATCTAATAATGGTAATTAATCCATGATTAGTGGATGGTTACTGTAGCATCACTGTTGCAAACCATGGCCTAATTAGGCTTATTAGATTCGTCTCGCAAATTTACCCGAGGTTATGGAATAGATTTTGTCATTAACACACATTTACTACTCCATGCATGTAAGATTCCCTTTGATGAAAATTTTGGTGAAAAATTTTGGTGAATTGAACACCCCCTTTATTTGTTGTTCTTGCCGTTCATGCATGCTCCACAACCTGCAAAAAGGCCGCAACCAGGATTAGACCGTATGCACGTAGCATTCTTCCTCTTCCAAACAAAGTTTGGTAAGGGTAAACATCTAGCAGCTCACCGAATTCGACTGTTGAATAATACCTGAATACCTGATCAACCCAGGCGGCCGGACCATCTGAGTATCTGACAGAAGATCCGCTCCGGCATTCGGCTATTGGCCGGACACGTTGCCGCGTCGGCGCGGTATATCCTGAATTTCTGATCTTGCTCGTCGATTATCGGTGCTCTTAGTCAAAGATACTGATGCCGCCGCCAGCGACCAGCCGCACCTTCCGCGATGTCCGAATCGGTGTGACGGTGTCCGATCCCGTTTCAGCTTGGATTTGTCAGAAACAGAGAGTGACCTTTTCTTTTTTTTTTTGGGTAACAGAGAGTGATGTTTGCGCGTGCCGGAATCGGAGGTCCCGCGCATCTCTCTGCTCTGCAGTTGCCACTTGGAGAACCTCTGTGGATTACCTCCGGGGAACACAAGAGGCGCAGTATGCGACCAAGGCCCAGCGCCCCAACTGGACTAGTGGTCCGGTGAACCCTGTGGCCTTTTTGTTTGCTTTGACGTATCGGCAAATGGCTAATATATTCCACAAAGCGATGTTTCCCACATTTTTTATAATTTTATTTAAAAAGAGGAAAATACTAAGAAAATCAGTAAATTAGGGTGTTGCTTATTTTTAAGCCCCAAACAGTTTTGTCGGATTTTGTTCACAACAAAATCAAGGATCTAACAGAAACGTTGGTCCTTAAGGTCAAAAATACCTTATCTTTGGAGAAAAATAATTCAAAACTTGTTAACAAAATTGGTAGAATCTCATTAAACCATTGACGTGTTGAAACCTATGCGAGGCAATCTCACCTAATCTTTCACAAACGTAAAAAGATCTCTCTTGACACGCCTGAAATTAGTTTGCATTTTGGTTGATGACTCTTGGCCATCTCTCTCGTGCGTGACATATTGTCTTGGCACAATAGTCATTTTCATTCTTGAACTTTCAACCAAGGCTCAATTTCATCCCTAAACTTTCATAACAACCCTTTAAGTCCTTGAACTTCTTCGAGTAGCTCAATTTAGTCCTTTTGCTACGTGTTCTGCCACATTGGCATGCCTCATCAGCATCCAGTCGGCTAGAGTTCATAAAATACATTCTCTACCCTCTAAATGTTTCATAGGTCCGTGCATGGGGTACAAGCAGGTACACAAGAACCCCGACTTTATACTACTTCCAAGCCATAGCTTATTCACGCCATGCTCACATGAAACTCTATATTTTTAAAACATAAAATTCCATCTTGGAAAAATCAATTTCTTTTTTTGAGGTTCTTCCATGCCATTTCTATCAAAATACATTTTCAGCCAAGTATCCTTAATTTTTGAGGTAATTTCAGCATCATATATTAGATCACGCACATGCGCACACACATAGATGGCAAAACAAAACCTTAGCTTCTATCTATATATTTTTTTTAAAAAAAGAGTTTTTTGTGCATGTGATGTATCTGTAGATTATTCGGATGACAGTATTATAACCCACAATATTATAATTCCTATGTTTGTGCCAAGATGCATTGACTCAGTTCTTGAAATTACATGTGATTGACTCATTCTCTAAAAAAATCTAGATTATTGATTCTGTTACTCTAGTACTCCCATTTATATATATCCCATCTATATATATGCGCAGCATTTAGAGGGTAGAAATGGTATTTTTATGGATAAGATGCTGATGAGATGTGCCAATGTGTCAAGACATGTAGGAAAAAGGACTAAATTGAGCCATCTTGAGAAATTTGAGGACGGGAACGATCATTTTGGTAGTTCAGGGACGAAATTGAGCCTCGGCTAAAAGTTTTAGGACGAAGTCGACTATTCCGCCTATTGTCTTCCTTCTCATCATAGGTCATGCACCTCCGTAGCACCGACCTTCTTCTGTCTCCCATTGTGCTAACTTGTCTTTTCTTCATCTTCAATGCCACTATTATCACTCGTCTTATACCCCTTCACCTTTGCACCCAACAACATTTTTACCACCGTGCCACTCCTAGCCCTATGTCTGACATCATTGCTGGGGTTGGCCTTCTGCTCATGGCAAGTTCATTAAGCCCTAAAACTCAAGGTATAAAATAGCGGGCTAAGACATTTAGCGCGAGGCCTCCAAAGTCCAAACACAACTAATAGCGGGCTAAATTGAGCTATAGCACCATATAGGACTAAATTGCATGTAGATTAATCAGCTATAGCAGGAGATAGCGAAGCTATAGCTGGCTATTTTATACCTTGAAAACCTCATAAACACCTAGAGCATGTTTGGTAACTATCCCAATTTGACAATGTCCAACTTGCGGCAAACAAAATGAGCTCTGTTTGGTTACTAACCAATTTGGCAATGTCCAAGTTGCGGCGAACAAAACGAGCTCTAGACTTTTGGCGAGAAAATGGGTGCAAACAATTACGGTGACGCCTAAGAGGATGCTGCACACCCTAGCTAGGTACCCAAGGCGCGGTTGTGAAAAAAAACTGACCTAAACAAGTGCAGCACGCCACAAGTTTGCTGTGGTCCTCTCTAGATATGACCAAACATACCAACAGCTCTAAACTCGTTAGACACTTATGGACTTATGGTCATCCACTCATTCTTTATGCCCCAGAACCTCTTAAACACATTCTTTTCTCTTTATTTGCGAGAGGATCTTTAGCACAATTCTAAATCCCTAAGCTCGTCAACAAAGCCGCCATATATATATGGAGCAATGTCGATTGAAAGATGCAACATTTTCCAGAAGATCAAAGTATAGCGGGCATGATATTGTAAGCAATAGTTTTTTTTTAAAAAAATATAGGTAAGTGGTAAACTATCACAAATAAACTACATTCATGTTCACTGCAAGTGTTGTTTTAGCAGTGTGTCAATGAAAAAAATAAACTAGAAATTTAGCGTAGAAAAGTGTTCCCTCTGTTCCAAATTACTTGTCATTGTTGACTTTTGCTTATAACGTTTGACCATTCATCTTATTCAAAAAATACTGCAAATATATGAAATGATAATTTATATTTAAAGTACCTATAGTGACAAAGTAAGTCCCCACCAAAAAAAAATGATGCTCACACATTTTTCTTGAATAAGATGAAAGGTCAAATATTTTGAAAAAAAAGTCAAAAGTGACAAGTAATTTGAGATGGAGGGAGTAGAGAATATCTCAAGAACGCCCCATTAAATTCAGCCGGAAGTCATTGCGATTACAATCTATTGATCACCCATATATCAACTTACAAAGTTAAGTTTGGAACCGAAATTAAAGAGAAACATGAAAAAAATGAATTAGGAGACATATGCATGTACATATACATAATAATTAAAGAAGATTTTCGCCTGAGGGACTTATTACACAGACAGACATATATATCATCATCATATATAATATCATATACTTAGGCTTAATTAACTCCCTACAATGAATGATTCGAGAGGGTTTCTCGAGCTGGTACGGTATTGCATGCATCCGCAGCTGGCCACGCAACAGTCGTCTGTCTCCTCGCCACTTTTCCATGCATCATATCCTGGCCCCCTGATGGATGATATATATACCAGTGGCCACACGACGACGAAGTCTTGAGCCCCCTTGGGTAAATTGGTTATTCCTCGGAAGCGCAAAATGCATGATGAACCGGATGGGACGAGAAGAACAAACGACGACGATCGAGAGGGGGGACAAAAAGGGAAACGGGGAAAAATCAAGTCTCTTTCCGGCCGGCCTCTTGCTCCTTTGTGTACAGCTAGCACCGTGCGCGCGGGCGGGCCATCGTGGAGGGAACCGGCGATGGTCTATGCGGGGAGATAGGACGGCGGCATGGGCAGGCCGACGACCTTGCCGCAGCGGAGGCTGGTCTCCGGCATGTTGTACTCGTCCCTGAGCGACCGCGCCGGCGAGACGACGCTCACGTACAGCTGCTCGCCCAGGTAGTGCCTCTCCCAGATGTTGGACCGGATGTTCCACATGCCCGCGTTGTCGAACGTCAGCATCACCGCCGTCCACGACCTCGGGTACACCTGGATCGTGTGCCGGCTCACCGTGTCCAGGAGGTTGTACGTCTTCCGGCTCTCCGGCGACCATGTGCCGGGTCCCATGCTGCACGCACAGGAGGTTGAGGTCAGCTGGAGCGAGCCTACGAGCTAGCAGCATATATACTCGATCGATCTTCTTGCAATACGTAGTTGCAGTGGAAAGGAGTAACATATATACCCGGCGGCGAAGAAGGCGTAGCCGTTGATGTGGAATGTGTCGATGCTCTTCTCGGGGTTCTCGAACACCACCTCGATGAAGGTGCGGAACTCGGCGGTGATGACGTTGGGGGCCATCTTCATGGGCGAGCCCTTGGCGGGCGGCACGTCGCCGATGAGGTTGTACTGGAACACCCCGTTGGTGGCGTTGAAGTACTCGGCGAGCTTGAGGGGTGTCTCGGGGTCCACGTGGGACACGCCGTTGAGGGCGTACCGCTCCTTGCCGTCGACCTTGCCGTGGCTGGTGGAGAGCTTGATGGTGCGGGTGATGTTGATCTGGCCGTAGTGGTACGACCCCTGCGGGTTGGGCCGCGCCGCGCTGGCCGTCAGGTTCCAGCGGAAGGACCTCCACTGGTTGACCGACCAGGCCCACCCGCTGGGGCTCTCCGGCAGCTGCGACGGCGGCGGGGTGTTGGAGCCCTTGTAGCGGATCACGGCGGTGATGGTGCTCACCTCCTTGATGAACCGGGTGGACGCCACCAGGAGGTAGTCGCCGGGCGTCTGGTCGGCGGTGACGAGGAAGGACAGGCACTGCCCGATGTGGAGGTCCAGGGAGTCGTACACGTTCTGCACGGTGTGGGAGCCCTCCATCTCCACCAGCTTGAGGCTGTGCTTCTGGATGCGGACGTTGAAGGACGCCTTGATGCCGACGTTGCAGACGCGGAAGCGGTACGTCTTGCCAGCCTCCACGTTGTACATGGGCGGGTTCGACGCGTCCTTCTCGTTCTTGCCGTTGATGACGAGCCCCGCGGGGCGGCCCACCCCCTTGCCGGCGTCCAGGTTCTTGGCCAGCACGGTGTGGTCCTTGGTGTACCAGTCGCCGACCAGGACCGGGAAGTCGTCGGCCGGGGTGTCGAAGGGGACGGGGATCAGGTCGCGGCTGTGCACGGTGATGAGCCCGTACGCGCCCGCCGCGCGCTGCATGCCGATGCTGGGGAAGTAGTAGAAGGTGCCGATCTGGTCCTTGGGCTGCCAGTGGTACGTGAAGTTGGTGTTGGGCTGGATGGGGCACATGGTGCCCGGCAGGCCGTCCTGCCACGAGTTCTTCCTCTGCTGGATCCCGTGCCTAATCATTCAGTTCAGTTCATCACCGTACCGATTTAACTCATCATCAGTCACGAATGAATGGATCGAATAATACAGAGATTGTTCATTCAGTTCATCATGTACATACGTACCAATGGAACAGAAGCGGCTGGTCGAGATTGTTGAAGACATTGACCATGATGTTGTTATTGGAGGTGCAGTTGATGGTCGGCCCTGGGAACTGGTCGTTGATGAGGATCACCTTCTGCGGCGTGCCCATGATGGTCTTGGTCCCGTACGACACCTTCCACTCGAACCAGTGGTAGGGGTCCTCCGCGCGCGCCCCGGCGACGAGCGCCACCAGCACCAGCAGCGCGGCGGAGGCGCCGCGCGTTGTCATCGCCGACCACACCATCCCTCGCCCGGGCCCTCCTCCTCCGCTGCGCGCGCCCTGTGGATCGATCGATAAGAGCTGCCGCGGGCGGTCAGGTGGTGGTGTGCTGTCGATCCGGCCGGTGGCGGGCAGAGCGAGTGGGTACAGGGGAGGCGGCAGGCGACGGCTTATATGGGTTCCATCGCCCATTGGAAGGAGCGGTGCGCGCGCTGTCCGTGGCGCGGTGGTTCGCGTTTTGCCCCAAATGGCAAAGGCCCCGCCCGTCTTCCCCGCGCGTCCGCTCGCCCCGCCACCGCCGATCTGGCGGCCTCCCCACCGGACGTCTTCTTTCTCTTCTTCTTGACTCGTTCGTTATTCTGGCATTTTTTTTTTCTTTTTGAGATCAGTTCGTTATTGTTGCATGCCCCGCTGCGGTTCAGTGATATCTGGTATGGGCCGCTCGCGTTGATTCTAATGTGGGCCGTTACCGAGTGTTAAAGGGCCGCCGGCACGGCCCACTCACTTGCCTAGTACTAGTTCCGCGCAGTTTCGTTCGGCCTGCCACAACTCAACACCCTAGCTATCAGAAGCAGCCCGGCCCAGACAACTCGCACGGCCGCTGACGGAGAGGGGAACTGGGGAGAATGCAACTGAGGAAGGAAAGCCGGAGGCGGACGGGGAAGTGGAATGGCGAAGGCGAGGGCCGGTGGGATACGAGGAGAGGCGACCCTGCAGAAGCGCGAGCGAGCGCGCGGCCCTCTGCGCCACCACCGGCCACGTCTCCGGCGCCCGCTTGGAGGTTTGCCTGCATTTCCTCTCCCTCTTCGGCTCTCCGTCTCGCGCGCACCCAAATTCGCCAACGGTTTCGAATTCGAGCGCCCCCCACAATTAGTACTAGTAAATGCCAGCAGTTTCAGAGGCTTCGATCGATGCCTTTGCCGATGCTTATTAATGCCGCAAGAGGAGATTTCAGCAGGCCACCCGGATTCACCAGATGCTAATCTAGCTATGGTTCTGGACAATTCTGCTGAAAATGGCAGCTCGCAATCCTTAGAAAAATTGTGTACAATGCGTGGATCAAGTCAAGTAGCGTGTGATTAACACAACAAAATGATCAGGGAAAAGGTAGCAAATCGAGCAGTCTCCTCTACGGTTCGCTATGTTTTAACTCTGGGTGGGGTGGTTCTTCCACTATGCTGCCGCTGCTGTTGGAGTCGACCGTGGCCACCGTCCCGCTGTACAGGTGCGAGGTGGAGGTGGTCCCCGTGTGCTCAAACTCCATGGTGGATGAGCTGCCCGAGTTCAGCCCCTCGGCATGCAGCATCGCCTCGATCTCCTTCACCACAGAATTCATGGTGGGCCTCCTCGAGGACGACTCGTCCACACACTCCATTGCCAGCTGCACGAATCTCCTGAACCCTTTGGTATGTGCGGCATCATGGATTGCTGGGTCCACAATGCCTTGCAGGCCGTAGTAGTCGTGGTCGTTGGGGTCTATGGCCATCCTGAACTCCCGGACAATGTACCTGCCCTTTGATATCGGCACCTTGCCACTCAGTATCTCTAGCATGACGACGCCGAAGCTGTACACGTCGCTCTTCTCAGAGATCTGTTGTGTCATGTAGTACTCTGGGTCCAAATATCCCTATGAGATGGAAGTGATCATCAATGACAGGTAAACCAATGCAACTATGCAAAGCATAATTAAGCAGATAACTTACCAGTGTTCCTTTGACTTGGGTAGAAACGTGGCCCTTTTCAGTGTCTGCGACTAGCTTTGACAGACCAAAATCAGCAACCTTTGCTTTAAAGTTATCATCCAAAAGGATATTCGTGGACTTGACATCTCTGTGGATAATAGGTGGATCAGCAAGTTCGTGAAGGTATGCTAGTCCTCTGGCTGAGCCTAGAGCAATCCTGAGCCTCTTCTTCCAGTCCAGGTAAATTCCTCTTGCTGCATAATAATAAATTTCTTATAATAGTAAACGAAAATGAAAATGAAAAAAACAGGTCCGTACATAACAAATATGGGTAATGTAACTAGGTTTTGTGTGCACACCTTGTAAGTTCTGCCTTAATGTACCGTTGGAAATATACTCATATACCAGCATCTGCTCCCCTTGTTCATAGCAAAATCCTATCAGACTTACCAGGTTCCTGTGATGAACTCTGGATAGCAGCTCAATCTCAGTCTTGAACTCCATTGCACCTTGCCTTGATCCATACTCTGCTCGTTTTATTGCCACCATTGTTCCATCTGCAACTATCCCCTTGTAAACCTTTCACATGACGCGGTGAATGCGGAACCGCCATATTAGTTATCTCTGCAAAACCCTTCAAAAGATGCTGATAGGTGATACTATATATATGTAGTTATTTACCTTTCCATAGCCTCCCGATCCTATCTCATTATTTTCTGCAAAATTGTCTGTGCATTTCTTCAGTTCTTCAAAAGAAAAGAGCCTTGCTCCTTTCAGCTGTGGAGCCCCTCCACTGTCTTTTTGAGCAAGTCCCCATGAAGCTAAATTCGAAGTGAAATAAAAAATGAGTGAAAGTTTTTTCAAGCTATGCTGCTTTGACTTTTTATTTTTACTGGCTTATTACTGCTTACATGCATTTCATAACTATATTTCTCTTGTTGGACACATTGGTTTTAATAGTTTGTAAACTTGGGGAAGAGTAACAGGATAGCAAAACAGTGGGGTTGGTTTGGCACATCAACCCAGCTAGCTATACAAAACTTATGTCAATTCTAGTACTATATCTAGTACCATTTTTTTTTAAAAAAAAAGCTTGCCCAACACCTGTTTGAGACTGTTTGGACAATCTAGCAGCGGTCTTCAGAGGCAATAACGCATAGTGAAATCCTAAGGCGCAACAATAATGTAAGGAGCGTCCAGGCCTGACATGAGAGGAGGCAGCAAAAAGAGACTTGAAAGTGCGGAGTATGCCCAGACAATTATCCTTAGAAACACATGAAAACTAGCAATCCACGGACCACGTGTCTGAACCATGAACTGGGCTTTTATACGCCTTTTTTTGTCACTATTTCTACGGTTAATGCATTTTGTATTTTATATAAGCTTTTTGACTCTTATGGTGGCTCATGATGGGTTTCTTATCTAGCATGCGCAACTTGCTTAACAGGGAATAAAACGCTTCACTCATTGTTGTCTTTTAAGTAGGCTACCTTATAGGCAACCAACTCAAATCCCGCTTTATTGCACCGATAGATAATACAATGCGCAAGGCACATATGAAGTAGAATTTATTTGTTGTACATCACTAATGCTAGTAAGTTGTAATATTATACATCTGAAGTCTGCAACAACTCTAAGAGATGTTTCGTATTTTGAACTATCATCAAATAAGTATATTTCTCTCCTTTTCTCTAGTATCCAAATCGATCAGAGAAGTAGCAACATTATTTCTTTTCTGATTTATGAATTTTGATTGGCCGTTGATCTGAATTGATTGTTTTATAGGTATATTCGTAAACAAATATATGGAAGATGCTCGATATATAGCTAAAGACATCTCAAGATTTTTAACATTATGCTTCTTAAAAAGATATGCAACAGCTGTAATGGCTACATAGTCATTAACATTCTTTGGTATCTCACCGAAAGGATTTGTTTGTCCCGATAATTCCTTCATCTTTCTCTTTTGGAATATAGAAAATACTGCTGCAGAAGTTAGGCCAACCAGAAGAAAACCACAAGCTACTGCAATGCCAGCTATAGCACTTGTAGTTATTTGTGACTTTACACTGTCAGGATCACCTGAGACAGGGAATTCCAATGCATTTCATACTCGTATACAAACAGAAATTTGCACTATGAAATTTGATTATTTGAGTACCTGCAAAGTGGGCATATGGATCTGCATCGAAGTAATAAGGTCCAAAACCTTGTGGCGGCGTGTAAGTTTTGTTGCTAAGATCAAAGCCAATCCTGGTAACTTCTGACAGGTTGAAGGATGTTCCAGTCAATGGAAAGAGCTTCACTTTAAGTTCTAGGTAGTTATCACTGCTGAAATGGACATCCGAAAGGAAAACTGAACTAGGACGCAGTGCCAGCTCTGTCCAGAGGCTAGTCTCCAATTGCTGAAAGTGCTCGTTGTTACGCAAGTCTGTGAACAATGGTGCTATGAAGGCCATCCTACCCATGTAGGGATAGGCACAACCACAATTTGCAGGGTCTAGACTTTGATCACTGGAGCATGAAGTTGATCCGCATTTGGTTAGACTAGTAATGTATGATATGACGCTGTCTTGCTGAACTCTGCAAAAGTGGCGATCAGAGAATTCCGTATCCAAGCACACAGGATTCCCCACAAGTCTGTTAAAAGATGAAAAGACAATGCTAGTGAATAAATGAAGAAGAGAAGCGGTATATTGATTTTGGTTTTAAAGCATGGTGGCACTCACACTAGTGTCCTGTTGTAGCCTTGCGTTATATTGGCTGCAACTATTCGATTGTTTAGGAGATTCACACTCTGCAGTTGTTGGCCGATGTTACCAGTCATCTCAAGTGTCCCGTTGAATGCGTTATTGCTCAATGTACTGTCTGATTGGTGAAAAAAGTAAGCAAACATAAGAAATTTATTTAATCACAAATCTGACTTGTTATACGATGTCAGAAAATTACACTTGCTGCAGTTTGGGTAAGGTGAAGAGCCTTTCTGGAACCTGACCATACAACCCACCAGAAGCTATTGCTCTGCATATTATTGTGTCAAGTTATGATACACTGACTAAATGAGAATGGGTAGTACTAACATGATTAGATAGTACATGTCTTAAAGAACTCACACTGAAGTAAGAGTTTGTAATGTCGACAGCCAAGTTGGGATGACAGATTGATCAAATGAATTGTTGCTTAAATCCCTAGGTGTGCAAAAAAATATCAATAGTAGTCTAGTAGTGTTGACCGTTCTAAGAAAAAAAATGCAGAAAAATAAGCCACAGAGTAGGATCTTACACCACATTAAGTTTGGTCAGGCTGCTGAGATCTGGTATTGTTCCTCCCAGCTGATTGTCCGCTAAATTCCTGCAAAAGATAATTATACCAAATGAGATATAGTAGAAGCACATAACTCAGAAAAATATCTTATCCATTGGATTATCGAGGATCACAATCCAAGCATTACTTACAGTTGATTTAAGTTGATTAGGTTGCTCATGTTGGTTGGAACTGCTCCCGTGAATTTGTTCTTATCTAATCGGCTATTGAAGATGAAAGGAGTCAACAATAGCAACTAGAACATAGTTGAAAGAACAAGAAAAGCCAAAATACTTACAGAATTTGGAGTGTGATAATGCCACCAAGTTCAGCAGGGATTGAACCAGATAATTGATTGTTGTCAAATAATCTGATGAAGATTAACACAGAAGTTACTATAATTTGTTTGGTGCTGTTCCTTTTTTTTATAAAAAATGGTTCGTGCTATAGAAGTCACTAAAAAATTGAAATCAGTACTTACATGTGTTCAAGAGTCATGCTAGGGTTGAAGAGGCCGGTTAGAGTGCCAGTTAATTGGTTTTTGCTGAAATGGCTGTTGATTGATCAAAAGAATATGTTATGAAAAAGTAAGATCACATACATTATTCGTCCATTCTTTATTCAGGGATGTAAGAAGCTTTAGAGCAACTTACAAATGTTTGGTGCGTGTAAGTAGATCAAGTCCCGGAGAAGTGGTTGACGAAATCGGAATTGGACCAGAAAGCTGGTTTTCAGACAAGTCTAACCAGAAGAGGTTAGTGAGTAGGCCAACTGAAGCTGGAATTCTGCCTGTAAAGCTGTTTGTATTCAGTGCCCTGCAGGGTTCATTTCATTCAACAGTATGGCTGAAGGAGTAGCAGAGTTGAAAGAAGAAGTACTGAGTACTAACAATCTAATAGTTCTTACAAGAAAGAGAGCTGCACCAAGTTTCCTAATTCTTGGGGAATGCTTCCTGTGAAGCCACAGCTAGCCAGTATTCTGAAAATTGCAATACGCCAATTTTGCTGATTCGTTTTTTGTTTTGAGAATCATTACGAATTAGAAGGGATTTCCCTTAATTTCAGGACTAACAGTGTCGTAAGCTGCCTGAGGTTTCCAATCGAAGAAGGAAGTGGACCACCAAGACCATCATTGGAGGAGAGATCCCTGTGAGAGCCCTAACATATGAGCAAAACATTGTCGTATGGATGTAAATTAACCAGTGATTTTTCTATGCCATGCAGTCCATATACATTTGACATGCCTGGTGTTTGTTTGATAATGTAATTTGAAATACTTCTGTGTTCATTTTAACCAATTGGCGCACATAGAATCTATGCTGTTGGATCAGTAAAGTTATCTATAAATCTGGACGCAGGCAATAGTTAATGAACAGTTGGTTTCTAGAACATTTTCAATATGCATTAAATACAGACCATCATTACTCCAGATCCTCCGGCCAAAATCTTGCTATATGTTAATCATGTTTTAATGTAGATAATATGACCAGTTAAGACTTACTTGTTTATTTGTGTAAGGCATACCAAGTTTTGCAGAAGTCTTTAGATTTGTACTCTGACGATTACTTTTTCTTACAGTACATCATAAATTGCTACAAAAATCAATGTATTAAAATATTTTTGAATTATGATTCTGTTGACAAAACTTTCATGCACTAATGCATATAATTTGACTAATTGTTTGCCAAAATTTATGAAGTTTGCCTTTACAAATCCTAATGATCCCCAAAAAAGAAATAAAGGAAGACAAAGCTGCTTCTAATTAACAATATGGAAGTTTGACATGTTTTGCTGAAATAGTCAAATTCTGAACAGAACTAAATGGTCTAAAGCTTGAATAAGAGAAATATACTCTTGTTAATGATGTTTTGTAAAAGCTTCATAGATTTCATAGTTTGGTTACTCACAGGAAAACAAGCTCGCTGAGCTGGCCTATACTGTTGCTTAAATTGCCTTGAAGATTGATGCTTGATAACCTCCTGAAAACTTGTATTTCAAACTCATTTGGATGATAAGTAAACGTACACTTGTAAGAAA
>CM014274.1:12875379-12900409 GCA_004135705.1 Alloteropsis semialata
TCTTGCAGGCCCCTCCCGCCGCGGATCCCGGTGCTCTGGCTGCCGCCCTCCGCGTGGCGCAGGCCGAGGTCTTCGCGGCCCAGGAGCGCGCGGATGCCCTCGCTCGCCGGGTCGCCGAGGCCGAGCACTACCTCCTCGCCGCCGCCGGCCAGCAGCCGCCCGTCGTCCTCTCCACCGACACGGGCGCCTCCTCGTCCTACCAGGCTCCGCCAGCTGGTCCTCGCCCACAGCTCCACGCGATCGATCCGATGGTCGCTCAGCTCCACCTCCAGGCTGCCGGTGTTCAGAACATCTGGTCCCTGGTCTCCGTCGTCCTCGACCTCCACGTCCACCTCCTACGGACGCTGGCGTGACCAGGTCCTCCTCGCCCTCCGCCGCTACGCCCTCGACGACCACGTCCTCGTCGACACGCCTGTCGCGGCGCAGGACGGGGTCTGGCTGCGCCTCGACAGCGTCGCCATGTCCTGGATCTTTGGGACCATCTCTCTAGATCTCCAGGACATCGTCAGGACTCCCGGCGGCACCGCGCGCCAGGCCTGGCTGGCCCTCGAGGGCCAGTTCCTGGGCAACGCCGAGGCCCGCGCTCTTCGGCTTGACGCGGCCTTCCGCACCTTCCAGCAGGGCGACCTCTCCGTCGGAGAGTACTGCCGGAAGATGAAGGGCATGGCGGATGCTCTTCACGACCTGGGCTGCCCGGTGGCCGACCGGATCCTGGTGCTCAATGTCCTGCGGGGTCTCAACGACAACTACGACCTCCTGCGGACATGGATCCCTCGCCAGCACCCCTTCCCCTCCTTCTTGCAGGTCTGGGACGACCTCCTCTTGGATGAGATCACCCGTGGTCTCAAGCCCGGCTCGTCCTCGTCGTCGTCCTCCACCGCGCTCGTGACTGCACCACCGGCCTCACCTGCATCGCCTCCTTCCCCCGGGCCGAGCGGGGGTGGAGGGGGCCGAGGCGGGCGACGTCGCCGGGGGGGTCGTGGTGGTGGCTCCGGTGGTTCTGGTGGCTCCGGTGGTGGCTCCGGTGGGGGTCGCCGGAGTACACCGGCCCCCGCTCCCTCTACTGCCCCTGGAGGTGCACCCTGGCCATCCTTCACCAACCCATGGTCAGGGCGCATCTCGATGTGGCCCTTCCAGGCTCAGGGAGGGGGGCCTCGCCCTCCGCACCAGCCCGCGGCCATGGTCGCTGGCCCTGCCTCCTCAGGCCTGGCGTCCTGGACTCCGCCTGCCCCGCCCAGCCAGTCTCCGACCTGGCCGGGGGATGGACTCCACCCGCTCCGCCCAGCCAGCCTCCGACCTGGTCTGGGGGGTGGGACCAGACCGCGCTGGCTCAGTCCTTCAGCACAATGGGGCTGACGCCGCCGGTCAGCACTGAGTGGATCGCCGACTCGGGCGCTTCCTTCCACACCACGCCCGACCCCGGTATTCTATCTTCTGTCCACCCACCTCCTCCCTCCTGTCCTTCCTCCATCATGGTTGGCAATGGCTCTTGCCTTCCAGTCACCTCTGTGGGCACCGCTTCTGGTTCTTTTCGTCTTCCCAACGTTCTGGTTGCCCCACAGATGGTTCATAACATCCTTTCCATTCGCCAGTTTACAGCTGACAATTCTTGTTCTGTCGAATTTGACTCTTCTGGTCTTACTGTGAAGGATTCGGCTTCCCGGCGTCCACTCCTCCGATGTGACAGCTCGGGGCCCTTCTACACCCTTCGCATTCCTCCTTCCGCCGCTTCACCTTCGGCTTCCACTTCGTCCGCTGCATTCGCAACCACCTCTTCATCCACTACTTGGCACCGCCGGCTTGGTCATCCCGGCCGCGACGTTTTGGCTCAGCTTAGTCGTAGTGCAGATCTTCCTTGTACTAGGACTTCTGATGAGCACCTCTGTCACGCGTGCCAGTTAGGTCGTCATGTTAGACTTCCTTTTTCTTCTTCTTCTTCTTCGCATGCGAGACATGCGTTTGATCTTGCTCACTGTGATCTGTGGACATCTCCTGTACTAAGCATTTCTGGCTATAAGTACTATCTGGTTGTTGTTGATGATTTCTCTCACTACTCTTGGACTTTTCCTCTTCGTGCTAAGTCTGAGACGTTTCCCACCCTCCTCAACTTCTTTGCCTGGGTCTCCACCCAGTTCGGCCTCACCATTAAGGCCGTCCAGTGTGACAACGGTCGTGAGTTCGATAACAACACCTCCCGTGCCTTCTTTCTCTCTCGGGGTGTTCACCTCCGCATGTCTTGTCTGTATACCTCTCCACAGAACGGCAAGCCTGAGCGGATGATTCGGACCACGAACGATGTCGTGCGCACCCTTCTTCTCCAGGCCTCCCTCCCTGCCCGGTTCTGGGCTGAGGGGCTCCACACCGCCACCTACCTTCTCAACCGCCTGCCTTCCACTGCTTCCCCCGCTCCCACCCCACACCACGCTCTTTTCGATACTCCACCTCACTACGATCACCTCCGTGTGTTCGGGTGCGCTTGCTATCCCAACACCACCGCCACTGCTCCACACAAGCTAGCGCCTCGTTCGACTCGTTGTGTGTTTCTTGGCTACTCCCCTGATCACAAGGGGTACCACTGCTTCGACCTCACTTCTCGCCGCGTCCTCGTCTCCCGACACGTTGTGTTTGACGAGTCGGATTTTCCTTTCTCCACCTCTCCCACACCTTCTTCCGACCCTGAGTTGGATTCTCTGGTTTCGACTGACCCGGTGGTTCAGCCACCTGTACCTGTTTCTCCTTTTCCAGCAGGTTTTCCCGGTGCGCTGACACCGCTCCCGGCGGTCTCCGCCGCGCCACGCGCGGCCCCGGCGCCCGCTGTCGCGCCCCGCGCCGCCCTGGAGCCTACCGCAGCGCCACGCGAGGCCCCGACACCTTCTGTCGCGCCTCGCGCGGCACCGGAGCCTCCTGCCGCGCCACGCGCGGCCCGGAGCCTCCTGCCGCGCCACGCGTGGCCCCGGTGCCCCTGCCTGCGCCAAGCGCGGCCATGGGCGCGCCACTGCAGGTCTACCGGCGCCGTTCGGTGCCGGCACCGCGCCGGAGCCGGTGCCCCGTCCTCCCCTGCAGGTCTACCGGCGCCGTTCGGTACCGGCGCCGGAGCCGGCACCGGAACCGGCGCCCCCGTCTCCACCGGAGCCGTCACCAGCGCCGTCGGTCCAGCCCCGGGCCCTCTCTCGCCTGGACCCGGCTGTCTACCACCCACCTGTCATCCATCGGGATCCTGGACACACTCATCCCATGGTGACACGGCGGGCGGCGGGCGTTCTCCGACCGGTGGCTCTCGCCGCCACCGAGCCTGAGCCGGAGGTCTCTCCGCTACCCTCCTCCGTCCGTGAGGCTCTGGCTGATCCTCACTGGCGTCGGGCGATGGAGGAGGAGTACACGGCTCTTCTTGCCAACCAGACGTGGGACCTCGTGCCGCGTCCGTCTGGTGGCAATGTGGTCACGGGCAAGTGGATCTGGACGCATAAGCGTCGTGCTGACGGCTCACTGGATCGCTACAAGGCTCGCTGGGTGCTCCGGGGTTTCACGCAGCGTCCTGGTGTGGACTATGATGAGACCTTCAGTCCAGTGGTGAAGCCTGCTACAGTGCGCACGGTCCTCTCCATTGCTCTCTCTCGCTCGTGGCCCGTGCATCAGCTGGATGTGAAGAATGCCTTTCTTCATGGCACTCTGTCAGAGACAGTCTACTGCAGCCAGCCAGCGGGATTTGTGGATTCCAGTCGTCCAGATCTGGTCTGCCGCCTCAACAAGTCCCTCTATGGTCTGAAGCAGGCTCCTCGGGCTTGGTACTCTCGGTTTGCCACGTTCTTGGTCACGTTGGGATTCACAGAGTGCAAGTCTGACACCTCTCTGTTTGTCTACCGCCGGGGCTCTGAGACTGCATATCTGCTCCTGTATGTTGATGACATCATTCTCACTGCTTCCAGTCAGGCCTTGCTTCAGCGCATCGTTGAGTCACTGCAGCAGGAGTTTGCCATGAAGGATCTGAGTGTGCTCCACCACTTCTTGGGTGTCACTGTTGAGCCTCGTCCTTCTGGCCTCTTTCTTCACCAGCGGCAGTATGCACTTGATATTCTGGAGCGGGCCGGGATGACTGACTGCAAGCCATGTTCCACTCCGGTTGACACTCAGGCCAAGCTCTCTGCAGATATGGGTGATCCTGTTGCTGACCCGACTGCCTACCGGAGTCTTGCCGGTGCTTTGCAGTACCTCACCTTCACCAGACCGGACATCGCATATGCCGTTTAGCAGGTCTGTCTCCATATGCATGATCCACGGGAGTCACATCTCACGGCTCTGAAGCGTCTCCTTCGCTACATCCGTGGCACGGTTGACTACGGCCTGCTACTCCACCGGTCTCCTGACACTGAGCTCGTCGTCTACACCGACGCTGACTGGGCTGGCTGTCCTATGAAGCTGTATGGTCCAAACGCCGTTGGAGCTTTAAAAGTTTGGTTGACCAGAGCAGTACTGATTCTTATAACATCTGAGCGATTGAAGTTGGTTCCACTGTCTGGAAAAATCTTCACTGTGAATGTTAGAGGTGTTCCTGGACTGAACTCAACATTGGAAAGGGCAACTGATCCTGGTGCCAGGCTAAGGTTCTGTGCAAGTGTTGACTCCAGACTCTGGAACAGTGTGGGGCTTGTGACATCAGAGAAGGCAGGTGCTCGGAAGATCATCAAACCCTGAAACGGGTTGGTGCATGCGCAGTTCTGTGAAGTGACTGGACTTGCTGACTGATCAGTGGGGCATGGAATGGCAGCACATGGGCCAAGATTAGTGGTGTATGGCATTTGCTGCTTTTGCTTGAGTGTGCAGAAACTTTTGTTATCGAAGCACACAGGATTCCCTGTTAATCTGGAAAAGAACAAAAATGGAAATGGTTAATGATGCAAGCCACTCAGGATGCAAGTATGCGATCGTTTCTTCTTGAGTGGACAATGCTTACATAAGGCTGTTGCTGTAGCTTGTTACATCAGCTTCAATGATTTGATTATTTGTCAAGTTAACAACCCGCAACTGTGAGCTGATGTTACCTTTCATATTAAGTTTCCCACTGAATGCATTCCTAGCTAGAGATCTGCATTACAAGTTATTAAATGGCAGAATGCACAAAATATTACTCAGCTGAAACTTTCTATAGATATTCATGAAAAACGTAGCACAAGCCATGATGAATTACACTTGCTGCAGGTTGGGTAAACTGAACAGAGCACTAGGGATTGCACCGGTAAGATCATCGTTATCCATAAATCTGCATATCCAATGAGAAAAAATATCTGTACTGTAGCTTTAAATTTAATATTCACTTTGTTAATCCTCAAAACTCACATGCTATTCAGGGATGTCAACGTTGAAAACCATCCTGGTGCTGTCGAGCTTGCGAAGTCATTGTTACTTAGGTCCCTGCTTGGAGGGAAAAAAATTAGCAGCCAAAAAGAATCGTTAGCTTGAATGTGGTATATTTTTCTTACACATAATCTAACTGAGTTACACTAGTGAGATCTGGCACAGTCCCATTCAGTTTGTTGTTTGCCAAGCTCCTGCAAGAACCAAAGGAAAATTGGTAATGTCATTTTCAAGCACCATGAAATATCTATGGTGTTCATTAAAGATTAGTTACTTACAGTTCCATCAGGTTACTTAGGTTACCAATACTTTCAGGAACTGGACCGCTGAACTGGTTATGATCTAATCGGCTGGCATGGAATAAATATTGTAAGAATATTCAAATTCTGTACAAGACTGATGAAAAAAATGTTCGATCGGATACTTACATTATTTGAAGTGATGTGACTTGTCCAAGAGATGTTGGGATTGGTCCAGTAAAGTTGTTGTTGTCAAATATCCTGGCATTGGTTACAAAAAGCGGTGACGTACTGAGGTGACATAAATGAACAGAAAGTAGCTATTGCAAAAACAGAACACAGCTTACGCATGTACAAGGTTCATCTTGGCACTAAAAAGGCTTTCGCTCATTGGGCCTGTCAACTGGTTCTCACTGAAGTGGCTGTTCATTGCATGGATGCAACCATATGTGATTAGTACATTTATTTTTTATTCTAGAGTTAGTACAGCATTTGAGAGCTTACAAATGACCCGTATTGACGAGTTGATTCAACCCTGGAGAAACTGGAATTTGTCCTGATAGCTGATTCGCCGACATGTCCAACCAGAAAAGATTTGAAAGAAGGCCAATTGTTGGTGGAATTCCACCAGTGAATTTATTTGAGTTTAGTGCCCTGCACAAGGAAGTAATTAATTTAATTCACGTGATGAACTGAATATTGTCCATTATATTGGATATTTTCTTCCAAATATAAGTGATTTCTTACAGGAATTTGAGCTTTGATAAGTTGCCTATCTCACTTGGGATATTACCAGTGAAGCTGCATCCAAGCAGAATCCTGCGAAAACAAAGATATGTCAGCCTTCCCTGAGAAAACCAAGATTTGTGGTGTTTATCAGTATCATGAAATGTTATATCTTACAGAGTTGTGAGCTGTTTCAGGTTTCCAATGTCTGGAGTAAGTGAACCTCCGAGATTTAGGTTGTTAGACAGATCCCTGCATGCAATTTATGTCAGTAGCTTAGCATTTGTTTTCTCTGATCTTGATCTCTAAGGTAAACTGGTAGTTCTAGTTCTAGTTCTAGCATCTAGTTGACTGTAGTCCTATGTCTTATGATGGTTGTTTCTTGGGAAAATACTAAAGTATCATTGTTAGCAATTTAGTTATTTTTTCATACTGAGGACATTGGACTCACAGATATGTCAAAGCAGAGAGTTGGCCAATGGCGCTGCTTAATGTACCATGCAGGTTCATGCTTGGTAATCTCCTGCAAATACCAGGTTTCAGCAGTGTTTGATTGTTTGTTAATAAAAGAAGGTTACTTGAGCTCTCACACTTCTGTCACCCTCCCATTAGAACAGGAAATTCCATCCCAGGAGCTGCAGGGATCGGTTGAGCCTGTCCAGCTTTGTGGTCCATTCTGCCAGTTATTCATCAAAGCCTGAAGTGCAGCAACTGCAAAATTCATTTAGCTAACATTATTCGAGCATTTTTGCATTAACAACTCTAGTAGTTGGTCCTTTCACAGGCAGTCCTGCTGGTTCAGGGGGGAAAAAACTCTTCTAGTTAGATCTCTCAGTATCTCACTTCTATCTTGGGGGTCATAGTGTCCATGAATCTTACTCATTTTCAGATAATGTGAATCTCATTCATACCAAAGATATATATGCAAATATCACTCCAGATAATTCAAAGGGAAAGCTAAGTCTAGGAAGGATTGCACCGGCAAGAAAAAAAAAGTGTTTGGTGTAACACAAACTGACTTGTATCAAACAATCTACTTGTTTTGTTGAATAAAAATAATTCTAAAAAATAAGATTGACAAATTTGAAAATAAACTTAATTTTGATGTAACTTAATGCAGTTTATATATTTTCTGGTAGCAACTAGATATCGATTGTAATTAAAAAATTCTCACCTTATACTCCTGGTAGAACTAATCTAGCTCGACCTTTTTTTCAGGTCAACAGGCACTCTGTGAATAATTATATCCTAAAAAGAAGGCAGCATGCTTCCTATGTCCTGATGAAATGCAAAAACATCAAGGCTTACCATCTTGGGAGTTTGTCTGGCTGAAGCTTGGCCGGAGTCCTACCAGGAGCAAGAACAGAAGCAGCAGCCGCTGCATCACCACTGTGCCACGCCCTCCAGGCTAGGCCTCCACACAAATCAAAGTTGCACCAGACCACAGCTAACTCCAATGGCTGTCCTCGGAGAAGTCTATGCAATGAGCTTGCTAATGGACAAGCAAACAGCTACCAAATGGCGCCGCTCTCCTTTGAGGTTGGAACCAGGCAAAGAAAATAGCCTTTCAGGCAAAACAACCTTACATAACCAGATTCAGAAGAATCTCTCGTCAATTATTGCCTAGGCTGCTTACTGGGTCCAAGCAATGGATATGCTCATAGGAACATACGCACGCAAGGTTATGGGAGGCCTTAAACAAGTCTACGAAGAGCTTAGTTGAATTGTTCAAAATATGGTCTGATGAAAACGTTCCTCGTTAGTAGTGGGGGCAGTTGCTTGTTGCGGCTGGGGCCTCATCCGGGTAATACCTTAAAAATTGCTCCATTCTGAGCTTTGATCTAGTCACTTCTATTAATTACGAAAGTTAATACGGCCAGGAGTTGGAGTTTTGTGTCATGGGCCCACGGTTCAGAAACGTGTTGTGCTGCTCAACTGCTGTATTTTCCCCTTGTGCAGGTCAAGGCCAATGGAGCGGAGAACGAGATTTTCCTGTCCAAGTCATTGTCACCTGGCTGCCAGCCCTGCTGATGTGGATATGGCATCATGACATGGATATTATGTAAGTATGTTTTGAGTTCCTGTGAATGCACCCGTTGTTTGATCTTGAATCAGTTTTCCGTCCTCGAGAAATCTTTTTTTCCTTTCTGAAACGAAGAGAAATCTGATAAGTGATCTTCAGGTAAACTTTAACATGGCATCTTATTACGCAGGTTCCTCATGGACACTTGAAGCTTTGGAACGTATGCCAGTAAGAAATTATGGATTATTTTACTACTAGTGGAATCATTAGAAGGTCAGCAGTGCAGATGGTTCGTTGTGACCTGGCTGTAACACAAAAAACTATCCAACATGCTTAATTAAACATATTCGGCAGGGTCTGACTGCGTTGTTTTTTTGTTTTGATCTAGAGGGGAGGCGGAACCAGAGCAATGTTATATGTTCTTTGATAGAAAATGGGATCAGGGAGGCCAAGTTCTGGACGCATCTGCTCCAACTGCTTCCTCTTGTTGGGATCGCCGAAAGCTTTGCAAGGCAGATAAATTTTGATGCATGACTGCACCAGAAAATGCAACCGACGAGGCAGCTTGCACACAGAAGGGTCCTTCTGCCGTTCTGCGTGGAGCCAAAGCGTGGCCGGCAGGCTGATGCTTGCACTGGCCGATGGAAGATTTCTAGAGAGAAACGGCCCGGATTTTCGTCCGTTGTTTCAGTCCGTGGTTCGGGTTTTGGATTATGCTTGTTCGCCAATGCGCGTGTCGCATATGTTACCTTTGCAAACGGAGTTTGGCGCAGTCTACCAGTACCTTTTTTTTTTTTTTGTGGGTGATGCAATCGCAATGTGGTTGTGGGGACTGGTGAGAACGATGAACGGTCAAGGGGAAAGGCAGGCGGCATCTACTCGTTCTCAATTTAATTACTTCAATTCAATGATTTTTAGAACAAGTTTACTTTGATAGTTCGAACCGGTACAGCAAAAAGGCCGACTGATAGGCTACGATCTAGCACATGGATTGTGTGCGACGACAACTATGGCCAAGTCCATTACACTTCTGGACCAAGTCTAATTTGATGGACAGAGCTTGTCAAACTAAAAAGTGCTGATTGTGCACGACATTGCCCATGTCTTGGAAGAAGAAATAGCAACACGTCATATTATAGTTAAACTGAAATGGCCAGTGCCTACTGAACCGATGTCAAGGTTTTTTTTCTCTCTGATATAATCTGTGAGTTATGTATGATACTGCAATTCCCAGCAACCACATGAGAACGCATGCCCTGCACACAAGTATAATACTACCCAACTCGCACATTTCCTAACGAACTCAAAACCCATTGTTTGCAACCACACTGCACAGCGACGACCGACGACCTTACAGAGGTGGAAGCACGAAGCAACCGTGCAAGTGGGAGGAGATCACAAAAGAAATTCTGAGAAAATATTGTGCAAGTGGTATGATGATTAGGTGTTTTGACAGGAGAGATGTTCGCAAAAAAAAGAGGAGAAAATTTGAGAAGATAAAGGGCAAGTGGTATGAAGACTAGTGTTTTCGAGAGGTTCCATTCCGAAAACAATAACTCTCGTAGCAGATCGTTGATCGGCTCGGCTGATTGGAGTATAGTATAGGACCAGAGAACAAGTGTGAATTGCTTACGAGAGTTACGACTTGCGACCGTCTAGTTGAGCCGCCGGTCGCCATCTACCTGTAACGCGAGTCCCTCTCAAAAAAAAAAAAAAACTGTAACGTGAGTACGTGACACAGCAAAAGACACTATCCCTCAGGTCAAACGCCAACAACTCGCCTCGAGAAATCGATCGATAGATAGATTGCGGCCGCAAATTTTGGCAGACGCGCGCGCGCGCCCACGATCGATTTGAAGCACGGCGTGGCGCCAAATGGCGGACGGAGTCAAGCGCTGGGCACGCACGCACGCACGCACGGGCGACGCCAACGTCGACTCGACCGGGGAGCTTGTCAAAATGGCACGAGCTCGCCGCGGGGATGGAGCAAGCGACGCGACGCAACGCAAGCCGCCGCAGGCATTTTCTATCGGGTACGCCGCGTTTGGTAGGGGGTGTAAAAAATTTGCAGCGTAATAAATGCAGCTTTGACCACTAATTAGAGGTATTAAATAAAGTCAGTTTGCAAAACTACCTCCACAACCCCCCGTGTAAATCACGAGACGAATCTAATGAGGGCTTTGACCGCACGACTAGATGATGAGTACTGTAGCATTACTGTAGCAAATCATGGATTAATTAGGCTCGTTAGATTCGTCTCGAAAAGTTGTACTCATGTGTGAAAAGGTTTTGTAAATAGACTTCATTTAGTACTTCATGCATGCAAGATTCCTTAGAGGGAAAATTTTCGGCAGTGTTGTACTGTAGGTCACTATCGGTCGGGGGCGCTGTCGCTGTCAATTTCACCATCCAGTGGTTTCAGCCTTTCAGGAGATACGCTTCTCAGAGGAACCTCTCCAGTTTGTAAGAGCTGTGGTTGGCTGGTTGCCGATGATTTGTCTGGCATCATGGATTAATGGAAGTTTTCTGAGAGTTCAAAAAATGCACTGGATTCATTTTTGCAAAATACATGTACTTTCGTAGATATAAATGTACAAATAAATGTTTTTTTGGTTTTTTTAGAGTGCGCATACTCTGTTTGCCCTAAAATAAGCGTAATTTTATGGATCAAAACAATATATTACAGTAACACTCAAAATCGGACTACGTGGGCTGGGCTCTCTGTGACAAGGCCCATGGGCCAGGAGAAGGAAATGTATACCCCTCAAAAAAAAAGGAGAAGGAAACGTATTTGAAAAGGCGAAAAAGCCAACGTTCTCTCTCGTTCCTGGAGTCGACTGATGTTCTTCCGTTTCTCCGCCGCCGTCCAGAGATGGAAATTGGAGCGCGATGGAGCTTCTGGAGTGGTGGATGAGCAAGAGGGGGCGACCACCTCTTGACCTATTCCCACGGCCATGGCCTCAGCCGTGCCTTCCTCCTCCAGGTACGCCAACGCTTGCTACGAGCAATTGGTTAGATTGGACTTGTGAGCCTTCGCCTTGGGGAAATGGAATCGTTGATCCGAAAGTCGGGTGGTCGATTAGCCTCTTGTCCCATCTAATATGGCAACGGGATAAACTAAGCACAGCTTCCAATGGCACAACCATTTGACGAGAGGCATCGTCCCTGATTATTTTTGTACAAAGCAGAATTGCTAGGGTTTCAAGATTTATAGGAGAAGCATTATTACTAGTTACCAACTACCACTACTATGAGAAAACAAAGTACCATCCAAGATTGAGTCCGGCTGACATTTTAAAACAGGGAGAACATGATGAGAACTATGAAGATCATTGAACCCTGGGAGGAGCTGGTGCTTGCGCTGTTCTCTGAAGTCACAGGATTTGCTGACTGGTTGTTGGGGCATGAAACAGCACCACATATACCCAGGCCACCTTGCTGCTGTTGCTTGAGTTTGCAGATACTAGTGGCATCTAAGCATATAGGATTACCTGTTAATCTGGGGGAAAAAAGGTGGTGATTTAGAATGCATACCACTTAGCTACACAAGTGTCCAATCTTTTTTTAGAGAGAGAAAGATGTTTACATGAGGCTGATGTTGTATCCTGGGTCTACGTTAGCTTCGATGATTTGATTGTTCGTCAAATTAACCACACGCAGTAGTGGACTGATGTTACTTCTCATACTTAGTGCCCCATTGAGTGCATTGTTAGCTAGTGATCTGCAGTACAAGTCGCAATAAAAGGTCACATAATTTTTTTTGTGTATAGGTACGTTATTCAATAATCTGTTGCACGAGCCATGAAAAATTACACTTGCTGCAGCTGTGGGAAGCTGAAAAGAGCGCTAGGGATTGTCCCGGTCAGACCATCGTTATCCATAAATCTGTATATCCATACAGAGCATAAGCATTAGTTTTATTGTACCGTGGGTTACCAAATCGATTTCATATTCTCTTCAACACAACAAATCTTTTCATATTTACTTAAATAATCCTCAGAAAAAAAAACCTCACAAGGTATTCAGGGATGTCAACGTTGAGAACCATCCTGGTGCAGGTGAGCTTGTGAAGTTATTGTTGCTTAGGTCCCTGCTCAGATAAAGAAATAAAAGTAATTAACACCAGAAACATATCAGCAACCTGAACCTTTGATATACTTCTCGTACACATAATTTAGCTGAGTTGCATTGCTGAGATCTGGCACCATCCCAGTCAGTAGGTTGTTTGCTAGGTTCCTGCAATAGCCAAAAGATATTTGCAATTTAATTTGAAGCTCCATGCTATGATCATTTTGTTGTCATTAGTCACTTACAGTTCTGTCAGGTTGCGTAGGTTACCGAAACTTGTAGGAACCGGGCCACTGAACTGGTTCTCATCTAGCAGGCTAGCATTCAAAACTGTTTAATAGGGTATGAAATACTGATGCAAAATTGTTTTGACTGGTACTTACATCATTTGAAGTGTTTGGACAAGCCCAAGAGATTCTGGGATTGGCCCAGTAAATTTGTTGTTCTGAAAATACCTAATAATGGTAAATAAAGCAGTGAGATGGTACAGAGAGAGAGGAAATTAGTTAGTGTGAATGAAGAACACAGCTTACACGTGTATAAGGGTCATGTTGGCATTGAAAAGATTTTCGCTTATTGGACCTATCAACTGGTTCTCACCAAAGTGGCTGTCGATTGTATGGATGGACCAAATCATCAAACATACAGTAATTGGCAGATTTAAGCATCGCAAACATAAAAGTATATTCTAGAGGTGGTACAGCATTTTAGAACTCACAAATGCTTTGTGCCGACAAGTTGATCCAATCCTGGAGTTGAACTTGTTGAAACTGGGATTTGTCCTGACAGCTGATTTGCTGTCAAGTCCAGCAAGAAAAGATTTGAGAGATGGCCGAGTGTTGGTGGAATTCCACCAGTGAAATTATTTGAGTTTAGGGCCCTGCGCGAAAACAGTTAATTGATTTCATGTTATGTACAGGATAGTGTCCATTCAGGATTTCTGTCCAAGGTGGAGCCATGGAGGCAATTCTTACAGGAAGGTGAGCTGGGTTAGGTTTCCTATCTCTTTCGGAATATTGCCAGTGAAGCTGCATCCTTGCAAATTCCTGAGAAAACCAAGGAACATCAGCTTTTCCACTCTTCTATTTTTCTCTTTGATGCTCTTCAAACTCCTAAAAGATAATTCAGTGCTCTATATAGTGGAGTGCCATCTCTTACAGTGTTGTGAGCTGCTTCAAATTTCCTATGTTTGGAGTGAGTGGGCCACCGAGACTTGGGTTGTTAGACAGATCCCTGCATGCATATTATCTCAGTAGCCTAAACATATGTTTTCTCTGTTCATGTTCTCTAGATGAACTCATAGGTTGTAGCATCTCATTACTGTATCGTATATGTTACCCAGGTACTGAAGATTGATTGTTGGCTACAATAAAGTACTCACAGATGTGTCAAAGCAGAGAGCTGGTCGATTGCGCTGCTTAATGTGCCTTGCAGATTCATGCTTGGTAATTTCCTGCAAACACCAAGTTTCAGTTTCCGCGTACTGTTGTGTAGTTTTTCAGTAGAAAGGTTAATCGAGTACTCACACTTCTGTCACCCTCCCATCAGAACAGGAAATTCCATCCCATGAGGTACAGGGATCAGTTGGCCCTGTCCAGTTTTGTGGTGCATTCTGCCAATTCTTTGCCAATGCCTGGAGTGCCGCAACTGTAGGATTCATTAAGCTAACATTAAGTTGAGCAGTTTTGCATAAACAACGACACCTATCTTGGATCATAGTATGAAAGAATCTTATTGATATGAGAAGTACGTGTAAGTATCATTTTACAGAATTCAAAGAAACAAGGGTTGCTTCGTTGTACACTACCAGCAAGAAAAAAGCAGTACTGATATGGCAGCTTTTTTTCAGAGCAACAGCATCTCCGTTAGTGGATAAATTACCAAAAAGGGGGCACGGCATTTTTCTTGTAACCCGTTGAAATCCAGAAGGCTTACCATCTTGGGAGTTTGTTTGGCTGGAGCTTAGCCGGACACCTACCAAGAGCAGGGACAGAAGTAGGAGACGCTGCATTGTGCACTTCTGGGCCGGTCTCCAAGCTGATGTGCAGCCAGCACAGTTGAACTGGTGACTGATCAGAGGTAATGAAATGATTTGAAAGAACGTCCCGTATTCCTCTTTGTAGTAACTTAAGCATTGCTCCTTTTGAGCTTCCATCAGTCATTGTTTTATTTTCTTTTCTTTTCTTTTCTTTTTTTCAAAGGACATCGATTCAGTCATTGTCGTTCCTTAAACAAATTTAGTTGGGCCATGGGTTGGATTTTCGTGCGCTGAGCCCACTTGCTTTAATTGGCAGTTTGATTCAACTTGTTCAGCTAAGGGCCATAGGTGTATTCAGGCAGAGCCATCGCTACCAGTCCTGCTCATGCTCATGTGAATATGCCATCATGATAAGGATTAACATGTATGTTAGCTATGCTTTGAGGTCAGTTGAAAACATCTATTTGTTAGCCATGATTCAAAACTTTTTTATTCTTAAGAAATATTGTATATCCAATGCGTTCTAATTATTACCCCTATGCATCTTATTTGGCAGGTTTCCGAAAGACGCAGCAAGATTTGAAACCATGGCTGTATGAATCCACAGAGGATTCCCTTGACCCCCTTGTTTGGAATCTTTATAAAATCAGCATTGCAGATTTGCAAGCCAGGTTCGGTTTTGACCTGTAACCAAAAAAATGAAATCAATGGTCTTAAGTCTTAACTAAGCTTATTCGGCAGCAGAGACTAGCAAGCTACCTGTCCAACCAATGGGAAATTTTAGCTGGCCAGAAAGGCCTAGTTTTGGACGCACCTGGCCAAATTCTGTCTCTTGCTGACATTGCCGAAAGCTTCACAAGGCATTTCATTTGGCGCAACGATTCCAACAGAAAAATGCAGCCGTTGCAAGCCTTTTGCTTGGAGCCAAAAGTTTGCCGGCGGGCCGGCAGCAGACTGCAGGCCGAAGCTTGCAAGTGGCAGAGTTCAAGAGAAGAGCCCTGCAAATGGTAATACTAATACAGTACTTACAGTTGCAGGTCGGAGTAGTTCGGCTAATTGGACTGGCAAAAGTGTGATACGGTCGCTCCCATTTTGATTTTGTTGAGCAGGTCGCTATTTTGCTGGTCATGCATGACGGGCTCCTGTGGCGCGGTGCACGTGCTGACGTGACTTTCATGCTCGGGCTGCAGTTTTTGGCCGACGTGCCTGTTCTATGCGTTCGGATGCTAGTAACGCGTAGGACGAGCAGAGAGCAGCATGAAGTGATGCCAATTGGCGCACGCGGCTGACCCTGGCGCGCACGGTGTGTCGTTGAACTGATCCGGTGAAGTGGCACCGGAGAGAAATCGTCAGATGAAGTTGAGAGAATGAGAGAGAGATCGTCAGATGCTTTCAACCGGTCAAGAGGTTTTCCGGCGAACGGCCTTTGGTCCCTGTTGGCTGCTAGCTAATCAAGTGGACCACGGTCGGTTGATTTGAGCACCCAGAAAGAAATCCTCAGATGCTAAATAGTAATGTTCTTGCGAAAATGGGAAAAAAGGAAATAGTTGTTTGGCCAGGCCTGCTCGGGCATTCCATTTGGTCCAGCAGCAGTCCAGCCCAAGTGCAATGAAGCAAGGAGCTCGTCGAGAAGTAAGCCCAAAGCATGACAAGGAGAGCCTTTGCGTTTCCAGAATTTTTTTTTTTACGATTTTGAAAAAACGGTGTCCGGATGACAACCGCCGACGCGCGGTGCTACAGTAACCACGCAGCACTGTAGCGATTTACCGCCGTTTTATTCGGCGGTACATCTCTCCCCGTCAAAAAAATCATAATTTTTCCATATGAACTTGAATGGAGCTAAAATTTATATGAAAATTGTAGATCCCGATGAGATCTACAACTTTATAGTTCAAACTTTTTTCATTTGAAATCATCTTCATGTTCAAATAATCCACGCAATGCTCAGATCTAATGAACCAGAAGAATTTTCCTTCTCTGGATATCACATCTTCAAAAAATTATAACTTTTTCATATGAATTCGGTTGGAGATAAGCTTCATACGAAAATTGTAGAGCTCGATGAGATATACAACTTTGTTGTTCAAACTTTTTTCATTGCGAATTATTTGGTGCTCAAATAATCGAGACAATGTTCATATCTAAAATTCAAATTTTAGATCTGAGCATTGCGTGGATTATTTGAACATAAAGATGATTTCAAATAAAAAAAGTTTGAACTATAAAGTTGTAAATCTCGTCGAGATCTACAATTTTCATATAAATTTTACCTCCATTCAAGATCATATAAAAAAAGTTATGATTTTTTTTAACAGGAGAGGGAGTACAGCCGAACGAAACGGCGGTGTCACTACAGTGCCGCGTGGTTACTGTAGCACCACCCGGTACTGTAGATTACCGTCGTTTCATTCGGCGGTTTTTCTATCCCCTGTTTGATATGACGGTTTTGGCCTTGCCGCCGTATCATATGGCAACCGCCGTTTCAATCGGCGGTTGGGTGACAGATTTACAAAATCTGTCATCCAGACATCGTTTTTGCAAAATTGTAAAAAAAAATAAAAATAAAAAAAAAATCGCGTTTCCATCTCTTGTCAGTCATATATACAACACTTTTGTCTTCTCTTGCAGTGCGTTTCCCAAAAAAAATGGGGTAAAAACCTGAAGAGTGGATGGTGGAGGCTTTTTAACGTTATGGGCTTGTTTAAATTTGGTGAAAAACTTTGCGAAATTTACTATAGCAATTTTAAATCGAAGATTAAGAGAACTAAACGTGATCTAAATATAAAAATAATTACACAGATGGATGGAAAATCACGAGATAAATCTATTAAACCTAATTAATCTGTCGTTAGAGATTGTTTACTGTGGCACGACATTGTCTAATCACGGCCTAATTAGGTTTAATAAATTCGACTCATAATTCCACCCAAAGGTTATGAAATGGGTTTTGTCAGTTATCCACATTTAATACTTCTAATTAGTATCAAGTATTCAAATTTCAAATTTACTGTAGCAATGAAAAAAATTGACGAACTAAACAGAACCTATATTTTAGATTGCTATATGACTATGAGGCGGACGGTGTTATTCCTTTATGGTGAACTCGGATAAAACCATCGTCTAAGTACCCCGACGTCTTCCCAAAAATCCAAGTACCCCGATGGTCCGATCGATCATGTGAAGCATCGACTCACGTGAACACGCACGGCATCCGCACAGCTTGTAGACGCTATCGTGTCGCCATCGTCGGAATACCGCTACACCATCGGCGGCGACAGCGCGCGTTTCACGGGAGGCCACGGCCATAAATGACGAACAGTGGTACCATCAGTTGCGCCTAGTGCAAGAAGCGCTAATTGGCCCGTGTGGGACAAATCCGTTTCGTACTCCGTACGGCGTAAAGGCTTCAACTACGACCTTCAATATGTGGGGCCCAAACCACGTGTTTACCGGAGAGAGAGAGAGAGGGAGAGAGAGAGTCGTGCATCGTTTGGTGGCGTCCTTCGAACCGTGCATGTGGCAAGGGAACGGTGGTTGCGCTCAAACAACACCAGCAATTTCTTCGCTCTGCAACGACCTTTGTTTCATGTTTAGGGTAAGTACATTGGTGTCGTCTAGTAGGCTGTCTTATATATTGACATGTAATCTTGAGACAGCTAAACAAGCAACTTATACAATAGTTTGTCTTATAAGTTGTCTCATAGTAATTAATAACTTCTTAATTTGTGCATTTAAAAATAAATATTTGTGAGTTGCATGGCAACAAGAACACATACAATGGTGATTAAGTGGTCTCGTAGTCCTAATTTTTAGCTTTGAGGTGATTGCTTCGCGAAACAACCGCCTTATTCTCTCATCTCCCTCTCTCTCTTCCAAATCATCAAAAATCTTATGTGGAACTGCACGAGACAACCTATGAGACCGTCTAGATGTAGCAATGTGCTTGCCATTAGGATTCCCAAGCGTATTTCAAAACAGAATCCCAAATCAATGATATTGTACGATTTCGTGGCACAGAATTATTCCTAACCACTCCCATCACAAACCATCTGCGGCCTTGTTTAGATCGGCAAGTTTCCGGTAAGTTTTCAAGTTTCCACCGTGGGATTCAAGAGTTGAGGCAAGATTTGGAGTCTCCCATTTGGTGTGACCGGATTCCCCTCCGTTCTAGGGCTGTAGCAACTCATCCACCATGTCGGGAGGTACTCAAATCAAGTTTTTTTGCCCGATCTATTTTCCTAGAAGTCTCCTCTCGGATTCCCTGGTAGAACATCATGTTTTAGGCCCTAGAATCATCTCAGTGCAAGAAATTAGTGTTTCCTTGGTGGCATTGTTGGGGGCCATGACCTAGGGTTTCTGGGCAGAAACCGGTGGCACCGGTTTGTGCACAGACACCCTGGTCATTGGTTTTAATCAGTTCAAAAAATCTCTAAATCAATTTCCATCTAGACTTAGTGTCTCAGAGATGTGTTTTCTTCATGTACTTGTCACAGATCCAAGCAAATACATCCCTTATCAAAGGAAGCCCTTGCGTTCAAAGAATGCTCAATTCGAGTTTCGGACAAGAGATGTTGGAAGCAGTGAGCAAGATATCCAACCAGCTGAACCAGCACAACCTAGAAGATCCACGAGGACAGCAGGGAGAGTGAGGCTTCCTAGGGGAGATGTTCGCATTGAGGATTCAGAGGCCGAGGACACCTCTAGTGATGATGATGAGGTGAGTCCATATGAGAGGGATGCCACTCCTACAGAGTCTATTGCAGCAGACTCTCCCTCAGCTAGTCAGCGCAAAAGAAAGGGCAAATCCATTCGCACACATAGCCATGAGCATAGTCAGGGGACAGGCAGTGGTGGCAGAAGTGGCAGTGGTAATGGTGATGATGAGGAGGATATCATTTCAGCATTTGGGCCAATGCCATCTCATAGTGCTCCTCCCACACATGTTAGTGATGTGACTTTTAGAGCTCATATGGCGCCTCCAAACCGCGCCAAGGTCAACTATAAGGTGAAGGGCATGACAGAGAAGGCCAGAATTGAAAGGGCTAAGAATTCTAAGGAAGTAAGTGGGAAACATCTTGATTACAGGTTTGGCACAGCTTTTCACCAGGACTTCTATGAGAGTGCCATCCTTACAAAGGATGTTCCTATTGCTCAGGCTCAATACATTGATTGGAAGTTCATGAGGGCCTTCAAGGATCCTAGAATTGATGAAATCATTAGGGAATGCAAGAGGAAGAATATATACAAGATCATGAGCTTTGCCAAGTCATGGAATAGTGAGGTAATTGCATAATTCTATGCCACAAGTTATTTCACATCTAGAAATGATGAAAGGATTGTGCATTGGATGACAGAGGGCAATTGGTATGAAGTGACCTACACTCAGTTTACCTCACTTTTGGGCTTTGATGGAGAGGATGATAAGAGAGTTCATATTCATAATGCTGCATATATGGATAAGAAGGATATGAAATACATGTATTTACCAGGACAGGAGGGTTACTTTGGGAGAGTTAATGGCATGCTACCCTACTATGCATATCTCAACCGCATGTTTAGGAAGACACTTGCTCCTAGGGAAGGTGATCAAAGCAACATATCTTTCTATCTTCGTGATTTGTTAAGGTATATGACACCTAGTGAGCCGGAGTTTAGTGTGGTGGAATTTATTTGGGAAGAAATGAAGTCTATTGCTGGATCTCCACAAAAGAGCTGTGGGTATGCTCCTTATCTCATGCATGTTATTGAGGCCGTGACTAATTGCACATTTGATTATGATCATGAGATTGAGCCCTTTCACATGAAGAATGATATCAAAGGTCCGTCCCTAGCCCAAGCGGCAAGCATGGAGGCCAATATAGAGGGTGGAGATGCACCCCAAGATGCTCCTACAACTGCTGCCCCTTCTATGGCAGCAAGAGAGGCGTCCCGTAGTGGGCATGGACGTGGGCAAAGAGATGTGCACAAGCCCCCTTCACCTCTCAGAAAATTGTTCAACTTTATGTGTGGGTCTTGTATGAGCACAAATGCAATTGCTCACAAGAAAAGGCAAAGGAGGAAGAGGGACTCGAGGATGATCAGGCAGATGTATGAGGATCCTTCCAATAGGCCTCCTATTCCCCGTACAGAGTCTGATGATGAGGAAAGTGAACCAGAGGGATTTGATCAAATTTGGACTAGATCTCAAGAGGTGGATCCGGTGACTCAAAAGGATTATTGGGATCGATCCATAGGTGACTCATACTATAATCCATCCTATGGAGGCATGCAAAGTGGTGGGGCTTCTTTTTCTGAGGTGCCATTTGTGGGCACTCAAGGCAAGGTGGTTCTTCTAGTATGCCACAGATTGATCCTTATGCAGTTGGGGGTTCAGGATCTGCTCAAGGTGACATTTTTGGAGGGATTTTTGGCCATGTCAATCCATATGTTGGTACATTTCCTCCAACTCAATTTGCACCTCAACCTCCACTTATTCCTCCAACTCAAGACCAAGGACAAGATGATGATGGGAAAAATGATGAGTAGGGACAGCAGGAGATCCCCCAGGACCTTTGTTGGTGATGGATGACAAAGGGGGAGAAATTGGAGCGATTAAAGGCTGTTGTTCTGTTTCCGTCTGCTGGCTGTCTGGCAAAACCGGTGGCACCGGTTTTGGCTGTTGTATGCAACAGGCCACTTTATAATAAATTCAAATCTATCTTAGCTCGTTTGGACTTGAGAACCTTTGTAATGAGTGCTATTCTGTGTGTTGAACTCATTTATGTGTGTGGGAATTTCTGGTTGGGCCGGAATTTCTGGCCTAGAAGTTCCGGTAGCTTCGGTTTGGGGCCGGAATTTCTGATCCGTTGTGTCGGAAATTCCGAGTCGCTTTGTTTGGTGACTGTTCGTGCTGTCCAGTGGATTTTCGGTGGCACCGGTTTTGGTCTGGGAAGCACTGTTTTTTGTTTTATTAATTAAGTGCTGCATGCATCACGTATTAATTGTTCACACACATGTTTTGCACCCCACGGATGTTGAGATTTAGGAGGAGCTCCACGTTTTCTTGAAAGTGTGCAAATTGGCATTTTAGGCCAAATCATTGAATTTCATTCAAAGCACATGTTGAGGGGGAGCTCAAACTAAATCTGAACATTCAAAAGCTTTATTGATATATCTATTGTGAGCTTTAATCGAATTGTCATCAATCACCAAAAAGGGAGAGATTGAAAGTGCATCTAGGCTCCCTTGTGGGTTTTGGTGAATTGAATGACAAAATGATTAAAGGACTAACGTGTTTGTTAAAGATTATGAGCAGGAATTTTGTTGTATATTGACGATTCACTATTGGTCATTGGTTGAATCCAATGTGGATGGCTCATGTTGACATGAATAAATAAGTGGTTACTCCCATTATATGTGAATATGGAAGATGACAAGCTATGGTGCAATAAAGAAAGAGACATAATGACATGTGTGATGTATTGGTCTCTGAATTGATAAAAGCTTGTTTGTTTTTGATATGGGATATCTTAGATCATGGCGGACAAAAATATTGTATAATGCAAGTTTGGTTGAATGGATAAGAGACATGGTGATATGGCTCATTCTTGGTCTATATTTAAGGAATGACTTGCAAACAAGACATGATGACTTTGGTACAAATGAAAGATCAAAGTAAAGTGGATATATTGCATATCAAGAAATGGTGTTCATTGATGATACACACTAATGTGAAGCTATATGCGATGCAAGGATGAAGAGGTGAAGTTCGGGACAGTGTTTCTAGGGACTAAGCAATGTATGATCAAGTTGCGGACTTGAGTCATGTATCTTTGCTAGGGTGACGAAACTTTCTTTGGATTTCAACTTGATGAATCTTGGTCACACATGGTGTTCATATTGGGAAGTATCAATCTTTCTAGAAGTAAGTTGTGAAAAGGTGAATTGAACTAGAAGTGGATTTCATTCAAAGACAACGGTTCAAGTCACTAGCTCAAGGTTGAAGTGCTCAATTCAAGACAAGGTTGGATGCAACTCTCAAGTGAATATATTGAAGAAGTATGGCATGACTCAAAGTGAAGAAGCTCAAGAGCATCATTTGTATTTATATTTGATCTTGAGTTTAGGTACGCCGTACTATCAAGAGGGATGCATCACAAGAAGCATTGAAATTGTCTAAGTGCTCAAGTAACCCATGTGAGTTGTTGAGAGACACAAAACCCTCACTTACACTGCTATAGGTTTTGCCAGGGCAAAACCGGTGGCACCGGTTTGGGAAACCGGTGGCACCGGTTTTGTGTCAGAAAGTACAAACGGCTAGTTGGTTTGAATTTTCGGTGGCACCGGTTTTAGGAACCGGTGGCACCGGTTTTCACTGAGTCTGTAACGGCTAGTTTTTGGGGAGTGGGGTATTTATACCCGACGACCTCCCCATTGCTTTGCTGCTGTTCCTGAGGTTGCTATATTGCTTCCCTGCTCTTCCTTGCCAAGCAAAAGTCATATTTGCTCTCCCCAACCCCTCTTTGTGAGGTAGCTTGCAGTTGTGATATCCTTTGTGTTGGGTAGTAGAGAGAGTAGCCATTGTGTGAAGTTTGAGAGCACCAAAAGCACCTTGGGCACTGTTGGACTTCATCAAGCTATTGTGATTCATTTGTTACTCTTGGAGCTTCGCTCCTAGACGGCTAAGTGTTGCCCGTGAGCTACCAAGGTGTGGTGAGCTGCGGGAAGTTTGTACAGGTCGTGCTTCGCCTCCGAAAGGGAAGAAGCAAGCTAGTGGAAGGAGGAAATAGCTTGACCCAGTGTGGTCGTATAAGCTTCCTCAACGGAGAGTAGGATTCACCGTGCCTTGGTGGCTGCGTGGTGCAAACGGTGAATCCGAACTTCAAGAGGAGTTAGCTTGCGCACAACTCAATGCTTGTGTTACTGACTTCTTGCGAAGATGTGTTTGTAAAGCTGTATGGGATATCATCTCTAACGAGAAAGAAATTCGGAAAGATGCACATCACATGTGGACCCTCATCACGGATACATATGAAGATATAGAAAGTGATGATGAAGAGCAAGAAGACATGGAGTCACTAGAGGAGTGCTCAACATCACCTATGTGCTATGAGCCTCAAGTGACATCATCCAAGGAGCAAGAGGACCACGAGACTGCACTCACTGGTTCTGCTCAGGCAGAACCGGTGGCACCGGTTTTGGCCAGGAGCAAACTGATGAGCCTTCCTCGAGTGAAAATTCGGCGACGCATCAGCACAGTGAGGTATCTACCGCTCCCATTCATTCCTCTTTGAATGCTGACGTTTCTTACTGTCTTATAGCTGAAAGCAAAGAGGAGGTCAAGGAGTCAAATGAATCCTTGACCAATTCATTGAAGAAAGAAAATCAAAGGCTCAAGTATCAGCTTGAGATGCTCTCTAGTAAGTATGTAAACTTGCAGGTTACTCATAAGGAACTAGAGTGCTCCTATGAGAAGCTTGTAGATTCACACACAATCCTTGAAGTGATATTTAGAAAGATATTCCAATCATCATCTCCAAGTTTGGTTTGATTCCGAGCTCTCTAGCATTCTCAATTTATCTGGGGGTTCACTGCTCGGGCAAAACCGGTGGAACCGGTTTTGCAAAACCGGTGGTACCGGTTTTGGTGGCAGTGTCTCATATCCGCTGCGTTAGGCGTGCTATTCTTTTATTTGGAGATTCTAAAGATCCTTTTAGAAGTTCATTTACTGAATTTCTAAAAGTGATATTTAGAATACCCAATTGTTGCTAATAAATTTGTTTTAAGCGGCAACTTTTTCAGGTCTCGCGTATTCACCCCCCTCTAGGCGACATCAAGGTCCTTTCACTCTTGCAGTGCGTTTCCCAAAAAAATGGGAAAAAAACCTGAAGAGTGAATAGTGGCCTGTTTAAATTCGGTGAAAAACTTTGCGAAATTTACTATAGCAATTTTAAATCAAAAATTAAGAGAACTAAACATGATCTAAATATAAAACTAATTACACAGATGGACCGGAAATCGCGAGATAAATCTATTAAACCTAATTAATCTGTCGTTAGAGATTGTTTACTGTGGCACGATATTGTCTAATCACAGCCTAATTAGGTTTAATAAATTTGACTCATAATTCCACCCAAAGGTTATGAAATGGGTTTTGTCAGTTATCCACATTTAATACTCCTAATTAGTATCAAGCATTCAAATTTCAAATTTACTGTAGCGATGAAAAAAAAAATTGGTGAACTAAACAGAACCTATATTTTAGATTGCTATATGACTATGAGGCGGACGGTGTTATTCCTTTATGGTGACCTCGGATAAAACCATCGTCTAAGTACCCCGACGTCTTCCCAAAAATCCAAGTACCCCGATGGTCCGATCGATCATGTGAAGCATCGACTCACGTGAACACGCACGGCATCCGCACAGCTTGTAGACGCTATCGTGTCGCCATCGTCGGAATACCGCTACACCATCGGCGGCGACAGCGCGCGTTTCACGGGAGGCCACGGCCATGAATGACGAACAGTGGTACCATCAGTTGCGCCTAGTGCAAGAAGCGCTAATTGGCCCGTGTGGGACAAATCCGTTTCGTACTCCGTACGGCGTAAAGGCTTCAACTACGACCTTCAATATGTGGGAATTTTTTTTAATTTGGTATTTTGT
>CM014274.1:12901409-12968033 GCA_004135705.1 Alloteropsis semialata
CGTTGTGTCGGAAATTCCGAGTCGCTTTGTTTGGTGACTGTTCGTGCTGTCCAGTGGATTTCCGGTGGCACTGGTTTTTCAAAACCGGTGGCACCGGTTTTGGTCTGGGAAGCACTGTTTTTTGTTTTATTAATTAAGTGCTGCATGCATCACGTATTAATTGTTCACACACATGTTTTGCACCCCACGGATGTTGAGATTTAGGAGGAGCTCCATGTTTTCTTGAAAGTGTGCAAATTGGCATTTTAGGCCAAATCATTGAATTTCATTCAAAGCACATGTTGAGGGGGAGCTCAAACTAAATCTGAACATTCAAAAGCTTTATTGATATATCTATTGTGAGCTTTAATCGAATTGTCATCAATCACCAAAAAGGGGAGATTGAAAGTGCATCTAGGCTCCCTTGTGGGTTTTGGTGAATTGAATGACAAAACGATTAAAGGACTAACGTGTTTGTTAAAGATTATGAGCAGGAATTTTGTTGTATATTGACGATTCACTATTGGTCATTGGTTGAATCCAATGTGGATGGCTCATGTTGACATGAATAAATAAGTGGTTACTCCCATTATATGTGAATATGGAAGATGACAAGCTATGGTGCAATAAAGAAAGAGACATAATGACATGTGTGATGTATTGGTCTCTGAATTGATAAAAGCTTGTTTGTTTTTGATATGGGATATCTTAGATCATGGCGGACAAAAATATTGTATAATGCAAGTTTGGTTGAATGGATAAGAGACATGGTGATATGGCTCATTCTTGGTCTATATTTAAGGAATAACTTGCAAACAAGACATGATGACTTTGATACAAATGAAAGATCAAAGTAAAGTGGATATATTGCATATCAAGAAATGGTGTTCATTGATGATACACACTAATGTGAAGCTATATGCGATGCAAGGATGAAGAGGTGAAGTTCGGGACAGTGTTTGTAGGGACTAAGCAATGTGTGATCAAGTTGCGGACTTGAGTCATGTATCTTTGCTAGGGTGACGAAACTTCCTTTGAATTTCAACTTGATGAATCTTGGTCACACATGGTGTTCATATTGGGAAGTATCAATCTTTCTAGAAGTAAGTTGTGAAAAGGTGAATTGAACTAAAAGTGGATTTCATTCAAAGACAACGGTTCAAGTCACTAGCTCAAGGTTGAAGTGCTCAATTCAAGACAAGGTTGGATGCAACTCTCAAGTGAATATATTGAAGAAGTATGGCATGACTCAAAGTGAAGAAGCTCAAGAGCATCATTTGTATTTATATTTGATCTTGAGTTTAGATACGCCGTACTATCAAGAGGGATGCATCACAAGAAGCCTTGAAATTGTCTAAGTGCTCAAGTAACCCATGTGAGTTGTTGAGAGACACAAAACCCTCACTTACACTGCTATAGGTTTGCCAGGGCAAAACCGGTTTTGGAAAACCGGTGGCACCGGTTTTGTGTCAGAAAGTACAAACGGCTAGTTGGTTTGAATTTTCGGTGGCACCGGTTTTAGGAACCGGTGGCACCGGTTTTCACTGAGTCTGTAACGGCTAGTTTTTGGGGAGTGGGGTATTTATACCCCACAACCTCCCCATTGTTTTGCTGTTGTTCCTAAGGTTGCTATAGTGCTTCCCTGCTCTTTCTTGCCAAGCAAAAGCCATATTTGCTCTCCCCAACCCCTCTTTGTGAGGTAGCTTGCAGTTGTGATATCCTTTGTGTTGGGTAGTAGAGAGAGCAGCCATTGTGTGAAGTTTGAGAGCACCAAAAGCACCTTGAGCACTGTTGGACTTCATCAAGCTATTGTGATTCATTTGTTACTCTTGGAGCTTCGCTCCTAGACGGCTAAGTGTTGCCCGTGAGCTACCAAGGTGTGGTGAGCTGCGGGAAGTTTGTGCAGGTCGTGCTTCGCCTCCGAAAGGGAAGAAGCAAGCTAGTGGAAGGAGGAAATAGCTTGACCCAGTGTGGTCGTATAAGCTTCCTCAACGGAGAGTAGGATTCACCGTGCCTTGGTGGCTGCGTGGTGCAAACGGTGAATCCGAACTTTGGGAAACAAATCTTGTGTCTCTCGGCTGGTTTGAGCTTCATTGTGCTTATATTTGATTATTGGTGAAATTGCTCGATTTTGTTGTATATGTGTTTTTGAGTGCAGGGACTTGGAGATATTCCTTAGAAAGATATTCCAATCATCATCTCCAAGTTTGGTTTGATTCCGAGCTCTCTAGCATTCTCAATTTATCTGGGGGTTCACTGATCGGGCAAAACCGGTGGAACCGGTTTTGCAAAATCGGTGGTACCGGTTTTGGTGGCAGTGTCTCATATCCGCTGCGTTAGGCGTGCTATTCTTTTATTTGGAGATTCTAAAGATCCTTTTAGAAGTTCATTTACTGAATTTCTAAAAGTGATATTTAGAATACCCAATTGTTGCTAATAAATTTGTTTTAAGCGGCAACTTTTTCAGGTCTCGCCTATTCACCTCCTCCTCTAGGTGACATCAAGGTCCTTTCAATTTGTATCAGAGCTTGGCTTCACATCTAAGCTTAACCGCCGTGAAGAAAAGATGTCGATCGAGGTAAACTTTGAGCCTCTCAAGCTTGACGGCTCAAACTATGTGTCGTGGGTTGGTAATGTTCATAATGCTCTTAGAAATTTAGATCCTGTAGTTGAACATATTTTAGTTGCTAGCATTCTACCTCCTAAGTTTGACTACGACAACATTGGTCGGTCAAATCTCACTCAAGAGGAGTTAGCTTGCGCGCAACTCAATGCTTGTGTTACTGACTTCTTGCGAAGATGTGTTTGTAAAGCTGTATGGGATATCATCTCTAACGAGAAAGAAATTCGGAAAGATGCACATCACATGTGGACCCTCATCACGGATACATATGAAGATATAGAAAGTGATGATGAAGAGCAAGAGCCTGTTCGGCTGATCCCATAAACAGTGCTGGCTGATTTTTTTCGGTTTATTTCCTCTCATACAATACTATTCATTCTACCAGCCGAGCACTATTCATTCTACCAGCCGAACAGGCTCCAAGAAGACATGGAGTCACTAGAGGAGTGCTCAACATCACCTATGTGCTATGAGCCTCAAGTGAAATCATCCAAGGAGCAAGAGGACCACGAGACTACACTCACTGCCGGTGGCGCCGGTTTTGGCCAGGAGCAAACTGATGAGCCTTCCTCGAGTGAAAATTCGGCGACGCATCAGCACAGTGAGGTATCTACCGCTCCCATTCATTCCTCTTTGAATGCTGACGTTTCTTACTGTCTTATAGCTGAAAGCAAAGAGGAGGTCAAGGAGTCAAATGAATCCTTGACCAATTCATTGAAGGAAGAAAATCAAAGGCTCAAGGATCAGCTTGAGATGCTCTCTAGTAAGTATGTAAACTTGCAGGTTACTCATAAGGAACTAGAGTGCTCCTATGAGAAGCTTATAGATTCACACACAATCCTTGAAGTGATATTTAGAAAGATATTCCTTAGAAAGATATTCCAATCATCATCTCCAAGTTTGGTTTGATTCCGAGCTCTCTAGCATTCTCAATTTATCTGGGGGTTCACTGCTCGGGCAAAACCGGTGGTACCGGTTTTGGTGGCAGTGTCTCATATCCGCTGCGTTAGGCGTGCTATTCTTTTATTTGGAGATTCTAAAGATCCTTTTAGAAGTTCATTTACTGAATTTCTAAAAGTGATATTTAGAATACCCAATTGTTGCTAATAAATTTGTTTTAAGCGGCAACTTTTTCAGGTCTCGCGTATTCACCCCCCTCTAGGCGACATCAAGGTCCTTTCACTCTTGCAGTGCGTTTCCCAAAAAAATGGGAAAAAACCTGAAGAGTGAATAGTGGCCTGTTTAAATTCGGTGAAAAACTTTACGAAATTTACTATAGCAATTTTAAATCGAAGATTAAGAGAACTAAACATGATCTAAATATAAAACTAATTACACAGATGGACCGGAAATCGCGAGATAAATCTATTAAACCTAATTAATCTGTCGTTAGAGATTGTTTACTGTGGCACGATATTGTCTAATCACGGCCTAATTAGGTTTAATAAATTTGACTCATAATTCCATCCAAAGGTTATGAAATGGGTTTTGTCAGTTATCCACATTTAATACTCCTAATTAGTATCAAGCATTTAAATTTCAAATTTACTGTAGCGATGAAAAAATTTGGTGAACTAAACAGAACCTATATTTTAGATTGCTATATGACTATGAGGCGGACGGTGTTATTCCTTTATGGTGACCTCGGATAAAACCATCGTCTAAGTACCCCGACGTCTTCCCAAAAATCCAAGTACCCCGATGGTCCGATCGATCATGTGAAGCATCGACTCACGTGAACACGCACGGCATCCGCACAGCTTGTAGACGCTATCGTGTCGCCATCGTCGGAATACCGCTACACCATCGGCGGCGACAGCGCGCGTTTCACGGGAGGCCACGGCCATAAATGACGAACAGTGGTACCATCAGTTGCGCCTAGTGCAAGAAGCGCTAATTGGCCCGTGTGGGACAAATCCGTTTCGTACTCCGAACGGCGTAAAGGCTTCAACTACGACCTTCAATATGTGGGGCCCAAACCACGTGTTTACCGGAGAGAGAGAGAGAGGGAGAGAGAGAGTCGTGCATCGTTTGGTGGCGTCCTTCGAACCGTGCATGTGGCAAGGGAACGGTGGTTGCGCTCAAACAACACCAGCAATTTCTTCGCTCTGCAACGACCTTTGTTTCATGTTTAGGGTAAGTACATTGGTGTCGTCTAGTAGGCTGTCTTATATATTGACATGTAATCTTGAGACAGCTAAACAAGCAACTTATACAATAGTTTGTCTTATAAGTTGTCTCATAGTAATTAATAACTTCTTAATTTGTGCATTTAAAAATAAATATTTGTGAGTTGCATGGCAACAAGAACACATACAATGGTGATTAAGTGGTCTCGTAGTCCTAATTTTTAGCTTTGAGGTGATTGCTTCGCGAAACAACCGCCTTATTCTCTCATCTCCCTCTCTCTCTTCCAAATCATCAAAAATCTTATGTGGAACTGCACGAGACAACCTATGAGACCGTCTAGATGTAGCAATGTGCTTGCCATTAGGATTCCCAAGCGTATTTCAAAACAGAATCCCAAATCAATGATATTGTACGATTTCGTGGCACAGAATTATTCCTAACCACTCCCATCACAAACCATCTGCGGCCTTGTTTAGATCGGCAAGTTTCCGGTAAGTTTTCACTATTCATCCATCACATCGAATGTTAGTACACTAATTAGAGATATTAAACATGGATTAATGACAAAACTTATTACATAACCTCCGGGTAAATTCGCGAGATGAATCTATTGAGTCTAATTAGGCCATGATTAGACAACGTCGTGCTACAGTAAACAACCTCTAATAACGAATTAATTAGGCTTAATAGATTCAAAATTCAATTTTCAGACGAGTTATGTAATTAGTTTTTTATCTATACTATAAAGAGTGAGAGATATATTATACTATAAAGTGGGAGATTTGATGTCAAATCCTACACAACAATAAACCTACCCTCACCTCACAAATCATCTTTTTGGGCCCACCTAGCAGATAGGACGAAGACCAAAAGGGAGGGGGGAGAACCATCTCGGCGTGGTTTCCCCGTTAAAAACAGCGATCTTACTCCGATTTTTTGTCACCGAGGGCGAGGAGCGTACCCGCTCGGGCCCACCCCTCGCCCGCCTGCTGTCCTACCGTTCCCGTCAATCACGCAGCTCATTTGCCTCTCTTTTTCTTCCTCCCGAAGTCCCGATCCGCCGCCTCCATCCCCGCTTCCTGATCCACCGCCCCCGCCTCCTCATTTTGCGCGGAAGCGGGCATAAAGCTGGGAGGAGATGGCAGAGCTCCCAGCTTATCGCGAGGGGCGTCATCGTCTTGCCCCTCCACCCTCCCACACGCCGGTCCTCAGGTACGTCGCGTTGCGAGCTGCGGCGAGTGAAGGCCAGGGGTGAGGTGCGGCGGTGCGGAAGCCAGGGCACCCAAGGCGGCGGAGACCTGGGCGGCGGCACGGAGTGGAGGCAGCGACCACACCGAGCGGCGGCGATCTGCTCCGCCGGCAAGGCAACGCCAGCGAGCCACCTCCCCCACGGCGCCCCCCCTCTACACGAGTAGATTTCGGGCAGTGCGGGGTGGATTCGGGATAGGGGAGTATGACCCTTCACTCACCGGCGGCGCTCCCTTGGATCGAGTAGCGGCGAGTGGCGGCGGCCCACCGACGGTAAAACAAAACCTCAATCCCCGTCGCTCTTTCAGCTCGTGGTTCGCTTCCTGCTTTCTTCTTGCTCTAAAGAAAATTCTTCCAATCTGGTGATGAATTCACAAATCAAACCATGGAGAAGAGCATACATCTACGGTGCATCTAAGCAAATCGAGTCATGAGCAGGGGGGACAGGGCGCGCGCGACCTACTCCAGTGACGAAACGAGCACAAAGGACAGCGAGCGGCCGTCCCAGTAGATGCATCCGTCAGAAGCCGCCCACGCTTCTCGGAGGCCACTCGCCGAGGCCAACATGATGACAGACCTGAGTGCTGCCCTCACATCTCCACAACAAGGAGCAGATCGAGGTGAGTGTCAACATTCCCTGTTTTGAATTGCATTCAATTATTCACCCAATGACCTAATTATCCAAATTGATTGTTCACGGCCTAGCGCTTCCATTTGCATCCAAAACTTCTTGGGGCCACAGCCGTGAAGACAACTCCGACAGGAAGAAGTCAATGTGCATCCGCCACCCCTTTTCCCTTTTCTCACTGTGCATCCGATTTTCTATTTTGGTTCGTTGTGTGCAGTTTGCGATGGCTGCTTACTTCTTCATTTATTTGTTTTTCTCTTTGTGGGTAGATCAGGAGATAGGCAGATGATGGTGAAGGGTGCAAGACGTGCAGCTACATGAAATCCAAGTGCTGCAAGCTGTAAGTTTCCTCTTTTTCCAATTGCTCATCAACAGTTAGTTTATTTTTTATATTTAAAACAAAATAATGTTAAAGAAAATGGTCACAATTATTTTATTTTATTTGTAAAATCGGACGGCCATGAGCAATAGCCAGTAGATAATGTCAGTTTAGCTGTTTGAAGTTTAGAAATATATAAATAACTACATCCACGTGCTTATGATTTTTCTCTTTACCCTGATACCATCAAATTTCTGTCTAATGCTATGAGCTATGAGTACACCACAGAACCTTTGCCTGAATGTAGGTGTTCCTATCAAGGTAGTTTGTTCTTGTCTAAAAATGAAAACAGGATGGAAAACTTGTTAGTCTTTTTCATCCTTAATCTGTGCATAAGCCCCATTTGTCCTATGCATTAGCCATTTCTTTTCAGTGAAGAAACCAGAAGCAGATTAAAAATTACCTAACTATATATGCAGCCGGGAACCACCTTTATTGTTACATTCAATGGCCTAAAAACAATTAGTTTCTAACTACCATTAGTCTATATATACACTCATGGTCCTCTTCACTGAGTCGACCACTCCCTTTTCAAACCACAAGATGCATGGTACTTCAGTTCAGCATAGTTAATCTCTAGGTTTGACAATTCGACCCAAATGTGCTTTGCTTTTTTTTTCCTGCAGGTATCCGCTATCGAAAAGAGTTCTAAGATCTTTGTGTTGTAGTGGACTTGTTGGATGCATGGTATGACCTACTACTCTAACTGGCAGCTGATCCACTTCTGAACTTTCCCCTTTTTTCATTTTTTTAATTTTTACCAAAGCTTATGTACAAAGCAGAAGCGTCCATGCCCGTTCATCTTTGCTATTGCTCATTTCATTTCCGGTATTGCAGGTTCCTTGGATCATATTTTTTCAGTACTTCTTTGCTTAGATGTACCTTCACTTAAGTAGGTAACCATCTTTCAATGACCTTATTCAGGTGACAACCATTCCTGTTGTATGAGATTGATATCTTCCTGCTTATTTTGTTATCCAGTCCAAACTTAAAGTGCAATCCACTTGTTATTTAAAGTACAACTTCAAGATTTTTGTTGTTTAAAAGGAGGTAAGGCCACACCCTACATCTGGATGGCATGCTCATGTCCTGTTTCTTTCATTTTTCTTTGACGGGACTATGGCAGACCCGTCTGTGTCGGCCAGAGCTTTTTATTTTAAAAAATGTTGGATTATGGAAGTAATTTTTTTGAATGATCCAATCATTTGCACAAAGTGTATTTAAACCCACCACACACACATCAGCTAAACACTTCCAATGGCATCTTTGGCTTGTTTTGTGTTAACTGTTTTGTTAGCAGGGCCAAAAGCTACAAAAGTTATGAATTTTACTATTTAAGTGGAGCTTGGATTCATTAAAGATAACTATTTTCCACATGAACATACAGTATATCAATGAGCAATTATTCTTTTTAGGTTTCGTTTGTTGGTGCAATAGTGTTTCTTTCCTCTCTTTTTTGGTTTTCTTCAGGTGCGTGGAGACATAGCTAGGTCCCTAATGGCTGATTTACATGTCAGTAAGCTATGGATCTGGCCGGAAGGAAGGAATTTGTAATTTTCTGGTTCACCAAGAATTCAACATTTGATGATTATGAATGTTTCTGGATGAAAAAAAATGGGAAGTTGCATTTGAAACATAACAAATGTGGAAGTATATATGTACATGGACCATGATTAATTTGAGTTGCCAGTTTGAGTTTGTATGAGGAAGTGTGAATTCGTGCTTATTACTTTGCTTGGAAAAACTGAAGTTCTTCACCAACACCTTTCAGTTGCTTTTTTTACACAAGTCTTAATTTGTTCATTGAATATTATGCTATTTTTGTTATTGTAGAATAGCACATGCAATTAGAGTGGATATATCTCGCAGACATCTAAAATTAAAAGATATGTACACTACTAGGTTCGCTTCTGAGAGTTTAAAGATGAAGGGTTTTTTTTAAAAAAAAGAAGACGATTCAAAGAAAAAAAATTCTTATCCTCGACCATATCTATGGTTCACATTATGTGTTCCTGATTCATTTTTAGAGAGGAAAACTATAAAGCTTTGATAGCCCAAGTTTAAAACTACTACTCCGTTGTGAACTAAGAGAGAGAGAGGGATGGAGAAAGAGAGCTAGAGAGAGAGAGAGTCGAGGGCTTTGTGATTAGAAAAAAGTGTGTTTTTCATCCCTCAAGTATGGCACAAGTGCGACATTCGTCCCTCATACTTTAATTGGTGCAAATCAACCCCTTAACTAACTAAGTTGGTGCATTAATCATCCCTACCTCAGCTTTACAATATTTCAGTATCATTTGACAACGATTTACACCAATCATCTGACAAATCAATGATCAGCCATGTCATATGCTGAATCAAAATATAAAATTTGTAAGAAAATCAGTAATATCTAAATTAGTTGTCCTACAAATTTAAACTTCATGAATGATGTAGATTTAAATCGAGTGTGGTCATATCACATGATCTGAGAAGGTTATGCCCTCATACGCCATGCCTTGAAAATAAGGTGACAATGGTTAGATTACTTGTAACAAATGAGAAACCGGGATTTTTCATAGAAAAAAATAATAAAATCAATTCGCACTGAATTGTTACAACGATTAACTCAACATATGACATAGCAAAGCAATGAATAGTTAAATGAGCACACAGCACAAATTGCAGTCAAATGGCACTAATTCATTGTTAAATCAAGGTGGGAATGGTAAGTGCACCGGTTTCATTAGTTAAAGGGTTGGTTTGCACCAATTGAAACGTAAGGGATGAATGTCACACTTTTGCAATACTTGAGGGATGAAAAATACACTTTTTCCTTGTGATTACCAGGATGTCGAGGGCGTCGTGGATCCATGCGGGCCATGCGGTGAACTCGGCGATGGAGGTGGGGTCGGAGACGTCGAGCCTGCGGAAGACGACGACAGTCAGCACCACGTTGAGCCCGTGCTTTGCCAGGCGCGCAGCCAGCGCATGCCCGATGCCCCGGTTGGCCCCGGTCACCACTGCCACCGTCTCCCTCGATCACCAGGCAGCTCTACGTGCGCGTAGGCATAGCAGAGTCAAGTAAGCTACCGGTCAAGCGATCGAGGCAGGCGTGCGCCGCAGGTGCGGCGGGAGCTGAGGACAGGAATGCGCGTGCATGGACGAGAGAGAGACCAAGTTTTGGAATAGAGAAACAAAGCTTTGATAGACCAAGTTTGAAACTCCTCCGTTGTGTCGAATGGACAGAGCGGGGGATGTGAACAAGAAAGAGAGGGACTGAGGGAGAGTGGGAGGGGGACGGGAAGGAAAGCGAGCAAGAGAGAGATGGAAAGAGTGCCTGCTTATATCCTTGTGCCTCCGGTGCTGAGAATCAATATGAGCGAGCGAGAGAGGTCAGAAGTGGACGAGAGGGAGGGAGGGAGGGAGAGAGATAGTAGGTTAGAAGAAGGGGAAGAGAGAGAGAGACAAAATTTGTTAGTGCATATCGTGGACGACGACATAGGTGAATCATGAATACTTTTATAGTAATTCATATAAAAAGTTTTTTTTAGTTATATGCCCCTCAATTGTGTACAGACCCAAGTATTATAATATATGAGCATAAAATTTTGTTTGCTAGGCTTTTTGGAAACACAAGCTAAATTGATGAATCTAAATTAATGTAATATATGATGCTAATTAGTCGTGTTACACTAAAATTTGTGTTTAAATATTTTTTTAAAGTACTTCATTACTTATGTATATCATGCAATAAATATAAAATTTTTTGTTTAGTTTATTTTCTATTAATATAAAAATTATTTTATATTTGATTTTATTAAAACACGTGCTTGTGGCACGTGCATCTCCACTAGTTAGTATCAAATACGCCTCTGACATCTTATTTTTACGTTTGGACAAGTTTCCGCTTTTCGAACTAAACAAGACCTGCGTACAGCGTACACGTATCTCTCGCTGTCTCCTCGGCCCGTACCGTACTACGCGCCGATGAACGGGGACGCACCGGCGGCCAATCATTAGCACGAGCGAGCACGTTGACCACCCGCGACCTGTTTGTCCCCTTGCTCCATCGTCCCTGACACGAGACAGCACCGCTCACTCACCTGTTCTGTTCGCACCGCATGTGCCCGGTGTTCTGCCCCGGACACAGCATCTGCGCGTCTTGTCGTGGCCGGTCGCGTTTCCTCTTCGCGTACGACCATCGGCTCGTGCTCGGCCGTTGAGCTGCTCGGCTCGGCTCTACTCGTTCAGTAGCGCAGGGATTAAGCAAGCAGCCGTCTGGATTCCTGGCCACTGCTTGAAGCGAAGTCAAGCGGCTTTAGGGAAGGCCCAACGCAAATACTAAAACTAGTGGCTTCATTGTCCACGTGAGCAATAAAGTTGTCAAGACACACTTATCGGCCAACACTGCAGTAGCTACACGGGCCCAGCATACATCACATCCCTCCTCTTTTCAAGACCGCTTCTGTCTTTCTCTCTCCTGAGGCGAGTGCGCCCTCTGCAAGACGTTCCTGACACCTGCGAGGCTACTGCATGGCCTCCACGGTGGAGTCAGAGCCGAGTTGGCACCGGAAGCCACTACCAGGGTTACTGCGTTGGGCCTGCCCTTACGGGCAGCCACGAGGGGAGCAAGCTATCATGCATTCATGCTGCCCACCCCCACACTGGCCGCGCCAGCCGGGCGCCGGCCGGCCGGCCGGGTGATCACGGATCTGCAGCGGAGCTGGCGATGGCTAGGCGCCGTGAACCTGAACCTGACAGTTCTGTATGCAACGCACCGGAAATAGTAACGGACCACAACTCGTTTCCTGGCGCGCCTTTTAGTCGAGACAGCTAGCTCGACGTGCCGAGGGACCAGCAGCACGAGTAACAAAAAGTCTCCGTCTCAGGGAAAAAAAAGAAACAAAAAAGCAACCTGCAGAGTCGTCTCGAGATCTCATGGATCTCGCCCGTCGCAAATGGCAGGCCAAGAAGATCTCTTCCGCGACCATGAACGGAGGATCGCCTTCAAAGGGGGCGGAAGGGGGGGCAGTGCAAAGCGCGGGCACTAACACCGGCAACGTGAGATGTTACTGCCCTTTCCGCTTTCTCTCCGACGCCGCACGTTCTCGCTGGGTGCCGGGATCGGAGCCGCGCGATGTGATCTGGTGCTTGGTGCCGTATGATTTTCGGCGAGACCGGGAGAGACCAGCGGCGAAGGCAACAGCGATACGCGAACCAACTCGTGCGGCGAGAGAACGACGCCTCGGAATGGTTGGATGTGGACTGACGGATCAGCCGACGCAGAGGCAGACGCCGGAAGTTCAGAGCGTCGCTGTCTTGCCCATGGTTCAGAAAACTAACCACGGTTCACAGATCCGGAAGCTAAGTAACATGACTGCAAAGGCAAACACGTTAGTTTCAGGCTCTCGCGTGTCATCCTGATGAGGAAGGCTTAACTGCAGCCTGATCGAGAAGCGTTGGCAGATCGATCGATGCAGAGGAAAGCTGCGCGGAAAGGATTTTGCATGTGGTGACGGTTGGTGAGTGGTGGCCACGAGGAGAGGAGCGCGAGGACTCGCTACCTCATACAGCAATACGGGTTGTCTTTTCCTTCAAGTTAACTGGCGACGTGGGTAGCCTACGAACCGGCCTTCTTCGCGATGCAACTGACAGGACCACTCGGTAAAGGTCGCAACGGAACAACACAGGTCATGAGAGGGACGGTAATTTGGGGAACCAAGCTATCCGAGAGCAGGAACGAGGTCCACACACAAGCATACACGGTATGAGCATGTACATTCCTATATACTGTCAGGGAGATTAATACTACCTCCGTATCGGAATATATCTGTTACCATTGACTTCTTATCATGACTTTAAATATTCGTCGTGTTCAAAATATTGTGTATATATTTTTTTTGTAACTTAACTTTGTGCATATATATTTGCATAAAAAATTGAATAAGACGAAATGATAAGTGGCTTATTTCCTAAAAGCGGTGGTTTCCATGCGTAGAGAGTTTGGTTATTATTTTTTATCTGTTTTTTCAGCATCTATTGACGGAATTCCAACTCCAAGCTTCATCGCAGACTTTGAGTTCATAGTATAAAACAATTGATCAAGTATTTGCATTTCTGTCTTTGTTTAAAATAAAATGACTTATCTAGACATTTTTTGTGTGTCAACTTGGTGGCGTATAGGAACAGCTCAACACAGTAGTGAAATAGTGAGTCGAGAAGGGTGTCCTATCAAATACTCCCTCCATTCTAAATTGTAAGTCATTCCAACATTATTGGAAAGTCAAAGCATCTTAAATTCGACCAAGTTTTTACGATAAAGTACTTGCATTTATAATATCAAATAAGTATCATTAGATTCTTCATTAAATATATTCGCATAGTTATACCTACTTGGTGTCATAAATCTTTGTAATCCTCTCTAAAATTTGGTCAAACATAAAATGGTTTGACTCTCCAAAAATGTTGGAATGACTTACATTTTAGAACGGAAGGAGTATAAGATAGGGCGAAAGTGTCTATATGTAAAGATGATTATACGACGCTGGAGACCGAAGAAGCATTGAAATAAGTAGAAGAGGAGGTAGAGATGATGTCAAGAGCGAGTGGTCGCCAATCAAGGTAGATGACCAAAGAGACAGCGGAGTGAAAACAAAGATAATATGTTCGATAAAAATTTGGACAAAAGAAAAAAAACTTGCCAACATGGGAAGAGCAAATGGATCCACCACAACAAGCCATATTGTCACACACTGCACTTTGTGGGCTTGAAAGTTGAAACATTTACCTCATTAGATTCTCCTATTTTTCTCTATCATGAACCAACTAAAGAGCTACATATAATTTCATTGAATATGAAGAAGATGTTTTAAGTAAGAGAAAAAGCAATGCAAATAAAGGAGAAAAAGGTTTAACAATGACAAACACACACGCTCGATCGACCTACACCAAAGAAACCAACATAACATAAAAAAAGGGCAACCGATATCCCATCTATAGGCCACAACATACGTTTTTGCCTATTGTTCTATCTTATTCTCGATTTTTTTGCACACTGCATGAATCATGGCATCCTCATTATTCCACTTAAGAAAATTATGGCTTCGTTTAATTGTTGTAGATTATTGAGCTACATATTACTAGACCAACAATCTCTGGGCTTAACTTGGTACATTGTATTCATGGTAATCCTCTTTGATCATGACAAGTATAAATATGTCAGCCTATTGAGGCAATGCTAATTGGGGACTAACTGAAACCGAAATTGTTGTAAGTCAAACAGGCCTCCAACCATCAAATACAGCAAGATTATAGCTAATTAGACAAGATTTTTTTGGCTCCATTTGTCATAGAGTAAAAAAGTGTGGCAAGATTCTCTTAGGCATGGCAAGTTGTGGCTTCAAATTTCTTAATCACACTTGCCACACTTGCCTAAGGTTATGTTTGGTTGCTAGCCACAAGTTGCCACACTTAACCTTAGGCAAGTGTGGCTAAGAATTTTGGAGCCACAACTCTCCATGTCTAAGAGAATCTTGCCACATTTTTTACTCTATGACAAGTGGAACCCAAAAAATCTTGTCTAAGGCCCTGTTCGGCTGGCAGATGAACAGTGCTCGGCTGGCATGTTTCGGCTTATTTTCTCTCACACAATACTATTCATTCTACCAGCCGAGCACTGTTCATTCTACCAGCCGAACAGCCTCTAAGTTTAGTTGCCAACCAAACATTAGCCATCTTGGTCAAACTTGCCTAAGGTTAGGTGTGGCAATAGAACAAAATATCAACGAGTAGAGCAAAATATGAAATTGATAAATGCTATTGAAATTATGTCTTTGGAATTTTCCTGCATACGTTTATGGCATGCTTTTTATCTTTGGAGGGTGCTCAAGAAAAGAAAAAAAAGCCAACTTCATCATCGTCGATGGTACACACTTAATATCGTCCGTACACGTGGCCTCGAAGTCCATCCCCGTCTTCCCAGGAAATTCAAAATCTTTCAAAAACCCCGACCGGACCGACACCGTCCCACTCCCTCCCGTTGCAAACGGCTGCGCACCACCAAACTATCCAATAACGCAGGTAGCGGCGCGTGGGCCCTGTGTCCTGGCCCACCGGAGAGTGAATGTATGGGTAACAAACCCCGTACGCCTAGCCCCCGACCCCGACGGGGAACCTACCGGCTCCGCCACCGTGCGAGCCCGAGCGCACAAAGGTGACGCTCGGGCGCTCCGCTCCTGACCTGACGCCACTCCGGACTCCCTCCATTTTTCGTTACCATTTCCCACCCGCAAAAAAATATACTTTTGCCTTTTTATCTCCCCTCATTTCTCTCTCTCCCTCTCTCTCCTCCCTCTCCGATCCAAACTCCCGGCGAACGCCGCCATCCGAATTCGAAACCCTAGACGGCCGCATCGGCCTCGGAGTGGCGCCCGCTGCAGAGCGCGTGGGGCTGTAGTGCCTCTCGTTCGGCGGAGCCGGCCCGCGGCGGCGGCGGTGGCCGGCCATGTCGACGGAGGACGAGAAGCTCCTTAAGGAGGCGAAGAAGCTGCCGTGGGACGAGCGGCTACAGCATAAAAACTGGAAGGTGAGGAATGACGCCAACATCGACCTCGCCGCCCTATGCGACTCGATCACCGACCCCAAGGACGCCCGCCTCCGCGAGTTCGGTGAGCCACCATCCTCGCGCTTCCCGATCCGCCCCATTCCTCGCTCGGATCTGCTCTATGATTGATTCGCGCGTTTCCCTTTGGGGATTTGAAATGATCTCTTTCGGTGCTAGATCTGATGCCTAGTGTTTTTCTGTTCTGCTGTGGTGGTTAGGGCCGTTGTTTAAGAAGACGGTAGCTGATTCCAATGCGCCGGTGCAGGAGAAGGCGCTTGACGCCCTTCTCGCATTCCAGCGAGCTGCTGATGCGGACTCTTCAAGGTGTGTATGCCCTCAGCTGCTAAGTCATTCCCCCTTATGCTTCTGATTACTTGTCACTGCAACGACTAATGTAGTTGGCTTATCCCAGATATGCTAAGGAGGTGTGTGATGCGATCGTGGCCAAGTGCCTCACTGGCCGACCGAAGACTGTGGAGAAGGCTCAAGCTGCATTCCTCCTGTGGGTGGAACTGGAGGCAGCTGAGGTCTTCCTTGTAAGTTGTCCATCAATTCCCTGGTAGTTATAGTTGTGAGAGCCGTTAATGAAATGTATGTGCAGTAATGCATTCATGCATGTTGTTGTTCAATGTAGTTGCAGATATTATTGTCAGTTTGGCAATGGCTGATGCACTAACTATCATATTGTTACAAATGCTAAGCCTAGGACATAAGATTGTGTACAGCATTCCTGTCACCAGATGATTTTCATTTTCACTTAGCAAATAGTTGGTCGCTTTTGGATTTGGCTTCATGCACTCATTGTCGCATGAAACAGCCATTTCCCTCCTTTGCCATTTTAGTTTCACTGTGCCATTGACATCCTGCAAAAGCATATGACAGGTTGATCGCTATCATTAACAAGATTTTAGCTACTATCTCAGTGTTCTTTCTGAGCTGCAATGATAAACCGGGTTCATTAATTCTTCGTCCCTTACCATATTGAGTATTTTTGGTCGCACCGTCCGTAACCAAGCTATGCCCCCACAAATCTTATGAAACTACAACTGTTCATACTTGCTCTCCCAAACCATCTAAAGACTGCTCATCTGTTTCAGTCTCATGTTCCCTCTTATAACTATGCATGGCATGATAACATGCTCAAGCAAACTTTATATGGTTGTGCTATCAGGAATCCATGGAGAAGGCTGTGAAGAACAAAGTGGCTAAAGCAGTTGTACCTGCTATTGATGTGATGTTTCAAGCACTAAGGTAAGTTGCTAGCTGGTTCTCTGGCTCCCTGTATTGACAAGTTTATCAACTCTTATCTTACAAATATCGTTCTTCTACTAGTGAATTTGGAACTAAGGTAGTGCCACCCAAAAAGATTCTGAAGATGCTTCCTGAGCTGTTTGATCATCCAGACCAGAATGTCCGGGCTTCTTCTAAGGGTTTGACACTAGAGCTTTGTCGGTGGATTGGCAAAGAGCCTGTAAAGTCTATTTTATTTGAGAAGATGAGAGATACTATGGTGCGTTATTCTTGAAAGTGTAACATGCACAATCATTGTGTTCCATCACTCAATAATATAACCAAGCTTCTTTGTGTTTGCAGAAAAAGGAGTTGGAAGCAGAGCTGGCAAACGTCTCTGGACTTGCTAAGCCAACTCGAAAAATAAGGTATTTCTGTTTTTTTCCTTTTAATAATAATTACATCATTCATTTTTCCTAATTAATCAATTAGATAAAAAAATACTTCTGGCCTGTTCTGGCTTCGGATGGTAGGAATACTATTCTACACAACCATCTGAAATTCCTGCTAAAATGTTATTTGCAGTGCTATTTATATTTTATCATCGCGTGCTTTGTGTAGTCAATAGATAGCCTGCAGCTTGTGTGTTAATCCGTATTGTTATGTACGTGATGGGGATTTATGTAATGTGCGCATCTCATTGATTTTTCATATTGATTCACTGCCATATGCGTTTTTTAACTCAAATACTAAATTATCTTAAAGTAGTAACCCTTTGATAAGGAATTTCCAGTCCATTGATTTAGCCAGTACTTTTCTCTCTCCCATTTATGTAATTGAGAGTGGGCTATCATAGGATTGTGCACTGGGCAAATTTTGTGGAACACACACCCTTGCTTCAGACCTGTTTCTGATTTTTTTTGGAGTGGTTTAAGCATGTTAGTATTTGGGCCCTAACAGATGTGTCAGGTCTTGTATATGCTTTCTTTTGTGTGCTTTATGTAATATATGGGTCATAAGCGATGTGTATGTAGATTGTAATATTCAACTGCTGTAGATCTGTTGGAAATCACCTTTCAATATTCACAATGTTAATGCAGGCGAACTATGAATATAATGTTTCTTTGACTTGTTTCATGGTGCATTAAAATTGGTGATTTGACATTGTGTCCTAGATCTGAACAAGAGAAGGAGCTTGAGGAGGAGGCCGTGCCAGAGACAACAGGGGCAAACACTTCTGAAGAGGCTGCAACAGATGGTGAGTGCTTCTAAGGATCATTTACGTGTTAGTTTCCAATATGTTGTTGACTGTTTGTTTAAATTTATGATACGATGTGAATACTTATACAGTTCTAATTTTCAGCCCCTGTGGAGATCGATGAATATGACCTTGTTGATCCTGTAGATATTTTAACCCCACTAGAAAAATCTGGATTCTGGGATGGTGTGGTATGCGATCTGTCTTGAACTGTCTATTATATTAGTCACACCATCAGATGAAAAGAAGTAGCTGTTATATTGGTTTTTGATGTTTGATGCCAGAAAGCGACTAAATGGTCAGAGAGAAGGGATGCTGTGGCGGAGTTAACTAAGCTTGCTTCGGCCAAAAAAATTGCTCCGGGTGATTTTCATGAAATCTGCCGAACACTGAAGAAGGTTATTCTCCTAAATTGTTTTTCTTTTTGCCTGCATTGCGTGATCTTGTAACTCCTTGTGACATCTTAATTACCCTATTGTTCATCTATCATCTTTGAAAGTTTGAACTATTTTCTGTTTGAACTTTGAAGTCTTATAATTAAATGCTGGGATCATATTGGAACAGCATTAGCACTTTGTTCTAAGCTTGAGTGTTAAGTGCAGTTGTATCCAGTTTTTTTTTATTGGATTCTTATGGTGTTTTTTATGGCACTGCAGCTTATCACAGATGTTAATTTGGCTGTTTCGGTGGAAGCTACTCAGGCAATAGGGAATTTATCTAAAGGTTTAAGGGCCCATTTTTCTGGAAATGCACGGATGCTTCTTCCGGTTTTGCTTGTAAGAAGAATAAAGTTCCTTTTTTCGCTGAATAATTGTACCTTGCCACTAAATCATCTTGTTTTTATATCTGTATTTTTTAACATATCATGCGAACACCCATTGGAGCGTACTTAATTCCATTTGTCCTCATGATTCTGTTAAACAGGAAAAATTGAAAGAAAAAAAGCCGACAATGACAGAAGCACTATCACAGACGCTTCAAGCGATGCACAAGTCTGGCTGTTTTACACTCATTGATGTGATTGAAGGTTTGTAATTTTCTGGCAGAATCTGTATCTCCTTTTTGTCTGTAACATTAGTTTCATTGTTGTTGTGACTACTTTCGGTCTGAAAGTGGTGATATTTCTATTTACGCAAAAACATACTATTATGAAGGCACATTTATTTATCTACTAAAAATCTAAAATGCACTATAGGTCCTTGAATTTGTATGCTTGTCCCTGAACCTGAGAATTAAGCATTTAAGTTCCCAGAACCCTGTCATTACTGGGTTGAAATCTGAATCGGCAATATTTGATGGCTGGATTGAAATCTGAATCGCAATATTTGATGGTTGGGTTGAAATCTGAATTGCGATATTTGATGGCTGTTATAACTTTTGGATGCTCAACCTTTTTTTTTCAATTGGCTAAATTAGATGTGTCAATGGTAACTAATGAAAGTAGGCCAACAAATTATGTAAATTCATTTAAATCCCAAGACCACCTTTCTGCTGGGATCAAAGTCTGAATAAGGAAAATGCTTTCTTTTGATGCTGCAGATGTTCGGGTGGCTGTGAAAAATAAGGTCCCTCTTGTTCGTTCCTTAACACTGACATGGGTTGCATTTTGCATTGAAACAAGCAATAAAACAACTGTACTGAAGTTGCACAAGGAATATGTTCCTATCTGCATGGAGGTGAATAACCACTTTATACTGCCGGTGACATTTCTTCTTATTTTCTTTTGTGTATTTGCACTGATCTGTGTTTCATAAATATTTAGTGCTTGAATGATGGTACACCAGAAGTACGCGATGCTTCATTTTCTGTTTTGACTGCCATAGCCAAGGTTTTCTTTTTGAGAGCTTGCCTTTCTCTTTGCTTAATTACATATATCAAGACGCACCATTAACGCCTGGACTTTGTGCTACTTTTACTCTCTTCATAGATGGTTGGTATGAAACCATTGGAGCGGTCGCTGGAGAAATTAGATGATGTGAGGAAAAAAAAACTGTCAGACATGATTGGTTCTGCCAGTGAGACTGTGTTGTGCTCAGGGGCAGGTTAGATTTACCTTTAAATTTTGTAGTTTTACTCTTTTTAATGGATCAAATGTTTCTTTTGGATTAATTTCTGTACAAACTGCACTTTTCCAGCACCTACCACAACCTCAGGAGCTGCCACATCTGCTCGTGGGGTATGTTTGTTGTTCTTCTATTTTCAATATTGTTTTGGATTAATTCTTGTTAGACCATTTACCATTTTTGGCTAGGTTTTGTTATTTGTGGCTTAAATGCTTTCAAGTTAGCTGATTAATCACTAGTTATTAACCTTGTTTATTGGAACAATGTTTATTCATGATCGGTTCTGTCTATCTAATGTCTATGAAGCACAGTGCCTTTTGGTTCTGTCTATCAAATGTTTATTCAACTAAAGCATGATTATTTTGTTTATAGGTTGCAGATAGCTTGTCAATGAAGAGATCCGCTGCAAGCATGCTTAGTGGGAAGAAGCCTGTCCAGGCAGTGGTTGGTTTTATTGGATGTGTATGTTTCTAGTCTTTGAATTTGTTCACTACATTCTTATGTGTGGGATTATTTTTCTTTTTGCCAGGCTGCTACTAAGAAATCTGGACCATCAAAATCCACTGCAGCAAAAAAGACAGATGGTGGATCACAGTCAAAGGCATCTGCTGCTCCTGAGATTGAAGATGTTGAGGTGATTTGTTTGCCGGATTCCAACCATTTCCTTGTTATGATAACTTGATAAGCCTTAAATGATGTGCATAATTATGCCCTTGCTGAATGAAACCTTGCTTCTTGTTAGTTTAGATGTACCTTTTGTCATTTTGATTTTTTCTGGAAAGTTTTAGCAGTCTTTATGAATACTCCCCCCGATTCACAATACTTGTTATTTTAGAGTTGGGCACTATTACAGGGACAGACAAAATGATCATCTTGCCCTCAGTTAATCTTCTTTAATGTGCGCATGCATGGGGAGAAAAGGTTAACTAATGGTGCAATTAAGGATGATTAAGACTGGAAAAAATAGGCAAAGTTGCCTAGAAGTTGTAGAACAACAAGTATTTTGAAGATTGTTAAAGCGAGTAGTTTATTTTGGCCCAAAGATATGGATTTTGATGAGTTTTCATTCCCCTTTTACATCCTCCAGATGTTTAAAGGTTTACTGGTGCTGGATGTTCTTTTTTTTTTTTGAAACAGTGAATGATCGTGATAGTTGTAGATAGCATACACAACTCATGTATTTTAATTTTTTTATCAGCCGGCAGAGATGAGTTTGGAGGAAATAGAAGAGAGGTTAAGCTCCATTGTGAAAGCTGAGATAATTTCCCAACTGAAGAGCACCGTCTGGAAAGAGCGGCTTGAAGGTTACAGATAACCCTGTGTTTCCTATATTATAGTTATTGTTTATTTTGCTTGTTTGCAAGGGTTAACCTGATTCATATCTTCTTTCCGTTTTTAAATGTCATATCCTTTTTTGTGTCCGCTGTTACTTCTCATCTCTACCCTGTCCCAATTATTGCCGTTCTTTTATGCCCAGTTCATTTGTTTGCTTGTCTTAAATGAGGATATGCTTTTTGAGTAAGGACTTGACTGCAGTGTGCGTGCATATCCTAGTAAGGGCAGATATGTGCATGTGATTGTCTTGTTTGTATCTCTGTCATGTTTTTGGCAATTATTTGGTACAAGTCTCCTGCTTGTTTGAGACAAGGAAAAAAGCGAAGAAATATTCTTGTACCACAGTTTGATTTGGCTGCCAGCTCTGTTTCATTCTTTCTTTCTGGAAGTAACAGTTGCTCCCATTTTCTGTTCTGAAGCTTTTAAAGCTTCTAACATCTTCAGTGAGTCTGTAATGCATTTAATTTCTACTTTTCTTTGTAAGTTTGTGACTCTGTTCTGTATCTGCTAGTTATTTTTATCAGTTTAGTTGGGCATGCAAATTTGTTGTTACACATTTTGATTCGGCTGCCAGCCATGTTTCATCCCTTTATTTCTAGCAATAAGTTGCTCCTATTGAGTTCTTAAGCTTAAAACCTTTTACATCTTTGGTGGGACTATAACATTGCTTTGTGTGGCAGCTATTGGTATGCTCAAGCAGGAGGTGGAAAGTCTTACAGAACTTGATAAGTCTGCTGAACTTCTGATTCGTTTGTTGTGTGCTGTGCCTGGATGGAGCGAAAAGAACATTCAGGTACTTACTACTTGCTATCTATTTTTTCTTTGGTTGAAATATCCCTTTGTTATGGATGTAATTTCATGCAAAGTTTTATTGAAACAGGTACAACAGCAAGTTATAGAGGTCATCACCCATATTGCCTCGACTGTAAACAAATTTCCAAAGCGATGTGTGGTTCTTTGCCTTCTTGGTACGAGCTCCTCTTCTCCATGTACTTTAGTTATGTATCTTGCACCTGAAAATGAGATTTTGTTTGCCTTTGTTGGAGCATGAGTCCACCTAAGCTTAAGAACGTGTCAAGACAAAGGAGAACACAGAATCTGGGTCCTATACCTCTGGCTGAACCTAAGATTATTTCCTCCGCTAAACCCGAAACTGAAGGCTGGCATGCTCCGAAGCGCAGGCTATGAACTTACATTGAGGCTCAGGACATTGTTTATGAAGGCTTAGATTCACTGATTTGGTGCAAGCTGCTCCCTTGAAATAGGACATAGTATTATACGTTGGCTCTCTCTGGCTGCTTGGCAAAGTCCATGTGTAAATTCAAAGTTATATGCGCACCTCTGATGTTATGATGATTTTTTATTTGAACTATCTAGACGCGACATAGATTTGCCAACCGCAAAATATCTGAATGGATTGATGAAAAACCAATATTTTAATTTGAAGTTAAATGGCTACCAGATATTGGAAAAGCTAAGTATCCAAATGAGTTTTGTTTAAACACATCTTGATTTATTAGCCAATAATTATCAAACAGCCGACCCTGTGGCTAATGTGCTTTCAGAGGGGTGCATGCTATTTCTATAACGGTTTATTCAAAGTTAATGTAACGTTTAGCTTCTTCTCTGAATCGTGTTCTCATATAACTTGGGGTTCCTATGTTGTCTGCGCAGCATGTAAGAGCACTATCTTTTGTTACATATAATCTTTGTTACTTTGCTGTTTTCCAATTTACAGTTCACATTTATTTCTTTGTCATGTTTTATAGAATGCTGACTTTAGTAAAATTATTAACTTCCTGAATTGCTATTTTCTCCCAGGCATAAGTGAAAGGGTTGCTGATATAAAAACACGGGCCCATGCAATGAAATGTCTCACTGCCTTTTGTGAGGCTGTTGGTCCTGGTTTTGTGTTTGAGAGGGTAAGAGATAACATCACTATTATTATTTGTTCAAAAGGTTTTATACATTTTTTAATTAATCCAATGTGCTGATGTTATACGCTGACCTTAAATAAATTCAATGCGTGCATTGTAGAATATCTTTTCAATCTGTCCTATGCTTTGATTGAATGCAATGTTTAGCAACCGCTTTAATCATGTGTATTATTTTTTGTAGCTATACAAAATAATGAAGGAGCACAAGAATCCCAAGGTTCTTAGTGAGGGTATTCTTTGGATGGTCTCTGCTGTGGAAGACTTTGGGATCTCTAATTTGAAGCTAAAGGTGCACTTTCCTCTCCATGTTTGCGCTATACTTGTAGATTTACCACACTCTTATTCTTAGCTGTCTTTGTTGTTGTAGGACATGATTGATTTTTGCAAAGACATTGGTCTTCAATCAAGTGCTGCTGCAACAAGAAATGCAACTATAAAACTAATTGGGATCCTACATAAGTTTGTGGGACCAGGTCATCTTCTTGTTCTCTAATTTCAATACGCTAATAGTCGCCAGATCATGTTTTTGAAATAAATCTTCCTGCAGACATCAAAGGCTTTTTAAGTGATGTAAAACCAGCACTTCTAGGTGCCCTGGATGCTGAATATGAGAAAAATCCTTTTGAGGTATGCTGTTTCTCAGTTACTGTTTTGAAAATGCGTACTTTTTGTGACTGCGATTTTCACCCGGTATCAACTTTGAATTCATAGGGTGCCACTGCTGCTCCAAAGAGAACAGTAAGAGTTTTGGATACTGCATCTTCTACATCTGCTGGCTCGTCTGATGGACTGCCACGTGAAGACATTAGTGCTAAGATAACACCTTCATTACTAAAAAACCTGGGCAGTCCTGACTGGAAGGTATTGGGCACTTATCTGGTTTCTCATTAAGTAAATTATTTGATTTCTATAAGTTGTCTAGCATTTTATTGTGATAGTTTATAACTTTATATGCTTTTCTGAATTGACAGGTACGGTTGGAGTCCATAGACGCAGTCAACAAAATTGTGGAGGAGGCCCATAAACGCATCCAGCCTACCGGAACAGGTCTACCACTTATATATCTTAAACTGTATCTGTTTAATTATATTCTCCTAACTTGTACTAATTTGTCTTGGCTATCTTATTGCTGCAGCTGACCTGTTCACTGCACTCAGAGGCCGTCTTAATGACAGCAACAAAAATTTAGTAATGGCAACCTTGTCCACTATTGGTGGCCTTGCATCTGCTATGGGTCCTTCGGTTGAAAAATCAAGCAAGGTTTGGAACTAATTCTCATGTTATCTCTGTACTTCTGAATGCATAGTTTGGTCGCTGTGATAACTGACAACTGTTTGTTGTGAAGGGTATTTTGGCAGATGTGTTGAAGTGCCTTGGTGACAATAAGAAGCACATGCGAGAATGCACATTAAATGCTCTAGATTCATGGGTTGCTGCTGCCCAGCTCGACAAGATGGTTCCGTATATTATAGTGACTTTGGGTGATCAGAAAACAGGTTCAGAAGGGCGAAAAGATCTTTTTGATTGGTTGTCTAAGCATGTTTCCAAAATGGGTGATCCATCTGAGGCTTTGCCTTTGTTGAAGCCCTCTGCGTCTTCTTTGATGGTATCAGTTGAAACTGATATGTTGATTAGTGTTTGCTTGATTTACTGTGATGTTGTTCAATGTAAGTATATAATGGTTACACCCTTCTTTTTGAAAAGGATAAATCTTCTGAAGTTCGTAAAGCTGCTGAATCCTTTATGAATGAAATTCTGAAAATCTGCGGCCAAGAATTGGTATGATTCATCAACCTATTCCATGTAGTCCATGTTTCCATTTAATGGCGGAGCCTTCTCCTTCAACTTAATTAATTGGATGTTGTAGGTTGGAAAGAACCTAAAAGATTTGCCATCACCTACTTTGGCCATTGTAGCAGAGAGGTTGAAACTGACTACTGTACATGAAGGTGGTGTATTGCAGATCTGGTTTTGTAATGAAGTATCTTTTGTGTACTCGTTGATCCTTTTTGTTCTGACTCGCTATCGCTGCATTTCATCAGGATTTTCTGAATCAGTCAAGATGGTGACAACAAGCATGAGCTTGCCATCAAAAGCTGGTTTAAAGAACAATAAACATGGTCCTAATGATCGTGGTTCCAATGTGGGCAAGCCTGTGTCTCAAGTATGTGTCTTATCTTTCTTTGTCATTGTGGTAGGGGCACAATTCTTGTGAAATGTGTCAGTTTCTGAAACTGGTGAAAATTCATTCAAAAGCGTACTTTGAAGTTCTGAAAAAAAAATGAAACCTATCACATCCACAGTTCATCATCCAATATATTGTGTTGCATAAGTTAAGGTTCAAAGTAATTCTAATTTAGTTCATGCAAAAATGATAAACTTTGGGTGAATACACTAAATATTGTCCTGTAGCATATTCACTCCAAACTTGTCATTTTTATATGGATTAACTAGAATGAGTTTGAACCTCAACTTCTGTGACAAAGTAGATCATAAGGTGAACTATGGCTGTGCCAAGTTTTGGATGATTTTTGATTGTTTTCAAGTATGTCATTTGACTCATTTCCACCAGATATTCATCTGAAAAATGATACTTGTTTTCTAACTATCATGCTCCACTATCAGAGAGGACTTCCAGCAAGAGCATCTGTTACTATGGCTTCTACTCAAGATCATGTACAGTCCCAGGCATTATTTAACATAAAGGACTCAAACAAGGTTAGCAATTACAGCGCCCTGCAACTTCTTGGGTTTTGCGTTGGTCTCATACAAATTTACTTGTTCAGGAAGAGCGGGAGAGGCGTGTTTTAGTAAGGAAATTCAAGTTTGAAGAACCGCGTCGCGAGCAAATCGATGAATTAAAGGTTTGTATATTGCAGAAGGGAACTGCTCTAAGATTGTTACATTTGCATCCTGTTATATTCCTATATTGGAAAGTTCCAGCAGAGTGCTTTCCACCGGCATTTTCATTTTGACCATTCACCACTGTTGTATATCTTAAGTAGACTAACATCTAGTATAATGCTCTTAATGATGACAATTAGGACCAGGCTGGTAAAGCAAACATTGCACATTCATGCTTCAATGCTTGCATACAAAGTTCAATGCACGGTAGTAGATGCTGTAAAGTTGTCACAGAAGCGGAATTCTGAACTTTTTTATGAGTATAACAGATTAAATAATACAAAACAAAGCCCTATATTATTGATATGTGGTGTTACACAATGATGTTACCGAAAAACCATCAGTACACTGATCTTTTTGGAAATGTAATTTTTAAACAGCAGTTGGATTTTCACTAAATAGATACAATAAACAGTTTGATTATGTGTGTTCGAAACTCAGATTTGTGTAGCCCAAGAGAACAACTGGCCTCTGGTCATCTAGTGAAGTTGCAAGTGCCAGATGGTCAATGAGAAATCATGGAAACATCGTTACTGATCATTTTTTTGCTTGCGTGGCATCCTCTGTTTTATCTCTCCAGCTGATATTTGTTTTCTAAGCAATTTTGGTGGATGCATACTTTTATATGTGTTGGTATGTTGTGTTTCGTTGTGTTTGATATATTCAACCAGACATGCGCATCTTAATGTCAGCTTGATTTTACACATCTGCACTGTTTTCTTCCCTCTTTTTCCCCTATGTGTCAGCTTGATTTTACACATCTGCACTGTTACTTCCCTCCTTTTGCCTTATGTGTTATGGGTTACTGCTGCGTGAACATATCAGCTCATATTCTTTGAATGACATTGTATGTGCAGATCGATTTGTTTAAGCATTTCCGAGAAGATGTAAGCTTGCGATTGTGGAACTCAGACTTTAAGAGGCAAATAGATGGTATTGAATTACTACAAAAGGTTAGAAATTAATATTAACGAGTTTTTAACAAAGCTTATTCGTGTGATTTTTTTTTTTGTTATGATGCTGTTGCAATTGTGCAGGCACTTCCTTCAAGTGGGAAAGAAGTGATTGAGCTTCTTGACATACTATTAAGGTGGTTCGTCCTTCGATTTTGTGAATCTAACACGACATGTTTGCTGAAGGTGAATCCGTAGTACTCTAGTTAAGAATCATGCTGGCCTTGTCTCCTTTTGTTTCAGCACTATAACCTAATCAGTTTCTATACTATGTACGACTTTCAGGTCCTGGACTTTCTTCCTGAGCTGTTTGATGTTCTAAAAGACCAATCTTACATGTTAACAGAAGCTGAAGCTGCAATTTTTCTTCCTTGCCTTATGGAGAAGGTAAATTGTTTAGTACAAAATACCTTATTATGTATGTTATAACAGCTAATATTACTTTCATGACCAAATTTATGTTGTATTGCAGTCTGGTCATAACATAGAAAAAGTTAGGGAAAAAATGGGGGAGCTGATAAAGCAAATGGTCAACATTTATTCTCTTCCCAAATTACTTCCCTATGTTTTGGAGGGACTCCGCTCCAAGAATAACAGGACAAGGATAGAATGTGTTGACATTATTGGATACTTCATTGACCATCATGGGACTGAGGTCTGAATCGCTGCCCCTAACAGCGTGTCTTCTCTTTGCCTGTATTGCATTGCTTACAGCAGACACTTGTTTCTGTCATGCAGGTTGGTGGGTTGATGAAAAACTTGCCATCTGTTGCAGCACTGACAGCAGAACGTGACGGTGAGATCAGGAAAGCTGCTCTTAATACACTTGCAACTGCCTACAAGAACCTTGGTATGCACCCACCTTTTTAGCAGCTGATATTTGAGTGTATTTTTATAACTTTTTTTTTGGTGCATACCCCAATCAAACCCTTTAGCTGGTGATCAAATTTGCAGTCTCATGGTCCCTTTTTTACCAGTCCAAGATGAAATCATTTCATGCTTTCCATACCAATACTCCTGGGCAATATATTTGGTTGGTTTGATATGTGTGCTTGTGTATTTGCACAAGCGATAAATCACTGCATATACTGAACTTTGCAGGATTTATGCCTCTTTTTCAATATTTTATACTATGATTTGCAAGATTCTCAAAGTATTACTCTGTTTGACCAAACAGGGGATGATGTATGGCGATATGTTGGAAAACTCTCAGATGCCCAACGAAGCATGCTTGATGATAGGTTTAAATGGAAGGTTTGTTTCTATCGGCTAACATACAGACTCTAATGTTTTTAGTGCAAAGTTACTACCACTACTTGATACAAGTAAGAGATTACCATATTATATGTGGTGGTATGTCAGGCTAGAGAAATGGATAAAAGGAGGGAGGGAAGGCCGGGTGACGCTCGAGCAGCTTTGAGGCGTTCAGTTAGGGAGAACGGGTTTGTCTTTTCTTCTGAATCATGCCACTTGTTTACCCCTGATTTGATGTCTGATGTTATTTTTATTTTTAGTTAATCATACTTCATTTTATGGATGTAGGTCTGACGTAGCAGAACAAAGCGGAGAAGTAATTTCCCGTTCTGTAGCGGGGTCAATGATCTCAAGGTGCGCCAAGTGTCTTATATTGCTCTTCACACCATTTTATCTACCATTACATAACGCTGCTTTTCTATGCCTGTATGTCAACAGGGACAACTTTGGATATGCTGACCCTCATATGGACAGGCATATGGTTCCTAGACAGATGCCAACTGCAACTGGTCCTGCAGACTGGCGTGAAGCTCTTGAGATTGTTGCATTAGGTTTGCCTGAGCAGGTCATGCTTTTACTCACTTTCCATAATCTTTCCACCTTTGACCATCATGTTGAGGCCGAGTGTTGATCAGTTTTTATATGATGTGTATTGCTATCAAGATATAAAACCTAGTGTCAGTATATCTTCACTTTCACTTATTAAACACAAACATTGGCCTGAGATATGCCTTTTGTTTTCTGCAGTCTGTTGAAGGCATGAAAGTCATATGCCATGAGCTAACCCAGGCGGCTGATCCTGAAAGCACTGTGCTTGAAGATCTCATTAAAGAAGCTGACAGATTAGTTTCATGCTTGGCAGTTATGGTTAGTCTTTGTTGTGTTATTCATGATACAATTTTCTTACTCTTCATCTTCACGGAATACCTTGCTCTCCTAACTCTTATTTTCATCATGGATTCTTGCAGGTTCCAAAAACATTCAATTTTAGCCTATCTGGGGCATCTTCAAGGTCTTGCAAATATGTTTTAAATACACTAATGCAGGTTCGCTGACATGTTTTGCTCTGGCCTTTTACTTTTCTCTTATGGTGAATTTTGTTTATCTGAAACCTTGGTTATTTTGGCAGACATTTCAGATCAAACGTCTTGCTCATGCTGTGAAAGAGGGCACCCTAGACAACCTTATTACGGAGTTACTTCTCTGGCTTTTGGATGAAAGGGTTCCTCTTATGGATGATGGCAGTCAATTACTAAAAGCTCTAAATGTTTTAATGCTTAAGATCCTGGTATGTAAATTTCGGTTTCATGTTTTCCTTTGCTCGTCACATGTGCTTTCTTCAATGGTTCTGTTTTCAACAGGATAATGCCGAGCGGACATCCTCATTTGTTGTCCTAATTAATTTATTGAGGCCTTTGGACCCTTCAAGGTGGCCAGCACCTACACCAACAGAGTCTCTTGCTGTAAAAAATCAGAAGTTTTCAGATTTAGTTGTCAAATGTTTAATTAAGTTGACAAAGGTATGTGATTATTTGCTTGCTCGAATCTCTAGAGGGCATTACTTCTGACACACTGCAATTCATCTTTCAGGTTCTCCAGAGTACAATCTACGAAGTTGACCTTGATCGAATTCTTCAGAGCATTCATATTTATTTACAGGAACTGGGAATGGAGGAAATACGGAGAAGGTCTGTCATTCTCTTGGATAGCTCTTTAATTATTTTTCTTGGATTTTTGTTTATGTAGATATTTTGTATAATCTGTAGGGCTGGTGCTGATGATAAGCCATTAAGAATGGTCAAAACTGTCTTGCATGAACTTGTCAAGCTTCGAGGGACGGCTATAAAAGGTCACCTTTCAATGGTTCCTATAGATGCTGAACCTCAGCCAATAATTCTAGCATACATTGATCTTAATCTCCAGGTAGAACATGCAAACCCACTTTTCAGTGATGCTTCATTCAGCATGCGTTTCTTGCTAATGAATTCATTTGGTCATCCTAGACACTTGCAGCGGCTAGAATGTTGACGCCATCTGGACCTATAGGTCAAACTCACTGGGGTGATGCTGCAACTAACAGTCCAAACCCATCTACTCACTCAACTGACGCGCAATTGAAGGTGCATCCATCTCCTGCTTTTTCTTTCTGGCACATTTTTGTGAAACAAATGAATTAATGCGTGCTATTTCATCTTCCTCGTCTATATGAACAGCAAGAGCTTGCTGCTGTCTTCAAGAAAATTGGTGATAAGCAGACAAGTACAATTGGTCTGTATGAACTCTATCGAATAACCCAGCTCTATCCAAAGGTATTGCCGATTGATTACAACCATAGAAGGATCAACATTAGCACTGTTTATTCAAACATTAGTTATTCCATGTGAAAATGGTTTAAAACTAGTTCAATTTACATTGGTGATTTTAGTCAAGTACAGCGCATATTTCGATTGGAAGTTTGCAATATTTTGAGTTTTTAATTGTGTTTGTTTCTGATCGACCATCACTTTCTCAGGTTGATATATTTGCTCAGCTTCAGAATGCAAGTGAAGCATTTAGAACCTATATCAGAGATGGGCTAGCTCAGGTTTGAAACCTCTGATTTGGAACAAATAGAGCTTGTTTTGACAATATTGTTTGAGGTGCAATTGAATTTACATTGTTCATGCATGCAGGTGGAGAAAAATGCAGCAGCTGGAAGAACTCCCTCTAGTCTTCCATTATCCACGCCTCCTCCAATAGCAGCCATCCCATCTCCAAAATTTGCACCTTCTCCAGTTCACACAAAATCGATTGGTAGCAAAACAGATTCTAATGAAGATGATGCCAGTGGTGAGACACAACAGGCCTTCAGAGGCCAAGGAGATGATTCTAGATTACATTCTACAGAACACCAACCTGATAGATACCAGACCTCAGGTCCCTATCCTATATTGCCTCAATGCAGCCGCATGCATAATTGTATATTCTATGACATTTATTTATGTCATCTGATTTTTGGAATTATCATCTCTTTATCAGCAGGGACATTGGATGCTCTTAGGGAAAGGATGAAAAGCATTCAAGCTGCCGCTGTAGGTCATTTTGATGGAACTCAGGCTCGGCCACTAGCAAGTATGAACGGAAGTAATATGCTCCATGGGGGAACACGATTAGATGGTGAACCCCAACAACAAAGTAATATTCCACCCATGGATGAGCGAGCTCTGTCTGGGCTGCAAGCACGAATGGAGAGGCTAAAGAGTGGATCTATGGAACCACTATAGATATGATAACAGTTCTGAAAAATACCAACCATTGTAATTCATTGTAAATTTGAGGCATAGTGGTCCTGTTGTTTGTAGATAGATGTCGGATGCACTACATGGCATGGGGCTAACATTTCGTAATCCCCGTGCCAGGTCAACCCATTCTTGCTGAGCCTTTGGGTGCAGTTTTAGGTGAGAGCTAGGCAGATGTTTTTCTTGTAGTCGCTAGTCCATGAAGGGCTAATTAGTATTGACACATTTTGCCGTCCTGTGTTGATTTTTCCTGTGGTGTACAGCAATAGAATTGTGCATTTTAAATTAACTGTAAAAGGTACTTGTAAAATGTACGGTATCATGTATGCATGATAGTACGTTTTAGTTGGTGTGGAAAATTAGGCTGGAGATGCTTTGCCATATTATTTGTCAACGTGACTTGCACTATTTCCTGTGCGATTTCTGAGATTTTAAAGTTGAGTTTATCTCAGGAATATCCAATATTTGTTGACCAGCCAATCTTCCAATTTTTCCCAACATAGTCAGTATCAATGTGATAGCGTTGCATGTTGATCCAACCGTTCAAACATGTTTGTTATGAATGACTGACGACCATGCACATCAAGCCTTGTAGAAAGCGATGGAAAATAAATAGATAGATAAAGATCGGTTCTATTTTTGAATCAAGCTTGCAGAATACTCGTATTCATAGTCAGCTGCCGTTACTTTTTGAATTTAGAATATGCTCCTCTAGGCGTAATTCCATGAGTGAACACGGTCAGGAGTTGTTCGGCTGTTGTCTCGAATGACAGTGGCGCACGAACGTGAGTCAGGAGTAGTTCCATACTTCCATTCCATTCCATATCGAACAAAATGACAGTGGCGCACCCACAGGAGTCGGGAGTACTTCCATTCCATACCGAAATGGCAAAACGATGGATCGAGCGAGATTGTAGCTTCTCTCCACCAACTGGTATGGACGGCATTCGTGGTTGTCCTATGTGCCAGCGCGCATAGCGCATAGTTGGATTTCAGTCGAACCTATGAATTGGCTTTTTAGAAAAAAAGAAAAAGACGGCGCGAATAGCCGTAATGCCTGGAAAACCTCCAAAATTAATTAGTGGTGATGACCTCCCACAATCGCATGTTACTCCGATCGAATTTTTTGAGTGACGACGCGAGCATTTGCCTATGTTTCTCATGCAGCTTGTGGTTCCATTAAATGCTAGATGGGGCTCAGTGAAATAACTGCAACTGGAATGGTTCATTTTCGATGCATGTATTTTATTTCACGTCAAGTTGAACATTGGTCTAGTCCACATGATCTAGTCAGGTCACCACGCAAATGCGCGCCTATATGCAAGATGTTAATCTGAAATAGCTATGAAATATGAATTTATTATTTTACTAAGCTCAAAGTAGAATCACATCGACACATTGAACCAAATAAAAAGAAACATAATCTAAAATAAAATATATTGCTTCCAATATTGAATTCAAACATTGTTTTATCATAATGGTCAATCTAGCACTATAAATTCTTTTGCTTAGGAATTCACTGACAACCAAACGGATTGATGTGGTTTTGATCAAAATAAAAGATAAAATTGGTAACGAATGGATAATTCAATCATATTCTGGAGTTTATGATTCAAAAGCATAGCGCAAAAGTTAGTAGGGCTATTACTAGTGAACGCAATGTATAAAGTTTAGTTATTGTTTTTATACATAGGAGAAAAAAATAAATGTATTTTATACTTTCCATTTGATATAACTACAAATAATAGAAAAGTCCACCAACAGTCATTTTTTAAAATAAAAAGACCATGTACCCACTAGCATGGGTCCCAACAAATTTTGTGTGGGTCCCACTGAAAAGTACAAGGGTCCCTAAACAGTTTGTGTGTCTGTGGGTCCTATGTAAGTCCCGTCCGCGTGATACTTGGATCCCACAAGAGGCCAAGATACATAAAAGGTTCCAAATCTTGGAGTTTTAGTAAATATAGTACTCCCTCCATATCAGTATTAGACGCCGTTCTAGCGATTGCGGAGGGCAGCACAAAGGACGCCGTTCTGGCCACGCGAGCGTGTTTTGGACGCCATTGCCCTTCCATAACTGCAGCCGCCGCTCGCCTCGTTTCCCGTCCGTCAGCCATGCAAATTCACGTGAAAGGCAAAAATGTGTGGCAGCGAGAGATCGAACCTGAGACTAGGGCTGGACGAAATGCTCGGTGCTCGTTAGCTCGCTCGGCTCGCGGCTGGCTCGGCTCGGCTCGGCTCGGCTCAGTGCAGTTTACTAACGAGCCGAGCACGATTTTTTGCTCGTTAGTATAACGAGCGAGTTCGAGCCAGCTCGCGAGCAGCTCGCGAGCCTAACGAGCTAAACGTCCTAACACGCAGCCTAATTAATCCAATGGCCGAGCCCAGCCCAACATCGCTTCTCGGCCCAACAGCCCAACCTAAAACCTAATCCCTTCAGCGGTTCATCCCCTCCTCCCTCCAGCCGCAACTCAGCGCCGCAACAGCAGCCGCAGACCGCGACCGCGACGCCCCGCGATCCGCGACCGCGCGAGTTGCGACTCGCGACGCGAGCGCTGCGGTCCTGCGGGCCTGCGGCCTCGCCTCCGTGACCTGCCGACCTCCCCCTGCCCCGCGTCCTCCTGCAAGGATTTGACCGCTTGCCGCTTCTCCATCTCCCTTGCGCCATCGTGCTGCCATACAGCCATAGGATGCTGCAGAGGTGAAGGTCGCGATGGGAAACAGCACCACACCCTTCTGGATCCATGGAGGAATAAAGGTAGCGTTGTCTTCCTGCCACCTGCAGCATGGAGCCATGCTTCTGTCATGGCCACCGGCTCCCACAGCGCTGCAGAAGCGAGGTCGATGGAGGGCCGGCCGGCCGTCGGCGAACATGCGTTGAAGGACGTCCAGCTCACGAGCCGACCGAGCTAGCTCGCGAGCTCTACCGAGCCGAGCCGAGCCAGGATTTTCGCTCGTTTCGTTAACGAGCCGAGCCGAGCTAGCTCGATAGCCTAACGAGCAGAAACGAGCCGAGCCGAGCCGGCTTGATATCCACCCCTACCTGAGACCTCATGGCTCGAGACTCGGTGCGCTAACCACTTGCACTGTATTGGGTTGTGGTCTAGAAGTAACCGCAGCTGTATTTAATAAGGGCAAACAGGGAAAAATACACCCTATTAAATGACTCCTTGGTATGCACAATCTTGTTCTAAACATCATCTAATATCAGTATGGAGGGACCGAGGGAGTATATATCAAAAGAGTGCCAAATTAATGAGTTGCAATGGCCTAACGTAAATTACGGATTTCGTGCCCGTACATGTTCCATATTTGCTTATATTACAATTTTTTGCTCGACTTCACAGTATATCACAACTACAATTGAGTTCATGTTGCAATTTATATATCAAGAGCACTTTTTAAATTTAAAAATGTTTAAGAAGGTTATGACGTAGTAATATTTTGTGATTATAGTAATAATAAGCTGCTGCTAGATACCCAGGTTTGGAATCTTCCTAACCCGCACGAGGCGTGGCTTGACTATTCAACGGGCTGCAGGCCAGCAGCCCTTGTGCGCAACGTGCTAACGTCTCTATGAAACGCTAGCGATCCGTGCGTGATGCATGACCGTACCTTTTCCTGCAGCGCACCGCGCACGGGGCGTGCTCAATCCGGTCGGGTACGATGGCTTAGCCGCAGTCCGCTGGTGACACTCGTGTTTGCGCGCAGGCCGGCTCGATGGTCTGTGCTGGGCAGCGTTAGCAAGGAAACGCGTGCTCATTCGGCGACGCCTGTATGCCTGTGCCTGTGCTTTAATTCGAACCTCGAATCAGTCCACGCTGCTCCCAGGGAGCGACCAGGCACGGGAAATTGGACAAGCCCCCGGAATAATGGATGAGCTCATGGCCTTCCTCTCGCCCCGCGTCGCGCTCGCCAGGGACAAAGGGCAGAGTCTTAGTACAAAGAAGCTAGGTAACCATTCGGAGAGAGTTTTATTGGATGAAAATTTCTCTTACATATCATGGAACTCCATCTTTCTCTCTCCTCGCCACATCAGCAAATTTGATGATTTGACATAGAACTTAATGCCATGAAACTCTTCATAAAACCCCCATTGAGACTGGTCTAAGGGAGCTCCGTCCCGTATCACTGGACAAAATGTTCGTGACTCATTTGGCTCGTAGCAAGTTCAGCTCAGTCTTAGCTCGACTCGTAACGTTTCAAATGAGCCGAACATACATTTTTGCTCGTTATACTAGGCTCACGAGCCTAATGAGCTGTGGAGCACCAACGGGCCAATAGTCTTGTGCCGCCACAATAAGAGCGCACAGGCGTGGAGATGCTACCAATCCAATCCGTCCAGGCATCCACCTCCCCGCAGCTCTCCCTCTCCTCCGGCTCCGGTCCACGCTGGACGGCGAGAATGCTAGCCGTCAATCCTTTCCGCTGCCTCACAAATTGAAAGATATCATCCTTTTTTCCCCTTCGGATGACCTCAAACTACTCCCTCCATCCCAAAAAGAAATTCAACTTTCGCATTTCGAGAAGTTAGTCAATTTCAAATTTAACTAGATTTATGCAAAATAATACTAACATTTATAAGACAAAGTAAGTACGATTAGATTAATTATAGAATATATTTTCATATTAAATCTATTTAAAACATAAATATTAATAAAATTTTATATATGTTTAATCAAATTTAAAATTATTTGACTTCTCGAGGGACGGAAGTTGCAATTTTTTTTTGAACGGAGGAAAGATATTCATTCATGTCTGTCTCATGCATCCGCCGCACAACAAAGAAGGGCCACACAGGCGCAGTCCTCGTTTGATAAACATCTGACACACATGGGCCGCAGGCAATTGCGACGCAGCGGCGCGCACGTGACGCTGGCTCTGACTGCGCCGGCGACATGCGCGGCCATGTTTAAATTAGGAAATTTACTGTAATAATTTTAATTCGAAGATTAGAAGGACTAAATATGATCTAATTATAAAACTAATTATATGAATGGATGAAAAATAGCGAGACGAATCTATTAAGTCTAATTAATCTATCATTAATCTATGTTTAATACATTTAATTAGTATCTTAACATTTGATGAATAGTGATGAATAGGAAAAACTTATGAAAGTAAACAGGGGTCCGGATGAAGATGATCAAACAGGCTGCCGATATTTGATCCAGTCAAGGGACACGAGCACACGGATGCACGGGCACGGTGACGCCTTCGGGATCAAGCAAGTGCAGCGGGACGGAGCACCGGAGATGGGGATTGCGTCGGCACTGGCGTCACTCTTGCCGCCGCGTCCGGTGGATATCTCTTCTCCCCTCCCTGGATATGCCTACGGCGGGCTACCTCTCTGACCTTCCTCGATCGTCGGCAGCCTACGTCGTCGTCGACCAGGCCATGGCGCTGTGCCCGTGAGAACCTGGAACCTAGAAAAGGCATCTTTGATTAGTCCCCAGTTTATTCTGGTTTGATTGACAGTGATGGATTCTAGGCAGTGACCACGCCACACCACATGAACACAATGACAACAATGGGATCGGATCAATCGTCGGCAGGTATGAGGTACCCCTTGCTCATAAGGTGACGCGGCCGAATACTTTTCTTTGTTCACCCTCACGCACGCACGTATCTAACATGTTTTTTTTCGTTGAAAAAGCAACAAACCTATATTTAGATGTTCACGTCACAAATCTATCTCAAGTGCTCTACTAGAGGTTTTAAAAGTTACACGGTGTATATAAAAACGTTTTTAAAAGAATATCTCTGTTATGGATTCGGATTGGCAAAAAAAAAAAGAAGGAAAAACAAAGGATACAGTGCTCTTTTAAAAATAGATAAAAGAAGCTTCTCCACCAACCACACACACACACAAAAAGCAACCAGCACCACATGCCTACAAATCTACAATAACCGCATTGAAGTCACATCATCTTGCATTTGGAACCTCATAAACATAATAAAATGATACAAAAATACTCCTCGCACCGTTTACATACATACATACATACATACATACATACATACATACATACGTCACCCCCGCACGCATATATTCCGATGAAGAAAAGTTCCAGCTGTGACGATCATCCAGCTGTGGGCCACCTGAGACTGTTAATTAAAGAAAACTAGCAAGGTGGCCCGCGCAAATAGCGCAGGAAGCTAACATTTATATTTTTAACATACGGATTTTAAGTTCAAATTAATAGATGAAAATATTTTTATTTAGTCGTGTCATTGTAATTATTTTGTCCTATAAACCCAGAGTAATATATTATAGTTTTTTGGAACATTAGTTCAAGTGAGAAGGAAATAACTTATATAGAATTTTTTTGTTTTGAATATAATTAATATAAATATTATGTATTTTTAACATGACTATAGTTTTAAAATTTATAAATGACGATGCACATTTTTGATTAAAAGTTGAAGTGATATTGATAAATCATATTTTCATGTTTACAGGGAGATATAAGTTATTGGAATAGTTAGAATTTAACTTAGAGTTTGAATTTAAAACCTTAATAGGCAATAGATGCATTGTTTTTGGTTTTTGTCTCGTCCATACCATTACCATTTAATTTTTAGTTTGAGTTTGAGATCTAGCTTATTGGCTCAATTCGTACCATTAACATTTCTTTTTATTTTGTTCCCCCAATATCCAATTGTTGTAGCCCCATGCATGCTTGTTGAGTTATCGACCCTCACTATGTGTGGTCTCTTCATTTGGTTCTGTCCCTGTCTCCACCACGTCTTTTTTCTCATCCTCCTTCTACTCTATTAGTTAATCAAAGCACTTATATTTGAAGGATGTAAGTTCTCATCTCTCACGTTTGTCTTCCATCAGATGTTAAACATTTATTCAAATTTTAAAAACAAATGCATATAGTTTTGTTTCTAATGGTGTCATAACTAAGGTACTATCTATGTTTTTCACCATTTTAATTCTATGCATGCTTCCATAATGAATTTTTTATACATTAATTATTGCAGTTGGCATGGTATAGCCTTCTTCTTTGAACTCATCCTCTCTCTCCTGCTTCTGCTCCCAAGGAATTTTACCCGCTATGTCGTGATCATTAAATATGTATTCCTGACGCTTAACACTTACCATGCATGTTCTTTCCTTTTTTTGAACGCAACCTTCAGCTTGCTATGTATGGATGTGCATGTCAAGTCTCGATTTCCATGTTGCTTGGTTCTGGATCTTGTTAGAACTCTCCATGAAATTGCATCATTTATCATTCATTTTGTCCTAAATTTTTCAGATCTCATTGGTCCACTAATCACAATACTACATAGCAAGACATCACTATATTTCTTTTTCTCATAGTTGCTAGTAGTTTATCACCATACCTTGGTTGCCGCGTTCAGATGATACTCAGCCTTGACTGCCTAATTCTGATGGATCATGTAGTGGCTAATTGTTGTGCTTCTAGTATTTGTATAAGTAAAATTCTGCAAAAATAAATGAAATGAAATATCAATTTTTATTTTTTCTTGTATTATATTTATTTGTGTTTTGCATGTAATTTTTATTTTCTATCTTCTTCCATATTCATATATAATACTACTAATTATCTCTCATTAATCGAATTTAAAAAACTCATTGAAATAATATGAATGTTTAATATTATCTTATAAAATCAATATAGTGTATTATTTTTTATTATCATGGTAATTTCAGGTTCTACGTCAAAATTAAGCTTTATTTATATCCATTTAATTCTTTAGTAATTGTATTTAATCATGCTAATAAATATATATATAATATTTTTTAATTACCATACTAATAAAAAAATATATAATATTGTGTTTAATTAGTATGTATCCATTTAGTTCTTTGTTAATTGTATTTGACACAAACTTTTTATTTAGCTATATATTGCTTCAAAATTCATACTGAAACAACTATTAGTTTCCTTATATTTATTCTGAATTTAGCTATGTATTTATTGTGTTTGATACATACTCTTGAGTTAATTGCTAATTTATTTATTTATTTTAATTTTTATTTCATCTATGTATTAATCATATTCAATATGTAATCTTTGGTCAAGTGCTAATTTTTATTTTTATTTCAAATTTAACTATTTAGTAATCGTACTTGACGTGGATACTTCGGTGTTAATTTCTATTTTTTTATTATAAAATTAACTACTATTAATTGTTTTCAATAAGGACTTTTTTAGATAATATAGACCAATAGATCATCATAACGGTGTATATTTTTTCTTTTTGATTCATAAGTCTAAGGCTATCTATGTTTGCTACAAACTGTGGCTGGTCGGATTTTTTGTCAACAAATTTGGTGGTATACTATTTGCACTAAAAAAATCTTTATAGTTTATATCGTGAATTAACCGTAGTTTAGTTGCTTAAGTTCCATGTGATGGAATCTGTCCACCGGGTTTGAGTTCCTAACTCGGGACTGATGTCGCACAGCGAGGTGTTTGTGGTGACTTCGTCAATCTCAAGATTGAAACAACAGGCCAAATCATTCGGAGGTGCTCATAACGGTAGGGTTTATGTGCGTGTATTTATAGGGGTGAGTGTGCATATGTGTGTAAGCGTCTGTGTCTGTACTGGTGTTTTAAAAAAATCTTCATAATCCAACTCTAATGCATTGGCTATCTTGTCTTTTTTGCCTTGTATGCATCTGTCTAGAGATTACCCCATCTATTTAGTGGCAATATGAGATTATCCAATAAAGGGTCTAGAGATTGGATACATCAACATGCATGTGCGTGTTTGTAAAAACACGTCAATTTCATGAATTTCTTCTTTTGCAGCACAATCTGGCTAAAGATAGCATCTTCTTATTCTATCTAATTTGTCCATATGACAAAGCACCTAACCTGCTGAATCATACAATTCCAAAACAATACAACTCATATGTGCATGTAGCTTCTGTGGCCTCCCTGTTCATGTTCACAATTGATTTACACGCTGTCATCGTCATGGATCGTTTCTGTATATTTCAGCTAGTCATATGCGCATGGCATGACCAGTATATATGCAGCACTTCAGCTGGTCATCAGCCGCACACATGCAATTTACCGTACCCCTGAATGGACGCAGCATATGGATAGGGTGGGCATTCGGTTTAAACCGAGAATTCGGTTCGGTGTCAAGAAACTTCGATTCGGTGCTTGGTACAAACCGAAGTTTATGCCGCCGGCATATGCTTGCTAGCTCCACGGCACGACCGCACGGGCCATATGCTAATTGGCTATTTTATTTCAAAATTAACTATTATTAATTATTTTTATGAGAACTGGATAGACCGTTAGATATTTATTAAATCCAACAGTGTATATTCTTTTCTTTTTTCGATTAACGTGAAAATTTTTAGACCCTCTCGGTGAACGTGGTGGCTTCTAACTTTTAGGAGTAAGGTAGACCGTTAGATATACAATAAATAAATTCAATGGTGCATATTATTTTGTTTTTTGGATTAACGTGGGATTTTCTAACATTTAGGAGTAAGATAGACCATTATATATACATTAAATCCAACGATGCATATTTTTTTTAGATTAACATGGGAATTTCTAACTTTTAGAGGTAAGACAGACTGTTAGATATATATTAAATCCAACGGTGCATATTTTTTTCTTTTTTGATTAACGTGGGAATTTCTAACATTTAGGGGGTAAGATAGACCGTTAGATATACATTAAATCCAACGGTGCATATTTTATTCTTTTTTGGATTAACATAGGAATTTCTAATTTTTAGGAGTAAGATAGACCGTTAGATATACATTAAATTCAACGGTGCATATTTTTTTCTTTTTTGATTAACGTGAGAATTTCTAGACTCTCTCGGCGAACGTGGTGGCTTCTTTTAACACTATATTGTATTAAGATAATAGATTACCGCCGAACACAATGCTCTTACTTTTTCCTAAAAGAATCAGACAAAGCATGGTGGAAAAATCACTTTCAGTCCCCGTTCTTCCTACGGCGGAGTCCGTCCTTTTCATCTGCAATTCCATACCCCAGTCCACCGCCGGGGGAACGCAGCGCATCCGCATCCGCATCCGCCGTCGACGGCTGCAGCGCGCGGGCGGCGGCGGGCCTACCAACCCCCGCAGGCTAGCCGGATGTGCTCGCCACAGGTGCGGCTCGCTCGCACCGGACTCGGGGTAAGGTGAGGTCCAAGTTCAACGCACCTGGCTACGAATCGGGATAGCCGATAGCGTGCATCTAGGACGGGCCGGGCCGGCAGCGGCCGGCTGGTCCATCGGGCACGTGCTGGAATGGCAACTTCCTTTCGCAGAACAGAGGAGATGAACCTCACCTTGTACTGTCCACTGGCTGCCTGTCTGCGAGTAATAAATAAATTAAGTGGACGATGCATGGGTGGGATTGGGACCATCCGTATGAACGTAGGGGTGTTCAATTCCCCAAAATTTTTCGTCAAAATTTTTCACCAAAGAAAATCTTACATACATGGAGTAGTAAACGTGTGTTAATGACAAAACACATTCCATAACCTCGGGTAAATTTGCGAGATGAATCTAATGAGCCTAATTAGACGATAATTTGCAACAGTGATGCTACAGTGACCATCCGCTAATCATCCACTAATCATAAATTACTTACCGTCATTAGATTCATCTCGCAATTTCCAGACGAGATCTATAATTAGTTTTATTATTAGTCTTTACAAAATTTTTCACCGGAATTCAACACCCCCTTAGGGATTTTTAATATTCCAAGCAAGCATGCGTGCTGGTGGAATTTTTAATATTCCAAGCTTATCCTTCGCCGTGTCGATCGACAGGCAGCGGCGCCCGTATCTGGAATGTCCGTAGACCACATAGATGCGAATCGCATTGATATCGAATAAAGCACGCGGCTTACATCACCCACATTTAAGTTTTTGGCAGCTGTCCACCGGCCTTGACCACCGAGCATGCATCTTCACGTCTCGGCTGGGAATTCGTAAGCCCCTCGCGAGAATTTCAAATGCTTGTCGCCGCGGTGGCATCGACTCGAGCGTGATCTGAATCGTCAATGCGGATCAAATCGCGATCCTTCTCTTCCACGGACCCGGGGCAGAGGCCCTGACGCCCACTGCTGCCGGACCAAATCCTCCCGCTGCAAATCGAACAAGCACCGAGAAATTCCCCCTCGCACGTCACTGCGTCGCAGGACCTTCAGCCTGTTCGGTTGGCTGGTGCTGATTTGTTGTGAGACTGAAGTACTACTAGCTGGCTGATGGCTGGTGCTGATTTGTTGTGAGACTAAAGTACTGCTTGCTGGTGGCTGATAAGCCAAGCCACCAGGCGGCACGATCCTCACGTGGCCCAAACCGTAGAACAGAGACGGCGCCGGCGACAGGTGGCGCCACCACCACCACTACCGGCTCCTCTCGCGCGCGCCGCGCAAAAGAGTCAGGAACATGGAGGTGCCACGGCGACCTCGCCGTCCCATTCGCCGAGATGGGCAGATCGCGGGGATTTACAAATACTTCCCGCGCGGAAAATGCCCCGACCAACGCTAATCTTTTTGACCCTTTCTGCTAAGGGTTTGTCGCCGTCGTCGCTCGTCGGCCACCACCGCACCAACGCCCGCCGAGCAGGCAGGGGTCAGACCCTTTTCCACGCGGAACCTTCGCGGCAGCCTCGCGCATCCTCATCCCAAAGCCCACGAGGGGAAGGGGACACGCTGGGCCCACGCGCGGAGGGCGGCGCGAGCTGGGCCGTCGCAGCCCATATAAGCGCGCCACCGCCTTGGCCGCCAAGGAAACAGCTCACGAGCAACGAGGATATCTACCGGCTGCCAGCCCGCAGCCGCCTTTCGAAACCAGACACCAGCCACCAGGGGCGGAGGGAAGAGAAGACGCGGTCTCGGGGAACCTGGTTCGAGAGCGAGCGCGCATCCATCCGGCCGTTTGGGGGATTGCTTCGAGTCGAAGGAGGAGGGAGGAGGAGGATGGCAATGGTGGCGGCCGCGGAGGGGAGCGGGCGGAGGGACGCGGAGGCGGAGCTCAACCTGCCGCCGGGGTTCCGGTTCCACCCCACCGACGAGGAGCTTGTCGTGTACTACCTCTGCAAGAAGGTGGCGCGGCAGCAGCTGCCCGTGCCGATTATCGCCGAGGTCGACCTCTACAAGTTCGATCCGTGGGATCTCCCTGGTGCGTGCTCCTCTCTCCTGCTCTGCTTTCCTCTGTTTTTCTTGTTATCATCATGGCTTCGAAAATCTATCTTCGTTTTCTCGTGTTCGTGGATCGATTCATATCGAACCGAATGAATGGCGTTTCTGACTTCGGTGGTGTGTTCTTAATGTACTGTTCGATCAGAGAAGGCGCTGTTCGGCCGCAAGGAGTGGTATTTCTTCACGCCGCGGGACCGCAAGTACCCGAACGGCTCGCGGCCCAACCGCGCCGCCGGGAGGGGCTACTGGAAGGCCACCGGCGCCGACAAGCCGATCGCGCCCAAGGGCAGCGGCAGGGCGGCAGGCATCAAGAAGGCGTTGGTGTTCTACTCCGGCAAGGCGCCGAGGGGCGTCAAGACCGACTGGATCATGCACGAGTACAGGCTGGCCGACGCGGACCGTGCTCCGGGCAAGAAGGGGTCACAAAAGGTGCGACCATATGCCATTCGATTCCTCCGGTTGCATTCGCGGTGCTATTCACATGCCGTGCATTCCCCATCAGTAATGAAACTGAGAATTTGATTTGGCGCTGATGTTTTTGTTTCTCGTGTGTTTGCAGCTGGACGAATGGGTGTTGTGCCGTCTGTATAACAAGAAGAACAACTGGGAGAAGGTGAAGGCAGAGGAGCAGGAGGCGGCGCCGCTCCACCAGCGGCAGAGCGGGGAGGTCATGGACGCGCTCGCCGACTCCATGTCGGACAGCTTCCAGACGCACGACTCGGACATAGACAACGCTTCAGCCATGCAGCAGAACAGCTTCGGGAACATGGCGCAGGGGTTGCAGGCCACCAGGAACAGCATCGGCACCGTGACTGTGAAAGAGGACCACGATTGGTTCACCGACCTGCATCTGGATGAGCTGCAGGCGTCTTACAACATGGCGCAGATGGTGAATCCTAACCCGATCCAGACGATGAATCTGGCAGCTGGGCAAGGCCATGGCTACCTGCAGACGATGAATCTGGCGACTGGGCAAGGCCATGGCTACTTGCAGTCGATGAGCTCGCCGTCGATGAAGATGTGGCAGACAATCCTGCCACCATTCTGAGAGTTGAGATGGAAGGGGAAAGACATGCTCTTGTAAATAAAGGGGCAATAGGGGTGGCTAGACAGGACTAGAAACAACAAGATTGAAAATTTGGAGGGTATGATTCTGCAAAACTGTTGCTGTAGGCTTGTAATGTTTATTCATTTGTTAGATATATGCACTTGGTAATCTGAAAAAGGGCACCTCCCTTTGCACTTCTTGAGAAAACTATGAAGTTACTAGTATTGTCACATGGTCAGTCGGAACTGAAATTTATCTTGGATGATTTTACAGAGCAGTTGGTCTTTATCTGATGGTGCCATTCAGTACATGAGTAAGATGAGACATATGCACCATTCTAGTGTTTACTCTAACCTTGAGATCATCCTATGATTTATTGGTTTTGCAGTGGGATGACCTCATTCCTTATCTTTCTTGTAGCTTTTGCATTTGAGAGATGAAATGGTATTGAACAGCCAAATCTATTTCTGAAACCGGGACGGTGCATCCACTGTTACGTTCCTCGAACCAAACACTCCTACTGGTGCCATTCAGTACACGAGCAAGATGAGATAGATGCACCATTCCAGTGTTTACTCTAGCCTTGAGATCATCCTATGATTTATTGGTTTTGCAGTGGGATGACCTCATTCCTTATCTTTCTTGTAGCTTTTGCATTTGAGAGATGAAATGGTATTGAACAACCAAATCTAGTTCTGAAACCGGGATGGTCCATCAACTGTTCCTTTCCTCAACTAAACACACCTAATGCTAGTCTTGTCAGTTATCACCATGCCATGACTCATGACCCATAGGAGTTAGCGAGTTGAAGCTAGATTATACAGATACCATGAAAATGACATTGAACACAAGCATTGACATCTGCGATATGCGTAGTCGCAAACAGGAAGTGATATCGTTTTCCTCAACAAAATGCGTCATCTACCATCTATACGCTATAGATTAAAGCAACTTGCATCTGGTTGCAAGATAACGCCAAATTCTGGAGTACATATCAGAAGAGTTCTCGCGTGTGAGAAGATAAACGTTAAAGAGACAGGTGCAGTCAGCATCTGTATATCTTTGGGAATATGATAGAAAGGTCTTCAGACCGTACAAGGATAAGCTCTTTGACTTGGACGTTGGACCATGCTATCAGTAGCATGATCTAAGCCGCCAGCTCCTAGTTTATTTTAAGCCACAAGGTAGCAATCTAAAGGGTATCTGATAGATTAGATGTATTCAGATATCAGATGACTAGATGATGCCTATCGTCAGAACGCATCCATGCATAATGGCAATTGATTAATAGCAGGCTGGCGGCAACCACTCCCAGCTTCAAATCCAATGTGATGTTGTCGTCAGATTCTTCATATGCACATGCAAGGAAGTAATGCCATCAAAAGGGTTGCAATGACTACACCAGTTGCAATAGACCCGTGACAAAAGAGAAATATATAGTGGTGCATGATATATCATCCACAAGATAGATTGTACACTGAAACACTCTCATATGATAACTAGGAGCTGAAATTGCCATTGAGCTCTATGCATAATGAAATTGATGAAACTAAATCATCATAGTATGGAACATAAGATTAAGCTTTGAGTTTCCATCCATACAGAATGAGAGGAATGAACATTGTGAAACTTGAAAATGTTTACGATTCAAGATCCAGGTAGGCTTCACAAGCACGGTCCTGTAGAACAGCAGCTGGGTAGAAATAACCCCTTCTGCTTGTAAACAGACTTATGATCCCTTGCCCTTGCAAATGTCCTCAAGTCGGCCCAATTCTGGTGGCAGCTTAGCCCGCCCACTACTGTCCACGGAATCTACCGCCTATCCTAATGTATCTCTGGATGGTATCTGCAGCTTTGCTTGAAACAAAAATATCAAAAATCTTCAGATCAGAAAACTATGTCAATCTGCTCTTTGCTTTAACTTGCAAAATCACATGCAGTGTCTCTGCAATATCAATGGAAGCATTCAGGTGGGCTTGAGCCCTACATGGCTCAGGAGAAGTTTGTACACATCATTGGACGTCTGGACTAAAAGCTGGTGCATGCGAAGAAATATAAATCTCCACATGCATCCACCTGAACATGGCTTGGCATTGTAATTCCAGTTTTCAACTTATCAATCAAGTGACCAATAACTAGCAAACATACAGTAGTCCCCATTTTCCGTGTACCCAAGTGTCTCGAGTTATAGCAGCTCTGCGGGAATAATAATAAGCACCCTCCTATCCGCTTTCATTCTTTTAATGAATCACCTTTCAGAGCTAACCTTAACCTTGTCAGATGTCACTTCCTGGGAAGTCTGAGAGACACTGAACCACCTTTAGAGCGAACTGAAGCTGATGCCTTGGCAAGCTCTCTGCCTGCAAGCCAAGCCTGTATCATTTCTTCAGTCTTCTGCTCTGGTAGAAAACCCTTAGCTTTCATCTCTTCATAATACTTTGCGGCCTCCTCTAGTCTTCCATTTAGGAATAATCCATGTATCAACACAATGTACGCACTCCGATCAGGGCTCAGCCCATTTGCAGGCATTGCACTCCATAGCTTCTCCACACTCTCATGCTGCCTCCACCGGCAGAATTTCCTAATCAGCATAATGTAAGTGTCCATCTCTGGCTCACAGCGCAACTCTTTCATCTTATCTAACAGATCAAACACCTCAATGGGACTTCTGGCCACATTAAGCAATGCATGAAAGGTCCTCACTGAAGGAGACAGCCCCCTTTGTAACATAGAATCAAACATTTCCATTGCCTCCTGAACCCGACGAGCCTTACAAAGAGGCCCAATGAGAGAGTTAAAAGTGGCTGTGTCTGGGGCAACCTTCTTCTCCTCCATAGTCTGGACAAGCATCTTTGCCTCCTCCACACAACGTCCCTTTGCTAGCGCATACACAACTGCATTGTACACTTTGCGATCTGGCGCAATGCCAGCCTCCTTCATCCGGTTAAAGAGCTTCATGACAGAGTCCAAACTCCCAGTCTTTGAGAAGCATGAGATCATGCTCCCGTACGACACAACATCCCTGTCAATGCCCAAATTCTCCATGGCGCTCCAAAACCTCTTCGCCTCCCGAACGCTGCAGATAATGTTGCACCAACCATTGAGCACAATGTTGAAGCTCTTGGTCTCGAAGGGGAACTCCTTCTGGCTGGACATGAGCAGGTGCTCCGCATCCTTCACGTTCTTGTACCGGCAAAGTGCGCTCAGGAGACCATGGAACTCAGCGACGCCAGGATGGAATCCGAAGCTCGGCAGCGCGCGGAACGCCGCGACGGCGCCAGCGACGTCCCGCGCAGCGCAGTGGCGCCGGATGAGGAGGAGCACCGCGGCCGGGGAGGCCGTCGACGCGCGGCACATTTCGTCGAGCAGGGCGCGCGCGTCGTCGAAGCGGCGGTGCTTGGCGAGGATGGCGAGCATGGAGTGGGACGCGCGCCGCCCCGGAGCGTACCCGGGCTGCGCCACGGCCCACCGGAACGCGGCGTGCGCGGCGCCGCAGCTGTTGCGGAGGCGCGCCAGCGCGGCCACCACGAGCGGCTGGGACGCCTCGGCGCCGCACCGGTCGAGGGCGCGCGCGGCGTCCGCCGCACTGGAGCCCGTGGCCTCGGCCGCCGCGACGACGGCGTCCACCCCTCGGGCGACGTCCGGCGGGAGCTGCAGCTGGTGCTGGTCCGGGAAGGAGAAGGGGTCATCCTCGCCGCCGCCGCCGTCAGCGACGTGGTCTCCGGAAGAAGTGGCAAGGCGCGAGGCACCGATTAGGAGAGGGCTTAACGGTTTGGGCAACCCGATGGAGGCGGAGGAGAGCGGGATCGCTCTCGCGAGGACCCTGCGCAACATCGAAGAAGAGGAGGCGCCACCGGCTTGGTGCCTAGGGGTTGGAGAGAACGTCGCTTGTTGGAGATGCCCAACGGACGAAGGCTGCCTGGTCACTGACGTGTGGGTCCGGGCCCGCACGTCAGTGAAGGAACGGGCAGAACTCGGAGAACTTGTATGCATTCCACGACGACTCACTCGACAACAGCAAGCATTTTCAAAACAAGCGTTCCAACCTTTGTTTTTCTTGTACTTCTTATATATCTGCAATATCATATTGCACTTTTAGGGCCTGTTTAGATTAGGGTGAAACTTTTGAAACTTTGAAACTTCACTATTCATCAAAGGGAATCTTACATGCATGGAATATTAAACGTGTGTTAATGACAAAACCCATTCCATAAACCCCCCGGTAACTTTTCGAGACGAATCTAATGAGCCTAATTTGGCCACGATTAGACAACGTTGTGCTACAGTAAACAATCTCTAATGACGGATTAATTAGACTTAATAGATTCCTCTCCCGATTTCCCGTCCAACCGTGTATTTAGTTTTATAATTAGATCATGTTTAGTCCTCCTAATTTTCGATTTAGAATTGAAAACTTTCTTTCGCAAACTTTCTTTTGCAAACTAAACAGCCGCTTACATTTCTGTCTGTGCGGTTGTGCCCTTCAATTCGCATGTACAGATAGCCTTTTGAGTTTTGACCAAGTACCCTCGATCGATCATCAGGTGGTGGGCTGCTGATGCCAAATCAGAGTAGCTAATTGGGCCGAGATAGAGGAGAGAATAATAAAACAGATAAAACTTAAGAAAGTAGAATGGGGGCGCTAGTCTCTCTCATCCTTCCATTGAGATCTTAACCTCGTGCGTGGATGCCCGGCGAGAAAGCAATTCGACGTGGTGCAAGAGGCTTGACATCGCGATATCACGTATTCATCACGTTGGCTGTAAGCCCCCACTATAAGACTCTACCCCGTCCTTCGTCTCGGGGCTGTGACTGTTGGCCATGCGTGACATTCTCTCTGCAAGAAGCAAAACAGAGAGCCCGGGCGGCGACACGTGTTACAGCAGCGACCTCTCTCCTAAGTCCTAACGCCGGAACTAGCTTTAAGGATCCCAAGCTTTCACATTGACGGAGTCGTCATGAATATGAAATAACGAATAAGTCAGTGAATGGGACGTAAAGTGGTTAAACAGATGCGTATGTCCAATTCATTAGGAGCGGAAAAAGCAGAGACGGCATTTACACTAGTATTAGTCCACCTAGCAACTTAAGGTGTTCCCACCATGCCTGACAATGCTGCTGTCATGTCATGCTTAGGAAAATATCAGATGATTCAGATCATCTATAAGAGAAAAATAAATAAATACTCCTCCTATATAAATGACCATGGGACTCATGGTCACGGAACATGGCCCTTTTCCTTTTCGAGTTGGAGCTTGAGCCATGATGCCTCACTGTAATCCTCGTAGCCGCGGCAGCTACCCTCTCCTGGTCGCCGCCATCATCGTTGTTGCCAGTAAACTCGGAGATGGCCTATGCAGCCAAGACGAGAAGGCCGCTCTGCTCCGCCTCAAGAAGGGCTTCCGCTTCGACCATGCGCTTTCAGAGCTACCCTCATGGCAGACGAGCTCAGCATCCGATTGCTGCACCTGGCAAGGCATAACTTGCGGCGATGCCGGCGCAACAGGCGTCCAGGTGGTTGTTTCACTGGACCTCGCCGATCTCACCATCTCCGGTAACCTCAGCTCTGACCTCTTCGCGCTTACATCGCTTCGCTTCCTTAGCCTTGCGAACAATGACTTCATCGGAATCCCGCTGCCAAGCGCCGGCTTCGAGCGGCTCAGCAGCCTCACGTACCTCAACCTCTCCAGTTGTGGCTTCGTCGGCCAAGTGCCCAGTAGCGTTGCCCGCCTCCCCAACTTGGAGACCCTTCATCTCTCCGGTGCCTTCACCTGGGACGATGTTCAGAACCGAGCAACTCCATTCCTAGAGCTAAAAGAACCTACGCTTGAAACCCTAATCACCAACCTGAGCAGACTCCAGAGGCTATATCTTGACTATGTTAACATTTCTGTTGCTAATGCCGATGCTAATACCAGTTCCAGGCATTTCCTTCGAGAGCTGAGGCTGTCAAACTGCTGGGTCACCGGGCCTATTGCAATATCTCTTATTCCACAATTACGTTCGCTCTCAAAGCTGATCCTTGACGACTGTATATTTAGCCATCCTATGGCGGATTCCTTCACCGTGTTTGACAAATTGTCTTCCTTGTTGGTTCTTAGCCTCAGTAACTCTGGTCTGATGGGAACCTTTCCTTCATCAAGGATATTTTCCATCGAGACATTAGAAGTGCTAGACTTGTCAGGAAATACCATGCTGCACGGAGAGCTGCCTGAGTTCAGGTCAGGCAGTGCTTTACAGAGTATGGTGCTTTCCGGCACAATGTTCTCCGGAAACATACCGGAATCTATTGCCAACCTCCACGATCTCGTTACACTGGACCTTTCCAGTTGCCTTTTCTATGGAGCTCTGCCGTCCTTTGCTCTATGCACGATGATTCAGGAGGTTGATTTGTCAAATAACAATCTCGTTGGATCGTTACCTTTGGATGGATACAGTACTCTGCGTAACCTCACCAGGATTAATCTTAGCAACAACTCACTCTCTGGTGAGATACCTGCGAATTTGTTTTCTCACCCTTGTTTGCTGGAGCTGAACCTCATCCAAAATAATTTCACTGGACACCTTCTGTTGTACCCAAATGCATCTTCTAGGTTGCAGTATCTTTTTCTAGGTGAAAATAATCTGCAAGGGCCGATTCCAGAGTTATTGCCCAAGCTCTCAGGACTCACAAGGTTGGATCTCTCATCCAATAATCTCACTGGTACCATGGATCTAAGTCTGATCAAGAATCTGAGGAACCTGTCTCTTCTCTACCTATCCAGCAACAGGCTGTCTATTCTTGAGAAAGGTGATGCCAGATCTTATGTAGGATATCCCAATATTGTGTCCTTGGGGTTGGCATCGTGCAACTTAACAAAGCTGCCTGCATTCTTGATGTACCAGAATGAAGTTGAAAGCTTGGACCTCTCAGACAACAGAATTGCCGGGACCATACCTGATTGGATTTGGAGGGCTGGAGCAAATGATTTCTACTACGTCAACCTCTCCCATAATTTGTTCACCAGTATCCAGGGGGATATCTTAGCACCCGCCTATCTCTACCTAGATCTCCATTCTAACATGATTGAGGGCTCTCTCCCTGTTCCCCCAATGAACACCTCGTTCATGGACTGCTCCAGCAACCATTTCACTCACTCAATTTCATCAAAGTTTCTGTCAGGCCTGACTTATGCAGGCTTCGTGTCATTATCGAACAATATGCTCACAGGAGAAGTCCCACCTATGATCTGCAACACAAGCAATCTCAAGGTTCTTGACCTTTCTTTTAACAGTTTAGGTGGCATAATACCACCCTGTCTGTTACAGGAGACCACAGACATCTCTGTGCTAAACTTGAGAGGCAACAATTTCTGGGGATCACTGCCCCAAAATATCAGCAAAGGATGCACACTCGAGACAGTAAATCTCAATGCCAACAAGCTGGCGGGCAAGCTGCCAGAATCTCTGGTCAACTGTAAGATGCTAGAGATTCTAGATGTTGGGAACAACCAGATGATGGATACGTTTCCAGACTGGTTAGCAGACCTCTCTAGGTTGAAAGTGCTTGTTCTGCGATCAAATAGGTTCCATGGCCCCATTACCATTGGCGATGAAACAAGTTTCTTTCCAGTGTTGCAAGTCTTTGACATATCTTCAAACAGTTTCAATGGTAGTTTACGGGCAAACTGCTTGAAGAGACTGAAAGCGATGATTAACTCTTCCCAAGTTGAAAGCCAGGCTCAGACAATTGGGTACCAGTATTCAAGTGGCACATACTACGAGAACTCTATCACTGTGATGTTCAAGGGGCTAGATTTGACGCTTGTAAGGATCCTGTCTACCTTCAAATCCCTTGATGTTTCAAATAACTGCTTTGATGGAACCATACCCACCGAAATTGGTGACCTCAAGCTTCTCAAAGTGCTCAACCTGTCAAGGAATGCATTTGCTAGTGGCATCCCTTCCCAGATGTCGAGCATGTTGCAGCTGGAATCACTGGACCTCTCTCACAACCATCTCTCAGGGGAGATCCCTTCGAGCATGGCATCCCTTACTTTTCTTGAAGTCCTGGACCTCTCTTACAACCGTTTGTCTGGGCCGGTTCCGCAGTCTGGTCAGTTCTTGACTTTCTCAAACACGTCCTATGCAGGGAACGACAGATTGTGTGGGAGTCCACTTTCTCATCACTGCGACACGCCTGGGTCGAACATTAGAGACGATGGTGACAATGATTTCCCAAACTGGGATGTTCTGTCTGTTGAGCTAGGCGTTGCTTGTGGCTTGGCAGCTTTGACTGGATACTTGCTGTTGTCGAGCAGAGGGAGGTGGTGGTTAACCACACATATTGACTCTTTTTTGCTGCATCTCCAGCATTGCTACCATCGCTGCTAGGTGTGGGTGCAGCTGCTGTGATCTTCTAGTGATTAATGCTGCTATGTATCGTCATTTCTCCACCACTAACAACAAACAGTGATGTAACAGCTGTCTCTGTAATGCTTGCCATATGATTCTTAGTCTAATATGCTCAATATCGTGTCCTCCATGTATGTACAATATCTGGCCATACCCTGACGTAGATATGGTAGAAGTTAAGCTGCAGAGAACATACGGAGGTGAATAGTTGTGTGATTTGAATATATTCAATACATTTCAAAGCTTTATGTACCAAATCAAACAGATGAAAGTGTACATACAAATATTATTTTTAGAGTGTAGGAAAGACATGCTGATTACAAGTGGAAAGGCTATAAAACCATAATGAACATTGGAAACATAACTACACATTAGTTCATAAATGACCATACAATCAGGAGGGTACATGGTCTGGAGGCACGGAATTTAAAGTAGGGTTTTTCTGCATCCCCATTAAAAAATTTCGTGCTTCTACCCTGTTAAAAAAACTGGACACTAGACCGTACCTAATACCTAATAATTGGTATCTGAGGTGTGTCCTTGCATATTTAGAAACCACAAGGCACAGGCAGTACAGCAGAACCCTAATACTACTGCAGATACTGTCAAAGCGTACGAACAGCAAAAAAAAAAAATCAATTATGGAATTTTCTTGATGATTTGAATACTCAGGAAGTTACTATCCAGCTGAAAATTCAGACTTCTTGATTGACGGAGATTTTCACGACAGTCAAGAAATGTATCCAACTGCAGCTAATCTCTTTTAATAAGAAAAGTTTTAGGTAATATATAATGAGAGGAAGTATGAATATGGTCGAAAGTGGGAAGTGCTTACAATTTAAGTGCCAAGGACTGTGTCACAAGCATGTTCCAGACACCTGAACAACAGCGGTTGGGTGGACACAGCTACTAACCCCTTCTGCTTGCAGTGTCCTCAAGATCATTCCCCCTCACAATGTGAAGCCAGTACAATTTCAGTAGCAGCTCGACCCAGTACTGTCCTCCTTGCAATCTACAGCCTAATGGATCAATGGATGATATCTGTAGGTTTGCTTTGGAGCATCCAAGAGACATGAATAGCAAAATCTTCAAATCATAAAGCTATATCAATCTCTTTCTTTTCTCCATCTGAGTTTCCCTGATTTCCTTTTGCAAAATGACTTGTAGTGACCCTTCGACATTAATGGAAGTATTCAGGTGATGTAAACCATCCATGCCTCAGGAAAAGTTTTGTACGTTGATAGTTGAACACGAAGCCAGTGCAGACTAAAAGGTACTACATGTGAAAAAATACAGCAAATCACATGCATCCACCAATGGTTGAACAAGTTGAACATGGCTTGGCATTGTAACTCTAATTTTCAACTTATCAATCAAGTGAGCATTACTGGTCAGAACATACAATTGTACCCATTTTCCATGCAGCCAAGTGTCACTTCCAACTTTTAGCAGTTTTTGAGAAATAACAATAAGCACTCTCATATCCCGTATGCATTTCTTTTTATGAGTTGCCTTTCACAGGTAACCTTAACCTTATCACTTTCTGTGAAGTCTGAGAGACACTGAACCACCCTAGAGTGAACTTCCATTAACGTTTTAGCAAGCTCTCTGCCTGCAAGCCAAGCAGTATCATTGCTTGGGACTTTTGCTCTAGGAAAGGCCCTTCGCTTCCATTCCTTCATAATACTTTGCCAGCTCCTCTAGTCTCCCATGTAGGAATAATCTGTGTATCAAAACAATCTGGGCTCAGCCCTACAAGCATTGCACTCCACAGCTTCTCTACACTCTCGTGCTGCCTCCACCGGCAGAATTTCCTGATCAGCATACTGTTAGTATCCATCTCTGGCTCACAGCACAACTCTTTCATCTTATCTAACAGATCAAACACCTCAATGAGACTCCTGGCCACATTAAGCAATGCATGAAAGGTCAAACCCGAAGGAGACAGCCACTTTGTAACACAGCATCAAAAATTTCACTTGCCTCCTGAACCCGGCGAGCCTTGCAAAGAGGAGCAATGAAAATGAGAGAATCAAAAGTGGCTCGCCAACCTTCTTCTAATCCACAGTCCAGAAAGCACCCATGCATCTGCCACACAACTTCCATTTGCTAGCGCTGTATCGCATACACAACTGTATTGTACTCTTTCTGATCTGGTGCAATGCCAGCCTCCTTTATGCAGTTGACACTTGACAGAACCCAAGCTCCCAGTCTTCGAGAAGCATGAGATCATGCTCCGTTCTACACAAAATCCCTGTCAATGCCCAAATTCTCCGAGAACTCTTCGCTTCCCGCCGCACCGAAGGCAATTTTGCACCTCCCTTTGAGCACGGCGATGAAGCACTTTTCTCGAAGGGGGGACTCCACGCCCGGATCGAACCCAAAGCTCGGGAGTGCGTGGAACGCAACGATGGCGCCCGCAAAGCTCCGCGCGGCGCAGTGGCGTCGAACGAGGAGGAGCATCGCAGCCAGGGAGGCCGTAAACGCGCGGCGCATTTCGTCGAGCAGGGCGTGCGTGTCGTCGAAGCCACGGTACGTGGCGAGGATGGCGAGCATGGAGGGACCGAGTGGCACGCGCGCTGCTCCGGTGCGTTCCCGGGCTGCGCTGTGGCCCACCGGAACGCTGCGCGGCGCCGCAGCGTCCACCCCTGCGCAGCTGTTCCTGAGGCGCGCCAGCGCGGCCACCACGAGCGGCTCGGACGCCTCGGCGCCGCACCGGTCGAGGGCCTGCGCGGCGTCCGCCGCATTGGAGCCCGTGGCCTCGGCCGCCGCGACGTCGGGCGGGAGCTGCTGGTGGTGGTGATCGGGGACGGAGAAGGGGTCATCCTCGCCGCCGCCGTCTGCGACGTGATCTCCGGAAGAAGTGGCAAGGCGCGAGGCACCGATGAGGAGAGGGCTTAGCGGTTTGGGCAAGCCGGTGGACGCGGAGGAGGTGGGAATCGGATTGCTCTTGCTCTCGCGAGCACCCTGCGCAATATCGAGTCTCGGTCTCCACAGGCCTGCACCTCCCATGCTTGATATTGCTCTCTCCTCTCTCCGTAAGGTTTGTGGGTAGAGAGCAGACAGCAACAGTCTTGACAGGTCTAAAGGCTGGGGAAGAAGCCTAGAGGACGACTGCCTCCATGACATGGTTCTCTCCCTCCCACCTCCTGGGGCAACGAAGGCTACCATTCCGCCCCGCCGCCAACCCTTACCTGCAAAGCCTAATCGCCCTCCTCCTCAGACACCAAGACAGGAGGCCCCAGCTCCTCCAAATCCACGCCCAGCTCATAGCCCACCAGGTGTTCGACCAAAGTCCGGCACCGTGGCGCGTCCTCCTCAAGGCCTACTCACACGGCCCTTTGCCGCAGGAGGCTCTGCACCTCTTCAGGGACGTGCGTCAGCACCTGGCTGATGACACATTTGCCTTTGCATTCACGCTCAAAGCTTGTGCAGGTCTAGGGTGGCCACGAGCTGGCACTCAACTCCACGGGCTTGTAATCAGGAAGGGATTTGAGTTTCATGGCTATGTGCATACTTCCCTTGTCAATGTGTACGTTGTATGTGGGCATTTGGTGGAAGCGCGGAGGGCGTTCGATGAGATGCCCATGAAGAATGCGGTCACTTGGAATGTGATGATCACTGGGTTTGCTGGGTGGGGTGAGGTTGAGCATGCAAGGATTCTGTTTGAGCATATGCCCTGCAAGAATGTTGTCTCGTGGACTGGACTGATTGATGGATATACACGTGCTTGTCTTTATGCAGAGGCTGTTGCTCTCTTCCGCCACATGATGGCAGGAGGCATTAGCCCAAGTGAGATAACTGTTTTAGCAGTGATTCCTGCAATATCTAATCTTGGAGGGATCCTTATGGGTGAGATGCTGCACAGCTACTGTGAGAAGAAGGGTCTCGTGTCTGATGTCCGGGTTGGGAATTCACTCATAGACCTTTATGCTAAGATTGGCTCTGTGCAAAACTCACTAAATGTGTTTAATGAAATGCTGGATAGAAGAAACTTGGTGTCATGGACATCGATAATTTCAGGTTTTGCAATGCATGGACTGTCAATTGAGGCAGTTGAGCTGTTTTCAGAGATGAGAAGAGCAGGGATTAGACCCAACAGAATCACCTTCTTGAGTGTCATCAATGCTTGCAGCCATGGGGGGCTGGTGGAGCAAGGATTGGCATTTTTTAGAAGCATGGTTTATGAGTACAATATAAATCCAGAGGTCAAGCATTTTGGGTGCATTGTGGACATGCTCGGTAGGGCTGGTCGGTTGAGTGAGGCTGAGCAAATTATTGAGGGGTTGCCTGTGGAGGTTAATGCAGTTGTATGGAGGACACTGTTGGGTTGTTGCAGTAAGTACAGAGAAGTTGAGTTGGGGCAGAGGGCGATGCAGAAGATACTAAACTTAGAAAGAGAGTCCGGTGGTGATTTTGCAGTGTTGTCTAATATGCTTAATGAGCTTGGCTGGTTCGGTGATGCTGAACAAGCACGAAAGCTAGTAGATGAGAGGAGAACTGTTAAGGTTCCTGGGCTTGCTTTGGTTGGTGAATTCAGTAGTTAGCATCAGTAGTTCAGTCTGATGAGAACCAAATCTTGGGAAGAAGCTTTCTCAAATTTTGTTGCAACCTTACTACTAAAAACTCTCTCCCTGTAGCCAACTTTCATTAGATCTACTGACCTAGTGGTGGGTTATTGCTCTTTTTTTACTTGTTGTTTATCTTCCATGCAAAGACATCAATTTCTTTTCTTGGCTACTAAATTTATTGTGACAAATGAGATGACCACAATCCCATATTTGACCTCAGTCCTCTCCTTGTGCCATTTCACCTTCTTTTCTTTTTGTGTCATGATAATAAGCCTCAAAGGAGTATTTGTCCGCTGGTTTCCATCTTCGAAATGGCTTCTTCGGAGTACAATTGATTGTTGGACAGTTACTTATTTTATTATTCCTTGCAGGACGCAGGTGAACTGAATGATAACATATCCAGTTCTTAGCTCCTCTTTAACTGGCTCATATTGAAATGATGGAAGCAGTAAAGAAGCTCCATGCTCATCTCCTTGTATCTGGCCTGCACAGCTGTCAATATGCAATGCCCACGGTTATCAGATCTTGTGCTCTTCAGCAATCAGATTTGTTTTTGCACATCAAATGTTTGAGCAGATCGAATCACCACCAACTTTTCTCTGGAATACTATACTCAGGGTTCTTGCTCAGAGAGATACACCAAAAGATGCCATTGTTTCTACAAGAAAGCTCAGGAAAAATGTATGGAGCCAGACAACCTGACATTTCCTTCTGTACTGAAGGCTTGTGCCAAACTTGTGCTAACAAAGGCAAACAGACGCACAGCCAGTGGCGTAGCTAGGATTTAATCGGAGGGTATGCCACAATATTTTTTTTCTTATACAATATATATATATATATATATATATATATATATATATATATATATATATATATATATAGTATGATCCTATATATAATTTTCTAAACAATTTCAAATATTTGCAAAAATAGCATACCAAGTATTAGATTCAACAATTGAATACAAAAGTTGCACAAATTATAGCACAAAAAGTCAAACATGTTAGTATGTTGAAACATACTAGTATGAGTTAATGCACTTGGACCAAAAATCTAGGGTATGCCAAGGCATACCTGGCAACCCTCTAGCTACGCCACTGCGCACATCCATATTAGAAAACTTGATCTGGTATGTGCAAAATCTGTTTTTGATGAGATGCTAGTTAAGGATATCATGTCCTGGAGTTCCTTGATCGATGGATGCAGCAAGCACAACATACTAAAAGTGGTTCTGGCATTCTTCAAGTTAATGCAGGATGAAGAATTTGCAAGCTGATAAAGTTGCAATGGTCAACGTGATTTCAGCATGTGTACTTGGGAAATTCTTTGATCAGCTACTATGGTAGAGTGGGGAGGTGCAATTAGCTGAAAACGTTTTCTTTCACATGCGCACCACACATGCAAAAGAAGGGAATCCGTTCACGCTGAAGAAAATATTCGAGTTCTATGGTATGTGCATCCTTGTAGGCTAGTCAGTTATCTGATGCTTTGGCGCTCTTCAGGCAGAAGCAGAGAACCAAGGTGACCAGATGCTGTATTGATTGCCAATTTACTCACTGCCTGTGCACATTTGGGTGCACTTGATCTGGGTAAGTGGATTCATGACTGTTAGTAGAAACAATATCAAAACTGGCATCATTATGCAGAACTCCCTGATTGACATGTAGGCAAAGGGCGGGAAGTGCAGGAGTCGGCTACAAATGTTCAGATAAATGAAAGAGGACAACCTATCATGGAACTCAATCATGCACTGAACATTTTTTGCAGTATGCTCGCTGAAGGTCTTGTTAGATTGATCTCAAGTGGGGGCCCAACGGCAGCCCATTAACCCCTTAATCGCGCCCTGATCGGGGGCGCCTAACCCTAATGGTTAGTGGGCCCCCGTCGCGCTGCGCTATATATAAAGAGGGGTGGGGGCTGGCAGGCTCACTACACGAGATTCGCCGCAGCCGTACTCCCCACCCCGACAAACCCTAGCTCTCCGATCAGAGAGGCGCAGCAGCGGCGGGATTGCTCCACCGACGGCTTCGTCACGCCCCTCCTCCTCCAGCAACGTCGCCACTCTCGCCATGGCTGCCAACGCAGCAGGGAATCCCGCCGCCACCGCCGATGGTCGATCTCTAAGACTCTCTGTTCATTCTCTGTTCTTGTTAGTAGACAATGTATAGGATTCTTTACTGTTGTTTATCCTTATACCCGATCGATCTACTGCTAGTTGTAATCGCAAGTCTATCAATGGTATCAGTCGGGTACTAGCGAGTAGATCGAGTTTTGGGTTTTCGAATCCTAGAACAAGAAAGACAGGAGGCCGCCGAGCGACATGTTTTGAGCATCGTCCCGGGCTTCACACACAGTACAGGTGGCCGCCGAGCGACATACCTTGAGTATCGTCCCGGGTCACAATCACAGCAAGATCATAGAAATCTCAAGCAAATCTCTAACCCTAACAGTGAAAGAGGGGCTTACCCGCGTACCGTCGCGCGCCGTAGCGCGAGCCTAGCGTCGGCCGCGCGCGCACAAGTACGCTAACCGCGCCAGCAAGAACGCGCAAGCAAGGTTGCCGTCGCAACGCTGCTCGACGGCGGCGCGCTCCGGCGAACGCGCACACCGGCGAGAAGCACCGGCGGCTACCCGGACAGCAAGCAAAGGTCGCGGCTCCAGCGGCTGCGCGTCGTGGTCACTGGATCTACGGCGGCGGTTTTCGGGCGGCGCGGCGCATGCGCGAGCGAGCGGCTGCGCGAGGGCCGGAGGAACCGCGTCGGTCTTTTAACCCGAGCGAAACGGCCGGAGAACCGTTGGATCGGCATCAAGTTGAACGAGCGGCCAGGATTAAATGGCCGTTAGGGTTTTTCGGCCGGACTGGGCCGTGAGCGCGCCCGTGGGCCGCGCCGACGCTGCCGGGCCGAACAAGAGCCGCGTGGGCCGCTGTTGAAGTGGGCCATCCGCTGAACGCAAGCTGGGCCGAGCGGGAAAGCGAGCTGAGCCGAGCGGGCCGCGCCAATGGGCCGCGTGCCAGGCCGAGCAGGAGGGGAAGCTGGGCCGCGCTAGAAATTGAAATTTCTCGTTTTTTCCAGCAGCAGTTAGACTAATTAATTTACACCAACGTGTTTATTATTTAGAGAGCAAGATTAGCAAGTAATGTTTCTGAAAATAGCAAGTTATTTTTTTATTATTCCGCTGCGCAAGTTATTATAGTTATTCTCTTATTAAATTGAACCAACGGAATATTTAATTTGAGAAGCCTAGATTTTTTCAGCACAAGTATTTCGGTACTGTTGTTATTTTTTGACCAACGTTAATAATAGCAATATTACTGATCCAAGTTTTACCAGTATTTATTCTTTTCTGCCCAACGGTGATTAGAATAAGTGAAGCAAGTTATTTGTATGTCTTGATTTTGACCAACGTTAAATTAAGATATGCAATTATTATGATAATTATGTTCTCACAAATGTGTCATGTTTTCATTTCAGAGCAAACAGCAAATGCTATACACTTAATCAGTGCAATCCCCAAGTTAACTGGCCAGAATTATGTTGCATGGCGTGAGGAGCTTGATTCAGCGCTAGCACTTGCAGAGATAGATTTGGCTCTCACTGAGCCACAACCCACTGAGCCAGAAGAGCCCGTGAGGGCTGAGAATGAGTCCGAGGCAGATTTTGCTACTCGGCAGTGGGATCATGCTCCCATAAGAGCAAAGTATGACCTAGACAAGCACAAGTGGGACAAATCAAACCGCAAGTGCAAAATTATCATCAGAAAGACAATTACAGAAAGCTTAAGGGGTGCCATCCCAGAGTGTGACACAGCTACAGAATATCTAGAGAAAGTGAAGAGCCAGTTTACTGGTTCAACCAAAGCTCATGCTTCCACCCTGATTCAGAAACTCACAACGATGAGATTTACTGGTGGAAGTGTGAGAGATCACATTCTGAGCATGGGTACTATGGCATCCAAGTTAGACAAGCTGAAGATGCCACTGCCAGATGGGTTCCTCATTCACTTGGCCCTGAACTCACTCCCAAAAGAGTATGAGACATTTGTTGTTAATTACAACACAAAGTCAGAGGAGTGGGACCTACAAAAGGTCATTGCCATGTGTGTACAAGAAGAAGAAAGACTAAAGAAAGCAAAAGGAGAGGATACTCTCAATTTTGTGAAGGGCAAGCAACAGAACAAGAAGCAATTCTTCAACAAGAAAGCTTCAGATGCCTCTACTTCTCAGTATAAGGGAGGCAACTCTTCACAGTTCAGAGCACCCTCTAGACCAGCCGCCCAGCAGAAGGATTTGAACAAAGATCAGTGCAAGTGGTGTGAAGAAACTGGGCATTGGAAGCATGACTGCCCTAAGTTCATGAGGCACTGCCTGGAGAAAGGTGAGGACATTATTACATTTGTTGATGAGTCCTTATACATAAGTTATGACAGTTTCACATGGTGGATTGACTCAGGTGCAACTGTTCATGTTGCTAACTCTTTGCAGGGATTCCATGGAGGGAGAACCCTACAAAGAAGAGAAAGACAAATTAAGGTGGCCACTGGCGTTGAAGCAGAAGTTGAAGCCATAGGAAATCTTTCTCTAGTTCTAGCTAGTGGCTTCAAGCTTCAGTTACATGATGTCCTTTATGTTCCCTCGAAGCCATAGGAAATCTTTCTCTAGTTCTAGCTAGTGGCTTCAAGCTTCAGTTACATGATGTCCTTTATGTTCCCTCATTAGCTAGAAATTTGATATCAGTTTCATGTTTGTCAGACTATGGTATTGATTGCCATTTTTCTAAGAATGAGTGTAAGCTACAGTATAATAATAAATGTGTGGGTCTTGCCTTCCGACAAGACAAACTTTATTTATTATCTATGTCTGAGAATGTGAATGATGTAAGCAATAAGCATGAGAAAGTATTATCATTAGATGCAAGCAAGAAAAGAAAGAGAATTGATTCCTCATCGAAATTATGGCACTGTCGTTTAGGCCATATTTCGAGGGGGAGAATAGAACGCTTAGTTAAAGAATCAATCCTCCCACCACTAGAATTTTCAGAGTTAGAGCAATGCGTTGATTGCATCAAAGGCAAGTTTGCAAAGATTATAAAGAAAGGAGCTAAGCGAAGCGGGGGAGTTTTGGAATTGATCCACACGGACATCTGTGGACCTTTTCCAGTAAAGTCTGTGGATGGTTTTGATTCATTCATCACATTCACAGATGACTACTCTCGTTATGGATATATTTATCCAATCAAAGAACGTTCGGAAGCGTTAGACAAGTTTAAGATATTTAAAGCTGAAGTAGAGAATCAACTCGAAAGAAAAATAAAGGTAGTAAGATCCGATCGTGGAGGGGAGTACTACGGTCGACATACCCCTTATGGACAAGTTCCTGGACCTTTTGCAAGGTTCCTACAGGAAAATGGCATAGTAGCCCAGTATTCAATGCCGGGCGAGCCTCAGCAAAATGGAGTAGCAGAAAGGCGCAATCGTACCCTTATGGATATGGTGCGCAGCATGATGAGCTATTCCACATTACCATTGAGTTTGTGGATGGAGGCCTTAAAAACCGCCATTCATATTCTCAATAGAGTTCCAAGCAAGTCGGTGATGAAAACACCGTATGAGTTATGGACAGGGAGAAAACCTTCACTCAACCATTTGCGTGTGTGGGGGAGTCCTGCTGAAGCCAAAGTATTTAACCCAAACATAGGAAAGCTAGACCCCAAGACAGTCAGTTGCCATCTTATTGGCTACCCAGAAAAATCGAAAGGTTATCGTTTCTACTGCTCTAGTGGGCACACAAAGTTTGTGGAAACGAGACACGCTAGATTCCTAGAGGAAGAGATGATCAGGGGGAGCAAGGTAGTGCGAGAAATTGACCTTGAGGAAAAACGGGTGTTTGTGCCCATCCCGATAGAGCAAGAGCCCTACTTCACACTACCTGTTGTCGCTGGCCCCACAATGGAGCCAGCACCTGCTGTTCCTTCGCCTTTACCTAGTAACCCGGAACCTGTCCTTCAGGAGCCGGTTGAGCCAGTGGCAGAGCAACAGCAGCCTCAAAATGAACAACCACAAGAAGAGGAAGTGCCAGCTGCGGAGCCTTCTGGCAGACCGCAAAGAGTTAGAAAATCTCCAATTTCAGATGACTACATAGTCTATGAATGCGAAGATGTTCAGATGGAGGGTGATCCCGCTTCATTTGAAGAAGCCATGAGAAGCGCTGAAGCATCTAAGTGGCAAGAAGCCATGGAAGATGAGTTAAGATCCATGAGTGCAAACAAAGTCTGGGAGCTAGAAGAAATTCCTAATGGAGCCAAAACAGTAGGCTGCAAATGGGTCTACAAGGTGAAACGTGACTCCAAAGGGAATGTAGAAAGATATAAGGCGCGACTTGTGGCGAAGGGTTTTACCCAAAGAGAAGGGATAGATTATAATGAGACATTTTCTTCCGTCTCGAGCAAGGATTCTTTCAGAATCATAATGGCCTTGGTAGCACATTTTGATCTAGAATTGCATCAAATGGATGTAAAGACAGCATTCCTAAATGGAGACTTAGAAGAAAGAGTTTATATGGCACAACCGAAAGGTTTTGTCGAGAAAGGTAAAGAAAGAATGTGATGTCGTCTAAAGAAGTCTATCTATGGCCTAAAGCAAGCATCTAGGCAATGGAATCTAAAGTTTGATCAGACAATCAAAAGATTTGGGTTTAAAGAGAATGTTGAGGACAATTGCGTGTATGCAAAGTTTAAGAATGGGAAATATATTTTCCTAATACTGTATGTGGATGACATTCTACTGGCAAGTAGTGATGTTGGTCTGCTGCAGGAAACCAAGAAGTTTTTGTCCTCAAATTTTGATATGAAAGACATAGGTGAAGCCTCATTTGTTTTGGGCATAAAGATTCACCGAGATAGAAGCAAAGGGGTATTGGGATTGTCCCAAGAAGCATATATAGAGAAAGTTCTGAAGAAATTCAATATGCATAAGTGCAGTCCTTCACCTGCTCCTATAGTCAAAGGTGACAAGTATGGGGCGCATCAGTGTCCCAAGAATAAGTTTGAAAGCGATCGCATGAAAGCTGTTCCATACGCTTCAGCTGTAGGAAGTCTACAGTATGCGCAAGTGTGCACACGCCCAGATCTAGCATTTGTAACCGGGTTGCTTGGCAGATATCAAAGTAATCCTGGTATGGAACACTGGAATTTGATAAAGAAAGCCTTAAGATATTTGCAAGGTACAAAAGGTCTAATGTTGACATATAGAAGAACTGATGACCTACAGATAGTAGGGTATTCAGATTCTGACTATGCAGGAGATGAAAGAAAGTCCACGTCAGGGTATATATTTACTCTTGCTCAAGGAGCTATTTCGTGGAAAAGCCAGAAACAAACAATTAACACTGCGTCATCGACGATGTATGCGGAGTTTATTGCTTGTTATGAAGCATCAGGGCAGGTGAACTGGCTTAAGAAATTCATACCCGGTTTGAAGGTGGTTGATAGCATCAACAAACCACTAAAGTTGTATTGTGACAACGAGCCAGCTGTATTATACGCTCACAACAATAAGTCTAGCAATGCCGCCAAGCACATTGACATCAAGTATTATGTTGTGAAGGATAAAATCCGGGATCACGCCATCAGTCTAGAACATATAAGCACAGAAAAGATGCTAGCGGATCCGCTTACGAAAGACTTACCGCCCAACGTGTTCAGAGGACATGTAGCCGGCATGGGTTTAAGGGAAAGCCTGTGATACCTGGATAGCAAGGGGGCCCAAGGCAAGAATTCGTCTCTAAACAGAAAAGGGTTTGTGGCTGTCGAGTCTAACGGTAATGACTGTGATGACGGAACATGCTCAATACTCTGATTTGTGATGGGGTGAGTTGGAAAAGCACAAGGCGATAGAAGAGATCAAGGGGGAGAATGTTAGATTGATCTCAAGTGGGCTGGCCCAACGGCAGCCCATTAACCCCTTAATCGCGCCCTGATCGGGGGCGCCTAACCCTAATGGTTAGTGGGCCCCCGTCGCACTGCGCTATATTAAGAGGTGGGGGCTGGCAGGCGCTAGTCACGAGGTTCGACGCCGCCACTATTCCCCACCGTACATTCCCTAGCTCTCCGATCAGAGAGGCGCAGCCAGCGGCGGGATTGCTCCACCGACGGCCTCGACTTCTTCCTGCAACGACCACGCCGCCGTCGCCATGGCGAACAACGCCGCTGGGAACCCCAACGCCACTGCTGATGGTCGACCTCTAAACCTATCTGTTCTTTCTCTGTTCTTGTTAGTAGACAATGTTTAGGATCCTTTTATCTGTTGTTTATCCTTATACCCGATCGATCTACTGCTAGTTACATTTGCAAGTTCTATCACTGGAAACCCATCGACCCCGCTCCGTATCCCGGCTGGCCGGCTGGGCGATGTGACTCGTGAGTCGTGATCAGAAGATCGACATCGCGCTCCGCGGAACGAAGACGCGACCGCGCACCGGGCCGGGCCTGTCGGCGCTTTCTGACGTGCGGCGGGCGTTGGGCTCGTGGTGGGCGTCCAATCGCGCGCGCTCCATCCGCTCCTGTGCTCCCTCGCCAAATGTACCAGGCGGAACGGCGACGCACGGCGACCTGGGAGGAAACGAAAAGCGGGAGGTTGGACGACGAAGCAGAGAGAGACAACGGCAGGCAC
>CM014274.1:12969033-12999444 GCA_004135705.1 Alloteropsis semialata
ACCGGGTGGTGACATCACCCGGTACCGAAGGTCTCCTCCTTTGGTACCGGGTGATGTCACCACCCGGTACCAAAGGCCCTTTGGTACCGGGTGGTGACATCACCCGGTACCAAAGGGTGTTTTGAGCGCCAAATGAAAACCCTAAGGTACCGGGTGGTGTCCCAACCCGGTACCAAAGGGCCCACGATTCAGTTTCCCGCCAAATAAAAAGCACTCTTTCTTTCTTTTTTCTTTTTAGCATTTATTATTTCATATATATACTATTTGCATAATTCTTTCTTCCTTTCTATCTTTTTAGTATATAATCTTTCTTCCTTTTTATCTTTTTAGTAAATACTATTTAGTATTTATAATTTATCTTTTTAGTATATTTTATCTAGTATTTCAAATTTAACTTGTTATTTGGTAATATATATTAACTCTTTTACTATTCTAGATTCATATTACTATTTGGTATTTATAATTTATCTTTTTAGTATATTTTATTTAGTATTTCAAATTTAACTTGTTAGTGGATTGTTTGACATATCTACATGAAATAACAAAGTATACATCAACTATAATGATATATGAAATAATGTAAATCTAGATTCATATTTCTATATATATTTTATTTGGTATTAGTAATATATATTAACTCCTTTGATATTAGTAATATATATTAACTCTTTTACTATTCTACATTCATATTACTATTTAGTAATATATATTAACTCCTTTACATTACATATCATAACGCTTCAACATAATTAGAATTACATAGCATCATCATGCTTCAACATAAGTACAACATTATACTTGAACAGCAATAATCAGGGTCCCTGCACGCCATGCTTCTTCATGAGATAGAAAGGATAGTTTATATCGATAATCTCGATGCCTAGGAACCTGTCGACATAATCAAGTGCATATATGTATGCACTATCCTGTGCCTTGTAACGTGAATCCAAGACCTCTCCATAAATTGTGATCTCAGCAGCATTGGCATGACTCAAGGTTATATTAGCTTGGAAACCACCATTAACTCGATAAGCCCCGGCGTCGTGTGTGCATACCCTAAGTTTCCAAGGACTTGATAAAGGACTGCACGTAGACCAGAACACGCATGCATGAATCCACAGTAGTAGTCGTCCTACAATAAGATTAATAAAACATATTGTTACAGATAAAGATAGATAAAGTATAATATAATTACACAACTAAAAATAAAAATAACTTACATAAATCGATTCATATGAAGGACTAATCCTTTTAGGCATCTGTGTCACGTCTGGCTCACCCGTCTCGAGAGCTTTCAACTTGAAGTAGCTGTAGTCCGGGAAAACATGGCCAGTTTGACTTTCTATTTGGGCTAATGCTTGCCTCACAGCATCACACGAGGCCACATGGTCTTGCTGCCACGCGCCAGAATGAACGTGGATAATAACCATGTCATCAGGATTTGGGTCACGGGTGGCATTTTGTTGAATGCTAACAGAGATCATAACCCTACCAGTATTTTCGGTCACATTTTCTCTTAATACCAAAGGACTTGATTGACCGATGTTTGCATCTTTTAGCCATGTAATTGGATTAATGATCTGCATTATTAATAATTTCTATTCTCAGTGACATAGTGATTACATTCAAATGCAACTTGCAGAGAAATATCATAACCCTACCATATTGTAGCGAAGTTGCTGAGGTGTGGGAATTGGGACATGATCAACTTGTTGAGTTGTCGACCATCCAGGCTCGTGAGCCTCTCGAATCGGGATGGTAGGTGGCATATTAGTAACATAGCCACCACGTCTAGCTGCCTGACGCTGTCTCGGCATGATACTATCCAAAATAAACCGTAATATATTACAAGTCAATTTAACAAAACTAGTAAATACTTATCAAGAAGCATAAGACAAAATCAAATTTGGCCAACATTACATACCATAATGTTTCAACATAATTAGAATTACATAGCATGATCATGCTTCAACATAAGTACAACATTATGCTTGAACAGCAATAAATGTTTTCTTTACAAGAGTGCCTTCGTTATGATCGTTGCGAGCGTAAGGAGCATCTTCATTGGCCAACAGGATGCTTGTGTCATCCTCCACACTGAACGGAGACACCTCGTCACACCTATTATAATCATCTTCATCGGTGACGTCCTCGACACCCACGATTTTCTTTTTCCCGTGAGAACTATGTGCCGTTTTGGATAAAGTTCGGAGTTGTTTGTTTGCAGAGTCCCCGTCTTGGGTTTGGTAGACATGTCGTTCACATAAAACACTTGATGCACATCCTTGGCGAGCACGAATGGTTCGTCTACATACCCAATTTTGTTGAGATCCACAGTTGTCATGCCGTAGCGGTCTATAGTAACACCTCCACTTGTAAGTTTCACCCATTTGCACCGAAAAAGTGGTATTTTCAAAGTCCATAATCTAGTTCCCAGATCTCCTCTATCTGGCCATAATATGAGTCCCTGTTCCTTTGTTGTCATAGGCATCTATACAGACACCACTATTTTGGTTGGTGCTTTTGTCGTCTTGGGCTCTCGTGTAAAATGTATACCCATTTATGTCATAGCCTTGGAACGTCAAGAATGAGGATGATGGTCCCCTTGCCAAATACGCCAGCTGTGTATGTATTGTCTCGTTACCCATGAGCTTTTGTCGCAACCAACCAGCGAAAGTTTCTATGTGATGGCGTGTAATCCACTTCTCAGACTTTCTTGGATTTTGGTAGCATATTATAGTCTTGTGCTCCTCGATGTAAGGAGCCACCATGGTTGACGACTGCAATACAGTGTAATGGGCTTTCATGAATAAATCGTAGTCGCTACACCTTGTTTGTTTCCTTCCTAACGTGCCCTTTCCAAGTAGTCTCCCCTCATGGCGTGACTCAGGTAGCCCAATCGGTTTCAGTTCGGGGATATAGTCAACACAGAACTCAATGACCTCCTCTGTTCTGTATCCCTTGGCGATGCATCCGTCTGGAAGAGAACGGTTACGAACATATTTCTTTAGAATAGCCATGAGCCTCTCAAAAGGATACATATTGTGTAGGAATACAGGACCAAGAATACCAATCTCTTTGACAACATGGACCAGGAGATGCGTCATAATATTAAAGAAAGACGGAGGAAATATCATCTCAAGGCTGACAAGGCTTTGGGCCACATCATCCTGCAGCTTTGCTAGATTAGTGAGATCGATTGCCTTCTGGTCGATTGCATTGAGAAAGGCGCATAGCTTCACAATAGTTGTTCGGACATTAACGGGTAGAATTCCCCTCAGCGCCACCGGAAGCAATTGTGTGAGCAGCACATGGCAGTCATGGGACTTGAGGTGTACGAATTTCTTCTCTTTCATATTTATCAGACTCTTTACATTCGATGAGTAGCCGGACGGGACCTTAATACTGTTCAAGCAATCAAACATGCTGGTCTTCTCCTCCTTGCTTAGAGTGTAGCTAGCAGGACGCAAGTTCCAACGCCCTTTCTCTCTTTTCTCAGGATGCAGGGGATCTCGTTGTTTCATACGTTTCAGGTCCTGTCGTGCTTCAAGCGTATCTTTTGACTTTCCGTAAGTACCAAGGAACCCTAGCACGTTTACGCAAAGATTTTTCGTCAGGTGCATCACATCAATTGCGTGGCGTACATCTAAGACCTCCCAATATGGTAGGTCCCAGAATATTGACTTTTTCTTCCACATGGGCGCCTTTCCATTATCACTTGCCGCTGGCTGGCTGCCAGGTCCCTTCCCAAAGACCACCTTCACATCTTTTACCATAGCAAATACATATTTTCCATCCCGATGCCTTGGTTTGCTACGACCTTCCGCCTCAAAATGCTTTCCTTTCTTTCTCAGCGGATGTTTCTCAGAAAGGAATCGACGATGGCCCATATACACACACTTTCTACAATGTTTCAGATAAATGCAGTCAGTGTGTTCTAGGCAATGTGTGCATGCATTGTATCCCTTGTTTGACTGTCCCGACAGGTTACCAAGTGCAGGCCAATCATTGATGGTCACAAACAGTAATGCTCTTAGGTTAAATTCCTCTTGCTTGTGCTCATCCCACGCCTTTACACCATCTTTGCCCCACAACAACAAAAGTTCCTCAATCAGTGGCCTTAGATACACATCAATGTCGTTGCCGGGCTGCTTTGGCCCTTGGATTAGCACTGGCATCATAATGAACTTCCGCTTCATGCACATCCACGGAGGAAGGTTGTACATACAAAGAGTCACGGGCCAAGTGCTGTGGCTACTGCTCATATCACCGAAATGATTCATGCCATCCGTACTCAAACCAAATCTTATGTTCCTTGCATCTTCTGCGAAGTCTGGGAACGCTCTGTCGATTTTTCTCCATTGCGACCCATCAGCGGGGTGTCTCAACATATTGTCTTCCCTCCGATCCTCTTTGTGCCACCGCAGCAATTTGGCATGCTCTTTGTTTCTGAACAAGCGCTTCAGACGTTGTATTATAGGGAAATACCACATCACCTTGGCAGGGACTCTTTTCTTGGGGGCCTCTCCCTCAACATCACCAGGGTCATCTCGCCTGATTTTATACCGCGAGCAATTGCAAACCGGACAGGCGTCCAAAGATTCGTACGACTTGCCCCGATAAAGGATACAATCATTGGGACATGCGTGTATCTTTTGTACTTCCAGTCCTAGAGGGCAAACGATTTTCTTGCTTCGTATGTTGTTTCGGGCAATGTGTTGCCCTCTGGAAGCATCTTCTTTATCATTTTCAATATCTCTCCAAAACCTTTGTCAGACAAGCCATTAGTTGCCTTCCATTGCAACAGTTCCAGTGTGGTACCCAATTTTTTTGGTCCTCTTTGCAATCTGGGTACAACAATGTTTTGTGGTCCTCCAACAAACGCTTCATCTTCTCCCGCTCTTTCGCACTTTCGCAGTCTTTCTCTTCATCACGGATCATGCCACCTAAGGCGTCATCATCCTCATCCTCTGCAACTGCTTCACCCTCGCCCATTGCCGTATCATCTGCAAAGGCACCGTATTGTGCAAAGTCCGAGATGTTGTCGTCACCTTCTTCATCACCTTCTTCAAAGAATATCCCCGCTTCGCCGTGTTTGGTCCAACAGATATAGTTAGGCATGAAACCACTCATAAGCAAGTGTGTGTGGACCACCTTCTTCGAGATGTGATAATCCTTCTTATTCTCACAGACCTTGCATGGACAGCATATAAAACCCGAGGTCGAGTTAGCCTCTGCCGCGTCGAGGAATTGATGAACGCCATTAATGAAGTCAGATGAGCGTCTATCCGCGTTGTACATCCATTGCCGATTCATCTATTCACAAAATACAATGAAAAATTCATCCCCAATTTCTAAAGTTCGTAATAAACCTAAATAAGAATATCATATATAATCTCTAAAAATCTTAATAACCGTAAACATCAACATCATTTGATGCCACCAAAAAGATGTATTTCTAAAGACACGCGCAGAAATTAAATTACAAATCGTACGTAGGTTTTGTTCTTGCTTGGGAAAAACTTATTAATTTGAAAAAAAATACAGACATAGATCACATTATGACAGGCGGTGGTATTTAAGCATCTTTGGGCGTATTCTTTGGGTCTGGAGGTGGAGTTGTTTGACCCGCAACTGGCGGTGGAGCATAACGACCATCAAACGGAGGTTCTAAGCCTGCTGCAACATCATCTTCATGCTTCCCTTGCAAATATCGAACCATTGCTCTATGCAACGCTCCTTTTTTCTTTGGCTTCGGTTGAGGGTTGACGGTGGTTTTCCCCTTGCCAGCAGAGGAACGATGATTACCCCTACCATCATCACCACTTCCTCCAGCGGCAGTATCCATGTTGATTCTAGAACACTTGATTTTTTTTAATTTTGACATAACATATTAGTATATTACGAAAAAACTATCCATTATTCCTAGGTCTCATGCATTCTCAAATAACTAGAAGTAAAATTCTATTTTCTATTGACAACCATGAGAAGTAAAATTGAATTTAAAATCTAACTAAATAAGAATATCATTTATAATCTCAAAAAATCCTAATAACTCTAAATAAGAATATCATTTATAATCTCAAAAATCCTAATAACCCTAAATATCAACGTCATTTGAAGCCTCTAAAAAGATGTAATTCTAAATTCGTAATAAGCCTAAATATGAATTTCATTTATAATCTCTAAAAATCCTAATAACCCTAAATATGAATATCATTTCTAATATCTAAAAATCATAATAAGCATAAATATGAAAATCATTTAAAGTTTCTACAAATAATCCAAAAATCTAAACAATGTCTAAAAATTTGTGCATCATCTCCACACATGCAACAACTAACTATATATTGATTCTCTATTACAAATTCATAATAAAAGTGAAGATTCAATCTAAAATCTCTTATTTCAATCCATTCCACAAAACACAAATTACTCAAAACATAGAGCATGAAATAGACCATACTAAACGTCAAAAGAGAGAGGATGAAGTTGCTAACCTTCTAGCGGACTTGGTTTGCAAAATCTCCAAAAGTTATGAAAAAATCGGGCATGAGCTCCCCCAACCCGAGCTCAATGGAGGATGAAGAAATGAGCCATGGCTCGGGCTGGGGGAGGAAGAAGGCCCCTTTATACGCAGGGCCCCTTTGGTACCGGTTGGTGTCACCAACCGGTACCAAAGGCCCCGAGGCTCATTGGTACCGGGTGGTGACACCACCCGGTACCAATGAGCGCGCAGAATTATTGGGGATTGGACCCGGTACCAATGCTTCCATTGGTACCGGGCCCAATCCAACCGTGACCGATTAGGGAGGATGGATAGAGAGTTCTCTGGTAGTGAGGTATACGACACATGGATTGGCAGAGATCAAGATTTGACTCGCCAGTTCGACACAATCACAGATAAGATATGTTCAGAACAGGGGATGCCAGTTGAGACTTTTGCTTCACTTATCAAGAAACTTCGGCAGGAGAACTAGCAATGATATACTGCCTGCAGCTATTTTTTCCGAAGACCTATATTTTTGAGATGATATGCACATTCCATAATAGTATGTTTTTAGAACTTATATATATGTAGATTAGCTCAACAATTATTGCTGCTGGGTGCTGACTATTGCGACTACAATTGTTTGGTTATATCTGTGTTTGTTGCATAACATAAAGACAGATTTATGTATTGTAACGTTGATTCAATCACTTACTTTTTCATCATTAATGGGAAAGTCTCTTTAAATATGCCCCTCCAATTGTTTGGTTACATGTGTGTGTTGTTGCATATCATGCCGACAGATTTATGTATTGTAAAGTTGATTCACCCATGTACTTTCCAATAATGAGAAAGTGGCAGAGGTGGGGACGGATGACGAGGAGGCGAGACAAGGATGAAGAAGGTAAATGGACTGGGTTGGCCTAATCCACGTCGCTGTATAGAGCACCTGGGCAGCAGGAGGAGCGCGTGAGCGGTGGCCTACTGACTTATTATTGACTATAAACACTTAATGTGTTTATGCAATTACTAGCAAACATGCCCGTGCGTTGCTACGGGCGAATATCAGCGATTGTCAGTTTTGCTGCTGTGAGCGACGAGCAGCCACAAAGATGACATTGTTGCACCGGCATCGCGATATGTTTTAGCGACAACCTCACTCCTATATATCCATCTACGTGTTGTTTTCATTTTTTTTATCTCAATCAACTCATGTTCTTGCTAGTTTCCTATATATATCGTTCCGTATTTTTGTCTTGTCTGGATTCTAGGGTGAGAGCTTGAAAGCCAGGTCTTTTTTAACTCTTGGCATGTTCAGTTAGAACTCTAAGCCGATGATAAACTAATATCGAGAGTTGGGACCCACAAATCACATTGAACCCAAAAATTGAAAAAAGCAATAATCACTTTTTCTGATCCGTTTTGATATATGGGTACCATCCATCCTAACTCGTTCGTCCGTAATGAGTACGTATAGGTTTGTAAAATGTCAAGGAGCGGATCAACCCAGAAACGTGCACGGCTTCGGACTGAGACTATAAAATTGTGCATATGTCCGGTCGCTGTGACTTTTTCAAATTAAATCCAGTATATATATAATATACCATCGCCAATCTCACTGATTGGGCACTAAACACATATATTTATTTTTATCTTTTATTAATTTTGTGGTACGTCATTAAACGCTGACCCGGGCTCTTCCTGCAAGACTCGCGTCCCACGAAGATCTGTTTCTGTATTAGCAGCTTGTTCCGAGTTGGATTTAACTAACGCTCACCCAGATCCACATCCAATTCCAGCTCCGTCCCTGGGCAAACTCGACTCGAGTTCATGGACGTTTTCATGGGTCATGGCGCACCACTGCTCCGTCTGCCCCTCATGATAGACATTATCAACTCCATCTCCGTTGGCTCAAAGAAAAAAAAAACTCTGTCTCTGTGTGCTGATCGGAGATCAAATTAGATATAATTCAGTCTCTGCCTTTAAGGTCAGGGTCCCCTGCCTGCCTCCAACAAAATTACAGAGCAAAGCACAGTTGTGACATCCGAATCTGTTACAATGTTTGTGTTCTTGTGACAAAACAATGGTTGAGGGTTTCTACCTCATGGTTAATTTGAAGGGGCCCACATGTCAAGATGGACAAAAAAAAAGGGAAGAAGCAATCCTCTCTTTAGAAATAGGTAAAAATAAAAAGTTACATACATATCTCTTTAGACGTGTTTCATTGACATAAAAAGTAACAAGAAACGACATAACAAATAAAATTCTTTAAACATAGAATAACCCAAAACATTTTTGCAAAAGAATAAAACAAGAACTAAATGAGTAGGAAAGAAAAATGAAAGAAAAAGGAAAATAAAACAAAACAGAAGAACAAAATAAAAAAAGAGAAAAAGGTGCAGCGTGCCACCTTACCTTGGGCCAACTTACCACGGGACAAGCCCAGTTGCCGCGCTCGTGTGGGCCAAGCCGCTTCCCACTCTCCCGTGGGCCAAAATCACCCCCTCATAGGCGTGGATTTTGCCGCGCGCGAGAGAATATGCGAGAGACTGGCCCCCGCCGCCTCCGCCGACTCGGCGCACGCCGTTGGCATGGCCTCCACCGCCTCCGCCCGTCCCGCGCCCGCCGTTGGCCTAGTCTCGGCCACCACCGCCCTCGGACCTCGCCGCTTTGCGTACCCCACCGCTTACGTGTAAATCTGCGACCCTCCTCAGTCGTCACGGGGAAAACGAGGATGATTACCTCGACCGTGCCACGGCCAAGGTGTTCGACGGAATGACGCACCGAGAAGCGGAGGCCTCGTGTCACGTCGGCAAAGGGAGCATGGCGTATAATCAGTAGGCGTCTTCAGTATGTAACTTCTAGTTTTATTAAGTGTATGACATGTGGGCCTAAGAGCCATAGTCTCTGGCGTGTGGGGCCTGCGAGCCTTGAGTGTGTTCCGGCCAGGTTATAGCTGCGCCGTGTGTAAGGGGAGAACTATTCCAATTCTGAAAACCAGACAACGAGCTTGAGCTCTATCGGGCGTCAGGGTTCATCGCCCGGCCCTCCACGAATCCTGTGTACTTGTGTGATTCTCACGTCTCCGGTGATCACCGGTGGCCAAGGGGTTACAGTGGTATCAGATTCGGTGATTCTCGGCGTGGATCTGGGTTAGGGTTCGTCCGGGCCTGCAAAATCCGTCGATCGAGATTGGCTAAACTGGTTTGGTCGGGCTCGATCTGTTCCTCTGCAGCGCGGCACCTGCGAGGAGCGGATTCCCATAATTCCAAGCTGCAGCTGGCTCGATTTGCGGCGCAGTGACCGACAACGCTTTCCCCAGTTCTTCTTCCCCTCTTCCGGCGGCGCGGCGACTGGTGCTTCTGGAGGCGCGGTGACGGGTTCTTCTGGAGGCGCGGTGACGGGTTCCCTTCTTCTTCTTCTTCTTCTCGGTTGGTGGAGATCTTCCGCTTCTTCAAGTGGTGGTGACGGGCGAAGAATTGCGGAGATCCAGACGGGCGCGGCGCAGATCCCCTTCTCGCCTGCTCGAGGAACGGTACGTGTCCACTGAATTCCTTCGGCTAGGTTGTTCGAGTCGTGCCTTGTTTCTCTGATTCGAGGTTTTCTCAAATCGACTCGGAGCCCTTGCTTGAGGTGTGGTCACAACGGCTCCTCCTAAGCCCTCAGCGCAGACCCTTCTGCTGTTGGAAAGGATGGATGATCAGGCGCGTCGCGATGATGACCGCTGGTCTGAGATCATGGAGAATTTGGATGAATTGTTTGCTAAAGTGGGTGCCGTGGAAGAGAATCAGCATAAATTGGAAGGACAATATGAGCTGTCCACCAAGCTGCTGGAGCAGATGTTGCAGGATCAGCAGACAATGGTGAAACAGATGGAAGCCACAGCACAGGCAGTCACTCAGCTCTCGCATCATCAGAAGAAACGAAGAACTGACAATCCACCAAGTCCAACCTCTTCTGACAGTACTGATGATGCTACCTTCAGACCTCCTCATCCACCTAGAGCATTCAACAATCGTAATGGTCAGCAGTTCCATCGCCATGATCGGGAGGATAGAGGTCAGGGAGGCTCTTTCATGCCCAAGTTGAATTTCCCACGGTTCGATGGGGAGAATCCTTGTATTTGGAAGGACCAGTGTATCGACTTCTTCAAGCTCTATAACATTCCTGAAAGTTTGTGGACATCAATAGCATCTATTCACATGGATGGAAAGGCAAAAAAAATGGTTTCACGTGTTCAAAGTGAAGAATGGCTTATCTGATTGGGCAACTTTCATCAAAGCTGTAGAGGCAAAGTTTGGGGACAAAGACTACCGGGAAGCTATGACACAGTTACTGGAGTTGCAGCAGACTGAGGCATTACCAGCTTATATTTCAGCCTTTGAGGATCTCCAGTACCAGTTGCTTCTCCATAATGATGCTTTGGATGACATGTTCTTTATCACTCAATTCATCAAGGGTCTCAAATCTGATGTGGGAAACATTGTGCAAACTCAGATGCCTGATACATTAGAGAAGGCTATTTTGTTGGCAAAAACTCAACAGCAAGTGTTGGACAAATCAAAAGCAAGATGGTCCAAGGGGCAATCTCTATCCAAACCACTACAGCAGTTGTAGAAAGGTGATCAAAAAAGAAGTGGGCAGTCCAGTACACTGTGGAAAGAAAGGCAGCTGAGGGATTATCGCAAAGCTAATGGATTATGCTTTTATTGTGCTGCACCTTATGATGCCAATCATAGAGAAGTGTGTCCCAAGAAACCACAAGCTCAGGCACATGCTCTGGTATTGAATGACTTGGATGTTCAATTAACTGATGAGGTCTTGAATCAGTTGGCTATTGAGGACACCTTAACTGAAGAATTTTGTCAACTATCTCTGAATGCAATTGCTGGCACTGACACAGGGCAGGCTATGAAAATCAGGGCACTGGTGAGAAACAAAGTAATGCTTACATTGGTGGACAGTGGCAGTTCACACAGCTTTGTCAGTGCTGCATTTTTGGAGAAAACAGGGATATTGCCTTCACCAGCACCACCAAAGCAAGTGAAATTAGCAAATGGAGATGTGTTACTCACTGAGCTGTATGTTCCCAAGATGGAGTGGTGGGCCAATGGACATACTATGCATACAGACATGTTTGTCTTGGACCTAGGGGCATATGACTACTGGCTCAAGCAGCATAGTCCCATGCATTGTCACTGGGAGAATAGGGTGTTGGAATTTGAAGAACAAGACAAGAAAATCTGCTAACAAGGTATTCAGCCCTGCCCACCTGCGCTCCAAGCTATGTCTGCTGCACAAGTGCTTAAGTGGTCAGCAGGCAATGATATCTGGGCCCTAGCTGTGGTGGAAATTTGTCAGCCAACAACAGATACCAAAGAAATACCTGCAGTTCAGAAGCTCCTACAAGAGTACCAGGATGTTTTCCAAACTCCTTCAGAGCTGCCCTCACATAGGTTCTATGACCATCACATTCCTTTGTTACTAGGGGCAGTACCAGTAAATTCCAGACCCTACAAATATCCTCCCCACCACAAAACGGAGATTGAGAAGCAAGTAAAGGAGCTGTTGGCAGCTGGACTGATAACACCTAGTGCAAGTCCATTTGCAAGTCCTGTGTTGTTGGTACTCAAAAAGGATGGAAGTTGGCGATTTTGCATTGACTACAGGAAATTGAACGCCATTACAGTGAAGAACAGATTCCCTATGCCTTTGATTGATGAGATCCTGGATGAGTTGGCCGGCACTCAGTTCTTTACCAAGTTGGATATGAGGTCAGGATACCATCAAGTTCGCATGAAGGAAGAGGATGAGTTTAAAACAGCTTTCAAAACTCACCAAGGTCACTATCAGTTCAAGGTAATGCCTTTTGGCCTCACCAACGCACCTGCTACGTTCCAATGCATTATGAATGATATTCTAGCACCATTTCTCCGTAAGTTTGTCATGGTTTTTCTTGATGACATATTGGTCTATAGTCCATCTCTCGAATCCCACATCAATCATTTGAAAGCTGTGTTAGATCAATTAAGGCAGCACAAACTTTACATGAAATCCAGCAAGTGTTCTTTTGCCCAGCAACAATTAGAATACTTGGGCTACATTATATCAGTTGAGGGTGTTGCTACAGACCCTGCAAAGACAGTTGCAATGCTCCAATGGCCAGTGCCAACTACAGTCACTGAATTGAGGGGGTTCTTGGGCCTCACTGGTTATTACAGGAAGTTTGTTAAGGGATATGGGGTAATTGCCAAACCATTGACACAGCTATTACAAAAGAAGCAATTTCTTTGGACTCCAGAAGCTCAGAAAGCATTTGAGCAGTTGAAGCAAGCAATGTCTACCACCCCTGTTCTTGCACTGCCAAATTTCAGTGAGCAGTTTATCATTGAAACAGATGCTTGTGATGTGGGAGTAGGGGCAGTGCTAATGCAGAAGGATCAGCCAGTGGCCTATCTGAGTAAAGCCTTGTCACAGCAACACAAAGGACTATCCATTTATGAGAAAGAATTCTTGGCTTTGATCATGGCTATAGATAAATGGAGACAGTACTTATATAGCAATGAGTTTATCATCAGAACTGATCACAAGAGCCTATCCTATCTCACATAACAGAATTTGCATTCAGATATGCAAAGAAGGGCAATGACAAGATTAATGGGTCTCCAGTTCAAGGTGGTGTATAGAAAAGGGAAGGACAACATAGCTGCAGATGCTTTGTCTAGAATGAGACATTTGTATGCTATTCAAGCTGTATCTAGCATTCAGCCATTATGGGTCCAGGAAGTTCTAAATGCTTATGCCACTGACAATGCTGCTCAGCTTCTCCTTCAACAACTTGCTTTACACAGTCCTAATGAAGCAGGCTATTCTTTGGAAAAAGGGTTGATCAAGTACAAGGGTAAAATCTGGATTGCTGACAATTCAGCTTTACAAACAAAACTAATCCATGCTTTTCATGATAGTGCCATTGGTGGCCACTCTGGCATTCAAGCAACTTATCATAGGATCAAGAAGTTATTTCATTGGAAGGGACTCAGACTAGCAGTGGAAGAGTTTGTACAACAATGTAGCATATGCCAACATGCCAAACACCTCAACACTTCTCCTGCAGGCCTACTGCAACCTCTGCCTATTCCAGAGGGCGCCTGGCAAGATTTGTCCATGGATTTCATCGAAGGCTTACCAAAGTCAGAGGGCTTCAGTGTAATTCTGGTGGTGGTCGACCGGTTTACCAAGTATGCTCACTTCCTACCAATCAAACACCCATACACTGCATCCAGTATAGCCAGGGAGATGTTTGACAGTGTGATCAAGTTGCATGGACCTCCCAAATCCATAGTGTCTGATAGGGACAAAGTATTCACAAGCACATTTTGGAAGGAGTTATTTGATCTCATGGGCACTAAACTGTTATTTAGCACAGCTTATCATCCTCAAACGGATGGACAGACAGAGAGGGTGAACCAATGCCTTGAAATGTATCTGAGATGTGTGGTTTATGATGTTCCCAAGCAATGGAAGAGATGGCTTTCTCAAGCAGAATTCTGGTACAATTCTTCCTTTCACTCTTCTCTTGGTTGCTCCCCATTTTATGCCATGTATGGATATGAGCCAAATGTGAGTGCTCTATCACCTGCAAGTACCACAAACCAGTCTTCTGTCATTGAAGTGGTGGAGGAGTTACAAGCTGCAACTCACATACTGAAAGAGCAATTGGCCCGGGCTCAGAACAAGATGAAGCTTGCTGCTGACAAAAAGCGATCTGATCAGGTCTACCAAGTGGGGGATCAGGTTCTGCTGAAACTGCAGCCTTATGCACAATCTTCTCTGGTAAATCGTCCCTTTCCCAAGTTGGCTTTCAAATATTTTGGCCCCTACAAGGTGGTGGAGAGAATTGGCAATGCTGCCTACAAACTTGATTTACCAGCCGAAGCACTGATCCATCCTGTGTTCCATGTGTCCCAACTGAAGCCATTCCTTCCAAAGTACTCTCCTGTGTTTGCTGGCTTACCCACTGTTGCAGAATTGGACACTCACGATGTCTATCCAGAAAAGGTGTTGGAGCGCCGCTTGGTGAAGAAAGGAGGCAAAGCTGTTCCCCAGGCACTGATTCAATGGGCGGGCATTCCATCAGCGCCGACTACATGGGAGGACTGGTATGTGCTCCAGGCGAAGTTTCCAGGAACGCTTGATGGAGGACCATCAAGGTCTCAAGGGGGGGAGATGTCACGTCGGCAAAGGCGTCTTCCATGGAGCATGGCGTATAATCAGTAGGCGTCTTCAGTATGTAACTTCTAGTTTTATTAAGTGTATGACATGTGGGCCTAAGAGCCATAGTCTCTGGCGTGTGGGGCCTGCGAGCCTTGAGTGTGTTCCGGCCAGGTTATAGCTGCGCCGTGTGTAAGGGGAGAACTATTCCAATTCTGAAAACCAGACAACGAGCTTGAGCTCTATCGGGCGTCAGGGTTCATCGCCCGGCCCTCCACGAATCCTGTGTACTTGTGTGATTCTCACGTCTCCGGTGATCACTGGTGGCCAAGGGGTTACACCTCGCTGCACCGGTCGCTAGCCAGATTGGTAGCGCATGACGAGACGGAGAAAGAGAAACCCATCTCGCTCGTCGCGACGAAGGCTAGGCAGTACGAAGCCCTGGGCTCTGCGCCTCTGCGGACCTCTCGTGCTCGCTGCGTGCGTGCAATGCAGGTGGTGCGGTGTCCGCTGGCCACATGTGCTGGAGATTCACGCAACGTCACTCGTGCATGGACTACTGGGCTTGGAGCGCACAATCTCATAAGCAACCTGCTGATCGGTTTGTGCGCGAAGAATGGGCTCCTGCGGTGGCCAAGGAGCCGAGGAGGGCGTTTGAGCATCTTTCTGCCAGGGATCATGTCTCCTGGGTTGCAGAGCTGTCTGGGCATATACGGAATGGTCTCGGAATAGATGCTCTCAGGTTGTTTTTCCAGATGCATCCGCGTACGTTCTGTCTAGTGTGTGCTGAGTGCTTGCACTAAAGCAGAGTTTTTTGAACAAGGTCGGTTGATCCATGCCCAAGTCTACAAGCAAGGATTTTGTTTGGAGGCATTTGCGGGTAGCCCTGTTCATGGGCCGGTCCCAACCCGGCTAAACCGTGGAACCGGACCAAGCAAACCGAGGACTCCGGGTACGTACGGGCTGGGCTAAAGCGGTTTTAAACCAGCCAACCCGTCTATCAGTTTCACGTGCTCACCATCAAAGAGTTACGCCCAGTGACCAAGTTAGATATGCAGGACAAGCGACGAGGGAGCAGATGCAGGCAACGAGGGAGCAGATGCAGTGACACCGCCCCCTCCGACGCGCACGGCCGCGACCTCGCCGTGGCGAGCATGGCGGCTCCGATCCAGCCACTGACCACCCACCACGAGGAACGAGGAGCGTGCCTCCATGCTCAGATTGCATCCAGCCTATCGAGAAGCGGAGAAATTAAAATGGCGCATGGCGCATTCAGACCGTATCCGTGCTCAGACCGCATCCAGCTCTGCTACGCGCACGGTCGCGACCTCGCCGTAGCGCGCGCGAACTTGGGCTCTAGCAGTGGCTGCCCGGTCGCCGAGCATCTTCATGAGGTAGGCCAGGTTCAGGTTGTATGCCCCGCAGAATGCCACCCACGTCAACTCGTCCCCGGCGGCGCCGACAAGATCCCGGCGAGCTTGGCCTTGAACATTGCCGAGCTCACGCAGCGCAGCAGCGCTCGGTCGAACGCCGCTCGCCGCCGAGCTCACGCCTGAGTTCGAGCTACACGAGGATGGGCAGCTCGTCGACGATGGCCTTGACCAACGCGTACCGCTTGTCCGGGCTGAGATCGGCGGCGCAGTTCCCGGCGGGCGCGCGGTGGAGGGTGCTTCTCGGCGGGCGAACGGTGGACCAATAGGAGGAACTGATGCTGCCGTCCCCGCCGACAGAGTTGCAGCTCTCGAGCGCACCATGTGGCCGGTGGCATTTGGCTCCTACTTCTTTGATTAGCTACGCCGAGCAGAAGTACTAGCTTCTCGTCCGTCCGGTCTCCGTTGTAACCCGTCGAACCGGTGGGTTCCAAACCGCTAGACTAGCATCCTTGCGGTCTGGTTCTGTTTTAAACCAAAAACCGCTTAAACCAGACCATGTACAGGGCTATTTGCGGGAAATGTGTTTATTGCTCTGTACTTGCAATATGGATCCTTTAAGCTATCAGAAAGGGTATTTCCTAACATGCTGTTCTGTGATAGAGTGATGTTCAATACGTTGATTTCTATGAGATGGAATCGTCAGTGTTGAAGGCCTGATTGTGTGACAGTTGCTAGTCTGCTTGCAACCTGTGCCTCTGGGGGATCTTCAAAACGGGAAGCAGCTTCATGCATTTTTACTGAAAGAAGGTATGCCTTTGGCTTACATAACAGAAGGCTCACTTCTAGATCTCTATGTGAAATGTTGTGACATTGAAACAACCCTGCCATGAGATGTATTCCGGTGATAGGACAAACGTGGTACTATGGGATTTTTATTCTCGTGGCGTATGGGCAGATCAGTGATCTAGCAAAATATCTTTTGTCAGGTTCAAGCTGCAGGTTACGCTACAACCGATTCACTTACCTGTGAATTGTGAGGACTTGCACTTGCAGTGGGCACATTGTCTTGGAGTGCTGATTCATTTATTAAGCATAAAAATTGGCTTCGAATCTGATACGTATGTTAGTGGTGTGCTCATAGATATGTATTCCAAATATGGGTGGCTTGATAAAGCTCGAAGAATTCTTGAAAAACTTGAAGAAAAGATGCGATTTCTTGGACTTCCATGATTGCTGGATATGTGCAGCATTACCTTTGTGAAGAGGCTCTTGCAAAGTTCAAAGAAATGCAGGATTGTGGAATTTGGCTGGATAACATAGGACAAGGCGACTAGCTAGTGCTGGAATCAAAGCAATGTGCCAGGACTTGCAGATTCATGCTCGGGTTTATGTGTCTGATTTGGAACACGTTGGTAAACCTGTATGCAAGATGTGGAAGAAGTGAAGAAGCTTTTTCTTTATTTCGAGCAATTGAACATAAGGATGTAATTACATGGAATGGATTGATATTCAGTTTTTGACAATGTGGTCTATATGGACAAGCGCTCAAGGTGTCCATGCAGATGGGTCAAGCAGGTCCCAAGTACAATGTGTTCGTATTGTGTCCTCTGTTAGCGCTTCAGCTAACCTTGCAGACATAAAACAAGGAAACCAATTACAAGGTAGGGTTACTATGGCAGGGCACACCTCTGAAACGGAAGTTGCAAATGCTTTGGTTTCACTCTATGGAAAGTGTGCGGGAGGATATAGCTTAGATTCCTCTCCATCGGACGACCACATTGAGTTTTATCGGGTTGAATCCCTTATTTTTCTAGAAGAAGGCTTGAAGGAATTGTTTTCCTACAAGAATGCTTGTAGAAAATCAAGTATAGCATTGATGTTTAATTTAGAGTAAAAGAAAGGAAAACTGACCCTGCGGTCTGCTGCCTGACAAGTCATCAAGCAAAGCCTGGTCAGCTCAAGCGGCAATAAGCAATTGCTCAATCGCCGTGTCAATGTCGGACAACAAGTGAAATGTCCTTTTGTAAATGATTAATCATTGGCATGAAAATTTTTAGGGGTGTTCTGTATTTTGCGGGTGAATCAAAATTTCAGTACTTTCAGTCGATGGAAATTGGCCATCCAATGCTAATCCAACAGTGGATCTGTCATATTACACCTCTGGACATCTCTGACATGCCAATCTCCAAATTCCAGTCATCTAAGAGGTACGTATGAAATATTAAATTATTTGCTTCTAAATTCTGAAAAAACATTTAATTGTGTATATGGCCGCTCACCCTTCTGAATAAGCTATGGTGACTAGGGGAAAAAAGATGAAAAAAATAGTTACAAACTAGTGAAGTAAATAGTAAACACATCTTTACAAACAGTACATAACAAAAATAATCAAGACATTCATGGCGGCAACATCAAGAAGTAGTGAGACGGCAACAAATTAGTACAATGTAAAATGGTAAAGTTATTGCATCATGTCAGGCAAGGAAATCAGGCTACTTTCAATAATTCATTGGTTGCCAATTAGCTAGTACTGAGTGGAATCTTGGAGTAGGTGATGACTGATGACTACATCCATATACTAAAAAATGGTTAGCACAAACATCCAAATTAACTTGGTCAAATTTGGCACCCAAAAATAAAATACTCCGGGCGCAACACGGCATGTAATCTGTTAATTTGACAACTTTGACAAAGGTGGCCCGTTTTTCTTATATACAGATACATATGAATGGGTTGCCCATATTATATTTCATTTGTTTTTCTCTCTCGATTTTTTCTGAATACACAGGAGAGCACATCACATAAGTTCAATTTGTTATACTATCATTTGAGATCTAGGAAAAAAAAACCAGGTAGCCAAAGCCCAGCTGGAACATTTCTCGTTGCAATAACCATACAAATGTGTACATGGTTTTGCTCCCTGAGTACGTTGCTGATTATATGTAGCTTTAACCTGGTAACATCCATTCGGAGAAAGGTGGATGAGAGAGGACCAGATTTAGTTTCTGAAGGATCAGAATGGATTAGCTCAAAAGAGAGGCATCGATCCCTGAGTAGTATAGCTTGAATTTATTGTCACGGTCAAGCACGAACCTTATTCTCTACCCTATAATAACCCATTAATCTCCTTCCTTTTGGCTAGCATACTAATATTATCACATGGCAGACTCGAATCTATGTATTACCTAGAGTCGTCGCACATACTTTGTCATCAAGTTGCAGTTTGATCTATTCGGTAATCTTATGGATGGTGGACAATTGTAGGGCCCACTTACACTTTTTAGTACTATACGTTGGGTCAAGTCATTCTCAATGATCATTCGTTTCACAAACAGATGTTCACACAATGCAGTAAACATTTGTCATGCATATTCGTAGCTATCTGGAACCAGGTCCAAAGAATGAGATAAATATATTTAGGAAATATAAATCACTGACGTAAAATAATATGATACTCTACTGGTAACGGCACATAATTAGTGGTTCAGAGTAACGACAAGTAGTGGGTGGCAATTAAATTGGGAATTGGGCAGTTAATAAGGTGACGTTTATAAAGTTGCCTTAGTATTCGGTCAGTGTGAAAGGTAATTTTTTTTTCATAAACATGTGAATAGTGAAGTTGGATTGGCCTTCTGAAATATATATTGCTTTGCTGTCTCATTTTTTTCCTCTCTGTCTTTCATAGGTAAGGTCTTTGCCTCAAGGAATATATACTTATTCCCTCCAGCCAGCAACAGCAAAGAAACTTTTTGACTGGAGGGACTACATGTATTGATACACTGGCTTGCCGGCTGCTTAAATTGATGTGTCGCTTGCTTGCTGCTGGGAAATATCACATTTTCCTTCTCAGTTTGTCAGTACATTTGTCTTCCAGCCGCCCAACACTCAATCTGCACTTCTGCAGCTGAAGAATGGAAATGGACATATTGTTGGAGTCTCGGTGTTGCGCCTTTGGTGACGGCACAGATGAAATCAACTGCTATGCCCTGTTTTGGTTACTTGGCAAAGGCTGTGAGGGGCCTGGGTTTCCTGGTAGTTACGTGGACCACTGTTGTTCTGCTCGGTGGTTTCGTCTCTATGCTAGGAGAGAAGGACTTCTGGTGTCTCACGGTCATCATCCTGATGCAGACACTTGGGTAAGTGCCTTGTATTTTTTTTTCATATGCTTAATACGTTTGTAACTTTTATTGTTGCCCTCAAAAATTGTTTAAGATTAATTCTGGTTCTTCTACTGGGTTCAGTTTAGGTACATTTGTAAATTTTATTGTTGGGTTCAAAATAGGTATGCATGCTTTGATTGGGTCGACCCAACTACCCGTTACCTAATCTATGAAAATAGTCTAATTACCCTATAAGATTAAGTTTTGGTATTCATTTGGGTGTAATATACTAGGGTAACCCAAACTGAACCACCCTTTTTATTGGGACCTCATATTTACATATCAAAAGTTGGGACCTAGAATATAATTACTGTTGGGTAACAATTAATTCTGGTTCACATACTAGGGTAACAATTAATACTGGTTGTTCTACTGTTGGGTTCAAAATAGGTATGCATGCTTCTTTTTTTACTTAACAGGTATGTGTAGAGAGTTGGGCAAACACCACACGCCCTGGGGGGGGGGGGTGTGTGACCTTTCATGCCGTATAGGTTTGGGGTACAAGAAATACAATACAAGCACAAATACAACACTATATATCTAACAGTATGCATGCTTCTTTTGATACTTAATAGGTATGCATGCTTGATTGGGTCCACCCAAGTAGCCGTTATCTAATATATGTAGTGTAACTACCCTATAGGATTAAGATTTGATTTTAATATACTAGGGTAAGTGGGTAACCCAAACTGACCCACCATTTTATTGGGACCTCATATTCACATATCAAAAGTCGGGACATAGAATTAAAAACAAAATTTTAGACAAACTGACTGAGTTTTGTAGGAGATAATTTAGTTGTGTGAGAGTAAGCACCTAGTATATGCAAATTATTGTACCTAGATCTACAAGTGGGTCCTACATTTAAAGCTGGACCCGAAACTAAATCTCGTGTTTTTTTTTCTGAACGTGCCTTAGAATGTTTCCATTAAGAGCCATTAAGAGGAGACCTAAATATCGTGTTCACTTCTTAAAATTTTGTCAAAATTGACTAAATATTTTTGGATGTGACTCTCTACGTCAGACCTCTTTGTGCAGATTTTTGTGGTTAGATCCATATGTCAGGCCCACTTCAAAAGCTGGACCCCAGAATTAAAACCTTGCGCGTACAACACCATATAGACAATCATGATGAATGGTTTGGCATGGCAAAGGAATCAGTGGAACTCCTCAGACGGCTGGTGGCAGCACCTGGAGAGACCGGAAGGAAGCTGCAATATGAGATTGCAAGCAACATGAATGCAGGCATCGGCAGCCTCAAAAGTATTCTAGAGTGCCCCAAATGCGAGGTATGGCTGAAAAGGCAAGCCATCAAGGTTATCTTAGATCTGTCTGTGGATACTTCCTCGATTATGGCCAATGGAGGAAGCAGCCGCACAATGTTTTCCTGGATACTGCTGCACATTTTCCTTTTGGCAGATGATGATTGGTCGGGCAAGATGTATGCTTCGATGCATTGGGTGAGCAGAAGCAGTCACATTCACTACGAGAACCCGGCTGTTTGCCGAGTGCCAGATGCACTCGGCAAAGGCCGAAATGCACTCGGCAAACACTTTGCCGAGTGTTACACTCGGCAAACAGCACTCGGTAAACAGTGACTCGGCAAAGAGCTGTTTGCCGAGTGTCTTTTCTCGGGCACTCGGCAAACCCTTTGTCGAGTGCTATTTGGCACTCGGCAAACAGCCGGTTTCCAGTGCTCAAAAAAACCGAAAATAATAGCAAAAAAAATTTATTCCAATGTGGGAAGGACTCCAACCATCCAACTATTTGGCACTCGGCAAACAGCCGGTTTCCAGTGCTCAAAAAAACCGAAAATAATAGCAAAAAAAATTTATTCCAATGTGGGAAGGACTCCAACCATCCAACTATTTGGCACTCGGCAAACAGCCGGTTTCCAGTGCTCAAAAAAACCGAAAATAATAGCAAAAAAATTTATTCCAATGTGGGAAGGACTCCAACCATCCAACTATTTGGCACTCGGCAAACAGCCGGTTTCCAGTGCTCAAAAAAACCGAAAATAATAGCAAAAAAAATTTATTCCAATGTGGGAAGGACTCCAACCATCCAACTATTTGGCACTCGGCAAACAGCCGGTTTCCAGTGCTCAAAAAAACCGAAAATAATAGCAAAAAAATTTATTCCAATGTGGGAAGGACTCCAACCATCCAACTATTTGGCACTCGGCAAACAGCCGGTTTCCAGTGCTCAAAAAAACCGAAAATAATAGCAAAAAAAATTTATTCCAATGTGGGAAGGACTCCAACCATCCAACTATTTGGCACTCGGCAAACAGCCGGTTTCCAGTGCTCAAAAAAACCGAAAATAATAGCAAAAAAAATTTATTCCAATGTGGGAAGGACTCCAACCATCCAACTATTTGGCACTCGGCAAACAGCCGGTTTCCAGTGCTCAAAAAAACCGAAAATAATAGCAAAAAAAATTTATTCCAATGTGGGAAGGACTCCAACCATCCAACTATTTGGCACTCGGCAAACAACCGGTTTCCAGTGCTCAAAAAAACCGAAAATAATAGCAAAAAAAATTTATTCCAATGTGGGAAGGACTCCAACCATCCAACTATTTGGCACTCGGCAAACAGCCGGTTTCCAGTGCTCAAAAAAACCGAAAATAATAGCAAAAAAAATTTATTCCAATGTGGGAAGGACTCCAACCATCCAACTATTTGGCACTCGGCAAACAGCCGGTGTCCAGTGCTCAAAAAAACCGAAAATAATAGCAAAAAAATTTATTCCAATGTGGGAAGGACACCAACCATCCAACTATTTGGCACTCGGCAAACAGCCGGTGTCCAGTGCTCAAAAAAACGGAAAATAATAGCAAAAAAAATTTATTCCAATGTGGGAAGGACTCCAACCATCCAACTATTTGGCACTCGGCAAACAGCCGGTGTCCAGTGCTCAAAAAAACCGAAAATAATAGCAAAAAAAATTTATTCCAATGTGGGAAGGACTCCAACCATCCAACTATTTGGCACTCGGCAAACAGCCGGTTTCCAGTGCTCAAAAAAACCGAAAATAATAGCAAAAAAAATTTATTCCAATGTGGGAAGGACTCCAACCATCCAACTATTTGGCACTCGGCAAACAGCCGGTTTCCAGTGCTCAAAAAAACCGAAAATAATAGCAAAAAAAATTTATTCCAATGTGGAAAGGACTCCAACCATCCAACTATTTGGCACTCGGCAAACAGCCGGTTTCCAGTGCTCAAAAAAACCGAAAATAATAGCAAAAAAAATTTATTCCAATGTGGGAAGGACTCCAACCATCCAACTATTTGGCACTCGGCAAACAGCCGGTTTCCAGTGCTCAAAAAAACCGAAAATAATAGCAAAAAAAATTTATTCCAATGTGGGAAGGACTCCAACCATCCAACTATTTGGCACTCGGCAAACAGCCGGTTTTCAGTGCTCAAAAAAACCGAAAATAATAGCAAAAAAAATTTATTCCAATGTGGGAAGGACTCCAACCATCCAACTATTTGGCACTCGGCAAACAGCCGGTTTCCAGTGCTCAAAAAAACCGAAAATAATAGCAAAAAAAATTTATTCCAATGTGGAAAGGACTCCAACCATCCAACTATTTGGCACTTGGCAAACAGCCGGTTTCCAGTGCACAAAAAAACCGAAAATAATAGCAAAAAAATCCAAGTCGCACCATTTTCCAGTGCGAAGTCGCAAGTCGCACCATTTTTCGCGGAAAATTCGCGCGCTACGCGGTCGGCGGGATTCGAACCCGTGACCTCTCTCTCGCGCGTGACCTTCTCTACCACTGCACCACACTCTCATTTGTGACTAGATATTGTTTTGATTCCTACCGTATTATACTAAACTGAGTGTAAATTACTTGTTTGAGGCCCTAAATGATTTCAAATTAAAAACTTGTCAACTACAAAGTTTTATAACTTATTGTGATCTACAACTATTATTTTGACTGTTTTTTCATCCGAGGTCGTTTGAAAAAACTCAAATTTTAAATTTTGAGAACTACAAACGTACTTTTCATTAGCAAAACAAATTCAAATTAAAAAATTTTAAACTATAAAGTTGTATAACTTCTGAAGATCTACAACTTTGATATATGACATTTCTTCATCCGATGTAGTGAGAGTAACATTGTTCACAAATCTTATAGATCTCTCTTATAGTTTCAGGAAACTCTACGAGAGATCTAGATTTTGTGAACAATATTCATATGAATTTGTCGAATGAAGAAATGACCAAACTAAAAGTTCAGCATCTTGAGAAGTTATACAACTTTGTAGTTCAAAACTTTTTAATTTGAATTGATTTACTACTTCAAAATGTGGTTTTAATTATGACTTTGCCGAGTGTCAAAAAAAAACACTCGGCAAACAGGACCTTTGCCGAGTGTCAAAAAAAAACACTCGGCAAAGAATATCTTTGCCGAGTGTTTTTTTTTTGACACTCGGCAAACCCTATTTTTGCCGAGTGTTTTTTTTGCCGAGTGTTTTTTGAAAAACACTCGGCAAACAAGTTGTTTGCCGAGTGCCCGAAAAAAAACACTCGGCAAACATGAAGACACTCGGCAAACTTGGGATTTCCCGTAGTGATTAGAGGATTAGCTGGTGAAAATCTGCTGTCCATGCTACCTTCAAGAAGTGAGGAAAGTAGCACGAGTATGCAAGAAGCTGTTCGTTTTGTTGCCACCAGCCTCACTAAAACAATTGTTGAAGCCGAAAATAGTAATTACAGATTACAAGCACTACAAATTCTGGAGCATCTCTGTCGTCATTACACCCAGAACGATGAATTTGTCACAGAAGTGGCCAAAGCCGCAATCCATGTGATGCCAGAGGTAATTTATTGAATCGTATTTTACACGAACTCCAAAAATGCAAAAGCCCTTGGTTTTTATTTTACACAAAATCCTATGTGTTGTGAGGCGATTGTATATGTACTGCCTTTGTGTTATTAGCCCTGTCAATCTGAACATTTCTATATTGATGCTTCATGCAGGTTCTTAAACAAATACTTGTTTATGGGAGGACTGGAGAAGAAAGACAGGCTGTATCAGGAGCAAATAAGGCTTGACTTTCAGCACCAGGCAGTGACTTAGAAAATGGTGGTGTTTCACAAGGTAATGTTCTGGAAAACGCTTCTTCATCTCAGCAGCAAAACTGTGATGAGCAACATGTGGGCAGCAAACTGCGGAAAGTCTCCATATCCTTTTGCATTAAGGTATACAACAAATGGATAAGTAGTGATCAGAATTTGACTCTTCAGTTCGACACAATCATAGCTAAGATATGTTCAGAACAGGGGATTCCTGCCGAGACTTTTGCTTCACTTATTCATAAACTTCGGCAGGAGAAGTAACAATATGGTGTACTGCCTGCAGCTATTTTTCTGAGATCTATTTTAGTGGACTCAATAATGTACGTTATATATGCACTGTGCCTGATATATACGAATTCATATCCTTATTGTAAAACTGAATGTATTGCAATAATTGAACACATTTGTGTGGTGTGTGCTGTTGCATTTCATTCCAGTCTTCCTGGCTGCTGGACAGCTGGAGTCTTCCTTTGTACATTATCTATTACTGGATTCGCCTCTGATCAGAAATTTTAGGAAGGGTCTGCTCGTGCATCTATCAACCATCAAATAATTCATAATGTTATGTTTCTTTTCTTTGTTTATTTTCGAAATGATATGTACATTCCACAGTGTTTGTTTCAAACTTATATATATGCACACCAGCTCACCAATTCATTGCTGCTGGGTGCTGACTATTGCGACTATAGTTGTTTTGTTGCACCTGCGAGGAACCATGATGGAACTCCCAATTTTAATTTGTTAAATGAAATACATTTATGTATTGTAAAGTTGATTCAACCATGAACGTTTCACCGTCAATGGGAAAAAAATAGTTAAATATCCATCACAACAAAAGCCGATTAGTTGATTTTCACATGATTTGCTTTGTGCCAATTTTAGGTATTGTAAATTTTCAGTCTACATCATTGTGGCACTATCATCTATACTTCACAGATGAAGATGTTATAATGGTATAGATTCCACTATCACTAGTCTCAAAATATGTACAAATATTTTATAGTTTTTACAATAGATGTGGATGAATATGATATATACCTGGTCAAGTTTCATTCTCAAACTCAATTAATGTAAAAGGTACAAAACAGATAAATTAATGTATATTAGGACACACTAACTGATTTTGAAAACTGACTACGATTATTATCTTACTGCAGTAACTTGATTGCCATTCTAGCTTTGTAGTAAGGCACACAATTTTTGAGTTGACTAATTTATATAAAAATATCAAAATTTATGATACCAAATAATTATCATTACATTCATTTTTGAATATATTTTTATATTATACCTATTTGGTGTTATATAAATGTTGATACATTTTTCTATAAATTTAGTCAAACTTAAGATATAGTTTGATTTAGAACAGATATAATGCACTCTTTGGTGGGATGTGTGCGGATAAGATCGTTCTTGGGTTGCGTGCTGAATCTTCGTGATTCTACCGATCGGTTCATGTTCAATCTTCGTGATTTTACCTATCTGTTCGTGTTCAATCTAGAACAGGGGTTAGTGGTCTTTTTTTCATACATTTTTTTGTCCGCAACAAAAAAAACACCATGAAATACGGGGCCGTCCCTGTTAACGTCTCTCTGACGTAAGTGTTATAAGCATTACTCGTGGTTCAGTGAAGCACATCAGTAAGCATATTAGAGTTGATGCCATTGCGATATGAAAATGACAATGCAACGCACCAGCTGTGGTGCAACTGCTTGACTGCAATTATATGGTGCACTCATGAGATGCATAGTTGCAATGATGCAATGCATCTATGAAATGATCCATGTAGTAAATGAAATGGTGATGATGCAATGCACCGATGAAATGACCAGTGTAGTAAATGAAATGGTGCATATGGATGCATATGCATAGTATGTTATGACGCATACCATGCAATACATGTTAGCATTTGTGTGACTTGCATATGCGCATACCAAGTATTGGAAATAGCAGTTTGACCAGGTTTTGACCATATTTTAGCGCAACTAAAAGTTGTTTTCATGGGTCAAGTTTATCACCATTGCAAACTTGGTACTTTGTACTGCAATTCTTATATTTGAAGAATTTCAATTGTTGAGGTAAAATCTAAAGATATTAGCCTCACAAGAAGGGTAAAAAGAAAAACTTGCAACACATGAAATGATAGTCAAATGAGTTCAAAATTGAATTTTGAATTTTTGTTTGAACCTTCCATGTTCATAAGAGTTCATAAACATGTAATTGACATTATTTGTGACATTTTGGGTATAATTTTTATATTTGACCATTTTTGCTTAATAATTGGTTGACTAGGTCAAACACACACATTAATGCACAAACATAAAATACTCGTGATGCATGCCATGATTTGCTTAATTATGTTCATTATGGTTATTAGTTACTATAGTGACACCAAGGGTGTCACAGCCCTCCCCCTTAAAAGAATCTCGTCCTTGAGATTCCGGTGCAAGAATTTAGTGCGGAAAGTTATATGTCTAGACTTGGGTTTAGTAACTTGGATAAATGGTAGTCAAATAAGACTGCAGGTTGTTTTTGGATAGAAAAACATACCCGTCATAACTGGTGTGCCTCGTGGAAGTTGTTCAAAATCAAAAACTGGTATGTCAACAGTTTCAGCAGTGAGCATAAAAATTCATATCTGCAGTTCTGTTAACCCACAAATTCTCATCCTTTGCCAGCAGAGAGCTTATATAATTCTCTAAATCTTTTGTATTTAGTGGAAAGGCTGGTTCTGATAGGAAGGATGTGAAATTTTCAATTTCCTATCTGTCTGCATCTTGGAATTTCAGAAAACTGAATTATGGCATTTTGACCATAACTTTTGTTCTATTGCTCCAATAGAGCTGAATTTTTGTCAGTGACAAGCTTATCAAATTTAGAACCACTTTCTTATTCGACACACCTGCCAGAAATGTAATCTATAGGGTGGAAAAATCCTCCCAAAGCAGCTGTTCAGGCTTGGCAAATTTAAGGTGTGTAATGAAACTGGCATATCTCTCAAACTACTATGCTAAAAATTCTCAGATTTTACCACATTGTGCCTGATCAAATTGGATCCAACCTTCGTGTGGTATGGTTGAGCTAAATGTGAGACTAAAGTGGTCAAATCCTTATTGATTCAAAATTCATGCATGCAGGAATTCAGCAAAACAAGCTGTGAGGATTTCAACCACATCTCCTGCTCCATAAGGCCAAAGTGCCTGAATTTTTGACAACGATTAGCTTATCAAATTTTTAACATGTTACTTAATTAAGCAATCTGCCAGAAATGCCATTTTGATATGAAAATGACAATGCAACGCACCAGCTGTGGTGCAACTACTTGACTGCAATTATATGGTGCACTCATGAGATGCATAGTTGCAATGATGCAATGCATCTATGAAATGATCCATGTAGTAAATGAAATGGTGATGATGCAATGCACCGATGAAATGACCAGTGTAGTAAATGAAATGGTGCATATGGATGCATATGCATAGTATGTTATGACGCATACCATGCAATACATGTTAGCATTTGTGTGACTTGCATATGCGCATACCAAGTATTGGAAATAGCAGTTTGACCAGGCTTTGACCATATTTTAGCGCAACTAAAAGTTGTTTTCATGGGTCAAGTTTATCACCATTGCAAACTTGGTACTTTGTACTGCAATTCTTATATTTGAAGAATTTCAATTGTTGAGGTAAAATCTAAAGATATTAGCCTCACAAGAAGGGTAAAAAGAAAAACTTGCAACACATGAAATGATGGTCAAATGAGTTCAAAATTGAATTTTGAATTTTTTTTTGAACCTTCCATGTTCATAAGAGTTCATAAACATGTAATTGACATTATTTGTGACATTTTGGGTATAATTTTTATATTTGACCATTTTTGCTTAATAATTGGTGACTAGGTCAAACACACACATTAATGCACAAACATAAAATACTCGTGATGCATGCCATGATTTGCTTAATTATGTTCATTATGGTTATTAATTACTATAGTGACACCAAGGGTGTCACAGCTAGTCGCTTTTTTGGACCAACAAAGCTGTGAATTCACTAGCATACGTAGTATCTGCATAGATTCGTCCTTACTTCCTGTCTCACACACTTAAAGTGGAGAATAAAAGTTAATTATGATAACTTTATATTAGTGTGATATGATGAGATATGCAGGTACTCCAACCATATACCGGAAAGTCCATCTTCAAATCCAATTGTGGTTTGAAATTTTCTAGAACTTTTGCACGGGAACACGTCCATGCCATGTCAACCAGGTCTATAAGTTGCTGGAAGTCCTCCTGTGATTTCCGCAGTGAGTCCAAGACAAAAGTACGACTTTCATCTATAATAAACACAAGGGGTATGCAATGGAATCTGTAGATATGCAAAAACATGCATGGATATTAAAAACAAGTTTTGTTTTCATATTCAAGTAGCACTACCTATGGTTTTTTACTTTGCAAAAAAAAAATCTTGAAGTTGTACATATAGATAAGATGTACTCACGTGAAGTTGTAAGGCAAAAAAATGTATTTTTTGCTTCTTTGTCTCTGTAGGAATTTGTATATGTTGTCCACCGTCTCTAGTAGTTTGTCTTATACAAGTGTGGCAATTATCACCACTGGATCCATCAAGCCGACATCATTGTACGATTGTTCGCAATGTGTATGGATCTCCATCCTGCATGATATAAATTAATCAATACTATTGCAGCTTATAATGAAGGTGCCAAGTATTGTAAGAATATATTAGTAAAACAAACTTACAGAACCCAACAGCTGATCAAAGTGAGGTCCATAACATCATCATGGTACAACATATACAAATCCTTGAAATCCAAAATTAAAATACCCAGACCACGGAAGTAATCACAGTTCTTTTATCAAAATATTTAGCATCTCTCTCCCCTTCTTGGACACCTTCATGTACCATACATGAAATCAATACGCTTGAGTGGTAAGTAGCTGTTGGTATTTCTTACGGTCGCAGATAAATCCGCAAGCGCACGGATACCGTTGTAGCTTTCACCCGAAAGTATTCAGGGTATCGAATCCACAGGGAACGTGTGTACTGATCTTCTAGCGAG
>CM014274.1:13003583-13047736 GCA_004135705.1 Alloteropsis semialata
GAGGGAGATACCTTCAAGCGAGCAGAAGCGGCGGCGGGGCGGCGGCTAGGGTTGGGGGAGGATGAGTTGCCGGTGGTAGGGTTTTGATGACCTCGTAAGTGGGCTGGGAGAGGAATCATGGGCTAGTCGGCTATCTGTTCCCGTTAAGGAAGCCCACTGCATTACTGGGCCTTCAAAAAATCGATCTCTTCACAATTTTGCTGAGGTTCTTCTTCTTTTTTTTCCCAATGGTATTTTGGCAAAATAATCGTATGCAGAATCGCATATCTTATCTCGCTCCTCAGACTAGACTTCTGCTGCATCCAAAAAAAGATGGGCATATTCTGCTGCATCCAAACCAGGAGACACAATACATTGTGGTATTCGAATTTAACGATCAAATTCAACAAAAGAATACAAAATATGCAACCGCATACAAGCCAAAACTTTGCTAATGTCATCCACGGGTTCAGTGCTGAAGGATTTAGTACAACACACATAGTACAACACACATTCGTATATATTGATTGATACACGTATAACAAACAGAATCCAGCGAACCCTAGGCCGTTGCGGGCAAAAAAATACCTTACAGAAACTTTTCCTGGGGTATTATTCTTTTTTCACGATTTCTGTTTCCGTTCACTGGCTTCTTGTTACAAACAGGTGCCAAAGAATACAGTGGTGTAGAAATGGCACAGTTGTATCGCAGTTACGATTGTGGTATGCACGCGGTCATCATCATGCATGTGTGTTTAGCTAGCATCTTTCTCCGGTTCAGAACTGACAATTGGCAGGTTCCTTCGGTATTGGGGAGATGTTAATCTCCTTTCCAATGGTGTCTTCCTCTTGCTCACCACGAATCTGTTGACCCCCTTCCTCATCGGCATTATCTCAGGGAAGTCCTCGTCTGGAATGTTGGCAAGCTCAGAGATGTCCTTTATCTGGGCTGCTCTCCTGAACCATCTCTCAGCCTTGGCTTCCTCAGACATGTCCAGAGGATCAGGATCCTTCACAGCAGATCCTTCTAGGCTCTTTCCAGTATAACCTCCATTTGAGCTTCCACCATAACCTGAGTTGTGAGCTGTCTGATTAGGGTTCATGGCACTGCTGCTGCTGACCGCATTGCTATTGTCAGCAAATGAGCCACTGTAGTTATTGGTGTTACTGCTGCTCCACGCGCTGTGGCTGCTGTTGCTCCATGGTGCATTGTTGCTATAACCATGACTGCTGCTCCAAGTATTGCTGTTATAGCTGCCATTGCCGTTCCAAGTACTGCTGTTGCTATAGGAAGTATTACCACTCCAACCATTATTGTTGTTCCCACTCCAAGCATTATTGTTGTCATAATTGCTGCTGCCAGTCCAAGCAGTGTTGCTGTTATTGTTCTCAGTGCTCCAAGAATTGCCATTGTTGTTATAACCTGAATTATAAGGTTGCTGTGCAGAGTTAGCTCCATGGTAACTAGAATCACCTCTGCTCTCATTAAAGTTCCCTTGAGAGTAGCTTGTGTTCCAAGTTCCAGTATTTGCAGTACCACCAGGTCGAGCCTGTGCCCCATGAGACTGTGATTGATGCTGATAATTGTTGCTTTCACCATAACCACCAGAAGTCGAGTTTTGCTGAGAGTAATTTCTGTTCCAGTTCTCATTATTCATGTTGCCTTTGGACTGACCAATCACCACCTGAGAAGTATTTGAGTTGTTTCTTAACTTTCCTGATGAAGGATTTGTTTCCAGGCGCTTTTCAGATACTGGTGAGCCTTCTGACACCATTCCTGTCTCTGCAGCACTCTCCACCGGCTTATCCTTCTTGGCAAAGTAGCCAGGAGGAAATGGAACAAACGGGACAAAATCAGAATTGTCTGCATGCTCAAGCAAACTGCGCCTTTTGTACTGCGGTGATGTCAGCGAGCGGTCTTTCTTCTTACTAACCACAAACCGATTTTCACCTTTCCTCATTGGCATAATCTCAGGAACATATTCATCAGAAGTCACATTTGGGACGTCATGTACATTATCAAGCTCTGCTACTTTCTTGGACCATTTATCAGCAGTATCTGATGATTCCATGCCATCTCGCCTCTCAGGTAAGGGCACTGTGCTATTCACCGTGGAACTGTCGACTTCAGCATTTATTTGGCCATCCAGATTTCCCTGCCCATTATTACTATGTGGTTTAGCAAACATATCTGCGGGTAGGGGCACAAATGGAACAGGGTCAATATTGCTAAGGTGGTTTGTTGATTTCTTCACAGCATCTCCAGTATCAGGTTGATTGTTTGAGGCTGCAGTAGACTTTGAACGCCCAAGTATCCTGTCCAAAGTTTGACTGATCTTTGAGTCAGATGACGCATCTTCAGAGCTATTGTTACTGGTGTACTGTGCATTTGCCAGCCTTCTCTCAAGTGGTGTTTTGCGGGTACTAACCACAAATTTGTTCACCCCCTTGCGCATAGGCATAATCTCAGGGAAGTCCTCATCTTCCGCTAGACTGCTTAAATCAGCAGAATCATCAAGTTGAGAAACTTTACTCAACCATCTTTCTGCCTTTTCATCATTTTCGGCAAGTTTTCTCTCAATTTCAGATTTACCAACATTAGTTACATTAAGAAGCTGTGCCACACCGCCTAAACCAGCACCAGCAGATGAATGAATTGGTGGGATAGTTGCTGGTCTTTTGCAGTCACATTTTAAGCACGACATATTCCTCTCATAATTGTAGAAGTCACACCTTAGCAAAAGACAAGATAAAGTCAGCTGTGTCAAAAATCTATGTAAACTTGGAAAATTTAGCGATCAGCATGTCAGATCTTACTGAGGGCATTCCCACTCTCTACCAGTCAGCATCTTCTTTGGCCGCGGCTCATTGCACTCAAGGCACCTAACATTTCTTGCAAAGTTCATGAAACTACATCTGAAAGTTGCAGAGAATATTCACTTAAAAATGAGTACATGAAATAAAGAATATTAGAGGTTACAGCTAGTGTGAGAACAGCAGCAATTTGATAATATAGGTGCAAACTTGGGTGGGCTACTTTGCAACAATAGAAAGGAAAAATCTGAGTAACAAATGATTAATGTGTAGGTTAACACATAGGACAACTGTAAAATTAAGAAGAAGAAAAATAGAATGTAGAATTGGCAGACCTTGTGCAAATCCAGTCACCTCGCTTCATTTCTATATTTTGTCCTGGAGGCCTGGAAAATCGTTCATGTTGACTCAAGGAACTTTGCTTGGGAGTTAATTCCACAAAACTCGAAGACTGGGAAAGACTAGTAAAACTTACTAACTCAGCCATGATATTTCTCACAGCTGAATCAATAAGTTCCTTGTCTTCTGAGAAGCAATCAGAAGAACTGTATGTGAAACTCAACAGATATCGAATAATATCAACAGTTTCAGCTCTCTCTGAAACAATGACCTGGCAAAATTTTCACATGTTTAGCGTGTTGAATGATAATTGCTATTCTCTATAAACAAATTAGATCTGGAGTCACAGTATAAATCCAAAATTTCAACTTTACTGAAGTTGGAATTGAAGTAAATATAGAGTTTCAATTGCAGTCAACTATCATAAGAACAAGAAGGTGCAAGAAAAAATGTGACAAAAATGAAATGATCGGTCATTTGGATTTTTTTCAGGGATTGACAGCAAAATGTTTGCACACTAGTGTCTCATTAAAAACAGTGTAGCGCAAACCAACAGAAGTCATACATCTACTCAGACGACAGCAACTCAGTAAGATCATGTTCGAGCAGACAGGATGAACAATATAAACGTGAACTAAGATTTACTACATCCAACCATTATGAAGCAAGGTAAACAACTAACGAAAGAGAAAGAACTCACATTGGTTTCTTCCCCCGCAAGGTAGCGCCGCAACCGCTGCGCTGAAGCCTCCCCATCCTTGAACAGAACTGGCGATGTGTTGGCCACCAGGACCTCCACATCCTTCCTTGGAAGCGACCTGGACACACACCGGAGCTAGTCAGCAATTAAAAGCCCCTCACCCCTGGCCAGTGTTCGCCTAAACACGTGTAAACTGTCATTTACACGCGTTCAAACTGTAAACAGAGGGTGTGCATATAGTTTAGGGCCTAGTCGTCGAATTAAACGCTAAACGCGTGTAAACGGTCAATTTGGTCAAAAAACGGTGTAAACAGTGAAATTAAATAGAAGTTAAACACCTAAACACATGTTTAAATGATCATTTAGGCAATAAGGAACATGTTTTGGTGGGATAATTGGGTGTTGGAGGTTGAATATATGTTCCATAAGCGCCTTTAAAAAAATAGGAGTTAGAGTAGCAAGTATATGGGTATTATGTGTAATATGAGAATGTTGTGTCATTATGAATTATATGCATACCTTAAATTGCAATTATCTAAGAAATATAGTATAAAATTATATTTTTTATATATATTTACAGCTACAGTGCAAACCGTTTAATCTATCATCTAAATCGTTTAAACGCTGAACAGAGGGTAAGCGACTGTCTAGCATTTAGCGTGTAGGATAACACTGCCCCCGACAAAGCCCAATCAGCTCCAAGCGTTCCACTTCACCTGAGGAGGTCAGGCCGGTCGCGCGCGAAGGCGAGGCAGGTGGATACAGCGGCCTCTGCGCCGTCCAACAGGCCGCATCCGGAGGCGACGGCGAGCTCGTCGGCGGGGCTGGGCGCGCGGTATGCGTACCCGGCGGCAGCGAGGCGGTCGACGAGGCGGGACCACTCGGGGAAAGGAGCTCGGGGCGGCGGCGCCGGGGAGGAGGAGCTGGAGCCGTGCGGAAGGTTGGAGGACGCGGACGAGGTGGAGAGGGTGCGGAGTGGGGAGCGTGAGGAGAGCAGGAGCAGGCGGCGCGAGGCCGCGGCGGGCGGAGAGAGGAAGAGCGCCGCGGCGGCGGTAGTGGGGCGCAGGCGGAGCGGGGAGGAGGTGAGGAGGAGGGACGAGAGCAGCTTGGAGGCGCCGCCCATGGCGCCGGAGCGGGAGAGAGAGGGTTTTGCGCCTCCGCTCCCGACTTCGGTGTTGGCCGGGTTTAGCCGAACGGCGATGGGCGGCGGACGGCGGACGGAGGTTGGAGAGATAATATCTCGCCTGTGATCGGACGGCCAGTATTCTGTGGCCGCCAGGAACTGGATGGGCGAACTGGGCCTTTGGCCTGTCGGCTGTGTTCAGGTTCCAAACGGTGCTTGGCCCAGACACAGACGCCCTCTGGTACAGATTTAGAGCCCATTTAGTACTCTGTTGTGAACCAGGCCGGTTCCTTTTCCCATGGAAATGGGCTAATTCTTGATGGTGAAGATACAGACGCCCTCTAGGAATAACGACTTGGTCTAAAAAAGAATCACGCTCAAAAAAAAAAAACTAACAACCACAACCGTATGACCCAAAAATTCCAATCAAAATCCTCTAGAAAAATCCCATAAAAAGGCACCTATCAAAAACAATGACCCAAAATTAACTCGTTGTACAACGATTTGCACATGGCTGGATGCGAAACAAAGCTGATTTCTGTGGGTAGGTTAACAGGTTTCTTTCAGCGCGCGCAAGGGACGGCCATGCCCCTTGTGGAAATGAAACGAGGTCAGCGAGATCGTGCCAAAAGCCCAAAAGGGTCTCGCCCCCCGCGCTATTTTCAGACAGCCTTTTTGCCGCGGAGCCCAATCGGCAACTGCCCTCCGGGATTCGGGATGACCAAGCGTCCACCAGACCCTTCACGACCAAAGAGAACGTGCCGTCCGCGGCGGGGTCGGAGTCGGCCGAGCTCGTCGCCGTCGTCGGCCACCGCACGCCGTGCTGCCCGTACGCACGTCAGCCCAGTTCAGTGGAATTCGGCAGGTGTCAAGTCGCCGAGGTCAGGACTCAGGACGGTCGTGTCGCTACGTAATCAATCATCTTGACGATGTATTTAAAAAAAATCATCTTGAAGACGCTCTCACCCTTCGTGGAACGTCACAAAGGATCGTGCCGTTAAACGTGTACCGATGGTCTCAACTAGCTCAATCTGCGAGGAAAAAGTTATTCGTTCCCAATCCGCTAGGTTAGGTACGTGCACTGATGCAGTGGGAAGAGAATGACGCGGAACGTGGAATTCCGGGGTGGATCACACGAGCGATCTTCTTTCCGTACGGACGTGTTCACTCTCGTCGTCCACCATGCACGATCGCTCGCCTTTTTCCTCGCCGTGAGCCCGTGACCCGTCGGCGAACGTAACCCAAACCCTGGTTCGGTTGCGGTCCGAACTGGGGAGCCTCATCGTCGGGCAGCGAGCGAGTGGGCGTGCGCCTAGCTAGATACCTAACCGAGCCAACTGCTGCGTCACAGTTGGTTCGCAATGCACAACACAGCTCCATCCCATCCTACGTGCAAAAGACAACGTACGAGTATTCTTCTTCTTCTTCGTCTTCTTTTTGCGAGTGCACGAGGCAAGAGACAGCGCATTCGACAGCCCAGAAGACGAGCCCAGATCCTGAGATCCACCATCGCCAAGCACTAGCTAGCACTATTTATGTGAGGTAAAGTTCTTGCTGGCTGGCCGGCCCTCATTGCGGCGTTGACCGGCGGCGAAAGATCCGGCCGGGTGCGGATGGTAGGTGGTGGGGCTCCCACGCGCGCACGAACGCTGGATGGAGTGAGGTAGTGGGCACATGCTGAGCTGCGCCCACGGCCACACACACCAGGCCTACGCACGCGACACCTCGCCCCCTCGCGGCACGGGTCAGTGTCGCCGTCGAAGGAAGAGGAGAGGACCAAGGTGGGTGTCAGAGGAGCAAGATCAAGAGAGCAAAAGGTGTTGCGATGATGGCCCGGAAAGAAAACATCCATCATCGGTCGGTCCGTCCTCGCTCTGAATAAAGCAAAACGACTAAACGAGGTGTGTCGAGTTGACTTTCAGACACACGACGCACAAAACAAACGACAGAGAGCGGGCGGGCGAGCTGTCCTGTGCCTCCTGTGTATAAAATCCCCCACCACACATGGCCATTGGCCATCCATCCTCCTCCATTCCTCCAGGCCTCCACTTCACGCCTATCAGATTGGTGAGGGGGCACCATTGCCGAAGAGTGGGGGAGTCACTCAATCGATAGAGCAGCAGCCTCTTCTCTTTGCTCTGTAGTCTCCACTGTGGGTGGTGGTTGTGGTGGTGGTGATGGAGTACACCTCCAAGGAGAAGGCTCTGCTCGTACTCTTCATGGTCTCTTGCCTTCTTCTTCCACTGGACTCCTCTGCCGCGCCTCTGTCCAGTAAGCACAGCTACCAATCCTTGCCTCTTCAGCAGCTCCTCCTCTTCTTCCTTTGCTTCGTCTCTTATTAGCGGTTCTTCTTGTTCTGTTTTGGCAGGAAGCATGTCCTTGGCGAACCACCGGCTCCCGAACCCTGCCGTTGTGGAGGTCCCTCTTCAGGTCTGTCCCGCTCTGTCTAGTAATTTGATGGTTTCCGTTCATCGCATATCCAACATAGCACTGTCCATGCGTGCTCCGTGCTTGTGCCTCTCAGCTCTGAAGCGAGAACCGTTTTCTCGTTCATGGTGGCTTCTCGATCAAATCTTCCGCATCCAATGTGCCATGGCCCATGCCGGCACTACCCAGTAGGCCAGTGCCCACAGACTCACAAGCTTCTAGCACCTAGCTCTGCCTTTTTTTGCTACACGTGAGCTGTTGCTGCGACCTTTTAGATGCTTGGTGGAGCAGCAGATAGCAGATGAACAGAAGCACTGGTTGCTGGGGCACGCCACCATCATTCATCACATGCACTGCTCGCTAGGCCGGCCGCCGGCCAGCCGTTCATAGTGCAGTTCACATGCACGGCCACTCACACCCTTGCATCTGCGTGCCCCACTCACGACGCCTTTCCTTCCCCCGAAAAATAAAAGTATCCTTGGTTTGAAAAACACAGACTTGTGTCGATAATTTTCTGGCGCACTAGCAACTTTCTAAACCTCGCGAATCCGTGTGCACAGGTTGGCGCAGAGCGAAACCTTGGCGAGGTGGCGGCGGCGAGGATGGACATCGAGGTCAACGACTACCCCGGATCCGGCGCCAACAACCGCCACGAGCCCAGGAGCCCCGGGAGAGCTTGAAAGCCTCTGCCCGCGCGCGATGCGTCTCCTCGTGGAAGAAGAAGAAGAGCATCAGGTCTCGAGGGTTTCGCCGATCAGGAGGAGTACTGCTAGCTATAAACTGTAGAGGTTAGCGAGTCTTGTCCTGTAGCTGTCGCCTCGTCGATCGGTGGCGATGGATCGAGCCTGAGCTAGCGTGTTAGGGCCGACTCTTCGCCACCCGTCCCACTGTCAGGTGACTCAGGTCGATCGAGCCTGTCAGGTGACTCAGGTCGATCGAGCCTCTCGATCGGCTGAAGAGAAAGAAGTTTTCAAGTCTTTCTACGTATCTGTATGTGTTCATGTAAGTCAGTGTCTTTGACTCTGTTTTGCATTGTAGATGCCTACTAAGGGGGTGTTTAGATACAGAATGCAAAACGTAGAATGCAAAATGAGCTGCATTGGGAAGCGCGTGCAGAGAGAAAAAAATGCATTGGAAAGCGCGTAGAATGCAAAACGGTAGGTAGAATGCAAAATGGGGGTAAGTAAACACCCCCTAAATGCCAGCAGCTCGTCTAGCACTGTCATCATCTGAGTTTACTGTTACAAGCCTGTTCAAGTTGACGAAGTCGCCATCTTCTGCAGTGTTTTGCTGTGTTATATCACTGTCTGATTGTCGCTGCAGAAGCTCGTCAGAGTCCTGAGAGACGCTGAATTGTTAGGGCCCGTTTAGTTCGCTGAAAAAACTTTGCGAAATTTACTGTAGCAATTTTAAACTAACGTTTAGGAGGACTAAACATGATCTAATTATAAAACTAATTACATGAATGGTTGGAAAATCGCGAAATGAATCTATTAAGCCTAATTAATTCGTCATTAGAGAATGTTTACTGTAGCACGACGTTGTCTAATCATGGCCTAATTAGGCTCATTAGATTCCTCTTAAAATTTCACCCGGGGTTATTGAATGGGATTTATCATTAATTCACGTTTAATACTCCTTATTAGTGTCCAAACATTCAATGTGACGAATAAATAGTAAAAAGTTGTGAAACTTACTGTAACTGCAGGGCTTTACCTGCTCTATGCAGGCCCGGCCTTGTGGCGGGGCGAGAGGATCGGCCGGGGCCCCTTCAGGTATGTGCATGTAATGTGTACGTACGTATATAGTACGTTTTCAATTTTTCTGTCTGCGTGACCGTGTCAGGTACTCAAGTAACAACCAACAAGTCGAGAAAGTAAACCAGCAGGCCATATCGCGTTCGCGTCTCCTGATGACTATCTTTCGACTTCCAATCTACTGGAAAGACGCCCGGCGTTGCCGCACAGTGCTTATATTTCGTTGTGGTATTATAGTTGATGTAGGTTTTATTTCATGAATGGAGTAATAGTAATTGTATGGAGGCAGGTGCAAAATTTTTTGTAAGAACGTAGTTGAGATAAATGTTTTGCCTCGTTATTTTTGCATAGGTGTCATGGTTAGTAACATGTTGTTGCCTCTGGTATGTATTTTGGATGTTAAATTGTTGTGGAAGTATTGTTTAAGTGAAATATTATTTTGGGTATTGAAATGGAGCTATTTTTCCTGTATTTATTGTGGAGAAAGAAGGCATGAAAGTATTTTTTTTAAGGAGGCAATGTAGTTGTTACAAATTGTGGGGTGTTTTTTTTCAATGGTAGGATGTAGAATATTTTTTGTAAAGACGGGGGGCTAGTTTGTGAGAACACACGGGACTCAATGTAGTTGTTACAAAGTGCGGGGTTTTTTTTTCAATGGTGGGATGTAGAATATTTTTTGTAAAGCCGGAGGGCTAGTTTGTGAGAACAAACGGGACTCAAATGTGGATTCTGCGTTGAGAAGGAAGGTGTAAAAGTATTTATTAAGGAGGCGATGCAGTTGTTAGAAAGTGTGGGGTGCTTTTTTTCAATGGTGGTGTTGGGGATTTGGCCCGCCGACAAACGTCTTCTACTTGTTTTGCTTCATCTCACGCGTAAGGGCAGCAATGAACGAAGGAGATAGAACCAATTTAGCTTCATTTTACTCTGCAGGCCTCTAATTCGGCTTCGGTGAGCATATCTTGCTGTATTCGAAAGCCAATTGGCTTCGCTCGTCACGTTTTGCTGTAAACGAAACCCAATTGGCTTCGCTCGTCACGTCTTGCTGAATACAAAAGCCAATCGGTTTCGGTAATCACATCTCGCTATATGCGGAAGCCAATCGGCTTCGGTGATCGTGCAGCAGGAAGCCAATGTGACGTTATCGGAATCAAGTTAGGAGCCAATTCGGTGAAATATTGATACTATTGAATGTCAAAAGCTATGAATAAGTTAACGGCAAGCTTCGATTTACTCTAAACTGCAGGTTCTTGCAGGAGCCATCGGCTTCCTGGACGCTGGGAAGTGGCTTAGGGTCACCTCGACTCAGCAAGAAGCCAATTCCAGGAGCTACAGAGCCTTTGGAAGCGGGCGAAGCAGATATGGACCGAGTCCAAGGAGACCAAGTCCAAGCCAAGTCAAACACGGAATCACAAGTCTACGCATTCACATTGGGAGGAGTAAATGTACCAAAATGTCCATAGGCTATTTATATTGTATAGTCTAGAGAATGATGCCTGATCTCAGGGGTACAATGGGAATGTAAAGACCCTTGGTCTCCCTATAAAAGGGACCCCTCCCCTTCATGTAAAGGTTGTTGATTCCAGGATACTGTAGATAAGTAATTTATTGTTGCTTGTCTCAGTTGTCCCGTTTCAGCTGTTGTCCGGGTTCATTGGCTTCGGCTACTAACCCAACAACTGGCGCCCACCGTTTGTGCAGTGCACGAACAAAACCTACGATAACCACCATGCCACCAAAAAAGCCAACCAAACCAACCCCCACCGTGTCAAATGCAACCCTCAGCATCGAAACTGCCCCCTGACCCACAAATCCACCAACAAACCCACCACCAATAACCGAAGCCGTTCTCGACGATCAAGAGACCGATGAAGAAGCACTGACCACCCAGGAGAGAATGCAACGAATCGAAGAAAGGCTTCGTCTCCGACGCCTTGAGCAGCAGAGAGAGCTGGATGCTGCACAGCTCGAACTAGAGCAACAAATGCAAGAGGAGGAAGAGGAGCAGCAGCATCAATTGTTGCAAGTCAAGAAGCAGCTCGAGGAGCTAAGGCAAGCGAAGCAGAGGAGGCTGAACAACACAAGCTCCAGAGCCGAAAAGCTGCGCCAAGAACTCGAGAAAGCCAAAAAGCAAGTCGCTGAGCTCCAAGCAGAGCTTAATGAGCCAAACACCATCAACCCACCAAACCACAACTCTTCATCCCAAACTGGCTTCCAAACACTCCATACTCATCCCATCGATCATATGTGCCCACTTTCAGAAAGCCTTCAACTGGCAAGATGGCCACCCTCCTATAAACCCATTTCTCTACCAAGATACAACGGCCTCACCGACCCAAAGCAATTCCTAATGAGCTATGAAGCTGCAGTAGCTTCGGCAGGGGGGATGATGTTGTTTTAGCAAAATCCTTCATCATTGTCTGCGATGGCACAGCAATGAACTGGTACACGAAGCTGTCTGGCCTATCAATCAACAGCTGGTATGATCTGAAGAGGGAGCTTATCAAAAATTTTGGCATTATGGGAGACCAATCACTCTCATATGCCGAACTCACGCTACACCAGCAGCCGAAGGAGCCACTAGAGGACTACTTCCGCAGATTCGCCACTCTACGTATCAAGCCCCACATATCCCTGATGAAGCAGCAAAATTCGCAGCAATACAAGGGCTTCGCCCAGGATTATTTGCACAGCATATCGCAAGAGAGACACCAGCTACTCTGGCAGACCTATATGAGGAGTTCAAAAAATACTGTCGCTCCGACAATGACAACCGAATGAGATTGGCAAGAGAAGCCATCATGAGAAACCAATATGAGTCACAAGCCAAAACCCATCACCACAGTCACAACTACCAAAACTACTCCCACCAAACAATCATGAAGGTGGACAATCCGCCTCCTTCCTACGAAACCAAACCACCGTACCCAGAAAGCCAATACCACAACCAGAGAAATGAGCCCACTCAAAGGGGTGGAAAAGCCGGCAGAGGCCGAGGAAGAGGAAGAGGTCCAGCGGGACCTGAGCTGTTTTGCCAATACCATGGCAAAAATCATACCCATGGCACAGAACAGTGCAGAGACATCAAGAAAACAATAGAAAAGCTAAGAGCAGAGAAGATTCAAGCAACCCAAACGAAGCCAATATCGGCTTCGCAACCAAATACCCAAAACCCTTCCCAAGCTATCCAACCATACTGCCCAGTATATCCTTCGCTAAACTCAAACACTGTGCATCCATCAACAGCGATGGCAACCCAATATTTGCCTTCGCCGCAAACATTTCAGCATTACTACCCACAAGCCATATACCCTCACCTATAACCCCAAACCTCCCAGCAAGTGGCTTCGCAAAACATAAAGGTTGAGGAGCTGCCACCACCACCACCACTCTCACAGCAAAAAGCCAATCAGAAAGAAGCTCCAAGTCCACTCCCAAGCTATGGACACATCATGCCCATTTCTGGAGGATCATCGCTTGCTTTTGAGAACAAAAAGCAAAGGAAAAGCTATTTTTGCCAAGTCAATAACATTTCTGTTGATGGCCCGTACAAGAGGTCGGAATGGTCTCATATGCCCATCACTTTCACTGAGGAAGATCTCAAGCTCCACAACTACCCACACAACGATGCTATGTCGATCGAAGCCAATATTGCTGGCTGGACAATTGGAAAGGTGCTCGTGGATACAGGAAGCTCTGCTGACATCATCCTAGCAAAAACACTGAGAAACATGACCAATATCAACTCAGACAACCTCGAGCCATCAGACACTCCGTTGGTCGGCTTCGGGGGGAAGCGAACCCAAACACTCGGGAAAATTTCACTGCAAGTATCCTTCGGTGACACATCCAATGCAAGAGCAGAATACATCACCTTTGATGTAGTGGACATGGTCTTTGATTACAATGTCATCTTCGGAAGAGGAGTTATAAATGCTTTTGATATCATCATAAGGCAGTCATTCCTATGTATGAAAATGCCAGCTCTCAAAGGAGTTATAACTGTATATGGCGACCAGAGGGAAGCCAGAAACATCGAAAAAGCCAGAGCACCTGGTCAGCGAAATGTGCATTTGCTTGAAGAAAAAGATCCATATTACCCAGAAGAAAAGCCAAATATCGAGAAAGATAGCAGGAAGATGCAGAAAAGCTGCAGAGACGAAGCAGGTGCGGCTGCAGCCCGACGTCTTTGACAGAGAAGTGATCATTGGCTCAAATCTAGAGCCAGACGAAGAAGATAGGCTCATCGAATTCCTCAGAAATAACAAAGATGTGTTTGCTTGGTCAAGCAAAGATCTACCAGGTGTTGACAGAAGCATAGTTGAGCATAAGCTGGCAATCAGTCCCGATATGAAGCCAAAAAAGCAAAAGTTGAGAAAGATGTCTGAAGAGAAAGCTGATGCAGTAAAAGCCGAAGTGCAAAGGCTGCTAGACGCCAATGTCATACGCGAAGTCAAATATCCAACATGGCTAGCAAACACAGTATCAGTTCAGAAGAAGAATGGAAAATGGCGGATGTGTATTGATTTCACAGACCTCAATAAAGCTTGCCCAAAAGATGATTTCCCACTACCAAGAATTGACAAGATTGTTGATCAAGTAGCAGCAAGTGAAATGATGTCCCTCTTAGATTGCTTTTCTGGCTATCACCAAATCTGGATGAAAAAAGAGGATGAGGAGAAAACCAGCTTTATCACACCAGTTGACACTTTTTGCTTCGTCAGGATACCTGAGGGGCTTCGGAATGCAGGAAGCAGTTTCTGCCGAATGTCAAGCACTGTGTTCAAGGACGAATTGTTCAAAACTATATTAGCATACGTTGATGATATCTTGGTCAAAAATGCCAAAAGGCAAGATCATGTATCAGATCTAGCAACCGCCTTCGCTCGCATGAGACAGGCCGGTCTCAAGCTAAATCCAGAAAAGTGTGTATTTGGAGTGACAAAAGGCAAAATACTTGGTTGTCTGGTTTCAGCTCACAAGATAGAAGCTAATCCAGACAAGATAAATGCAATCCTTGACATGGAAGAGCCAAAGTGTATGAGAGATGTGCAGAAGCTGTCGGGCAGAATTGCCGCACTCAACAGATTCATTGCAAAAGCAGCAGAGCGAAGCTTACCATTCTTTGCAACACTTAGAAATGCAGCTAAGTTCCAATGGGGGCCAGAGCAGTCAAAAGCATTCAATGAGTTAAGGCAATACTTGATGCAACTCACGAAGCTAACAGTACCAAACCCAAAAGCACCACTCCTACTGTACATTGCAGCATCACAATCAGCAGTTAGTGCAGCGCTCATCACAGAAAAGCTGATAGATGGCAGAAACATTCGCAGCCAGTCTACTACGTATCCGAAGCTTTGAATGCGTCGAAACTGTTTTATACAGAGATCGAGAAGATGATCTATGCAGTGATAATGGCTTCCAGAAAGCTGAGACACTATTTTGAGGGCCACAATATCAAAGTACTCACAGATCAGCCTCTTAAAGAGCTTTTGAACAACAAAGAAGCTTCGGTGAGAATTCGCAAGTGGGCAGCGGAGCTTTCAGAGTACGTGGTGGATTTTGAAAGGAGAACATTAATCAAATCGCAAGTCCTAGCCGACTTTATCGCGGAGTGGACATCGCCTTCGCCACAAAATGCTATCAGAGAGGAAAATTGGCTGATACACTGTGATGGTGCTTGGGGGGACAAAGGAGCTGACATCGCGGCAATTGTACAATCGCCTTCGGGCGTGAAAATGAGATATGCAGCAAATTTAGAGTTTTGCAAATGCAGTGACAGAAGCACAAACAATGTTGCTGAGTACGAAGCAGTGTTACTTGGGCTCAGAAAAGCCAGGGCTTTGGGAGCTCAGAGGTTCACTATCAAAACAGATTCTAAGGTGGTAGCAGATCACATCGAAAAAGAGAGCATAGCGAAGCAACCAGAACTCATCAAATACCTGACCACTGTACGCTCAATGGAGAAAAAGTTCAAAGGTTTCACTGTAGAGTACATTCCAAGAGCAAAAAATGAAGAGGCAGACGCCTTGGCCAAAGCAGCTGCAAAGGGGGATAAGCTTCCACCTGATGTATTCTTTCAAACATTAACATCACCATTGATAAGGGACTCAGATGACTCACCGAAGCTGATCAATGCAATAAGCTCAGAGGATTGGCGGTCCCCAATAATAGCTTTCCTTCGGGGATACTATGAGCCAATTGACGAAGATGATTTAAAAGCTATGCAACAAAGAGCAAGATGCTATCAGATGATAGATGATGTCCTCTACAAGAAAGGAGTTGTAGCACCTTGGCTTCGTTGCATCTCTCACAACGAAGGAAAAGAACTGATCCAAGAGATACACAGCGGCTTATGCGGGGCACACTTTGGAGCAAGAGCTTTAGTGGGCAAGGCAATGAGGCAAGGATTCTACTGGCCTGCAATCATCATGGATGCAACAAACACGGTCAAGACGTGTGATCAGTGTCAAAAGTGTGCAGCGAACAGAAAATCTCCTTCGGAGCAATCACAGCTGATAACTCCAACATGGCCTTTGCAAAGATGGGGCATTGATCTAGTTGGCCCGCTTCCAACGGCTCAAGAAAATCTCAAATACGCCATAGTAGCAGTCGAATATTTCACCAAGTGGATCGAAACCAGACCTTTGGCCAACATCACAGCAAAAACAGTTATCAAATTCTTCTGGCAGCAAATTGTGTGCCGATTCGGAGTACCAAGGGAAATAACAGTGGACAATGGGAAGCAGTTTGACTGTGACGAATTCAGGCAATACAGCATGTCAATTGGAACAAAAGCAAAATTCACTTCGGTATATCATCCGCAAACAAATGGAGCAGTTGAAAGAGCCAATGGCTTAACCTTTACAGCCATCAGAAAGTGCCTCGCAAATTGTAAGAAAAAAGGCAAGTGGGTAGAAGAGATGCCGAAGGTGATCTGGGCTCACAACACCACCACATCGAGGGCAACACAGTTTACTCCATTCAAACTGCTTTATGGTGAAGAAGCAGTATGCCCAGAAGAAATACTGCACAAAGGGCTTCGCACCCAACAAGAAGCTCCCAAAGAGAGCGAAGCCGTTGACAAGGATCTCGTTGAGATATACAGGCTCCAGGCAGCAAAAAACATTTCCAAGTATCAAGCTGAGACAAGAAAGTGGCGAGACAAAAAGGTAGTCAGAAAAGATATCAAGGCAGGGGACTGGGTCCTAAGGAAAAATCCAAACATGCCCGCTGGAAAGCTGCAACAGAAATGGGAAGGCCCATTCTTAGTCATCAAAAGCAACAGGCCTGGCTCATTTCGCTTAAGCGATGACGAAGGCAATGAGCTGCCGCATTCATGGAATGCAGACAGCTTACGCAAATACTACCTATGAAAAGATGTAAAATGGCTTCGTATCCTATAAACGAAGTCATTTGAGTAGAATAGCATTTTTACTTTGTTTCCAAAAGCCCGTACTCTTTTCCTCACAAGGGGACCCTGACCAAGGGGTGAGGTTTTTAACGAGGCGGTGCTTACTGTAACTCGTCAGATCGTATATGAACGAGGTATTCCCCAAAAAAGCAGCATCCAAAGCGATTGGCTTCGACCAAGTCGCTCATATTCGACAATTCACAAAGAACTGAATTGACCCTACCAAGAGTAAGGCCAATTCAGATCTAAGCAAAAGCTTACTCCAAAGAGGAGTAAAAGGGGCTTCGGTCCAGATACGCTTACTCTAAAAATAGAGTAAAAGGGGCTCCGACCCAAACAATTGCTATAAAACAAAAATAGCTTTGGCTAGCAGTACTCTAAAATCTTTTAAAGGCTTCAGCAGCTTCATTTAGCAGCGCCCTAAAAAACCTACAGGGGCTTCGGCAACCTGTTAGAACATACAAAAACAACATCGAAAGCGATTGGCTTCGACCAAGTCGCTGAGATTCGACAACTCCAAATAGAACTGAATTAGCCCTACCGAGAGTAAGGCCAATTCAGATCTCTAAAAACAAGAATGAAAGGGGCTTCGGTCCAAAAATGCTTACTCCAAATAGACCAAAAGGGGCTTCGGCTAAAACATATATTTTAATTTAAAATCAGCTTCGGCTATCAGTATTCTAAAACAATTGAAGTAATAGGGGCTTCGGCAAATCACAACAAAGCACATCCCCGTGCAAAGCTCAAAAGAGTTAAGGCAGTTCTAAACCACAAGTGCAAAACACTTGAATGAATAAAACCCCGCTTTGGGGGGGGGAGGAGGTGTTTCTTTCGCAACGAATCCAAATCGAGCTTACATTCATTCAAGTCTTTCCAATCAAAACAATGACTAAGCGAAATACAATGTGTTTTACAAAGAGATTAGAACATCTCAAAAATATAGCCGTCAAAAAGCTGGCCAGACCTCCTAAATCTGGGAGCATTATACACATAAGCAAAATCCCTATCATTATCTAAATCTTCTGGCTCCACCTTAACTGGAAGCAGACGAGCAGCTTCGGCATTTCTAGCACGAGCGAGCTCGACACGAGGAGAACATCGAACGATGAAGGAGTTAAAAAACTCAAACACATCGAATTCGCAATGACTAAAGAACTCATGGCAAAACTCCCAGAAATCGTCAATTCTTTGACTTGGACATAACTTCCGATACTGTTCCCACGCGAAGCCAGACACACACAAGGGACCATCGCGCATAGTGATTGGCATGGGCTCAAGAACACCTCCCTCATCAGGGATCTGAGTATATACAAATTTACAAAGTTTTAACATCCCTCAGCAAAAGAATCAAAGTCATCAGCTCTATTGAAGCTAAACCTTCGGATCAGCATCAGAGGCTCCGGGTTCAGCACCATCACGACCAGCTTCGGCACCAACTCTTGAAGTTGAGGCCCCAGCAGTGGCGGCGGCAGCAGCGACTTCGGCTTCGGCTATCCGCCGCTACTCGAGAGCGAGCTCCTCCTTGTACTGAAATTAAACAAAACAATCAATACCAAAAGCAAAGTTAACAGGATATGTCTGAAGCCAAAACAAATAGCCAAAATGATAAAGAAGCCAACCTTAACCAGACGATCATATGCAGTGCGCCGAGCGCACTCCCTCCCTGTCTCAGACCAGAACTTCTTCAGAAAGAGGCCACGGGTCGCCAGAACAGCCTCGTTGAAAAGCTCTTTCTTATCAGGATTCAGAGCCGAAGGAAACTGAAAATCCCTCCTTAAAAAGCCCTTGAAATGAGAGCATCCGTCATCTGCCAGCATCTTAAAGGCGTTAGTGATGCATGTCCGAGCAGCGTAATCACCAACTCTGGACAAGACATTTGGCAAAGACTTGAACTCATCATCGAGCCAATCAAAAAGCTTCCCAACGCTAAAGTCATCAGAGGGGAAGGGCAGTGGCTCGGCTCCATATTGTTTCAGAGCAGCTTCGTATTAAGCATAAATGCCCAAGCTGCGACTGAGCAATTCAGAATCTAAACTCTCCTTGTCCGTCCTAAGCTGCTCCACTCGAGCCCTAAGCTGACTAGCTTCGGAAACAAGAGAGTCCTTTAAGTCAACGGCAACCAAAAGCTCCTTCTTGTACTTTTCAGCATCCGACGTCGCTTTCTCTTTATCAGCTTCGAGAGACTTGATTTGGTTCTTCAGGTCATGCTCCAAGGTGGCAGCATCGATTACCTTGCCCCGAAGCCCCTCAATTGTTTGAGCATTAAGTGTACGCGTAGATTCCAGCGAAGCAACCTGACGCTTGAGCGAAGCAATTTCTGACGAGGTAGACTCATGCTCAAGACGAAGCTGCTCCTTTTCATCGTCCAAAGACTTCTTAAGTAGAAGAAAGCCCTCGCGCTCCTTCCTTAGAGCCTCGAGCTCGGCCCGCTAGCTCTCAACATCATTGAGACGAAGCGGAAGACGAGCGAAAAGCTCCTGCATGGACATTATAGACTAAACCAAGAAAAGCATAAGTAACAAAAAGCCGGACAACAAACTCAAAAACGAAGGAAAAGAAACAGACCTGGATGCCGCCACTGAGGCTGGAAATCGAAAGTGTGTCCAAATCCAAGGATTTGACACGAGTCTCAAGCTCTGAAAGAGCGAAACCAATGCTTAGGCAAAAAGCTAAAATTAAACAGCTTCGGGTGAGCAGTTAAAAGTTACCAACCATTTGGAACAATAACAGGAATATCGTTGGGCGGACGAAAGCCGCTTTGTCGAAGCCGATCTGCAAGAGGGTCATACCCAGCATAACTTGCTTCTGAAGCAAAATAATTAACATATCAAGAAAAAACATTTCAGGTTAAAACGCAAGTATAACTGCTTCATGAAACTTACCTTTTGATTCAAGAGCTGGCTTCTCAGGAGCTGATCTTTCAGGAGCTGGTTTAATGTCCTTGCCAGGGGCAGATCGCTCGGCGATTGCTGAAGGAACCAACTTAACTGGCTCAGTTATGCGTGGAGCCGAATCGACAGGGCCCTGCACAGTCTCAAGAGTAAGAGCCATCTGTGCAGGTTCTTCAACATCAGTCGAAGCCAACTGCATCGGCTCCTCAGTGATACCCGCAGTCGAACGCGGAATTTCATCAATATTATCCGAAGCCGGCTCAGCACGCCCCTCTATCTGAAGGGACTTGGCCGCGGCACCAGCCAGTAAATCCAAGGATGACTGGAGGGGGACAGACGACACTTCGGCGTCTCCAAGCGTAAAATCCTTTGTCTCGTCCTCACTCAAAAGACGACTGTAGCTCACCTCATCTTCGTCATCGATGCAGTCAAGTACACGCTCGCGACGAAGAGGTTGAACAGCAGTTTTAACTGCAATAAGATGACAAAAACAAATAAGCAAACCGAAGCTAAATGCAAACCGAAGCTAAAAGTAAAAAGACGAGTTACACAAGAAACAAACCTCCAGAAGAGGGCAAATCAATCGCAGCGGCAGCTGCAGCAACAACTTGCTTAGGGGCGATAGCGGGAGGCGCTTCCGCAGCCGAAGCAATGGGACGAGGAGGTGCGCTGGCAAGCAGAGTGATGGGAAGAGCTTTTCCAAGCTTTTGACGCTTGGAGGACTCCAAGGCAGAAGTACGCTTGGAAGTCTCTAAGGAAGCAGCCCGCTTTTTTGAGCCAGTCACCTTGGAGGGGACTCCGGCTTTGCTGCCCCCAGCCTCGTCACCACCCTCATCCGACTGACCGCTTCCGCGCCTCCCACCACGACCTTTCCTTCCACGGCCACGACTCGGCTTCAGGGCTGGTTGCAGGCTGGGATGATCCTGATCCACGAACTTCTTTGATGGCTTGGACGGGGCCGAACGCTGAGGATAGCTAACGCCCATCTCATCGAACACCCTGTTAAGCCGGACCCCATCCACCAAAGCCAAGCAACTCTCATGTTCCTTTGTAGTATACTTTCCACAAATAATCTCAGCCATTAATTCAATGGACTGAACGAAGGCGAAGTCAGACATATTCTCTGGTTTTTTTACCCCAAACTTGGGAAAGCAAACACGAGGAATACCTGTGTACAGCCTAGTCTCAACAGCAAATGGCTTCCACGAAGCAGATAGGATATTCACTCCAACAGCAAGCCCTTCCTCAATCAAGTCTCGGCTGCTTGAAACCCGGCTAGCTTTGAAAAAAGCACTTTCACATCGATCAAAGCCGGGGGCATTTCTGTCGAAGGAAGGGCAAGCGACAAACTCACAAGTACCAATAGAACTACGCAGAGGAAAAGCCATCAGCTTCGTTCCATCATCCAGCACATTTTCCAGCGCAGGCACCTTGACATAAAGCCAATAGTTCTTCCAGCTCTTGTCCCATGTGTTTCTCTGACAAAAAGTAAGCTCCACCTTTTGTTTGTCAGTTTGCCTCCACCGCGCGCAAAAGGTAACACTACCATAATCCGGCTCATAGTCAAAGCCATCAACCTTGACGCTCTTCGTCTGCCGATGCCCCTCAAAGTAACGAGCGAAGCAATCCGCATTAACATCCGACGCATTGGTCTTTACGGCCCAGAAGAAGCGAAGCAAGTGAGTAATAGTGTCGGATGTCAATATCCGACCCTCTCAACGACGGGTGGGACCTCGCTGTTTCGGGAAGAAGACGGGCGTAATCAGACCCATAAACAAGGAGGACATCGGATAGGGGGAGGGCCGACCTGGCTCCGCCTCGGCCGACCCAGTTCCGCCTCGCCCGACCTGGCTCCGCCTCGGCCGACCCAGTTCCGTCTCGCCCGACCTGGCTCCGCCTCGGCCGACCCAGTTCCGTCTCGCCCGACCCGGCTCCGCCTCGCCCGACCTGGCTCCGCCTTGGCCGACCTGGCTCCGCCTCGGCCGACCCAGTTCCGTCTCGCCCGACCTGGCTCAGGACATGTGTCGTGGGTCAACAAGGGGGACCCGGAACGATAGGGAGTCGGGAGCACGCGCCGCACATCTACCGCGCCGCACATCTATCGCGCTATCTACTAGCATTAACGGGCTGCGCCGCGCCGCCCGCCGTGACAGAAGGAGGCAACTGTTCCANCGAAGTCAGACATATTCTCTGGTTTTTTTACCCCAAACTTGGGAAATCAAACACGAGGAATACCTGTGTACAGCCTAGTCTCAACAGCAAATGGCTTCCACGAAACAGATAGGATATTCACTCCAACAGCAAGCCCTTCCTCAATCAAGTCTCGGCTGCTTGAAACCCGGCTAGCTTTGAAAAAAGCACTTTCACATCGATCAAAACTGGGGGCATTTCTGTCGAAGGAAGGGCAAGCGACAAACTCACAAGTACCAATAGAACTACGCAGAGGAAAAGCCATCAGCTTCGTTCCATCATTCAGCACGTTTTTCAGCGCAGGCACCTTGACATAAAGCCAATAGTTCTTCCAGCTCTTGTCCCATGTGTTTCTCTGACAAAAAGTAAGCTCCACCTTTTGTTTGTCAGTCTGCCTCCACCGCGCGCAAAAGGTAACACTACCATAATCCGGCTCATAGTCAAAGCCATCAACCTTGACGCTCTTCGTCTGCCGATGCCCCTCAAAGTAACGAGCGAAGCAATCCGCATTAACATCTGACGCATTGGTCTTTACGGCCCAGAAGAAGCGAAGCAAGTGAGTAATAGTGTCGGATGTCAATATCCGACCCTCTCAACGACGGGTGGGACCTCGCTGTTTCGGGAAGAAGACGGGCGTAATCAGACCCATAAACAAGGAGGACATCGGATAGGGGGAGGGCCGACCTGGCTCCGCCTCGGCCGACCCAGTTCCGCCTCGCCCGACCTGGCTCCGCCTCGGCCGACCCAGTTCCGCCTCGCCCGACCTGGCTCCGCCTCGGCCGACCCAGTTCCGTCTCGCCCGACCCGGCTCCGCCTCGCCCGACCTGGCTCCGCCTTGGCCGACCTGGCTCCGCCTCGGCCGACCCAGTTCCGTCTCGCCCGACCTGGCTCAGGACATGTGTCGTGGGTCAACAAGGGGGACCCGGAACGATAGGGAGTCGGGAGCACGCGCCGCACATCTACCGCGCCGCACATCTATCGCGCTATCTACTAGCATTAACGGGCTGCGCCGCGCCGCCCGCCGTGACAGAAGGAGGCAACTGTTCCAGCAGCCCCGCATGCGCCGCAGAGCGACGTGCACGACCTTAATAAGCTCGGGATTAGGACCTACTCCAACAGCGTTCACAGTGTCCTACAGGCGGCAAGGCTTCTCCAGCAAGTTTCTTACTACCCATCATTTTTGTTAAACACGTCTTGTACAGGTCTCCTGGCCCCAGAGGTATAAAAGGAAAAATAGGGCCTCAGGGGAAGGGGACGACCGATAGAGAACACTCGCTCTCCCACACTTAGAAACTCACAGAGACTTGGGGCTTCTCCTCTCTCTCGACCGTTTGTAACCCCTACTACGAGCAACGCGAGTAACACGAGCTGTCTCACACTGGACGTAGGGCGTTCGTGCCTGAATCAGTATAATCCCTTGTGTCCTCTCGCGAACCATCCGGAGCCCAAACGCGCAATCCACTAAATTTACTAGTTGGTCATTTCATACACCGACAAATAGCATTGGGGTAAGATGATGAAGTTGTAAGCCAAACTTCCCCAGAATATCAGCAATAATATTATCCACAGGCATCCGAAGCCCGGCAGTGAAGAACTCCTTGAACACCACAGCTTCGTCTGCCTCAGGCGTCGGGGTAGTCTCTGCGCCAGGGGCTCGTCCTTGGTCGGCCTCAAAATACCCCTTCTCCTCATAGAAGCGAATCAATGAAGGGGTAACACGAGACTCACCAAAGACAGTGGTCTTTGGCTTTTTCCTACAATCCACAAGATCTGAGGCATCAGCTCCTACGTCCTCAAGAGCATCCTCGGCTGTAGATCCAGCGTCCTCTGTGTCGTCACCTGCATCTTCTTCGGCAGGTCCCTTGCCTCGGTCATCAATAATCATAGCAGCTCCGGCTTCGGGGTTCACGGCCACGTTGCCCTCAATCTCCTGAGCAAACTGCGCAGCTTCGGCGGCATCCATATCCACGTCGTCTGAGTTGTCTTCGTCAGAGACGTAGCCAATCAGACGAGCGGTTTGCTTCGTACGAGCCGCTACAACAGACAGGAAAAAACAATAAGAAAAAAGGAGCAAAAAGACAAAGGAATGAACGAAGAAAATAGTAGAGCACAAAAAGCAAAACTTACTTGTGTTGAGAGAAGAAAGCCAAAGCTTGAAATCAAGAGCTTCCAAAAGCCAGAGAAAGCGTCAAGCTCAAGCCAAGCAAAACGAAGCAAGCAAAATTGACCCCCCTTCGGTCCTATTTATAGGCCAGTAAAATCTGACCGTTAAAACCTCGAAAAACGAACCGCCGTGTCAAATCCGGTCAAACCGAAGCAAAAGTTACAATAACGGTTAAAATAATTCAACCAGTTTCCAATAAACGAAGCCAAGCGACAGGACACGACAGACAAACGAAGCAAAAATAGAACAAACACGACAAAAACACTAAGGGGCTTTCTCCAACAAGGAGGAGGTGTTTCTCAGGCTGGCAAGCAATCCTAATTTCGTGGAGCTCGGCCTGTTGAAGAAAGCCCTCGTCCTCGAGGGGCTACTGTTGGGGATTTGGCCCGCTGACAAACGCCTTCTACTTGTTTTGCTTCATCTCACGCGTAAGGGCAGCAATGAACGAAGGAGATAGAACCAATTTAGCTTCATTTTACTCTGCAGGCCTCTAATTCGGCTTCGGTGAGCATATCTTGCTGTATTCGAAAGCCAATTGGCTTCGCTCGTCACGTTTTGCTGTAAACGAAACCCAATTGGCTTCGCTTGTCACGTCTTGCTGAATACAAAAGCCAATCGGCTTCGGTAATCACATCTCGCTATATGCGGAAGCCAATCGGCTTCGGTGATCGTGCAGCAGGAAGCCAATGTGACGTTATCGGAATCAAGTTAGAAGCCAATTCGGTGAAATATTGATACTATTGAATGTCAAAAGCTATGAATAAGTTAACGGCAAGCTTCGATTCACTCTAAACTGCAGGTTCTTGCAGGAGCCATCGGCTTCCTGGACGCTGGGAAGTGGCTTAGGGTCACCTCGACTCAGAAGAAGCCAATTCCAGGAGCTACAGAGCCTTTGGAAGCGGGCGAAGCAGATATGGACCGAGTCCAAGGAGACCAAGTCCAAGCCAAGTCAAACACGGAATCACAAGTCTACGTATTCACATTGGGAGGAGTAAATGTACCAAAATGTCCATAGGCTATTTATATTGTATAGTCTAGAGAATGATGCCTGATCTCAGGGGTACAATGGGAATGTAAAGACCCTTGGTCTCCCTATAAAAAGGGACCCCTCCCCTTCATGTAAAGGTTGTTGATTCCAGGGTACTGTAGATAAGTAATTTATTGTTGCTTGTCTCAGTTGTCCCGTTTCAGCTGTTGTCCGGGTTCATTGGCTTCGGCTACTAACCCAACAGGTGGGATGTAGATTAATTTATGTAAAGTCGAGGGGCTAGTTCGTGAGAACACACGAGACTCAAATGTGGATTCTGTGTTAATTTTTTTAAAAGTGGAGGTTCTTTTTGTACTAATGCATGGACTATGGTTTGGTTGTTGTAAAGTATATGACTTTCTTTATTAAATTTAGGCTATGTGTTGGTTTATGAAAAAGTCGGAGGTTTTTTTGGTGAAAAGCTCAGGCCTTCGGGTCGATTGTTGGGAAATGCAGGGGCTTTTTTGTAAACTTGTGGGTCGAAAGCAGATTTTTCCAAAAGTTTAGGGGCTTATCAGTAAAAATCTATGGACTGCGGGTTCAATTTTCACTAAATAGACGGGCTTTTTTTAAAAAACTCGACTCTCGCTCGATCTGGACCGTTCACGCGACCGATCGGACGGCCGAGAAAGGGCCGCGACGTGGCCACTCTCCCTGGGCCCGATTTGGTGCGTGAATCGTAAGTTAAAGATTTGTTTTTTTTCCTGCTCATCTCTCGCCTGGGGGCCTTGGCGGCGGCTCCCGTCAGCGACAGAATCACGGCAAACGGCATCAGCAGCCTAGCAGCGGGCCAGCTGCGAAGGGCCCCCGCTGCTGGCGCCTGGAGGACGGCAACTGCAACGCTGCAAGCCTGCAACGGATCACGGCCGGAAGCAGGAGCATGTTGGTCTCAAGTCTCAACTCTGAGGCCCTATTTAGATTGGGCCAATTCGATTGAATTCAATGATTGGAGGTGCATTGGGAATTGAAAAAATAGAGAGGGGCACGTAGTTTAATACGTGCAATTTGATTGAAATTGGTGAATCTAAACAAGACCTGAACTCTCAAATTCTCAATTCCATCGCTGTCTACTATGATAGCATGCTTCACTAATGTACTGATATTATCAATATGATGTTTTTAAAATTTTTATCATAGGTAGACGGCAATCAGCACATGAAGAATCGGGAGTTCATCCAATCAAATACACGACTTTTTATGTACGAATCTTTTGAATATACTGAAGAATCATTTGAGGTCCAAAATGATAAAAAAATAAATGGTTTAAATTTATGCATAGAGAAGAAATTATTGGATGAGATTGACGGTGATACTAGGATCATGGATGACTTTGCTTCTAGAAATTCTAGAAAGAACTTTTGAGATAATATTATACATATTTTTATATAAATAAATTCTTTGCATGCATTTTCAGAGTATAGTGCCACAACATATTATTATTGCTATTACTATTACTACTACTACTACTATTATTATTATTATTATTATTATTATTATTATTATTATTATTATAAAAAGGCCACTTCCGAGGTTCGCCCCGGGCCCCTAAATTCTCGGGACCACCCCTGGCTCTCTGGGGCCACGAACAGCAGCACAGCACCGCACAATGGACAGAACGCCATCTTCAACTGTGTGGGCTCACGCGCGAAGCGTGTCGCGGCGCCGTTGGCCGAGTCGAAGCACGATATCTAAAGAGATCGAAAGCAAATCACCATACTGTACCTTTTGATCGAAGGTTCCTGCAACAAGTTGTGCATAAGCCAAATTACCAGCACTAGGCAAAAACTGCTCTAATGGAACTTGGATTGGCCAAGTAGCCAGCCATTCATCAGATCCTCTGTCTGCACGCATATGCTTCACTAGTTTACTGGTGAAATCATCTTCTATGCGTCACAGCCATGATGCCACTTCCATTCCATCCACGCCTGAAAAATTCACAGTGCGCTAGCCTATGGAGTTCGATTTTTATACCTGTAGAGTAGTGGCCGTATATTGACTGGGGTGCACAGTGCAGCACTAGCCTGGTTTCTTCTGTTCCGGATCTCCTAGCAGATACCAGCATCGTCAGGCGCATGAAAAATCTGAACGTCTAAGTCGATGGCACACACACTTTGCTGCCGTCTGCGTATCATGGGCCTGTTTAGTTCTTTAGGTAAGATTGCGAATTTTACTGTAGCAATTTTAAATCTAAGATTAGGAGGACTAAACATGATCTAATTATAAAACTAATTATACGGATGGACAGGAAATCGCGAGACGAATCTATTAAACCTAATTAATCCGTCATTAGAGATTGTTTACTGTAGCACGACGTTGTCTAATCATGGCCAAATTAGGCTCATTAGATTCGTCTCGCAAAGTTACCGGGGGTTATGGAATGGGTTTTGTCATTAACTCACGTTTAATACTTCATGCATGTAAGATTTCTTTTGATGAATAGTGAAGTTTGATAAATAGTGAAGTTTGGGGTGCGAACTAAACAGGGTGATATAACCAAGTGTTTCAGAATTCCGATGGACTCACGGGTATCTGACCGGTGAGCGAGTGTTTGCCGACCACAAGAAGCGTACGAACTAAACACTATTCTGTCTCTTGGGGACGAGTAAGTGTCCGCGGGTTTCGACAGAAACTGCCTGCCAGATTCGTCCAGTTCCTATAATTTTTTTAGAAAATTTCCGGCCATTACTTTGTAACATACACATCCTTCAATTATTACATCACTCCAGCTTCATTGCTGGATTTAAAGGAGAACCAAAAATCAAACTTAAGCCTAACAAAGTCTATTATTATGCTTCCATCCATGACTCGCAAACAAATCTAAGGCTACCATCTCCAGAGAAGTGCTCGCCTTCATGAATAGCTCCTTTGTCTTCTCCTCATGCTGCAAGAGTGACCAGAATTGTAGCTAGTAGGTTCCCCTGAAAATAGCCTGCATAAAAGACGAGTGTTTAACGTCATCAAAAACAATATCATTTCGACAACGCCATATTGCCCAACATAGAGCCGATGCCCCTTAGAATAGTAATGGTCTCTTAATCATTAAAATTTAGAAGTCAATTCCCTAGCATATGGGTTACTGATCTAGGTAGGGTTAAACTAGTAGCAACTCGGACAGTCCTCTTCCTATCATTGGCGCAGGAGAAAATGAAATCACATGATAGAGATCGACCTGGTCGGGGTAGACTTTCTTTTATACTGCTATACTAGGTGCTAGCACTACTGTGCAGCTCTTGTCCTCTCTTTAATTAACTCTTTGTGCTTTATTTGACTTGGCAAATGGCAACCACGCTGCTTCCAAAGGTTCAGAGTTTTCGGCGGCATCGTTAATCGGCGCGCGCGTCTGTAATCATCTAGCAGCCTCTCTCGAAAAAAACGAGGAGTGATTTGCATAACCTCTACTGCTAATCTCTTCTAGTAGTGGCAAGTGATGAGACAGAGACAGGCGATCAGAGCACAGCAGCCTCTGTTGGTTGTTGCATTCCGCTAGAGCTGATGGAACATTTGGCGGCTAACACTACTACACTGCTTGGTTGAGCTCTCGTTGTCTTGCCATCACAGCCATCGTGTAAGAGAGAAGCTCGCGGCCGGGGCAAAGGAAATCTGTCGCTCCCGTAGTTGCACCAAAACCGTGGTCCGTCCCCGCTCCATTTCCGGGGGCTCGAGAGCTACCTGTAGCTGAAGCGCGCAAAAAATAAAAATAAAAACTATGTCGCTAGACAATTAATGAGCTTGCCTCATAAGGGCATGTTCGGTTGGAAGGGGTTGGTGGGGATTTGAGGGGATTCAATTCTCTTCAAATTCATGGGGATTGAAATTAACCGGACATGCCCTAAATGATTAGATGCATAATTGGATGCGTTCTGTGGCTTCGTGCAGTGATGAAGTGAACAGTAAACACCCGGCCAAGCCAATTGGTTTCGCCTCGTCTCGTGAGTCGTGACATCTTGATCACCAGCGCACGACGTCACAGTTCTTGAGACGATGATGCGGTGGTCGAATGTTTCCGCTCACTGTTTCGCGAGTTGCAGGGCCGGCATCAACGGGTCCACGCGGCCCAGTGTGCTTTTCTGATCCATGAAAAAACAGGCCAGTCCTTATCTATTTGGGCCCTGCAAACCAGCTGATGGAGAAGGGGACACTGCTGCAAAACTATACTTTTCTGTCAGTTCAGGCCAAAATTTTCTTTTTTCTGTTCTTTACATCAATGGAGGCGTGAATTGTACATTTTTTAGCAAAGCAGAATGCTAATATGCATGGCTACTGTACGGGTTAGCTCTGGGGTTGGGGTAGGGTGTGTCCGAGCTGACTGCCTGACTCTGTGGATTTGAACTTGGAGACAAACTGTGAAGGAAGGCCAGTTACGCAAGCCCAAACTGTTCATATTTGGCCCAGCAGGTATCGTGCAGCCCAGTTTACTGAATCAATTTAGCTTTCAGATAACTCAAAATCAGTATTCTCAAAAAAAAAGATAACTCAAAATCAGTAAATCACCTTTTCTTTTCCAGGAAAAATACAATTCAAACCCGTCAGCGTCAAGTGAACGTCTTCCCCACCGTGTCACGCCGAGACTTCATGGAAACTGCCTGCCCTGGCCGAGCTGAATTCAGCCAAAACTCCGCAGCTCGCACCCATGACTGCTACGCCGGGTCCTTTTCTACCCCCATTTCTCATCTGACTGACAGGTGCCGGCACGTTCCGGCTGGCCACAGCAAACGGAACTGGTCATCGCCGCGGGTCTGGACCAAATCTCCCTGTGCACAGCACTAGAAAAAAAAAAGAGAGAGAGAGAGAATAAAATTCCACAGCAGCTAACAGTCATGCGCTGAATAAGCTGAACCACGTGAAGCCGCCCGCGGTTGGCGTGACGGAACTGGATCTCACGTCACAAGTGTCAGCACAAGATACCTTTGGTCCCTGCTATCAACACCTTGAACTCCTTTTGTCCACCCATGTGAGCTCACATGCCATGGAAACGGCGGCACGCCGGCACCCCGGTACTGAAACCCTCGTAGCGGATCACGGTTCGAGAGGAATTTTCTCGGTTTGATTTGGCCACGGGAACCGATCGATCTCGATCAGGGTGGCGTTTGGAAGTCTACTAGAGCGGTGGCCGCACAGGAACGGACGGCTGTGATGGCTACGCCGCTGTGGTGCCCTCTTCTTTTTTTTTTGCGACCGTGCCTTAACACGTATTTCATTAAGAGGGAAGCAGTTTTACAACGGACCGGCTTGATCCATACAGAGGATGAATCAGCCCTGTGCTAAAAGGTACTATACGTTTAACAAATCCGCGACCTGAGCAACATCTACCTCATCCCCTATAGCCCTACGCAGCGGCGTGTAGACCGAAAGGTGACTCCATCCCGCGAGAACCCAGCATCTTCCCTCCGTCCAGACCGTTCCTACCACCTCCATCACCGTGCGAGAACGGCGGTTGAAAACCCTGTCGTTTCGCTCCTTCATATCATCCACGAGGTGAGAATGACCAAGGAGTCGAACGCCGCACGACCAGCCTTGTCCACCCGCTTCCTTGCCACTGTCCACCATTCAGGGAAGTGAAGAGCACTGGCCGCTGGCGCAAGGCTATGCCACCCGACCTCGGATAGAACCGAAAACCAAACCTCTCTTGCGAATACACATGAGAGAAGCAAATGAGATATCGACTCGGTCTCCTGACTGCAGAGCGTGCAGCTATCATCGTCCTGTAAGCCATGACGCTTCCTTCTATCATTAGTCCAACATCTCCCATGAACGACCAACCATGCAAAGAACTTGCACTTCGCGGGAGCCTTCGTTTTCCAAGTCTCTTTAGCACCCAGGATGGCCCTTTGCCCGAGGAAAAAAGTCTGGTAAGCCGAGCTCGTGGAAAATTGTCCATCCGGTGTCCATTTCCAAACCCATGAATCCTCGATGTCAGGGGACAACCTGAAATTGCTCAAACGGGCTAGCATCTGCAAGTACTCGACGACCACTTGAACGGTGAGTGCACCAGTGACGTCCCTCGTCCAGCTCATGTCGGTGATGGCATCCCGGACTGACCGACGATTCCTGGTCCGTTCACTGACCGCCCTGACCAGGCACGGGGCAAGGTCCTCCATACAGTGTCCATCCAGCCATTTATCCCGCCAGAACAGACAGTTGTCACCCTTCCCGACAACGACCGACACCGACGCCTCAAATAGTGCGAGTACCAAAGGTTCTACCGGAGCAGGGAGCCGCGACCACGGGCGCTTGTCCGCGTCCGTGCGACTGAACCACAGCCAGCGCATACGCAATGCAAAACCGTGGAGCTGCAGGTTTATGAGCCCCAAGCCGCCCAATGGCGCGGGCCGGCACACATGCGGCCACGCCAAGAGGCAGTGTCCACCATGAACAACCTCAGTCCCCTTCCACAGGAACGCGCGGCGCCTCCGGACGATTCGTTCAATCACCCAAGGAGAGAGGGAGATCGCGATCGCCGTATGCACAGGCACCGCCGAGAGCTTAACCTTCACCAGGACAGCTCGCCCGGCCTTGTTAAGCAAGCCCGCCTTCCAAGTCGGCAAACCTTTGCCAACCCGATCAATGAGCGGCTGCATGTCCTTCTTGCGAAGCTTGTGGACTGAAAGCGGGATCCCCAAGTAGTTACACGGAAACGCTTGCAGGTTACCGTGAAAGTGCAGTAGCAACCCGACCGTGTCTTCAAGATCACACTGAATTGGGGTGATAAGACATTTGGCCGGGTTCACCCTTAACCCCGACGCATCCCCAAAGATATTCAATATCGATCGGATATTCACGAGATCCTGTTCTTCTGCACGAGTGAAAAGCACCACGTCGTCAGCGTAGAGGAAGATCCTTTCCTTGATGCGAGCCGGGCCAAGAGGCGAAAGAAAACTGTCTTGCTCAGCCTTGCAAAATAGCGCATTCAGCGCTTCCATGACCAGCACAAACATCATGGGGGATAACGGATCCCCTTGACGCAGTCCCCTCGCATGGCAAATGCGTTCGCCCGGGCGACCATTAACCACCACCTTGGTGCTGGCCGATGAGAGCAACATGCACAACCAATTGATCCATCGACGTGAGAACCCCATATGTGACAGGATAGCCAAGAGGAACGACCAGTCGACCGTGTCAAAAGCTTTGGCAATATCAACTTTGATCAGCGCCGAAGGACGATGAGCACGATGTAGCATTTTGGCAGTGAGCTGGACCGCCCGGAAATTGTCGTGGAGGAGACGCCCTCGGATGAACGCGCTCTGGTTGGGTTTAACAAGGTCGGGTAAAAAAGGTGCCAGGCGTTTGGACAAGACCTTCGTGAGTAGCTTGGAGAAGCTGTGGACCAAGCTGATCGGTCTAAAATCAGTGATCTGGATTGCGTCCGATTTCTTCCGCAGTAGGATCATGTAAGCTTGATTCAACAGAAATAAGCTGCGCCCATCGAGCGACCAAAACGCATGCACTGCCGCCATGATGTCATGCTTGATGATCTCCCATGTAGTTCTGTAGAAGAGTCCAGCAAACCCGTCCGGGCCAGGAGCCTTATCCACCGGCATATCAAAGATTGTTGCCCTGATTTCTTCCGCTGAGAAGCGACAGTCAATGCCCTGGAAATCCCCAGCCGGTAAACCTAATGCCTCAAGATCCAAAGTCATTGATGGCGACTGCACCGAGCCCAACACAGAAGCGAAATGCTCTGTAATTGCCGTGCTCTTGTCTTCCTCGTTCACATATACGATATCATCCAGCTGAACGGAATGTATGTTGCTCTTACGCTTCCGGTGGCAGGCCTGTAGATGAAAGAACTTCGTGTTCACGTCCCCTTCTGCGAGATAGTTGATGCGCGACCTCTGTTTGATTATGGTGCGCATGAGAGATGCCAGGCCGAGGCACTTGAGCTTCATGCGTTTACGTAGCCGATGTTCACGTGGCGATAAGGTTCTGCTCTCCATGGCCAGATCAAAACGGTAAACTAACTCCCGAGCGATGGCCAGCTGCAGGCGAACGCACCCGACATGCTTCGCGCTCCACCCCTGCAGGGCCTTTGCAGTTGCCCTCAGTTTGATATCCAGTGTGCGCATGGGATCGCAGCCCTACGGCACATACGTCTCCCATGCAGCCTAAACCGTTTCCAAGTATCCGGGGAACCGTGGCCATATGTTCTCGAATTGGAAGCGCCTGAAAACGCACAACGGCGAACACGTACCCAGGAGAAGTGGCGCGTGATCTGAGCAATCGGACGACAGCGCCTGCATCGTGTGGTTGGGGAACAGGGATAGCCATTCTTCACAAACTAGTACGCGATCCAGACGCTCGAGCGTCGGTAAGCAACGCTCATTGCTCCAAGTAAAGCGCCGGCCCACGAGGGACACGTCATGGAGCTCAGCATCATCGATGGTGCCCTCTTCTGTGTGTTTCATCTGCTTGGTAGCCATGGCAGGCGCGTGTTTTCTCTGGTTGGACCATTCTGGCAGGTGGAATGGTGGAGCGTGTAGTCGGTGACGAGGGAGACGGGCTGGAGCAGTTGTGATCTACTGATGTGAACGTTTTCGTATGGCCTTAAGAGGTCTCTCTTTTTTACATTGTTCACCACACAACAAGAGATAAATAAAGATGCTCATGTCGTCGGAGCAATCAGAATAAGTTTTCCCAGTCGCTTTCGTCGTTCGTCTTTCGCATGGTTGATGCCTTCAAGATACCTTGCATTGCAATGCGTCACTGTAACGTGTCAACCAAAGATTACTTTTGTGACGGACAAGCTTCAATTTTTTGTGTGTCACGCTCAGGTGGTCAGCCTTGGTAGGATTCTTCAACTTCACCTGTTTAGTTCCACGAGTTTTTCCTATTCATTACTATTCATCAAATGTTAGGACACTAATTAAGGGTATTAAATGTGAATTAATGATGGATTAATTAGGTTTAATAGATTCGTCTCGCGATTTCTCATCCATCCATGTAATTAGTTTTATAATTAGATCATGTTTAGCCCTTCTAATCTTTGAATTAGTTTTGCTACAGTAAATTTTCTAAACTTATCTCGCTGATTTAAACAGGGCCATCTTGACGGCAGCTAATCTGTTCACCCTTTCTGACTCATTCCTCAGGAGTCGGTTTCGCTACTATCAAGTCCATCACCGAACTCTGCTCGGAAGAATATACAAAGTACAAATGATAGGTTCCAAGCTTGCCTGTTCGCTTGGCTTATCAGCCACCAGCCAGCAGTACTTTTCTCTCACAACAAATCAGCACCAGCCACCAACCACCAGCCAGCCAGCAGTACTTTTCTCCTACAACAAATCAGCACCAGCCACTAGCCGCCAGCCAGCCGAACAGGGTCAGGTCCATCTGGCCATCTGGATCCACATAAGATTGCACACGCGCCGCGTGCCATTGACGAAGATCCGAGATGTGGCACAGGATCATTGTTCTCCGATGGATCATTCGCTCGGGACATTCCCAAGTGACAACCAAAGGGATCCAAATGGCAAATATATATTTTTTTTCGGCGGTTTGGTTTGTCTTTAGCGTACAAGCACGGTCGAGGATGGGGACGCAATACTTAAATTCAGTTGGTCACTGAATCAAAGGCAGCCACACCCCATGTGAAATCGCTGAAGTTTTTCTCCGGTCATCAGGTCGTGCGTGTCTCCACGGATCGATTTGCTTGACCATGCCAGATCACGCGCGCGTCCGTTGATTTCCATTGGCACCACCAAGAGCTTATCTTCTTCTCCCACAATGCGCAGCAGTGCGGCCCATGAAGCTGTCATTTGACCAACCGTGGAAAATAGCCCAGCTGAATTCTTCCAGTTTTAGTGGAGGGTAGAAAATGGTCTCAAAAAAATAGTNGGTCTGGTATCTTTCTCATTTCCTGGTTTTTGACCGGTGATGCACATGACCGTGGAGTGTCACCAGAGATAATGCCCAAAGCTAGCATAGCATTTGCATCGACGACGTGTCGCCGGTGCCTAATTTGCTTGTCAGATGGGACTACGGAGACGCGACGACTCGCTCTCAACCCGGAATGCGCCAAAGCGACACGGAAAGGATTCATCGAAAGATGCAAAAGGGAGTAGAACAGCAGGACGTCACCCCAGGGGAAAAGGGTGGATCGAGCCGAAAGTCGCCGAGCCCATTCTTGGTGGCCCAAATTCTCCCTGCCAGAGACGTGCGGCGCGCTACGCTAGCTACGACGCCTTTTTTCTGTACCCGGTGTGCAGGACAAGGAAAACCCGGTGCTGGACCGCGCGGAGAGAGCGCAGGAACGGAGCCGCACAATTCGGCTGCGGCACCACCACGGAGGCTGGGTGGAGGCGTGACGCGTCCGCGAGACGTGACGCGCGCGCGCGGCGGCGTTGACATCTCGACAGCGCGGCCGCCCATCCCTTCATTCAAAGCTGCGGCGCTCGCTATGCGTTGCGTCATCTGTCATCTGTGGGTGCCGCCCCGCCCCCCTGGCTCCTGCCCTTTGACCGTATGAAGGAAAGTTGTGTGCGTGTAACCCTTGCATATGGCACGGACTGCTGGTTGCTAGGGATGGATTCGGATCGGATACGCATGGAATCGAATTCGGATGTCACCTTTTACCATATTTTAATTCGAATACAAATCGAATACGAATCTTGTCGGATACGGATACGAATGCGAATATTGTCCATTTTTATCGGATACGAATACAAAACGAATGCATCGAATACGGATTCGCATTCGGATAGATGGGTTCATCATGTGTTAATTCTTCGCGGATACGGATAATATCGGATATTCCATATTTTTTTCGAATACGAATGGTAATTCGGATAGAGAAAAATAACAAAAAACGAATTCGGATACATCCATTTAACATCCATATTAAAATCGAATACGAATACGAATATCCATATTAACGTTTTAGTTGAATACAAATACGGATAATTCGGATGTCTGAACAACCGAATCCATCCCTTCCAGTCGCCGCTGCCTCGTCCGGTAGTCCCAGCCCACACGTCAGTCGGACTCGGACGTGACCTCCCCTCACCCGCCGCCGCCCGGGGCCTGCCTGCCCGTCCGCGCGGACGCGCTCCCTTCCCTACACGGCTTTGACATCCCGTCGCGGACGCCTGCGGAGGCGGCACAGCACGGCCGGCCCGGCCCCCGCGGCCCCGCCCAGGACGCGACGTACGCCACGGAACGAGGCGCCGATCGAGCCAAACACCCGCCCCCGAGAGGGCCAAACCCACCCCGTCCGCACGCGGTGCCGAGTCCCCGTTACCCCAACCCAACCCAACCCCACCGATCCGATCGGCAAATCCCCAGCAGTTTCCCCACAGATCCCGGCGCCCCCATCACACCACACAGCGCTCGCGCTTCCTCCCTTCCCCTCTTCCGAACCCGCACCAGAATTGGGTGGTGAGATTGCCCCGTCGGGCCCGGCAGCGGAGCAGCTCCCCCTCGTCGCCGCGATGGCGGAGTGCCGCAGCCTCATCGAGTTCCTCCGCGCGTTCGAGCACCACCGCAGGGCGGCGGACAGCTCGGCCTCTGCCTCCGCGTGCTCCCGATCCAGGCGGGCCTCCGCGGCCCGCGCCGGCGGCGGCCCCTTCTGCGACAGCACGCCCATGGCCGTGGTCGACGCGGTCATGCTCCTCGCCGTCGTCGCCGCGCTCGGGTTCCTCGTGGCCCCGTACCTCAAGCTGCTGTTCGTCGAGATGGGCGCGCTGCTCCACCCGGCCGCGTCCTGCCTCTCGGCCGCCGCCTTCCTCGGGCCCGCGGTCGCCGTGGCGGCGGCCGTCGTCGCGTGGGAGCTGCTGGGCCACCACGCGCGCAAGTGCGGGAAGCCCAGGTGCAGGGGCCTCAAGAAGGCCGTGGAGTTCGACATCCAGCTCGAGACGGAGGAGTGCGTCCGCGGCCGGCCTTTCCCCGCGGCGCGATCGGCGCTGCTCGCGGCGGCGGGGGCCCGCCCCGTGGAGCTCGGGGACGAGCAGCGGGAGCTGGAGGCCGAGCTCCGCAAGATGGCGCCGCCCAACGGCCGCACCGTACTCATCTTCCGCGCCCCCTGCGGGTGCCCCAAGGGCCGCATGGAGGTCTGGGGCGCCAAGAAGGTTCGCCGGATCAAGAAGTAAAGGCGCGGAAAAGGGAAGGATCAGATGGTCACTACTACACAATAGGCCATTGCTGTTCCTTCGTTATAAGTAGCTAGAAAAAATATATAATTTCAGTAATAAGTATAGGGTGAGCAAATAAATGGATGATACAGCAGTTATATCACAGATAGACTACATACATCACATACTCCTTGTATTATGAACCAGAGAGAATTTCAGACAGAAATATATGCCGTTTACTTGTTCATTCTCTATTTTTCATCCAACTCAGGATTAATGATAGTAACATAGACACTATCTTAGTCCATAGCTGGTTACTCTTTTTGTGGATCTTAGTCTATAAAACTGTTATACGGTAAGTTACTTTGATTTTGTTGTGCTTTGTTCCTAGTTATTTCTCATTTCAAATGTTTCTTCTGTTGACTCAGTGTCTTCTTGAGGGGAAGTTTTAGCTCCTCGATGGATGTTTGACATTCATTGGTGTTGAGTTGAAGTATTATAGTTGAGATTACAAGATCCTTGCTGCTTCTGGACATTCCTACTGTGAGTGTTGTACGAAATTTCAATATAAATTTTGTGAAATGAGGCTATTGAGTGGTTCATACTGTTTTATGCAAACTTAATAATCCTTTTCTGAACTGAAATTAAAACTAATTATCTCCCTGAAAAGAAACCTTTGCATATGCCAAATTCATTGCTCACAAGCTGAACCAACTACCTATGAATTTGTATATATATGTGGAGTTTACATTTGTAGAATATGTTTTCCTTCAAGAGTTCTGGCTACCTTTTAGTTCTCCACTCACACCTAAATAGCTGGCAGTTCCAAATGTATACATGCCGCATGCACCCCAGTTAGTTTCCTTTTATTACACAATAGACCGATTCACTTTATCTTGATTGTGATTAGGACTACCAAACTTTAGAAAAACTGTGGTCGAAAGACCCTCTTTCTATCTCCTGTGACATCCTTGTACCATATTGACCAGTTATGATGGCCCAATCTTCATAGTTGTACTAGTCATATTCATATGTCCCGTACCAGCTTAGGAAAACCTCTTTCATTTGTTGGCCCACACCTTTTGTCTTGTTAGTTTTACATTGTTTATTGTTTCTTTTTGGTGAGTAATTCTGTGTCTCAGTGTGCTTTCTTTTGTTGCCTAATACCAAATTATAATCTAGCAGTACTTTTTTTTGCGTATATTTGCCATTGATAAGTTCCCTTATAGTTTTGCCATGTTCTGGGTGCTTTTAGTAAGAGCATCTACCTTTTCTGTTTTCAATGCCCGATCATGTGTTTTTTTGTCTTCTGCTTTTCAACCGTATATTCCTCAGTTGTTCCATTAGCTCTCGTGTCATGGATATTACTTCCCCAACCTAAAATATACTTTGCAGTTGATTCAGTTTCATAGAGTGAGCAGCAGACCTTTGCAAAAGGCTTCGCTTTTTGTGGACTATATACTTGCAAATGTTCATTTCCCTACTTGCTGTTTTCCAACTTAATTATACTTTTGAGTCATGTTAGGATCATAAACAGGGGAACTGACCTAGTTACTTGTCATCTTTAGCTGGCTTTCACTCCTAGTGCTAATCACTGTTTTCAGTCTAATGAACAGACTGCTTGGGCGCGGCACTTACTGGGTTTCAATAATGGTAATGTTATTCCAGTTAACTCATTTTCTGTATGCACTCTTTCACATTGTAGCATCCGTTGGGTTGGCAAGGCCTTACTGTGCTTGTTATCACGCTGGCTGCCCCATTCTGCATCGTGCCCATGCCAACCTGACCTTGCCGTTCGAAGGCCAATTCAGGCCATGGTGCTTGTGCCAAAGCCAGCTACCTCATCTTCACAAGGGAGAGGGTGAACAGAAGGGAAAGGTGAGGGGAGGGCTGCTTGGCTTTTGCACATTTCGGTCATTTTTAAAATAACCCGGTTGCATCAGACGGAACCCAATACCAGGGGTAAATGGCAATTTTGTTTTTGAAAAAAGGGATCAAAGTCACAAAGTTGAGAAAAAGGGGTAAATTCACAGTTACACTTCAAAACCGAGTGTGAGAAAGCAATTGACCTTAGGGCCTGTTTAGTTCGGTGAGAAAGTTTGCGAAATTTACTGTAGCAAAACTAAATCGAAGATTAGGAGGACTACACATGATCTAATTATAAAAAACTAAATACACGGATGGACGGAAAATCGCGAGATGAATCTATTAAGCCTAATTAATCCATTATTAGAGATTGTTTACTGTAGCATGACGTTGTCTAATCATGGCCAAATTAGGCTCATTAGATTCGTCTCGCGAAGTTACCCGGGGTTATGAAATGAGTTTTGTCATTAATTCACGTTTAATACCTTTAATTAGTGTCCTAACATTTGATGTGACAAGTTTGCAAACTTAGTTTACAAACTAAACAGGGCCTTACTTGTAAATGTTCATTTCTTTTGAGTCAGTGCCAGTTTCATAAACAGGGCTACTAGCTGAATCCATACTCTTATGGACAAACTGCCAGTGCACGGCACTTCCTGGGTTTCAGTACCTATAATTTGTTCCCAGTTCCAAAATTTTCTGAACATTGTACAGATCACGAGAGACATACTGTTCTCGGTTCTCATCCGAGCTTCTTTGCTAGGAAAAACAACAATTCAGATCATGACTCTCTGACTGGTGCAAACTAATGAGCAATAATCCTCTATGGAGATGTAAGTTTTGTGGTACTTCAATGAAGTAACTGGCAGTAGAGAAAGCCTTTCACTGATATGACAGTAAACTGAATTGGCTTCAGCGGAAGATTTTAGGATATTTGAATTGTCCTTTTTATTTGCATGACGTGTTGCTGAAATTGTTGAAAAGAAAATTGTGGGGGACCACTTCTGAATTTGTTTATTTAGCACTTCCCGTGCCTGTTGCTGTTACCTCGAATCTGTTGTCCAAGGATCTCGTCGCCATCCCAGCCCACCACCAATGTGATTAGACGATTTTACTGCAATGATTCTGATGCTTATCGGCACTTCGTTCATTTGAAGCACTGCATATGTAAAAACTCAATCTGGTCTCGCCATCGAACAAAGCCACTGTCCTTAACATGTGATGGTGGATTAGCAATAAGAAACATACTGTGCTTAACATGTGTTCATCTGATAAGGCAAATGGTAGAAGCATTGAAAAGCTGGCGTCTTCTCTGTACCAGTGGTCATTTAGCAGAACTGGACCTGGTGTTAAGCAACTTGGAGCTGAAGCTTCAACAACCTTTGCTCCTCCAGTTTCAGAATCTATCATCTACTTCCCAGGAGCCGAGGTCGTCAAGTTTGGAAGTGTTCAATGGGCACCAGGACTACGCAACTGCAGTTTCTTTGGAGGATCTGCCAGCTCCACCTGAAGCCCTTCCGTTATCTGATAGTGGGTCTATCTTAGAGAACAATGTTATTTCTGTTAGCATGCTAAGAAGCGGGCGCGCTCTGAATACATGGCTGGACTGTAATGCAAACACTGGCTTTGTTGCATAATAAAGCGGGGAAACCTTTTATCTTAAAAAAAAAAAGGCACTGTCCTGAGTTCATCAACTCGGCCAACCTCGATTTGTTTGATCGCTACAGCATTCACTCTTCCTCGGCTGTATTGCCCATACACTTCACCGCAAAATGGTAAGGCGACTGCGCCCACACCCAGAGTATTGGGCCATCGGCATCGCTCCCTCAGCCGCTACTGACAAGCACATAACCTGCTTCGAGCTCCACCAAGGCACCAAGAAATACCAGTCCTACACTCATCTTTGTGTACCAAGGCAAGAATGCGTCGTGACAGCAGTCAAGTTGTTTTTTTTTTGGCAGTGCAGGAACAAAAGATTATGGTATAATGTACAACGTTTAATTGCTGGTGACTTGCATCGTTAGCGGTACCTGATTTGCACCGTCAGCGGAACCTGATTTGTTTCCGTCTTAGGCCATGTTTAGTTCACTGAAGAATTCAAACTTTTTTGAATTCGCAATTTTAAACCTAAGATTAGAAGGACTAAACATGAGCTAATTATAAAACTAATTATACGGATGGACGGAAAATCGCGGGACGAATCTATTAAGCCTAATTAATCCGTCATTAGAGATTGTTTACTGTAGCACGGCGTTGTCTAATTATGACCTAATTAGGCTCATTAGATTCGTCTCGCGAAGTTACTCGGGGTTATGGAATGGGTTTTGTCATTAACACACGTTTACTACTCCATGCATATAAGATTTCCTTTGATGAATAGTAAAGTTTGAATTTTGTTGTTGAACTAAACATGGTACTAATCCATGATTCCAGATTTCACCGAAACTACCGCCAGGATACTGTGACTGTTCCTGATCTGTGACACGACGGCCGCCCCAAAGGCGGAGGCGGAGATGTACAGCCTGTTCGGTTGGCTGGTGGCTGGTGCTGATTTGTTGTGAGACTGAAGTACTGCTGGCTGGCTGGTGGCTGGTGGCTGGTGCTGATTTGTTGTGAGACTGAAGTACTGCTGGCTGGTGGCTGATAAGCCAAGCGAACAGGCTGTAGACTGCAGCGCCGCGGAAGGAGGTGGGAGATGGTAGTGCCGAAGGAGAAGCTAAAGGAGCCGACGGCCGCAGAGACGGAGACTGAGGCACAATTTATTTGAGTTTAGGCACTTTTAGTCTGCTGTTTTTTCAGTGTCCAAAAGGCAGATGTCTCTGGAGGTCAGAAGCTTCTTTTTACGAGCTTTTCAACTTTTGACTTTTGGGGTCATCTGGTTTTTGACATCTAAAAGAAAGAAAACCAACCTAGGAGAAACTAGTTGGTTGGTTTTTGACATCCGAAAAACTAGCAGTCTAAATATGCCCAAAAGCTTAAACAAACAGGGCTTGATGCTGAGACGGAGAGTCGGAGACTAAGAACTTCTTTTTCTTTTTCTTTTTCTTTTTCTTTGCGAGACGACGGAGAACTTCTTCCCTGGCCTAGGTGAGCTAAACCATCTTGTAGACTTGCTGTGGTAGACTCGTAGTAGATGCATGTCAACGACCTAATTTATGGTTCAGGATTCGGTGGAATATCGGATTAGGCTCTGATCCACGACTTGACTGCACGCTTATACAGTATACTGCGTGAATGGTCAATGGGTAATACTGTCTCCTCTAAAAGACGCAGGCAGTACCAGGCTGTAGTCACTTGTATTTTGAATATAGCTCCCTGCACTACTAACCTGGTTAAGAGGCGATTCGGCAGTCGACGAGGAAAGATAGCAGATGGCATGGCCTAGCCTTGAGCCCTCGACCAACCAATGGACAATGGTCTTGTCGCCGCCGCTGCCGCCACACGCGGCTCACCAACCCGCGCGGCATTGCTGCCGTCGCTGCGGGGTCGTGGCATGCCGCATACCACGAACCCGCTACCCGCCGCCGCTGATTTGCGTTCCGACCACAGGAAACGGGGAAAACAACGGACACCTACCGCGTCGTCAAGCCACATGTAACGACCTTGGGATCTGGGACCCGATGCTTCATGCTCGCTTGACAGTGAACCAGACCGGGACGTGGTTGGTGCCCTGCGCGCAGGTGGCCGGCCGGGCCCGTCAGGGTGAAGAACTGAAGATCTTACCGATCAGAAAAATTAAAAATCAGGGTGAAGATCTTATCTATCCCCCTTTCCTACTGTAGATGTCATGTCCCCGTTATTCACATCCGGGCGACGCGCGAGCGCCGGTGTAATATCCCAAGGATTATTATATAAGTATTACATTGTATGAAGGTTGGTTTTTACCAAAAATTTAAAACTTTTGTATGGTGTTGTGGTTATCATGCAAACGAGGTCAACCTAGGGCCAAACTTCTGAATCTCACCTTAATCCTAAAATTTAGCAACTAAATAAAGCTTATGTAATTATAAATCTCTCGTGCATGCGCATTGTGATTTGGCTCTTCTTGGTTTGTTTGGTTCTCAAAGGTGTGTTTGGATTTTGAATTCAAATTCAAAATCTAAACTAAATTAAACAAAAACCAAAACCAAAAAGAGAAAAACCCCAAACCTCAGCCGGGCCGGACACAGGCCAAGCCGGCCCAGCATTCCCTCTCCCCTCGCTCACCTGCACGCGGGCTCGGCCCAGCACCGGCCCAAGGCTGAGCCGAGACCGACCGCCCGCGCGCCCCATCTTCTCTTGCCGCTGACGCGTGGGACCGCTGCACCCGACGTCATCTCCTTCCTCTCGCCCTTTTCCTCTCTTCTCTGCCGCTCCTCTGCTTTCCACCGCCGCGGCCTTGACCGGCCCGAGACCGGAGAGCGCGTCGCGCCAAGGCCGCCGCGCCTCGCGCTGACGCCACCGCAGCCGCGGCCCTATCTTATCCCCGTACGGAGATTCCTCCCCGAGGGAGCGTCGGTGGCGCCCGGGCGATTTCCGCCTCCACGGATGGACGCCACGCGCACGGCCCGCATCTCAAGGATCGCCGGCCGTCGGATGCTAGGGCATTCCCGAAGCTTCCCCCGCGGCTCCCCTAAACCCTAGCCGCTCCTCTCGTCCCCCTATTTATCCCCGAATCCTACCGCCGCCGCCACTTCAAACCATCCGGGCGAAAGCCCTGCCCTTTTCCCCAATCCACTACCACCGGAGGAGAAGAAGAAGGGAGAAGAGGGAGGGGAGAAGGAGGAGGGCCGCGAGGAGGAGGAGCCGACCGAGCTTGGGCCGAGGAGGTGACGCGCCGCCGTCGCCCCGAGCTGCCGCTCTGCTTCATCTACACCGAGCCGCCGCCGCCGACGATCGGGACCGGAGAAGGGAACCGCGAGCCTCCAACAAGCCTGCTACCCACTACACCTCCGCCCCTCGGTGAGCCACACGCACGGACCAATTCCCCCTTTCCTCTGCTGGTAGTTAGGAACTCGCCGGGGACGAGTTGTGCCGGCCATCGCCGCCGGTCTTCCCCTGTTGAGCACGGGCTTGATGATCGGCCTTCGAGCCGCGCCCCTTTTCTCCTTGCAGGGCACGAACACCGGCTAAAGGCCGTGGCTTGCGAGCCGCCCACGCACGCGCGTGCGCCGAACCATGGCCACGACGCGGGCGACACGGGCCGCCGCTACACGAGCACGAGGCGCTGCCTCTCCATGCCGGCCGTACGCTTCGGCGCCCTTGGCCGCACCATGGCCTTGTGACGCCGGAGGACCGAGCGGGACGAAAGGCCGGGTCTTTCTAGGCCTGGCAGCACAGCGCGGCCGCGTTCACCGACGCCATGGCCGGGCACACGCGCACGCTCACGAACACGCGCCCGCGCCGCCGCGGCGCTCTGCGCCC
>CM014274.1:13048476-13110197 GCA_004135705.1 Alloteropsis semialata
AAAAAACGTCGCATGCTTAACCTCGCGATCTCCGCCTCCGGCCCCTCCCGTCTGGCCGTCTTCCTCCCCGGCTCCCCGCACCGCACCCACACTGTCCACTGACCCACCTACCTCTCTGCCCGCCACCTCTAAAATCCCCACAACGACCCCCGCGGCCCAACCAAACCCGCCCACTGATTCCCGACGGCGTGGTAGCGAGGGAGGCCGCGCGCAGCCATGGATTTCCTTCAGGGGCAGAGCACCGAGACCATGGTGGCCGTCGCCGTTGCCGTCGTCGCGGTCGCCGCGGGCGGCGCCTTCCTCGTCCTCCGATCCATGAAGCCCAAGGGTATGTTACATCCTGTACTATCCTATTATATAGGCGTGCGTTCGCGTGATGTCTCTGGTTCGTGTAAGATCTGGTTGCCTGCGGGATCCGCGCCTTTCATTTCTGAACTCTGATGGTATTAGCGTGGTAGTCCAGTCACCAGTTTTGGAAAGTGACTGGAGCTGGGGTTTATGTGCGTCAGAGTGTAGAGTTGCTACTAGAACAGCTAGTAGAAGTTCATTTATTCCCATCGACATGAACCGTGGTGGAAGTATTGGTCCTGCTTGTGGTAGGCTGCCAAACAATTACTAATTTTCACTGGATGCATATGAATCACAGTTAGTTTTTACATTTTTTCATGTGTTGCTAAGTAGTTCTCGGGCTGCATTTGTTTTCGCTGACTGCTCCATTTCTGAATGGCTGGGGTGGAGCATTGAGCTGAATTTCCTTCTCTTTGTCTTGGTAGCTCAGATCGCAGCACATATTGTGAGAAAAATACAACTAAAATCTGTTCCCTAACTCCCCCAACCACATGATATACACAAATGGCCTGTTTTGCCTGCACAAAAGGAAATGCCTGCTTTTCTTATTCATAGCATTGGTTCTGATGTAGCTGTAGTGACCAAGATCCTGATTCTTAGTAGTTTTACTGTAATTTCATTGTTTAAATAGGTGCTCGTGAAGTAAACTGCAAATTAGCTGTTTGTCGTACTTGTAATTTGTTCCTAGCTTCCATTTCTTATTTTGTGCACCACCCAATTTTTTTCTTAAGCGTGTTTTTTAACTGAAGTTTAGTATGCTATAGCTCAAGTTGATTGTTGTGCTACCATTTTCCCTTAGGCTGCTTGGATCCTGAGAACTTCAAGAAGTTCAAACTTGTTGACAAGAAGCAGATAAGCCATAATGTTGCCAAATTCAAATTCGCTCTTCCAACTCCAACTTCTGTATTAGGCCTTCCAATTGGTCAACATATCAGTTGCAGGTTTTTTTTTCTGCCCATCTCCTAAATTTTGCTACTATAGTGCATCATTTTTTAAACTATATCTGTGTCCCCTTGTGTTTTTTTGCAGAGGACAGGATGCTACAGGTGAAGAAGTAGTCAAGCCTTATACCCCTACTACCTTGGATTCTGATCTCGGATATTTTGAGCTTGTCATAAAGGTTAATATTTATTTATATTGATTTTCCTTTTTCAGATACTTCCTATTATGTGGACATATTATCTGACAAACTTGGACAGTTTTTGTGCTTTGTGTGCACTTGTCAGCTCACAAGTTCTTCAATCCTTTGCCTAATGCAGATGTATCCTCAAGGGAGAATGTCCCATCATTTCCGTGAAATGAAAGTTGGTGATTATTTATCTGTGAAGGGACCTAAGGTGATCATCATATTCCGAGCATCTGACCTTGCCAGCTTAGGTTTCTTTTATGGTCACGAAAAACATTAGTTACTGAGTGCTAAGGCGATCTCGAATGAAATTTCTTCAATCCCTGTGTGAGCCCCACATTTTTGTGCATGCATATTTGCCTGAAGCTAGGAGTTTAATATGACTGCAGGGTCGTTTCAAGTATCAAGTTGGCCAAGTGAGAGCATTTGGAATGCTGGCTGGTGGATCGGGCATTACTCCGATGTTCCAAGTAACAATCAACCCAGAGTTCTATATTGTGATCGATCATGCTACAAAACACTTGTTTTCTAGTGATCAATGGCTTTGCCCCCCTCTTCGTACAGGTTGCCAGAGCAATTCTTGAAAACCCTAATGACAACACCAAGGTTCACTTAATCTATGCTAATGTTACATATGAAGACATTCTTCTGAAGGTAGAAATCAACCTTATTTTATTTTGCAGTGGTTGTAATGCTGTCAATTAAAATAACGTAATTAAGATATGGTATTTCTCTTGTTGACAAAGTGTTTAGCATTTCATCAACCATACCTTCTGTGGTGTATATGATTTAGTTGAGTGTTATGGACATGTTCGATATTCTATGCATACATTAATTTTTTGCTGATGTGAATCAGTGGCATTCAACTACGGTTTCTCTTTCTGCTCCACTTAGCATATTTTTCAGCAAAGTTTTCATTACTTATGTTATTGTTGAACTTAAAACTGTTCTGCTGCACAAAATATCAATGAGTTGCACACTTGAATTGAGGAGCTGAAGCTTAACATTTAACACATAGCTTCCTGAGAATTTTCTTCTAGCGTTGAAAATTCTATAACCAATATGAAACGATACAACAGCACTAATTCTTGCCGGCAACATATACTTAAAAAAAGGTTTTCCACTGCCAATTATTATTACTACTATGATAAGATAAGCCTATTCACTTTGTGATATTGTTTCCTTTACATTGTTTATATGGATTATTTTCTTTAATCTGCCAGACTGATTTGCAGTTGCACTTGCACATGCTCTTTATGATGGGCTGCCATGCTGAATTTAATAATTTGTATTCAATTCATGCAGGAAGAGCTGGACAACATGGCTAAAACCTATCCTGATCGCTTTAAGATCTACTATGTTTTGAATCAGGTTTACATCACATGCTTTTGAAATTTTGAAGAGATTATGGCTTTGACATTCAAGATTGTGTGTGTAGGAATACACTAGAAACTTTATTGCAAAACAGCAGATTCCACTATTCAAAACTTTCCAATTGTATTTGGAATTTTTAGAAATGACTGCAGAATTCCTGCTGTGACTGAAACTTCTGGGTTGTTGAACAGCACAACATGCCTAGCTAATTTCACACAGCGATAAACATAAATACACATAAATTGTTTTAGAAGATTGCTGGACTGTTACAGAGTAATTGTAGTGGTTAAAATTGTTTTGATTGAATATATCATTTTCAGATAAATTTCCTTGTATATTATTCCAAAGACATTTATGACATTCAGTTTTTTTGTTTTTCTTTTGTGTGCAGCCTCCTGAAAATTGGAATGGCGGTGTTGGCTTTGTGTCGAAGGAAATGATCCAATCTCATTGCCCAGCGCCTGCTGATGACATTCAGGTAATCTTGAGTGTTGGTTTGATTTTCCAATTCACTACAGGGTTCAAAGGTTCCAGTAAATTCCTGTGCCTTCTTGCAACCAACCTGGAGTATGCGTTTGCTTGTTTCAGATCCTGAGATGCGGCCCTCCCCCGATGAACAAAGCAATGGCTGCACACCTTGATGAGCTCAATTACACAAAGGAGATGCAATTCCAGTTCTAAGCAACGTTGAGCTTGACAATAATAAGCGGTGATCGGCAAATGCTTATTCAGTCACGGTTTTTTGACCCTGCTCCGTAGTTGACATTAGGAATTCTGGATCACATGATTAATTAGTATTGTGCCAGCATATTGTGCGATCTCCATTTTTTAGGGCAAAGGTTGTCTCCATTGACAGAAGCCCACGTCGGATAGACTCCATTGTTACTATTATTGATTCGAAACGTGTAACACTGGATGTATAAGAAACATCACATATATCACAAATGAGCATTGCAGGGGACCTCGTACTTTTGGAATTCGGGCATTTTCGTGTTCGTGATATCTGGCCTGAGATGAGAATGCCACTGTTTAACTTTTGGTGAAGTACAGTGTTTGTTTGTGCACTCGCCTGAAATCACTGAACTAGCAGGGATTGTTCTGTTCTTGTTACCAAATGCCAACAGAATTCTGGTACCGGGCAAAATTCTCAAGCAAATCAGGAGAGAACGCACTTCAGAATCCACAATCCAGTTATTCAGGCAACACGATACGAGGCCAGGAGAGGAGAGCAGATCGGCACCGGGCTGGAAGAGACCCGCACCCGGTAACCCAATCCCCGCTTCCCTTATCCTGAAAACAACTCCCCTCTCTCTCCCAAAACCCCCGAGCAGCCGACACACACACGAGCACCCAGCACGAGCGAAGAGACGCGGCCATGGCGATGGCTCCGCCGCCCGCCTGCTCGCTCCTCCTCCGGCCCGCCGCCGCCGCGCCCATTTCCACCGCCTCCACCGCGCGCTCCCCAGGTTCCCTCGCTTCCTCGCGCTCCGCTTCCCCCCACCGCCACCTCGCCGTGGCATGGTCCCCGAAGGCCGCGGCCTCCGCTTCAGTCGAAATCCATGATGAGTACGCAGATGAAATGGACGCGGTGAACATTGCGCAGGATGTCACCCAGGTGCATGGACGCTTCCCGTCCTTACCTTTTCCCCGTGCTTTGGGTATTGGAAGTGTATATCGTTCCAGGGGAAGGTGTTTTGTGATTGCTATTGTTATGACTACACATACTTTTTTGGAGTTCGAATTCTGGTGGTTTCACGGAATATGATTCAGAATCAAAGTACTAGATGCTACTGAATTTCATGGTAGAATAGGTCTATTCCTTTTCGTTAATTAGTAACTGTATAGGGGATCTTGGTCTTCTTTTTTTCTTTACTTTCAGTATTCTATTTGCATTCTGATAAAATATTTCTGTCCTCTGAAACAGTTAATTGGAAAAACACCAATGGTGTATCTCAATAGTGTTGTTGACGGTTGTGTTGCTAATATCGCTGCAAAGCTCGAGTACATGGGGCCTTGCCGAAGCGTCAAAGATAGGTACATAATTGGGATTGCAACATAGTTTGATGGTTGATGCATCGATGCAATTATTTATGTGCCAACTCATGCCAATGTTTGCAGGATTGGATTAAGCATGATTAATGATGCAGAAGAGAAGGGATTAATTTTTCCCAATAAGGTTATAGACCATTCTTATATTATTTGCAATGCTATTGTCATCAACATTGTGATTTAAACAGAGAGTTTCTACCTGTGCAGACCATCTTGGTAGAACCAACCACTGGAAACACAGGCATTGCCATTGCTTCTGTGGCTGCAGCTAGAGGATACAAGCTGATAGCTACTATGCCTTCATCAATAGATGTCGAGAGACGCATTCTTCTACGTGCATTTGGGGCGGAGATTGTGCTAACTGACCCTGCGAAAGGACTAAAAGGAGCTTTTGATAAAGCTGAGGAAATAGTTTTGAGGACACCAAATGCATATATGTTTCAGCAGTTCAACAACGAGGCAAATAGTGAGGTTGAGACCCAAGCTTTGTCATTTACTCATACAATACCTGCAATGCAGAAAATGTAGAATTCATTTGCTTACTTTTTATTTCAAGATCTATTGAGAATTCATTTGGATAATTACAGATCCACTTTCAAACCACAGGCCCAGAAATATGGGAAGATACATTAGGCACTGTTGACATACTTGTTGCAAGCATAGGGACAGGAGGTACCATTACTGGCATAGGGCGTTACTTGAAAAGGATGAACAGAGATATTAAGGTTCCTACTTTTGCTTTGACAAATTCTTGAAGAAAAATCGCATTATCTTTATTTTGTCAGCTTTATAATTATGTGCATCTTTTCTGAGACAGTTGTGCTCACTGTTCGCCTACTCGGCCGTTCAGCCCGTTTACACGTCGTGTAAATGCTAAACACCGGCTAGCCGTGTCCATTTAATCAACCGTTTAGCCCGTTTAATGACTGTTTAACCCGTTTAAATGGCTGTTTAGCCCGAATAAAGAGCTAAACGGTAAATGACCGACTGTTTAGCGTTTACCGTATAGGCTAACATTTGTGCTTAGATTTTACTTATTTGAACTACTTGAAGCCTTCATCTCAAAGCAAAGATCATTTCCAACAAAAGTTGAGGCTGTTGCTTGTAACATTCCGTTCCTTTCCACTGCTTCAAACTATGTGCAAATCAGTTGTTTGTTTTTGGGAACATAGGCATTATCATCTAATTAGTTTTTAGCAAAAGGACAGTAGCACCATCGTTCTGTTCTACCGTTTCAAATTTAAAGTTGTCCAACTATCACAATTTTGGGAAATACAGTTGATTTCTGTAACCAGGAGAATGATTTAATATTCCATACTCCCAAAACTGTTTGATTTTGTTTATATAATTTTCCTCCTATCCTTTTTAGATCATTGGGGTAGAACCAGCTGAAACTAGTGTGATCTCTGGTGACAACCCAGGTAAGTTTTATCCATTGGTCCCTTTGTTATAAGCAGTTCAACATACCGGGAAACAAGCTTGTTGAATACCTTTTGCTTGTTACTGAGTACTGACATACGATGGTTCTTGTCAATAAACAACAGGTTATATTCCAAGTATATTAGATGTTCAGTTGATTGATGAGGTCGTGAAGGTCTGCAATGCTAACCTTAGAACTTTGTTTATGTCAGCAGATTTTGTTGACAGTTTTTACAGTCTGCCGGTTCATTACAATTGTTGACTTTGCAGGTTAGCACTGCAGAAGCTGTTGATTCTGCTAGGGAACTTGCACTAAAAGAGGGCTTGCTGGTGAGTAGAGCACTGTAAAATGAATTGCTTCTGATTTTCTTATTATTATTATTATGGAAGCAACTACTTCAATTTTGCTTTTATGTGATCTTTGATTCATTTACGGGGTTTATTTGCAGGTTGGTATTTCATCAGGTGCTGCAGCAGTTGCTGCTATTAATGTTGCCAAAAGACCTGAAAATGCTGGAAAACTGATTGCGGTGAGAACACGGCGCCAAGTTAATTTCATTTATGGCATTTTTGCAATGACTTAGACAATTAACTAGTCACATACATTTGCAGGTCATTTTTCCCAGCTTTGGAGAGAGATATATCTCCAGCATCCTATTCCGTCCAATATATGACTCTGTTCGAAGAATGAGGAAGAAATAGCTATCCTTTCACAACTTAAAGCGCATGATGCTTCCCTTATCTAAACCTGACAGGCTTCCACGGCATAACAAAAATGAAAGAGTGATGACCCCGGTAGATTGCGGCAAGCAGGCTGCTAAAGTTTTGAAACACTTCCGCTGGGAGCGACAATCATAGAGCTTTGAAGCTGCAGAGTTTCTGTCAATTGAGCTGCAGGCCGCAGCTTGGCTCAGTACAGATTGGGTCACAGGTTCAGGACCTGCCTCTACAACCTTGTTGAAACATGCAGAATTGGATGCTGCTGTTAGCTTAGGATTTTTCTTTCAGTAGTCTAGGACTGGGGACAAGCCACACTTGTAATCTGATACGCACTTGAGCTGATGAGCTGATCCTAGTAAACAAGTGTCTGCACATTATTTTTCCTTTTGAATTTTGATTGTTTCATTTTGCCAATTAGTTATTGCGAAGCCTCAAGGTCCAGAGGATCTACCGCTGTCTGCGCATTCTTTTTACCTTTCGAATTTTGATTGTTTCTGTAAACAATGAAGCTCGGAATTGGCAAAGACATGGGGGAATTGACAGACATGGGGTTATTTGCAGAGCTCATTGCTAAACGAAGCCTTTCGAATCGAACCTAACAATTTCTAGCATCCTCAGGTCCGAGTGCGAAACTTTTCGGCACTGATACGGAGTGAATGGAATTTTTTTTATATTTTAATTAGTGTCAAAACATGAAAATATTTCCAAACAACTCAAATATGAAGTTTGAACACTTTTGTTATAGTGAATTCCATCAAACAAAGTTTGAAAGATTAAAGGACCAAAATTTCCTGAGTGTTGAAAGCTGAAAACTATTACATGTAGCTGTCTTTGACCGAAGTTTAAAATTTTTTATGACTAAATATATATAGTTTCAAAGTAGCAAAATAGAAACTACATTCCCTCTACTTTCCAACGGTATGCTACGTACTTGGTGTAAATGAGTTTAGCTTGTCGAAAATTGCAATTGAAATCCGGTAAAACTGCAGTTTTGAATGAAATTCAGAAAATCGTGGTTTTTTTCCAAACTTTACAGACCTTCATCTCTCAAACTGTTTTTATGACTAAATATATATAGTTTCAAAGTAGCAAAATAGAAACTACATTCCCTCTACTTTCCAACGGTATGCTACGTACTTGGTGTAAATGAGTTTAGCTTGTCGAAAATTGCAATTGAAATCCGGTAAAACTGCAGTTTTGAATGAAATTCAGAAAATCGTGGTTTTTTTTTCCAAACTTTACAGACCTTCATCTCTCAAACTGTTTTTATGACTAAATATATATAGTTTCAAAGTAGCAAAATAGAAACTACATTCCCTCTACTTTCCAACGGTATGCTACGTACTTGGTGTAAATGAGTTTAGCTTGTCGAAAATTGCAATTGAAATCCGGTAAAACTGCAGTTTTGAATGAAATTCAGAAAATCGTGGTTTTTTTTCCAAACTTTACATACCTTCATCTCTCAAACTGTTGAGAATTGGAAGATGTTCATATAATGAAAGTTGTAGTCGGTTACTTGGTCTACAAATTTGTCAATTGGATCTCACCCAAATTATGCTTGTATTAGGAGTTATACGCGGTCAAATTAAAGATGATATCACATTTTTCGAACGAGTCACGCCAAGCGCGGTGGCGCGAAGTCTCGGTCACGCAAAATGGCTTGGCGCGACTCCCTCGGCAAGCACCGCCACGTTCTCGCCACGTGGAAATCGATTGGGGTCGCGCCACCATGTCATTTTGGTCGCGCCATTGCATGTGGTGCGACCGGAGCATGGCGTGACCAAAAGGGTTATTTCTTGAAAATTTAGTTGGATAGATGTTATTGTTAAAATTTCAGCTTTAAAAGGATTAAAATATAAAAAAATTCGAGTGAATGGCATGCCAAATACGCGTCAGCGACTCAGCTAGCTGAAGTGACACGGGATTTAGTGCCGTCCGTAGGGTCCATATTGGCAGAGACCAGCCTTGTTTTTCTACAACAAACTTCACTGTTCATCTAACTTTACTATTTATTAAAGGGAATTTTACATGCATAGAGTATTAAACGTGAGTTAATGACAAAACTCATTCCATAACCCCTCTAACTTTGCGAGACGAATCTAATGAGCCTAATTTGGCCATGATTAGACAACGTCGTGCTACAGTAAACAATCTCTAATGATGCATTAATTAGGCTTAATAGATTCGTCTCGCGATTTTCCGTCCATCCGTGTAATTAGTTTTATAATTAGATCATATTTAGTTCTCCTAATCTTAGATTTAAAATTGCTACAATAAAAAATTCAAAATAGTTGCACCAACTGAACAATTCCCAATTCGGCTTCTTTTCCCTTCCTGATTCCTCGTCCGCCGGCCGCCGCCGGTGAAGCCTGAACCCACGTCCAGACGAGACGAGAAGCGGCGGCTGCGCGTGCGCAACGGCGTAGCTCTCCCTCTGTCCCGCCGCGCGCGGCCTGCCGCCGCCTTGCTATCGTAGTATTCGCGTTCGCGCGCTTCCGACCCAGCCCAAGGGGAGGGGAACATGTCGGCGTCGGATCTTCCCGACGAGCTGTGGGCGCGCGTCTTGGAGCTGGGCGCCGCGTCGTCGGCGCTGGGGTTCCGTGACCTCTGCTGCCTCGCCATAGCACCCCGCCGCCTCGGACGCCTCTCCCTCCACCCCGCTCTCTGGTCGGCGCTCCTCTCCCGCGACTTCCCCTCCCAATCCCAACCCTCCTCGTCCTCCACCTCCTCCCATCAGCAGCAGCTTCACCCGAAATCCCTCTACAAAACCAAGTAATTTCCCCGCCAATCCTTTTCCCTCGATCCCAATCTCGTCGTGCGGGTGTGCTCGACTGATGCTCTTTGGTGCAGGTTCGAGAGGCACAAGTTGCGGATCGCGGAGGCGAGGCGGCGGGCCGTGTTCGAGGCGGAGGCGCGGGTACTTGCGTGCAGGAGGCGGCTGGCGGAGCTGGAGGAGTCGGTGCGGGCAGAGGGGGAGAGGATGAAAGCCGCCGCCCAGGAGCTGGACAACCTCGAGAGGGTCAGGTCGGTTTGTTAGGTTTCGTGCCAAACAATTTCTTATAGGCAATACTATCAGTGAATTCTCCAAAAATTAGCCACACATTCTTTCCTGCGCGGTATGCCTTATCGGTTTTCACCACCACAATTGACAATTGTGGTGTGATTAGAAAACATATATGAAAATTTTCGAACCTAGAGCAACCAGAGGAGCTAGAGAGCATCGAAACATTAGAATTTGTGATGCTAATTTGCTCACAGCTAACCAGCCATGTCAGAAGATCAGTAATTTAGTCGCTAGTGCATGAGCAGAAAATTTTGATAAAGATATCTGACCCCATGATATACTGAGCTGCTTGTTTCCACAGTAGCCAGGCCAAGATTCTTTTAGGCCACATAAATGGCTGTTTAGATCATACCATTACTGCTCTTATACAAATTAATTAAACACCTGCTGTCCTCCATGTACCATGTCTTGCACCAGTGTTCGGCAGCTGCATATTGTTATAACTTTATGACCCCTTCTGTGTTGAGATTGTTATCTTGGCTCACGCCTTCAACAAAAGTAGCTGCACCTGGTATCTTCTGAACTGGAACTGTAGAATTCAGTTATCTCATATGTTTGATCTGTGGACAATTGCCCTATCCACCAAAAAGAAGATTGTTGTTGGAGTAGGGCAACCTCCATCGATCCCGTTATTAGGAAAAGCATTCAAATGGAGCGCGATAAAATTTATAAACTATCTCCCAGCATTCAGATTGTTGTTGGCGCACATGAACTAGAAAGCAATGTGGTCCAAATGGCGCACCGGTTAGAAAAGCATATCATGTCTAAAATTAGTTTGTAGAAACATCAACGATAGATATTCTTTAGTCCAACACAATCGAACTGGAAAATAACGGTTGCAGCCCAATCTCTCCTCCCTTGGGTGTATTGACTATTGAGCCCCTTTCTTTTTCTTTTTGAAAAATGGCCAGAAGTTCAACTATCCGCTGGAGAGGGGATGTGCCACCTTAGCCAATCAGTATTTGATCTGAGGAGGACGCCATATTACCATGCAGTGGCATCTCACCATCCGGCCACGGGATGGTCCTGTTCCTTCATTGCCTAACACTCCACTTCTGCTTTATAATGGACAAAAACATTCCTGTAAACATGTCATTAGGACCATGAACAAGCAATATTCTGCTTGGTAGATGTTTTTCCATGTCACAGTTGATACTTAGCTCTTTCTTCATTAGCGCATCGTCTGGTCTATGTTCAAGCATCCATGGCTTGGAGTGCTGGCACAGAATTAAAGCTGACTTCTGGTTTCCATTACTTCATCGATGTGTATTTCTTTATCATTAGTGTATTCTGATGGTACAATCTGTTGCTGTCCAAAAATGTTTACAGGAGAGCTTCTGTGGCATTAAACGTATGGCAACCACAAGTTGTGCATGGCCGCCAGAAGCAGTTGGTTCAGCAATGCACGGTTCCTGTTGATTCTCGTCTTAGTGATCTGAAGATGGAGCTGAAAGTTTGTAAGCAACAAATAGCAACTTATAAGAACAGTTATGTATGTGATCACCTGTTTCACTTCAAATGAGCAAGATGAAAAGGCTAGTCTTACCATAGTTGTGCTTTTTCTGCTACTGTCAGAACAAGGAGAAGCACAAGCTGAATGAGTATGAGGAAGCATTGAAACGAGCAAAATATCATCCGCTGCAGGATAGTCAGACAAGCGGAAATATCAAGGAGCCACGTGCAAAGAGGAAGAAACTGAAGTAAACCTACTGTTTGCCTTCAAGTCCTGCACTGTCTCAAGGTACTAATAACTCTTAATTATTCTAAATCCAAGGAGAAGATTTATCAAATATACTTGACATGTTTTGCTTTCACAGTAAGAGTTAACTTGTTCCTGATGCAGACTTGCATTTTGATACTTTTATGTATATGCATGTACACATATTAGTTTGATTGTTTGTATCACCAGATATTGCCATCGTCAGAACGGATATCTGGTAATGTTATATGTTTCCTTACTCGGCAATTTCTGTTTTGCGCCGATGGCAACACCTGGGCGGCACCAAGCGCTAATGCATCCATCTAGGGAGAAGGTATCGATGTCTCTCACAGATTGGACAGCAACAGCACAGCAAGGCTTCTTCATGCGTCCTGTTTTCCTGTCCATGTGCAATTGTGCGTGATGTAGGCTATGGCCGTGGCATCTTGCTTGCCACTTTGCCAGGCACGAAGATGCTATGACTGGAAGCACCTCCCGGTGTCACCATGTTGCTGAAAGAATCTTGTTCATGTATGTCGCACACCGTCCACCGGCCAGATGGTTCTACAGCAGAAAGGTGCCGACTATTCTATATCCGAATAGTCTGGCGTTGATGCTTATCCTCAGGGAAGCTGTGGGCCGAGCTGAAGCTTGCCATATTTGACTTTGAATAACTTGTACGCAATTATCAACTACGCATCTTGTATCTCATCCGTATGTTGACACATTTCACACATATTCATTTTCCATTCCTTGAAAATAGAAGAAACTTATCTGTATGACTGTATCTGCCCCTTTATATGCTATTGGGATTATTAGAAAAGTGAACGAATCGTTTGTTCGTATCCTCACGCACCTTTCATGCATTACTGGATCTGTGCAAGACGTCAAAGTCTGGTGTTAAACATAGTGACAAAAACGGATCTCCAAATATTTTGCTTACGTATAAGAAAAGGAAGGATGCAATCTATTCTGTATAATTTTCTTGCTTTAGCGAGAGCCTCGCGGTGAAGGCGAATTCCTTTCAGTTTCGCGCGATAGCAAATTGATTAATTTTGATTTTAGACTCAAATTCTGCAGGTTTATGCGGTACGAACGGCCGGCGCTTACGGTTACAGCGGTCTCGATGCTGTTTGTTTGCATGGCAGCTCAGCACCAGTTGCAAACTCGCAATTTTGTTTGGAGACCAGAAGCCGAAGACGTATACCACCACCGCTCTCCCATGAGAGAATTCCTGTATGCCATCAGAAATTATACTCGTTCTTTCTATGCCATAAAAAATATAGCGGTTCCCTACGTGCCATTGTTTTAATTCTTTCGTACCCTCTATGCCATTGCCGTTTGTTCCGTTAAAATTCACCGTTACAATCCGTCGTCCACTCCTCGTCCCGCTCCGTCTTCCCGCATGCGGCTGCCCGATGCGCTACCTGCCGCGCCCCCGGCCCTGCAGCTCGCCGCGCCGTCCACTCGTGCCCTCGGCCGAGGGGAGCGGGCACCTGGGCGAGAGGGATAAGACGACACCGAACAAGCCGTCAGGACGTCCGAGTCTGGGCTAAGCAATCTGGTTCATTGATTTGATTAAAAAAAATCGTTTTGCATTTTTTTCCTTGAGTCGACGATGGGCAGCCTCGACAAAGCGGCCGGCATCAGGGGCGGCGCGCCCGCATCAGCGTCTCAGGCAGGGGCGCCGGGTAGCCTCAGACCGCACGGGGCCACATGCACACCCGTGCCGGCTCACGGTAGGGCAGCCGGCGGCGCACCCGCGCTAGCTCACGGCTGCGCGACCGGTCCAGGTGGTGTCAACTAGCCGGGATAGGCAGAGAGGCGTCCCGGCCACCCGATGGTCGGCGTGGGGAGGCTTGCGGCCACGGTAACGCATGGCTATAGCAGTGCAGTGGGCAAAGCGCGCGTGGGGCTCGCTGCTGCAGCTGGGCGGCAGGCCGGAGCGGTGAGAGGCTATGGCAGGATCGTCGCTCGCCAGGACGCCACGTGGCCTCGGCGGGTGGGCTTGGGTAAAGATAGAGAGGACTTTTGGTCGTGGAAACTCGACTCGGTAAACGGAAAACTCGATTAACTAACGGAAATAGACGTGGATGGCATACAGGGAACGGTAAAATTAAAACAGTAGCATACAAGAAGAAATGGTCTAAATTTTAGTGGCATATAGAAAATAGATTAAATTTTCGATGGCATATAGAGAATTCTCTCGCTCTCCCATCTGGAGTCTGAACCGCCCGGCCGACGTGGCACGCCTTCCGTGCCGCACCATCCCGCCAGCCGCGCTCGCCTTTGACCCGAACGTTTCTCTCCCGGCCGAGGCCCACGCGCAGGGGTCCCACCTGTCATCCATACCCGACCTATAAAACCACCCCCGTTTGTCCGGTTCTGAGTCCCAGTACCGTCTCACCGCGTACTGGGACCCCGATCCGGACCCACATGTCAGCGGGCGAAAAATAGTATAAGACCCGCCCCAAACCGGCCTATCGCCGCACCAAGAGCCAATCCCGCACCTCGCCTCTCCCCGTCCTCCTCGCGCTGATCCGGTTCCCAATTCCTTCGCCTTCGTCGTCGTCTTCTCCGACGCCAAATTGATCCAAGCGAAGCCGTGATCCTGTCCATGCGCGGAGCGTGGTAGCCTCCGGATCTCCGTCGCCTTCCCCCTCTGCCGCCGTCTCTTGTCGCCGGGATCAGCCGAGTTGGATCTCGAGGCATAATAGCGTTGCGGGCGTCCGGCGAGGATACGATGCCTGCGGTGCTAGCCGCGTTCGCCAGCCTCCGCGCGGCAGCAGCCATCGCCTCCGGGAACTCGTCATTCCCCTGCTCCCATCGCCTCAAGCCTTTATTTAGTAGTAATTTTAGTAGTAGTAGTAGTAATTGTCTTTGACCTTTGCCTTCCCCGGTCCTTACCTCGCGCTGTTTGAGGTTTCGGTCTCGATCTGGTTGTGCTTGATCCGAGGCTTGTTTGGTTCCTTGCTCGATCTCGCGCTTCCCTGGTTGTCGGGATTTGGTGTCTGGGTTCGATCTGCAGCTTCGGAAGGAAGCAATTTAGGGTGTTGGTCGTGGTGGTCTCCATTCCTACCAGGAAAGAGGTATTCAATTTACCATTCATGCTAACTAAAACTTTGTTATTTGGCAACATGGAATCATCATCTAGCGATCGTGTAAATAGGCTCTGAAGATTGGTGTTTAGGGCATTTTGTTGGACATAATCGTATGTGCGATCCAGTTAGCACATAGATTGTCAAATATATAATTCATTTTGCTATTTGATAAAAATATTCAAGTTTGCTGTGTTTTCAAGTGCTTATTTTCCAATCACCATCCTTGCCCCCTTGTATCCAGTCACTGTTTGAGGTGGTTCGTGTTAATCCAAGGGCCTGGGGCGCTGATTGAAAAGAAGCTATTTTCAAACACTTGAACAATATTCACACCCAAAAATGAATTGAGTAATAAAATATTTTTTTATGAATATCATGTTCTGGTAGTAGGTTGTAGAAAAAGGTAATATAATTGAAGCTTCAAATATAACCAAAATGCATATTGTTTCGACATCATCTAAATCTCCATTATAGTCTTCGGATTCAGAACTGTATCCAGTAATTATGTGATTGCTCTTATGCAGCCCTTGTATTTGCATAAAAAATTCCTTATTAGTTATTACTTATGTCCATTCTCCTTTCAACAGAAACTTCTCTTCGTAAGTTGGGATTAAGCTTGTGGATGGGCGAACCTTTGGCAGACTTCAGTGCTGTAGGTGTTAGCTGCAGCTCATGTCTCTGCTACAACACCTGTGAAAAGCCAGGTCGCGAGCACAGCTGTGCTTGCTGGAAAGATAAAGATGTCGAAGCTGTAATATCTTGTGAGCAAGATGATTTGTTTGTTAAGGAAATTGGAATGGCTCTCACTGAAGTGATGCATGCCTATGGTGACGACGACGATGACGAAGGACCAGATCCGGATGAAGATTCTAGTGACGATGACAACGACGACGATCCGGTTCTTTCTATGGAATCTGATTCGACTGATGATCTATTGGATGTTGACTCTGAATTGGTCATATCACCTGCCTCTCCTAGCAGTGATGCATCAGAATCATCTATTAGCAAATCAGCTGATGGCAAGTCTTCAATTAATGTAAGTTTATAATTTAGAAAGTGTGCATTCTTTTATTCCCTGCATATATTCCTGGTCAGATATTTGTTCTGCAGTCATACTATTCTGATACCACATTGTCGGTAGCTAGTTCTATTTCCAGTCACAAGAATTTTCACAACTATTAGGGATTACTTTAGGCATAGGTGCTAGTTCTATATTATTTTGCCTGTGCTTTGGTATCTTTGATAATAGAAGAACAATAGAGGTTTAGTTCCCTTTTGCTGGTAGTTGGTGGTATGTTTGCTTGATGTTGTTGATTCCATTTATGCGAACCTTAATATTTGCGGGAGTATATGTGTTTGATGTTATTGAAATTATAATTTCTCAGTCCAATATAGCTGCCAGCCCCCATGGTTTAGCACATTAGCACCATATGGGGTGGTTAGTACCATATTTGTATCTGCTGACTGTATGAAAAAAAAGCAGATCAAATTTGTTTTGTTAACATGTATAAATTATCTTTCCACCCAGGACACTCCGAGATTGGTTTCTGCAATGAAGGGAACCCGTGCAAAGCTGGGAATCATGATAAAGTTGAGTGTTTCATGGGCCCCTGATGTATATGATCCTCCTGTTACTTCTGACTCACATACTGTGAGAGGGCACCAGAGGAGTTCAAGGAAGGGCCACTACAAATACAAGCCCTCCAAGGGTAGCAGCAGCAACAGCCGCAGCACCAGTGCCAGCAAAAAGGACAAGAAGCATTCTCGCCACAGTACCACCACCAGCAGCAGCAGCAAAAAGGATAGGAAGCATTCTTACCGCAGTACCAGCAGTGGTGGTAGCAGCAGAATTGATACCAGCAGTTCTCATTATCGTAAGGCATACAGCAGTGGTGAGATCAGCAGCAGCAGAACTGTGACTTCTGTTCCTGAATCTGCTAAGGTGTCTCCATTGGTGCTAGCTGAAAATGCCGCACTGCCGGAGATAGTTCCTGTACTCAAGACTATGGAACCAATCAAATACGCTACCAGCTGCAGCAAGGAGAAGCCATTTGCATCGCTGTCACGCCAGTTTTCCCCTGCCAGGTACAAGGGGATGTTCTCCTTTTGGAGCCAAAACCAACTGGCGTCTTAGTCATCAGTTGCTGCTGTGTGGGGCTCACTTGGAAGTCTTGGTTGCTAATCATATGGTATCAGTGAGGCTCGTCGCTTAGCATCGTCGGCTTGTTTCTGAAACTTCAGGGATCATGTTTCTGAAAGTTTTCAGGCCAAGTTCCTGTACGTTTGAGTTTCTTCACTATTCTTTCCTCGATCGTGTAACCTTTATCTATTTTCATGTGTTTGCTATTGTTTCATTTGAGACCATGTTGTATTATTTTCACATTATTCCATTGTGGGGATTGGTTCTGTTTTCTGTGTTCGGTTGTGTTGGGTTATACCAATGTCCGGTCAGAATGCAGTAGTCTGGGTCAAACACTGACTGCATAATCTCGTGGTGCCCAAAACGCTCGAAGCTATCTCCAATTTTAACGTATCGGCAAAGTGCCGTCTTGTATCTATTGTGTTTTAACAATTTGTTTAGCAACTGCAGCGAATTGATTTACGATGTTTTTGTACTCTATTTATCGAGATATGAGTACGTCTCGCGTGTCCGATGAAAGAAATTTCTGCGTAATGTTGAGCAGACATTGCATTGCCATTTAATATCCGATGCCCTCGACTACATCCAGAGCTGAGCTTTATCATCCCGTCATTGCAACTATTGATTTTGTCCGATTTTTTTTAAATAAATCCCTAACCAAGTGACCTGCTTGAGCTGCAGCGGTAGCCGCCGCGGCCACACCTCCCCCCCATTCGGAGCTCGTTCGGTGGTGACCAATCTGTTTTTCTTTTTTAGCATCAAGAGCTTTCCATTACTCCAAAGCAGGATTACAATCTATAGCTGCTGCTTCCACAAGCCACTGTAGAAGACAATTCAGCCAGACTTTAGTCGGAGCCTCAACTGAGACCTCCTTCACACATCTATCAGCCAGAAAGTTTGCTTCTCTACGAATATTACACGATTTAAAGGAAATAAACCTCCTGCTAAGCTCTCGAATATCATGACAAAGACCTCCGATAATCGACCTATCCATGGAAGTTGAGTTTAACGCAGAAATCAACACAGCACTATCAGATTCCAAAATGATCTTCGTAAACCCCAGCTGGGCAACTAACTTCAAGCCATCCAGTGCTGCAACTGCCTCTGCCACTAAAGCTTCAAGAACCGGTCCATACCACCGTGCTTGAGCCGCTAGGACCCTCCCCCGGTGATCACGAAGTACTGCTGCACCAGCACCACGCCCCAAACATCCATTAAAGGCACCATCAGAGTTCACCTTGATCCAACCTTCCTCAGGCAGCCTCCAGCGTTTCTTTTGCTTTGGCATTGAATGTACTTCTCCTTTGCCCAAACAGATTAGTTCTTCCACTATATTTGCAACATGTTTAGCCGCTGCTATAGGATTCCATCCATTCTGTACATGCTCACGCCCATTGCGACTTGACCATAGTGACAGAGGTCTATGGTCTAATGAGATTACTATGACATATTTTTAATCTATTGTATTCTTTTTCGAGAATACCGCCACTCAGATTCGGACTCAAACGGAGATGCTTCAGCACTGCTTCTGCTTCCTAAGAGCAGCGTGTCTACCAATTTCGGTTTTTCATTCTAGGAGGTGATCTTTTGCTTTGCCACTTAATATCCAATGCACTCGACTACATCCAGTGATCCAGAGCTGAATTTCATGGTGCTTGCTCCGAGCCGAGCAAGCATTTATCATCCAATCATTGCAAGTGTTGATTTTGTCCGAAGTTCGTTTGAAATTTTCCTAAACAAGTGACCTGCATGACAACATTCTGAATTTTCTCGAACCTCCCTTATTCAAAACTTCGCCAATTGCAGCAAGGTTTTAAAAGAGAAACTAGAGCGCAGTTAGTCGAACATGAAAAGCAATCTAAAACCTTCCTCAAATCAAAAGAACCAAAATCAAATTATTCTTCCAATTGTCACGGCGAAGATCTTCCGAATGATTATCTAAGTGCTACAAGCAAAATCTGCAGAATCACAAAGATCCCAATGCCACGGATTTGCTCCCCATAGTCCCCAATCACCAAGGAAGGGCCCGGCTTGTTGCGAAGCTGCAGCCGTAGCCGCCCTGGCCGCGCCTCGTCCGTTCGGAGCTTCTGGCGTCGATTGCTGCTGCTCGTTCGGTGATGACCCGGCCCGACCGCCCGACGCTGCTTGCTGGTGCCCCTCGCGCTGCGCGTCCAGTGGCTCGCCGCCGCCGTAGGCCGTCCCGATGTGGTCGCCGTAGTCGAAGATGCTTCGCACGTTGGTGCCGGACTGGACCGAACAATCCACGTCGACGAAGAACTGCGCGCCGCGGTAGTCGTCATGGGGCAGCGCGGCCAAATGTCCCCGGCCCAGGGCTTCGGCCGTCGCTGGATGCTGCTTGCCTTGTGCCCCGGAGCCGCCATCGCCGGGTGGTGGTGGCTGCTGCTCGCCTTGTGCCCCGGCGCCGCTACCGCCTTCGGGCTGCAGCTCTGGAAGCTGCTTCTCCTGTGACTCGCCGCCGCCATCAGAAGTCGGCCCCTCCTCCCCGGTTCCGTCGTCGTTCTCCTCCTCGTCGCCCTGAGCAGGATCCCTATCCACCGCCCTCAGCGACCTGTTTGTAATCTTGCACAGCACGCAGTCGTTCAACTGCGCGGCGCAACACAGGGCACAAACACGTCGGCGATCCATCGGCAGCAATCGTTATCAGAACGCCATGATTGAGGAGGATCGGATCACCAACCAGCATGGGGTCGCGCGCGGTGTCGTCGCCGAGGGTCCTGCTGGAGTTGCTGGAGACGAACTCCACCATCTTCCACTTGGTGGGCTTCAACTTCTTCTTGGCCCGCTTCCGCTTCCCCAGGGCGTCCACCTCGTAGAAGTGCTCGTGGAACGTGAGCCCGCGCTTTGCCCCGATCACCTCCTTGCCGTCGACGCCGCCGAGGATCTGCTTCTCCGCTTCTATCGCCTTCCAATGGCCCTCGTCGTCGCCCGTGTCCCGCTTCGGCCGCATCCCGCCCGCGTACTTGCGGTCCCGCGGCGAGAACAGGTACCAGGCGCCCTCGGTGGCCTCGCCCAGCTTGGGCACTGCAAGAGATCGAAGACGAAGATGAGCGGAGAGATCTAGAAAGAGGAGAAGATCGGCTGCGTGAAGTTGGTCGATCGACGACTCACCGAGCTTCTTGGGGTGCTCCGCATAGGCGTCGTGGCCGTCGAGCACGAGGTCGGTGGGGAGCGGTTCGCCGCGCAGCTTCCGCCGGAGGTAGTGGCCGATGAGCTCCCGGTCCGTCGGGACGAAGCGAATGCCGGGGAGGCGCAGGTACACCTCGTTGTACACCGCCTCGTCACCGGGCGCCTGCGCCGTGGTGGATTCAGACGACGACATCGCCGTGGGTTTCTGGAGGCGGATGGTGCGTTGCTAGGATTGGAATCGACTCCCTACAGGATCGGAATATCTAGACGTGTCCGAGTACACCTCGACGCCGAACGGGTTCCAGGCTGGCGCATGTATAACTTGTGTATCCCAAGCACAGCACGAGGCTTGATGGATACGGGATCGCATTCGCGCATGGGACTCGAACTCAGGCAATATTGAAAATTTCGATATAAAAATAAACGAAAATATTGAAAATTGCACGGTGAGGGTTTATAGGAAGGAAGGTCTCTATAAGATAGTAAAGTATTTTGTCATAAGTTTAGGCATGAGAGCTGAATATAATGGATCCGTGCAGATGAAATTTCTAAAGCAAAATTTTAGCATATGTATTTAGAATAACTGTATGTCTGATCTTAGTAGCACGCGTATCTATAATAATTATGCGCACCTATGATTCACAAATTAATTTATGCAAGTATATAAGGAATCACCAAAAATCCTTACAAGAACAATTTCCTCCAATGAATTTATGGAAACGAACACGATCCCTAACGATGATTTCACGATTGTATGACTTGCTAATTATTTTTGCCACTTCATGGCAATCCGGGCAAAACCTCAAGTTCTTTACAACCCGAATGACATGAGGGGCTTTCGTCTTTAACAATCCATACGCAATGGCTAGCCTTTCACTATGCTCACAAAGTGCTACTTCTTTCTCCTCTTCACCAACGTCATGTAGAACGGCTGCAGTCCAAGGTTTGTGGCCAGCTCGTCTCACCCGGTCTGCTATTTCTTTCAGAACCAGTCTTATCTCCTTGATTTCAGGGTGTGAATCATCACTCACCACAAACTTATGTAAGTGGCCGTTTATTTCAATTGAACTACAACCAGCAACAGCAGTAACATTGTTGGCCTTCATCTTTTTCCTCATAAAGCTCACTTTATCCCATTGGGAGTTCGACGCGTACAAGTTGGAGAGCAGAACACAGTTTTCTGGATTGAGAGGTTCTAACTCAAGGAGCCTCTTTGATGCTGATTCCACTATATCAATCCTGTTTGAGCTTTTACTAGCTGCAAGAAGAGTCCTCCAGATTACTGAATTTGGTGCGATAGGCATACCAATAACAAAGGAGTAAGCATCGTCCAGAAGGCCAGATCGACACAAGAGGTCAACCATGCAGCCATAGTTCTCCATTGAAGGTTTGATTCCCAAATTTTGCATAGTAGACCAATACTGCCGCCCGTCATCCACTAACCCACTGTGAGCACAGGCTAATAGCACGCCAATAAAGGTGACATTGTTAGGCCTCACCTAGAATAGTGCAATACACACAAGAACTTAGTAGGTGAGATATGAGAATTGTAATGACAACTTTGTGGTATGTGAAGACAATATATGCAATCCTAATGATTCGGAAAATAGTTTGAATATGTGAACTACCAGTGGAGAACTAAATTGAGCATTTGAGCTAAAAAAACAAACTAGAGTTCAGTAAAAATTAGCTTCTATTGCTAGTCATTTGTACTAAACTGCATATATAAGTCAATGCATACAGATTTCATGATCACCTAACTAACAAAATCATCAAGTGGCCAATCAATTAGTAGAAACATATTAGTGCATCATTCTTTTACCTTGAGGTCTAGCATTCTTGAGAAAAGCCCCAAGGCATCATCCACAAGCCCATGTATAGCCAGTCCGACGATCATTGCGCTCCATGCCTTTGTATCCCTCTCCAGCATCGCATCAAACACCCCTCTGGCTCGCTCTATCAACCCGCACTTTGCATACATATCGATCAACGCCGTGCTCAGCTCCAGATCAACAGTGATCCCTTTCCTATCTATATAAGCATGCACCCACCTCCCCAAATCAAGTGCCCCTGCCTTGGCACACGCAGATATTACACTGACCATGGTAACCTCATCCGGCTCCACCCCCGCCGCCTGCATCTCCCGGAACAGCTCCAAGGCTTCATTCACCATGCCCACCCTCGAGTACCCGCCAATCATCGCGCTCCACGCCACCAAATTCTTGTCCCCGGCCATGCCATCAAACACTGCACTCGCCAGCGCAACCTCCTCGCACTTGGCGTAGAGGTTGAGCAGCCCGGTCTGCACGTAGGCGCCGGGCTCGAGCCCCTGGCGGAACGCCTGCGCGTGCAGCTGCCGCCCCTCGCCGGGCGCCGCATTGGCCGCGCACGCCTTGAGCGCGAACGCGAGCGTGAAGCTGTTGGGGCGCGGAGACCCCGCGCGCAGCATGCGGCGGTAGGCGGCCAGGGCGGGGCCCCCGGCGGGGAGCGCGCGGATGAGGGAGTTGTAGCAGAATGCGGTCGGGTCCGGGATTTGGTCGAACAGGTTGAGGGCGTACGAGGACGTCGCGGCGGCGGTCGACGAGGCGCAGGAGGCGAGCAGCTTGGAGAGCGCGAAGGCGGCGGTGAGGCGCGGGAGGCGGAGCCGGAGGAGGTGCGCGTGCGCGCCGCGGAGCGCGAGGAGGCCCCGGCATCGGCGGAGCAGCGAGACGATGTGCGCCTCGAGGGCCTCGCGCGGGAGGGCGGTGGCTTCCTGCGGTTTGAGCAGGCGCATGCGAGCAGGGGGCCTGGGGGAATCGAAAACTGGTCACGACACGAGGCGTCGAGGAGTTGGGGGTGGTTTGGTTCGTGACAGAATTTGTCGCGGCGGGGCGAGGGACGGCGCTGCGCGTAGCACGGGCACGGCGGCCGGCGTCTGGCATGGAAAGCGCCTAGCGTGTGGCCCCGTTTGGTTTCCAGCTTGATACTGTTCACAGCTTTGACTATTAATTAAAAATATTAAATAAAGGTATTTTATAAAACTAACTCTAGAAACTCTGTCCTAGGAATCCTGAAGAATCTAATAAGGCGTTTGACCGCATGATCAGAGGATGATTAAAGAATGGTTACTGTAGTATCACTATAGCCAATCATCGATTAATTAGACTCATTAGATTCGTCTCGAAAAGTTACGCTCATCCGTGAAGAGGTTTTGCAAATAGACTTCATTTAGTACTCCATACAAGAAAGATTCCCGCTTACCAATGCTCGATGCTAGAAAACCAAACAAGGCTGTGCGGCGGTGGCCCGACCGGGCGCCGGCGACTCGTCCAAAAAATTGTACTCGATCAAGCTAGTACATGTTTCCATGAGGCGAACAATAGACCGGTGGTGCTCCGCGGCTACACGCGCCCGTGTACTCGTGCACCGCGTATTGGCGGCCCCAGAACCGTCCATCCCCACCGCTCATCAGCATCATTCAGAGCAACAGACCAAGAGAACGAACGCGAGGGAGCAGCACATGATCCCCACGGGCAGCACATGATCCCCACGGGCCCACCGCGCCGTGATGCTCCCGCACGACCACGAAACTCTCATAATGTACTGCCTAGTCACTGACGCATGGGCCGTAAGGGTTCGGGCCCGCACGTCAGTGGCACCGCCGGGCAGTACGTCAGGGGCCCACAGCTTCGTGCCGCCGAACCGGGATCACGTCCGAATCCAGCGAGAATTCCCCGTTGCCTCTGACAGCGGCGTCCGTGCCTGCGCTGCGCTCCTACCCCTCCCCCTCTTTCTCCCCACCCCACGGCCTAGCCCCTACTCCCCCCTCTTTCTCCCCACCCCACGGCCTAGCCCCTACTCCCCTTCCTCCCCTGCCGGGAACCCATTCGCCTCGCCAATCCTCCCTCCCCGCACGCACGTGCGCCCCTCTAACTCGCCCGCCGCCCCGGTCAACTCCGCCAGCCGGCGCCCCGCGACGCATGCGGATGCGGATCGAATGCCGCGAGCCAGTGTGGCGGGAGGCGCTCCTTCCTTAAACTATTCTCCTCCGCGCGACAGTTGTCCCCTTCCGCGGTTTAAAGAACCCACGGGCCCCGATGGCCGTGCATTCCTTCGACCCCTTGCCGGATTCGAGGGACCGCGGCTTGGCGTCGGCTTGTGGGGCTGGTTTTCTTGGCCGGTAGGACTGCTGGTGGTGGTCGCCGCCGTGAAGGCAGGAGTGGGCGGCGATTAGTGAGCGCCGTTGGTGGCGGCGGCTTCTTGCCTGCGTGCGAGGTTTGGGATCCTGGGAGGAGAGGATTTGGACGTCGGAGGTTCTTGCAAAGGTAAGGTGGGTATGCTTGATGCGACATTGTGCGTTTCGGATGTGTGGGTTTTTGGATGGGAGGGTTGGCGATTCAAGAATCACATATTGGTATGCTTTTTGACGGGTTTGTGACGCTTTTGGCAAATGGCGTGCTTTGTGTTTGAGTGATCCTCCATTGTCGCAGTGGGATGATTTGATTTCATTCGCTATTCTCGTTACTGCCTGACAGAATTTTGGGTTTGCAAGAAGTCCTATCACCAGCAGTCCTATCGGTTTTTCCTTAAAGTTCAAAATTTTCATTTTATGACCCTTTTGTTTTCGTAGATAATGCATGTGCCGTTGCATTGAGTTTTTCTTACTTAGCCGCTTGTTTACTATTATGAACTGCTGGCAGATTATTAATTAAATTGCATTCGGTATTAGGACTTAAATATTACAAAGGAAACCTTTTACCGCGTTCAGCTTATAATGTCATCCACCGGTGAGGGAAAAATGAAGGTAATAAGCTGATTGCATTTCCACGATTGCTTTATGCAGGAGCGAAACGCCACTAAATCTTTTATTTATTTCCCATTCCAGGGTTGCGGCCCAAAACTTTTCACGTCAAAGGGGAAGAAAGCTGCTAAGAGCACAGACAACCCAAATAGCCATGCTGGTTGGTTCACATTCTAATTTTTTACATTACAGACTACCATTATGGATACCAGCTGAAATTTTTCTAATTTTTTTCTCCAATGAAAATTTAGTTCACCTACTTAGATAGACCTTGGAGTCACTATCAAATGACCACTCTAAAATTAGAAGAACTCATGAAATGTTGTCTTAATTCACCTTAACAGACCCATTTGGATCTCTGAACAGGGGCTGAAATTGTAGAATGGGAGACATTTGGCTGTTTGGACACTTCACAATTGAAACCAAGAAATCATTCCTAGTTCCACAAATATTCTATTACAACAAAATTTTGTCACCATGATTCATCCCCCGTCACTTCTGATTTGGCCTGAAATAATGTAATATTTATTCATCTCTGAGTCATAACCATCCACCTGAAGACTAGACTTCCTACTGTCATTAGCTCTTGCCATTAACCTGGCGAAATTAGTTTTCTTTATTTTTGTCGATTCAAGTCAAGTTTTTTTCTGCTGCAAAGTGCTAATGTCTCGTAAAAGAAAAAGTGCTAATGGTTCTCTAAAATGAATCTCTAATTCTTCCTGAGACCATGCAACCAGCAACTAACATTTCTGGGCGCTTCCATATAAATGCAGCTGAGCTTGGTCCAAGTTCTTCTAAGGCAGCATCGTCAACCCCCTTGAGAGCACTTTCAGGTACTCTAGTCTATTATATCTGTAAAGTCCTGTATTTTTTTCTTCCGATTCCCTAAATTAAATTTTGGTGATTTTGGTTGGCTTATGCTGTTTGAACTAAATGGAACCAGGAGTTAAGAGCAAGCGTCTTAGTCATTTCCTTGCGCAATCTTCTAATAACACCACAACTGAACCCATCAGGTATGATGGTTAAGTTTCATATCCTGTGATCCTTGAGTCCATTTATGCTAAGCTTAAATTCTTCACTCCCCTCTTTCACTTTGCAGAATATTTGTTTCCACATGGAATGTTGGAGGAAAAACACCTACTGCTGCACTGAACCTGGACGATTTTCTTGCCCCCGATGACAATTCAGATATTTATGTTTTGGGGTATGTTTTTAACTCATATTTTCTTAATACCTACGAAATCCCTTGTAATGTCATTACCAATGTCGCTGATGTTATCTGTTTCACATGGTTAACTATTTGAGCCCAGATTTTCTTACACAACAGTACTATTGGAAACGATAAATTAGTGAAGTTTTACTTAACTGCTGTATTGACATGTTTGATATTTTTTAAGCACAACGAAGTATATCTACTTTCAAGGATATTTTAATGTAACTTTTTTAGCCTGACAATATTGTGTCATCGGTTTTGTTTGTTTAACATTCGAACAGTTTTCAGGAAATTGTTCCTCTCAATGCTGGTAACGTGCTTGTGATAGAAGATAACGAACCAGCTGCTAGATGGCTTGTTCTTATAAACCAAGCACTAAACCGACCAGCTGACATTGATCCCAACGTCTTTCAGCATGAACCACCTCCCTCTGTTGATTCTTCTTCCTCTCGAGCTTCATCAAGCCTTGATACTTCGTTCTCTGACATATCAAAAACAGCAAGTGGTGCAACAATCTTCCAAAAGTCCTTGCTGAAATCCATCAGCAAATCTTTCATGCCAGTCCATAGAAAACAACTTAAGGCCTGCAATTGCCCGGTAGAAATGACCAAAACATCCTACAGAAATGCTTGTTTTCGATGTCAAAAAGCATATGCAGATGAGTCCAATTCCTCTGAAGAGGATGAAGAAGAGGAAATGAAAGATAAAGAGAAATCAAGGGACTCTTATGGCTCTGTGATCGATGGAATTAGTTCTGCTCCTGCCACAAGGGATCAACTAAAATATAATCTCATAGCGTGCAAACAAATGGTTGGCATTTTCGTTACTGTATGGGTAAAAAATGAACTAGTACAGCATATTGGCCATCTGAGGAAGTCTTGCATAGGGCGCGGAATTCTGGGTTGTCTTGGAAACAAGGTCAGGACTGAATCAGATTCAAATTATCCTGTGAGTAATTACTCTATTCCTGAATGTACTTCTCCTGCTGCAGGGATGCATATCAGTAAGCATGACACTACACCAGACAAGTTTTTGTTTCGTCTGCAGCCATTTGGCTTCAGGCCAGAAAGAAGGTGACGAATTCAGGAGAAACTCAGATGTTCTAGAGATACTGAGGCTCACAATGTTTTCTAGGATTTGTCGGAGATCTGGAAGAAAAATCCCAGAGAAAATTCTTGAACATGAGTAAGAAGCTATGTTCAATTGAAAATATATGTTTCATTCCAAAATGTCTCAGCACTAATTTATGCATTGTTGATTTCAGTAAGGTGATATGGCTCGGGGATCTGAACTACCGCATTGCACTGAGCTATGCAGATACCAAGAAGCTTTTAATGGAAAATAATTGGGATGCCCTTTTTGAAAAGGATCAGGTAACTTTTCTATCTCATCAGGAACATTCCAGTGCCTTGGTGGGGAGGCTGTAGGACTGTTTTGGGTCTACATCTGCTTCCTTATTGAATGCTAGAGCTTAAGGGCAATCTTTCTTTTAGGTAAAAATAATTGGAGGAATGGCGCCATTTCTAAGTATGCCTCACATCAGAGCTACTTCATTATCATTATATATATAAAAAATGTTATTTATTATTCACTGAAAGAATGTAGAAAGTGCTAATAATTTGTTTGTTGAAAATGGTACTGCTTTGTGCTAAACAAACACTACAAACAAAGCACAAAGGAAACCTGAAAGTTTTTTTTTTCCTAATATCCTTTGTAATGCTTGCTCATCCCTCTGCACGTTTCCATAAGTCAAGCTATCACATTGCCTTATGTTGTATTATTTTGCTTCAGCTTAAAATTGAACGGGATGCTGGACGAGTATTTAAGGGTTGGAATGAGGGAAAGATATATTTTGCTCCAACGTACAAGTACTCTTTTAACTCAGACGCCTATGCTGGTGAGACTGCGACATCAAAGAAAAAGAGGAGAACGCCGGCGTGGTACGTACTAGATTTTAATCTAGGTTTCTGTTACATAAAAGTACCTATATAGAAAATGCAATTGTGTTGTCCCTCTAGGGGTATAAACATAGCACATAATGCTACCTTCATTCTTGTTTGCTCAAGTGTAAAAGAGAACTTAATTTGGCTTACCACACAAGAAATGGGGCATTCTTTATTATTTGGGAAAAGTCTAATTTTCAACCTCCAACTATAACAGAAGTTTGATTTTCAACATGCAACTATGAAACCGGACAGGGAGGGCCATCGAACTGTCAAAACCGGGCAAATTTGGCCCTTTAGATGGTTTTGAAGGTGGTTTTGCATTTTCTAGAATTTTCAATTCTTTTTGATTTGATCAAAATCCATAACTAATTCATTTCAAATCCAAAAAATATGAAGTTGATACCAAAAATTTTCTAAAAATGTAGGCTATTTGTTTGTACTCTATTTAGTGTTATTTACATAATATTTGTTGCTATTCCTAGTATTTTATTGCTTGTAATAAAACACAAGGAACACGGACAACTAAGTTTCAAATAATGCCAAATAGAACACCAATAGATAGGTTACATTTTTAGAAAACTTTTAGCACTGATTTGATATTTTTTTGATTTGAAATGAATTAGTTATGAATTTTTACATTAAATCTAAACTTTTAAAAATTTTAAAAATGCAAAACCACACTTCAAAACCACCCAAAGGGCTAAATTTGCCCGGTTTTGACAGTTCGATGGCCCTCTCTGTCCGGTTTTGTAGTTGTAGGTTGAAAATCAGACTTCTGCTATAGTTGGAGGTTGAAAATTAGACTTTTCCCTTATTATTTCTACTTCAACAATATAATGAAACTTTGAGTGGCTGTTTTTTTTTCCATTTGTTGATTTGTCCAGTCTGGAATTTCATCTTCTTTTTAATATAATTTGCATCTCTCCTGCATGGTTCGTTTAAAAAAAACAATATAATGAAACCTGCTATATCCTGCAGTTTTCATATCGTATAAACTACCTTGTTTAGGTGCAAAGCTCAACCTTGCTACACTCCAGTTGACTGCTTCCATTCATACAGTTTGTTCATTTTATGTTGCGATTTTATCGTGTGTGCTTTCCACTTCCTAGTATTTCCTATGAAAATGTTTTGCTTCTGAACCATTCTTTGACTTATTACTATTGCATCACATCCCTCTGAAGTAGTTGAACTTGTTCAGGTGTGATAGAATATTATGGCGTGGGGATGCTATCATGCAATTATCCTACTACCGTGGGGAGTCTAGATTTTCTGACCATCGCCCTGTTTGTGGAACCTTCGTTGTTGAGGTTGAGGTACTTAACAAAAAGACAAAGAGGCGCTCATCAAATGCTGACATGAGAATTGGTGCTGAAGAGCTCTTACCAACAGGCAAGGGTAAAAAGGTAAACGCTATGCCTACTGCTTGCACGGTTATTGTTCTCAGCTTGCTATGTTAGGGTAGGCAACAATTCTTTGTAATAATCTGTGCTATTCATTCCATTTTGCAGGCACTGCACAGAATGTGAGCTCTACTAGAATATGATGAGAATATATATAGATAGCTTATCCTGGTACCAGAAAAAGGTGAAGCACTCAAGAAAGGCACCTATTTGAATGAAGGGAAAACCGCAACCAACGGCCCCTTTATACAAACAGGCGTCCTGTGTGCATTGTGACTCGGCAAAATGTTCAGTTTAAGAACTACATTGCTTAACCAGTATAGCAAAGTACAAAGTTAGGTTTATTTCTCAGGAAAATGGTTAGCCATATATTTCGAAATCGTCATTTTTTACCACCTGATGTTCGTTGTCTTGTGCTGGTAGCTCATGTTTAGCTTTGAAAGGGAAAAAAAAAAACTGTGCAGTGACCCTTATGTAGGCCAGCTCTTTCTTCAGCTTATCTGGAAGCATAATTGCACTGAGACAAAACAATTTTGTTTTACAAATAGTAGAATAACTTTCTTCTCCGTTGGAAGCATGGAAGAATTTAACCGTGTAAACGTTCAGCTCTCCATGATCCATTTTATCCTCCCTTAGTCTTAGGTTCCCTTGTACTGATTGAATTTGTGATTTGCTGGTAGCCTTGAATCAGCTCAGTTAGTTCAGTAGCTGACTAGACGAAGAGGTCGATAATCTTCTGTGCTTCATTGAATTTGAATCACCTCCATCCATGCGCCTTGTGCATCCTGGCTCCAGCTTGACGCCTTGATGAACGGTTGAACCTCTCTCACTCTCTCTTTCTCTAAGCAGCTTTGAGCGTACGGTTGAAGTTGAACCGCTGATCCGATCCGGCGACAGTTTTCTCCGCGCCTCCGTGTGGCGGCACATGCAAAATCTGCCGGGCGGACGTGGACCGGACGGTGGCCCCTATCGTGCCGCGCGGGTTCGGGGGACCGCGGAATGTTGCCAGATGCAGCAGATGGCCGCCGTGCTCGAGGCGGACGGCTCGCCGCCCGGGCTGTTACGCGGCATGGCGGGGACGAAACGAACCGTTCACCAATGGCTTAACTCTCGGCAGCGCTCCGCCTCGCCGCCTGCTGCGTCACTGACGTACTGCAATTATAGAGCAATATTTTCGGATGTCTCCCGTGACCCTGTCCCTAAGTAGCAAGAGAAACTAGCAGCACAGTCCTACTATTGCAGCCAAATGCCGAACAGTGGAGGATCGGAATTGAATTGGAGGGCATCTCGGCATTGATGTTCCAACGGCCAGCGCCCATGACCCATGGACACGGACGACCACCGCCGGCCGTAGCGTCGCTGCCCACGACGGCCTGCCGCCGACCGCCAGATCCATCCAACGCTTCTCCCGGCCCTTCCCCACGCCGCCACACGCCTGTCGACAGATCACCCCCATTCTAAATTTTCCACTCGAATAAATTCATCGCCGGCACTGTTCGCTACCACTGCAACGCATTTGATGCGTTGCTGCCGATCCATCGCCGATCGCGACATGTGACCCGGGGCAGAGACGAACAGTGCAGAATGGAGACTGTAGCCTGTAGGAAAAAGGTACGAAGACGACGCTCTACGTACACAATGTCACCATCTCTAGCAGATCACAGTACACCGAAAAGGAATAGTATTATTACATGAAGAACAAGCCCGGAAGAATCTCGCGCGAGGAAGCAATTGTTTGTACGTATCATAATGCACAAAGCCCATGTGTGGCTGTGGTAAGAATGGAGAAAGAAATCACGAGCCTAAAATCTTGACACTGTGGCGAACTCCGGTGGCCTAGAACATCCCGGCGACGGCGAGGGGCAGCGCGGCGAGGGCGACGAGGCCGCCGGCGGTGACGCGGCCCGGGGCGTGGTTCGCCGACTTGGCTGAGCCGGCCGGCGTGTTCGCTGCGGAGAACGAGATGGATCAGAGGCAGAAGTAGCAGAGCAAGCAGAAGCAGGTCACCTAAGAATGTGCGAGTATGACTAAATGACTGACTGACTGAATGCCAAGGGCACCTAAGAAGCATCTGTTAACATCGGCAGCACAGGGATTAAGAGCTGTCACTGTCTCAGTGATGGACAATTAGTGCTAATATCCTCTATTCACTTCTACTATAGTGTAGTAGTATCGATTTTGCAAGAAAGATCTAAAGAATCAGAGCAGGCAAAGGATAGCAAGTTACCAGGCACTTCTGGGCCCATGGAAGATGGAGAGAGGCCTGACATGGGCGAGGGCGATGCAGTAGGCACCAGTCCCGCTGGGATGGGGACTCCGAACGCTGCAGATAAAAATAGTTCAGTGGAATTGGAGACGTAAAGAAATGAACATGGTAAGTTGCAAACCATGATTTCATCCTCTGGTAACTAGAGCAAGTTTGATTGCGTAATCGTACTGCAAATTGTAATGATTCTGTACAGGGTGACATGAATATGCAAGAGAATTTCCTCTTTCACAAACTTTTCAGGGACTGTTTGTAAGTAGCGGAGGACGGAACAACAGAAATGATAGGCATTTGGCAACGAAACTGCTTCGTTTGGCCAGCTTTCTATCATGGTTTGAAGATTACTTTTAGCTCTGAGATTTTTATCTGAAAATTTCTATCATTTGTCTGAAGCTTTCTATCAGGCGGGTCTAGCAGCGTCGATGCAATTATGCAAGCAAAGCCGGTGACTGACGGGGAAGAATAATGCAACATCGTAGAACATGCCGACATGCGTGCGTACCTGCGCATGCGCTGACGGGCGGCGCGGTGAGGCGGCAGATGCCGGGGAGCGCGAGCGCGCGCTTGTAGTCGACGCTGACGCCGTAGGACGCGGCGGCGCCGCCCAGCAGCTGGCAGAGGCAGATCGGGTGGGACTCGAGCAGCCCCGCCAGCTCCGGGCAGCAGGCCTTGTCCGGGTGCCGCACCGTGCTCCCGTTCGTCACGTACGTCAAGCAGTCCGACATGTTGAGCACCGCCGTCAGGCACTCGTCGCTGATCCCGGCCGCCGGGCCGGGCGCCGCCGCCGGACCCTGCGCCGCCGCCATCCCGAACGCCAGCGCCACGGCCACCGCCGCGAGCACCGCCGACCGCGGCAGCATTGCCATGGGGATCGAGAACGAAGTCTCTAGCTAGCTACTACTGGCCGAGGAGGCGGTGGCGCTGTGCTTGGTGTGTGTCACTGTGTCCTGGTGCTCGCCGAGAGAAGTGACTCCTATACTGGTGCGTGTGCTTATATATGGTGGGACGAGCAGAGAGGCACAGCGTGCGTGCCGGAGCCGTGGCCACCGGCCGGGGTTGTAGCGTGTACCACCGAACAGGGCTGGTCGAGCTTGAGCTGCACTGCACTTGTGGCGATGCAGTTGCAGCCTGTCTTTAGCTAACCAGATCGAGCGACCGGTGATCCCACGCCAAGAATTCAGAATTCAGAAGCGCGTGCCAGGAGGAGGCCGGTGGGATTCGGCGATATCGCCGCCGGCTGGGTCCACGCCACAGCCGCGACCGCGACCGGTCCAGGCCGAGGCCGATCCTATCTGCCGCCAGTGCAGTGCGAACCGCCCTGCCAGAACCGGCCCTGCGCGCGAATGAATGCGGGTTTGAGTGCGGCTGCTGTAGCATGGTATGTAGACTTGTTGTTGGGTATCTATAATTCATACTCAAATTAATACCTATATCAAATGAAGAGGGTATGGACAAAAAAAAATACTTACCCATTAGAAATGGGGAGGGTAGGGTATGGAAAGAAAACTATTTATCCATTAGATTTGTATAGTATCTAGTTAAAGAAAAATTATTCATTGAATATAGATGAAAATAAAGAGAGTGAGAATTAAATAATATATATTTGAATTTAGGTATGAATAAAAGTGGATTTTTCCGTACCCTCGAGAGGTCTAATATTTGGTATGGTAGGCCGTGGCTGACTGGCTGGGAAATCGGAGCGAGCTGGAGCCGGAGCCGGTGCCGGTGCCATGTGCGTGCGTGCAGGTGCAGCGCGCCCGCCTTGAATGCCGCGGCATCAATGCGGCGGTCGTCCTGGGCCCAGGGTCCAGGCAGGCGGCGGCGAGCTACGCGGTCGAAGCGGTCAAGCGGAGGGGGAGGGAAGCGCGCGCGCGCGCCGTGTGGTTTGCCTTTAGTGCGCGCCAAAAAATAAGTTGAGGGAATCGGCGGCGAGAAATCTCGGCTTCCCTGGCTGGCGGCATTCAAGCGCCGTCCTGGGCAGGGTGAAGGCGGAGTAAAAGCACTCCGGCATGGCACAGCGGCAACAGCATCAGCATTGCGTTGGGCGTGGAGCGAAAATATGGCTCGGATTAGACGTCTGATCATGTATTCATGTATGTACATGTCGCGTTGCATTTCCGAGCATCAACTCTTCCAATGCTTGAATGCAAGTTCGCTTAGATTTATCTAAGTTTTTTTAAGAAATAGATTTTTCTAATCATACCTTTAACTTTTTACCATCAATATCTAAGAATTATAATAGAATAATATTGACATATCGATGCATTTCGGAGTAGTAAATGTAATATCGTTCCTAGTGCTGGGTGGCTTTCTGAAAAATAAGACGCTGCCGCCTGTCGGTGGGCGCTGCCTGCATTAACAGTGCCACTTAACCTTCACTCCAGGGCATGTTCACAGCAAACTTTACCGTGCGATAGTCGCGTTGTCTTCTAACTCCTGTGCAGGCTGTCCAGTGTGTGTCGACCATCTCTTGTGTAGCATTCGCCATATATATTTCGAAAACTAAATTATTTCTAAGACAGAAACAGGTCAGATGAAATTCTATTATGCTCTCAGCCCATTCTCAATGCCAATTCATCTAAAAACACTCAAAGCCAACTGCCATCAGAACGCAAAGCACACAATATATAAAATTTCAGCCTATCTAAATCTGCTCAAGTATACATGAACAGATCCTACAGACTAAAAAAAAAGATAAAAGACGTTGCATCTTGGGTACAGACTAAAAAAAAGATAAAAGACGTTGCATCTTGGGTACAGAATAAAAAAAAAGACAAAAGTCAGCACATCGACGAGATATGAAGTATATATTCCCAGGAGATAATATCATAATTCAACTACAGGTACTTTTCTTCAACATCAGACGTCGCCAGGAAATATGCCAAGAGCTATAGAATGTTTTGTGCGAACTCAAACTTTACATACAAAGGAAAAAGCACTTGGGCTCTAAATTCAGATACCCGGTGTTCAGTCAAAACTTTCAGGCTGCGGCGTCATCTTCAGGCTCGTTAAACTGCTCTTCGTACACGTCCTCCACCCCATCCTCGTCGCTGCTGTCCCCACTAGCACCATCCTCTTCTTCGTCATCGTTGTCGTTGGCAGTACCAGTTTCTCCATCAATCGAGCTCAGCTCTTTCATATTACCATTTTCGTTTGTATCAAGGCTACAGTCCTTGGACATCTCGGCATTCTCCAAGCCATCTAAGTCGCCTGTGGCAATATTATTTTCGATTTCAATCTGGTTCACCTTAACACTGGGAAACTGCAGTGGTTTATCAGGCCAGTCCTCAAAGAAATTGTTCAAGGCCATGAATTTGAACGTGTGAAGAAGCCTATGCCTGTCTCTCTTGATATCAGAGCTAAGAAGCTTCTGTAGGAGGGTCGGTTCCCTGCTCTTAGCCATTGCACCAGAATCGCTAGGAGTACGGTTCCATACATTGGATCTTCTAGACTGAAACTCTCCACGCTCATACCTTGGTCTTTTGTTAGTATTGACACGGTTTCCAAAACGAGAATCCCTGCGCTGAGTTTTCCAATTACTTTTCGTTTCATCACCTTGATTCTCAGTTTCAGATAGATAGCCAGGTGGCAACTCAGGTAATTCATAGCCCAGTTCTTGCTGCTTTGCTAGGATTTCCTTCAGTTCCTGCACCAAATAAAAAGGTTGCATATAAGAACCAGGCCAACACACATTTCCAGATCTATACAAGGAATTGTAACATCCATAATAATAATACATATTAAATCCTTTAAAACTAAGGAGGTACATTTTGATCATAATACATAGTGAATCACCTGACGCCGCAGCTGGGCATCTTTGTCCTTGTTTTGATTATATGACTGATTCTCAGACAACTTCTGCATTATGGGGTACAAGCAGGTCAGTAAACGTTCCTTTCATGCAGACATTAACTTACTCAGGCTTAGTAAGAAGGCATAAGTACAAACATGAACCTTGTTTATATTGATGCTTGTAGGGTAGTTCTTCTTCCGTGCTTCTACCCACTGTTTAACTTCATTTGCATCATAAATTATAGGAGGGCGCCTGCATGTATATGTTAAATATTATCTGTAAGATGCATAAGAAATAGGAATTGGTAACCCCATGACTAATTCATTAAATTGTATTTATACAGCAACAAAGAATAGGAAGATCAAGCAGTTAAGACTTTGAAGACACAAATCACAAAAACACCAATGGAAAGTGCATTTAGAACAACTAGGAGGTTGAGGCTATCTTGTTCAACATGCTGTCCTAGTCTATGAGCCTTTCCCAATACATACATAGAGAAGCATTAGCATGCTTCAACTATTCTCAGAATAAAGCATGAGAAGTTTGACGGTTTGATGATAGCATAAGCATACTAGCAGAGCAGTGGACGCTGTAACCAAGAATCCAAGATACTCAAACTAAAATGTGGTTAAGGGCATAATAAACTTCCAGACTATGGCAGCTAACACATAATGGGGTTCTTCTCGATACGCATCAGACACACATAGTCGGGTTCTTATTAATAAGAAATAATATCGACAAAGAAAAATACCATTCAGTAATGCTTACTTTCGGGGTCCGCCTGGTGCTGGAGCTGGAACATCACTGCGACGTCCTGATGCTGGACTTTCAGGGCTATTGAAGTTGGATTTTGTTTCTCCCCAGTTGTTGTTTCCTGATAAAGTGAAGAAATAACCATGCTAGTTACTTGGAGAGATATCAATCAATGGCAGAGATGACAGATGATGTAACAATGTGGCAGATATAGTAAAACGGAGCTTTAAAACAAAAAGGCATATTTTGTCCCAAAGAATTCCAGATTAAGATAACGGACATGCTACTTTCACATTTTGTTGAAAAAGAATGCGTCCCAGGCTTGCAAACATTAAAAAAAACGCTTAAGTTTGATGATGAACATTGAGCAAAGCTTCAGCACAAAGCATATGATCCCAACTCTCAGTAAAAATGCAAAGAAGGTAATCATGATTTAATTGGGCAATCATAAGCGCATGCATGTTCAGATCAAGAGGTGACAAAAATTGGTATAGTTAACTGTGTGCCATAGGTCACTCTACCTCTTCCACGACCTTGATTATAGTGCCTTCCTCTTCCCCTCCCTCTAGGTGCACCAAATTGCCTGCCATCTCTACCATATCTCCCAGCATTAAATCGGGTTTTCTGATCTGCTATTTTGTCCCCATTTTCAGATGCAAAACTAGATATGCCATCTGCTTTATTCTCAAGGTGATTTACCTGTTGTAAATTCAACAAAACAGAAATTAAATGAACTGGTACATTCTTTAAATCAATGGGGAAAATGTCAAAGAAAAGCATACTTCTTTAATTGGAAAGCAACAGTCAAAACAGAACAGATCATGGTTTATGATGTAAAAACCATATATAAGTTCTTTACAGCTGGAAGGAATATACACTCCTAAAGGGCTAAGAAACCATCGACAGTTGCGCGCACACCAATTATGAAAGGTTAATGAGTTCAAGAGGAAAAGAACTAGAACATGAAAACCACCATTGCAAATGAAGACAACAGCATTAAGAACTGAGTTTGCTCATTGGGGCAATTGGTATAAATAGCGATGCAAGATCAGAAGCAATGATTGTCAGGATAAACATTATTATTTGTTTGCAGTGCAGTGTGATTTATCTACTCATAAATGATGCTTGGCTCCCAGCACAATGATTGGAATGATCAGCATATACTCCCTCTGTTTTTATTTACATGTAGAATTAGGATTGTCTTAAGCCAAATTTAGCTAGCTTCGACCAAATTTATGAAAAAATATATCGACAACTATACTATCTAACATGTGCACTATGAAAATATATTCTATGGTGGATTCAATGAAACAAATTTAGTATTGCAAATGTTTCTTTGTTCTATAGACTTGGTCAAGTTGGCCAAGTTTGACTTAACACAAACCTAATGCCACATGTAAATAAAAACAGAGGGAATAGTGTGGCATCTTAACATTAACTGGTCCTAGTAACATCCATCAAAAGGCGTCATTCTGCAGATAAGAATGCTATGCCAATGCCAATGCAAATGCAACAGACCAGAATATATATCAACAAACCCCTCTGTGCATCGACAATTATAAAGCTAAAAGCCTAGTGTTAGTTCATACCCCGTTGATCAATCCCAAAAAATAACCGCAAATGACTCAATCACCTCGCCGTTGCCGCCACCACTGCCATTCCAGTCCTTCCTTGCGCCGTTGAGAACCGGCCTTGGCGCACTGCCACTGCAAGCGTTGTTGTAGTCCTTCTTCCCAACGTTAAGAATCGGCCTCGGGGCTCCACCACTACCGGTGCTGTTGTTGTTGGAACCGCTCCCCGCAGGGCTCATCATGGGCCTGGGCGGCCGCGGCCCGCAAACCCCAGCACCGCCAGGCCTAAACGCCCCGCCGCCGTTGAAACCAGCCGGCGGCGGGCCGCCCGCGTAGGGCGCGAACTGGTTGGGGTTCGGCGCGAACCCTCCCGGGAAGAACGGCGCCTGTTGCTGTTGCTGCTGGAGCGCGGCGGCGGCGAGGAAGCCGAGGTTCTGGAGCTGCTGCGCCTGGCCGAGGAGCTGCAGCGCGAGGAAAGGGTTGGCCGCCGCCGCCGCGGCCATGGGGTTGGCGGCGGCGGCGAGGTTGGGGACGTGCGGCGGGAAGGCGGGGTGCATGGGGGCACCGGGGAGGTGAGGCGGGCCCGGGTCGCCGCCGGGCCGGCCGCTGTGGGGCTGGTTGGGGTTGGGGCGGGGAGGGTGAAAGGGGCGCATGGCTAGCCGCGGGCGCGATGACGGTGGGTGGGGACTGGAGAGATTTTGGGTAGGGTTTTAGGACTCCGGCGGCGCGGAGACGAAGGCTGTCCGTTCTCTGACCGTGCCCGTATAAAGGCTGTGGCCTGTCGCGTTAAAAGTCAAAATTCTCTCAAAAAATAATAAAATTTCTTCAATTATTCGAATTTTTCTTACAAGATTTTGGAAGTAGAACTCACCTCCAACTTGTCCAAAGAAAAAAAAATACTTTACCGTGCCCCCGTATGCCATTGGTGTTGCCTCTGCTCTATGCAGGGCGCTTCGTTTCTTTTGGTCATGAGGTGACTGTATTCATTAGCCGAACGCCTCCACATGACGAACAAAAAAAAAAAGGTTCGTGATGTTTGGCTCTTTGCCATGGTACCTAAACAACTGACAACTGACAAGCACTCAGAGTTCACGTTCAAAAAAATCACATGATTCGGCTTAAAATACTATTGTACGGTTTATTTGATTGAGACATTCGAAATATTGACCAACAAAATACAACCACGAGTCATTACATGATCGATTAGTAGAGGTCGTAAAGATACATATGATATTAAGCTGGGCATAGATTAACTGAGCTGGTAGTTCGGAAATCTCTTACAACAGAATGAAATTGAAGGGCAACTACCTGTAAAACAACATAACAAAAACAAGTAACACCCCGCTGCAACAAATCAGTTATCCAATGAACAAGCACGCATGCTCTTTTATTTTATTTTATTTGAAAAAGAAAACTCAGTCACACGAATAAGACACCCGTTTGTTCCATCATTACGATTAGCAAATACTAATGTTGCTGACAAAAGAAGACAGGCCCCTTCAACTTTATAAAGCAAAGGTAATACATATTACTGAACAACAACACAGCATCTGACAGCAATGCAATCATTTGATGAACTATCACGTCTTTCACTATATTAAGGCCCAGTCATTTGATGGAAATGTGGAAATGCTGCTCCTCCTCTGATTCACAACAGAAATTTAATAAGAACATGAACACAACCCATGGGCAAATGACAAACTGATGAAAGAAAAAAATTGATGTTTGACCCACTTCCTGCCATCAGTCCAGAGGGGTAGAGGGCACAGCCTGTTGCTTGGGGGAAATATTCCAGCATGCTTGTCATGTAGACTTCTGTGCATTCCTTTCCGATATACAGAGAGCCTTGATGATGAAATCCAAGCGACATATTTACCTCAGCGTTTCAGATTTCCCACACATTTGCTTCACTGCCTCTAGTATAGTACACCCGAGTATCCATTTCAGTTTCGGCTGGTGCCGATTGCCTTCCTCTTCTGTCCACCGCTATCAGCGAAACATTCTTTACTAGCACTCACTCAAATGGATTCCTAGGTGGAAAAGGTCCTTGTGTCGAACTCCTGTAACAAGTAATCATTTAGAAAGTGATGTTATTACCAATTGTACGTACAGGTTTCAAGGAGCTTACAACATGTGAGAGTCTTGTCCAGTCACGTAGGATAACCCCCCTGGATTATTTCAAAAAAAATCAGGTTTAGCATTAACAATAGGTTTTCCGTGTTTCTGTGCTTGTGCATGAAGATTAGTTTGGTGCAAACGGCACATACCTTGAGGCCCAGAAGGAATATATGGCATAGTAGAACTCTGAGAAATCCATGGCTGTGCTAAGCTCCCAGAATAATCTGTGGTGTTATGAGGATCTGGTAATGTTTCCTGTAGCGAGGTCAAATCCATAAACTGAAAAGAGAAACAAAAAAGGTCAGTGAATAAAGGAGGGGAGGCGAGGGGAGGGGAGAGAAGTATTTGGCAGCATGGGAAGAGCTGCACTCTGGTTAGCATGCCAAGAACAAAAGAAAATGTAAACAGACTCTAGTCCTGGGATCTTGGATGTGCTGATAATCACATACTAAACGAAAAGAACACAAAAAATCTATGAAATATGAATAATTTCTTTTCTTCCAAACTTGTCCTTTATAAAGTCGAGAAGATTAGGAAGTAGGAATACATCTTTTCTTCTAACCAGAGTTGCAGGAAAGATATCTTTGTGGAAACTTTGAAGAGATTGAATTAATTCTTAGTCTTGCTTTAGGAGGCGGGGTAAGGGCTATCAAGAACTCAATATGGAATTGTAATTCTTACACTATAGTTCTACTCGAAGAATCATAAATCGACTTAATGCAGTTGACTCTTTCGCATAGTTTTCTTTTGTGCCCCTATTCATGTTCACACATATTTGGTTGAGCCACAAATACTGCTGCTCCAAAAAAAAAAGGATCTCATAAACAAAAGCATAAGTAACAGAATTTTGCTGGCCCATGTTTAGTACAGTTGTAAATCACAAAATAAAATCAATACCATGTCAGTGGCGTCAACATCAGATTCAAATGCTATGTCAAATGGATTTGTTGATTTTCCAGGATGAGACACCATGCCGCCCTGAAATAGAATTCATAAAGAAATAAGTTCATCCATTTGGCATTAAAAGATAGGAAAATAGTTACTGTAGGTGAACGCAAATTACAGGAAAAGAAAAGGACATGCAAAGAAACTAAATGACATATATGCAGGAACCCATAGCGTGCTGCATGCATAGGGGCACCTCAGAATATGTAGCCCAAACATGAAATTATCTTAATAATAAAATTTCCTTAACTTTTATGATAAGCTAGATGAAATTAAAAAAAAAAAACTCGACCTGCGAGGGATAAGACAGCCCCCAGGTTTTTTTTGCTAAGAGAAGGACCTTCTCACGCAGGTCGCGAAAACACCCCAAGAAACAAAAGAATACACAATACATGTCAAACACAATATTTTAATCTCATGCATGTTTGCTCTCAATAAAACAGAAGCTATTGCCAAACAAGTAAGGAAGCTCTATACCAAATGGGATTGAAGTGGTGCAGGAAACGTTGGTCCAGCCGTCTCAGCAGGTGAAGCATTGAAACTAGAAAACATATCCCCAGGAGTAGGCCTTTCAGTTTCAACCCTCGCTAAATCCTAAAGAATTACTGAGAGTTTCAGCGCCTAGCATTCTTTAAGAAATATAACTTTTGAGTCATTAATTGAAACTTGTGTACCTGTAGATTTCTTGATTCAACATATGAAGCGTCGGGTGTAGTGAATTGAGGAGGCACTACTTGAGACATAGTGTTCAATGTGAACAAATTATCTGACGGTCTCTGAGCAGATTCACCAAAGGCATTCCAAGACTATAAACAACAAGGAAAAAGTTACTAAACATGTAAAGCTACAACAAATCGCTAGGCGCCTCATATGTCAAATGATTTTACCTGAGAATTGTCTTTGGGGACAGAGATCTTCACTTCTTCAGCATTTAAATTCCAGTTATTGATCATAGGCAGAGTACTTTGTGACCCAATGGCGTTTTGTGGGGAAGTTGGCAATGTTGATTGATCAATTCCTTTAGCAATACCATCAGATGGAGGGAATGCAACAGACACCTGAGCTTCCACAGATGTTAAAGATCCATGTTGTGCACCAAAGAAAGCCCATCCACCGTTAGGAGGCAATGGACTTACTGATGGAATTTGCTGAGCACTAGACAAAGGTGGCAGCTGTTGGTCAAAGTCAGCAAACAGATCTATTGGCGGAGGTGGTGAGGAAGTTGCTGGTTCCTGCAAAATTGACAGACTGAATAGATCTTGGTGAACAGGATGTGATGTGGCGAGTGCTTCAGCTGATGGTACCATGGCCTTCTGAACAACAATATTATGGGCAGGTTCTTTGGCAACATCAGAATGACTACCTAAATTAACTGTATTATGAGAAGCTGGTGACTGTTCGTTAAAGCCAGCAAACAGATCTATTGGTGCATCAGAAGTGACAGATTGTTGCACAGTTGATTGATCAAATAGGTCAAGAGGTGTGAAAGTCGTTGGTTGTACTGAGACAGGCGATGGCGCCACAGCTTCATTCGGAGCCCCATGTTGCGCAGGTTTCCTAGTGGCAGTGGTTTGGCTACCTAAATCAGCAGGTCTCTGAGGCATCAGGTTGTGGTTGTTGGGTGGTGAGGCATATAGTTGTGTTGAATTTGCCACGGGAGAAGCCACAATTTGATGGTTTACTGAATCCATTGGCTTTTCTGTTGGTGCATCAGGTGGGTAACTTGATTCAACTGATTTGTTGGACACTGAGCTACCATCAAATGATCCAAAACTTCCAGAAGAAGCTGTTCGCTGCACATGGAAAGAATAAACAATTTATATCTAACCCTCTGTGTCTGAAGGAGTTTTCTAAGTCAAAAAAATGCATTTACTGGAAAGGAAGGGGAACAGAAGGATCAAAAACCTGTGAGCGACGAACTCCATTGAAATCTGTTTGTAAAGTTACATTAGGATACTTCTGGGATTGAGGATTTTCAGCAGAGACGTTTCTTGAATGATGGACAGAGGGACTACTGTATCCTGTCTCCTGAGAGCTAGGAGAAAGGACATCATTTCTAAAGTCACCAGTGCTTGATGCTGAAAAGTCGGAAAACCTTGACCCTGAACTTTCATTAGCAAATCGGTCTTCATTCTGATCTCGCAAACGGCCTGGACTGAATAGAAAGTTGCCGAGCTTCCCATCAAAGAGTGCCCTATCTGAAGGCCTTCGAGCAAGCGTGTCAACTTGCTTACCATATCTTCTATCTTCATACTGAAAATCATATGGTGGGCTTTGGGAGTATGAATGATAGGAGTCAGGTCTTCTCAGCTCATTTTCGTTGCTTTTCACACTCTGCCAAAAAATGAAACTACAGTTAAGACTGAGCTATGGAAGTTTCAGCAGGAATATCTGGACAGCAATTGGAATTAGCTAGAACAACAATATGGACTACGGTAGTTCATAGGATAGACAAAGCAACTTATATACCCATAACTGTTCTCATAGACTTAGATAAAGGACAATACAACGGTGCTCGCAAGACACATCAGCTCATTACCTCACTATCTGTGGCTGGCTTGTTAGAAGACCCACCAGCGTACTTCTTGTCCACATAAACAGCCCTTATAAATTCCCTTATCCTATCCGGATTGCTGAAGCCAAAACAAAGAGGAAATATAATAAATATAACATTCTTCAGAGAAAAAAAGTACCCATAAAAATCCGAGAATGAAATGAAACTCACGTGTTGACAGGCAACCTCATTCGTTGCCAATCCCAGTCCTTTAGGTAGATGTCGCGAGCTCGCTGCAGTCATTACCTCACTTTAAGTCATAAAATCTGAACAGGTGCCCTAGAGGTAACATGATAGAATAGTTGCGGGTGCTTTGGTACCTGGTTGCCCCCCTGTTCAAGAGCCCGCACTTCTTGGGTAGTAAATTTGGACATTGACACTGACTTAACACGGTGAGTGAACTCACGGCTGTATATCACACACAAGACGACAAGAAGTTAATACAAGAAAATACGGCAGAACTAAAAGCATAGTAAACTAGCTTAACAATACAAGAGGACTTCGGTTATCTGTTTCTCAAGGTGAAAAATGATTGCATTTGCAAACAAAATATACAAAGAGAAGAGGCGTAGAATGGAAGATGAGAAGAGCCATAGAATGGAACACGGAAAGTTCTATTAGGAGTACAACTAACCAGAACATAATGTGACAACCCTTAAATGTAAATTTCAATTATGTATGGGCAGCAGACGATACCTTTTTCTTTTATGGAAGACGATACCATTTATATTAGGCACATTCTTACTGTATGCCTCGTTAGAAGCATTAAATACCACATCATATATTTTGTAGCAAAAGCCAGCACTCAATAGAACTAATATGAGAGTTACAAGATAAAAGGAAGGAGCTGCTGAAAATAGGCAGGGAAAAGATACTCACTGAATTCCACTACATGATAGGCAAATGAAGGTCCAGAAATTGGTACATACATATTGTGGCCCCTGTAACAAAACAAAATTGATTTAAGCCAAGAGAATGATATTGGATGGGTAGCTGAGACAAAATGTGTCACTGATCAATTTTATGGTGCACAGCAAAAGTAGGGGTTTTGTCCCAAAAAAAAAAGCAAAAGTAGGGGTTCAACAACAGTTACCAATGAAAGAAACAATTCTGCTGTCCCGCTATATTGCTGGAGTGATAAAAGCAACACAGGTTGCCGTTACAAATATGTAAATACTGAAAGTTCAGCAATTCTGTAAATTAAGCAACTTAATACTCAAATACCAACAGCGGCGTCATTCAAAGTTAAGGAGATATAAATAGATCAAACAACTATCTATTATTAACCCAATTACCCAAATCAGCAATCATTCGTTACAAAATGGCAGCAACATTTACGAGTTTCCCAATCTGGCGTAACCTAGGGTCCCTAGACCTTTCATGTGATAAAAAAGAAAGAGCAACTAATTCTCTACAGTCAGATATAGGAAACAAAGGATCATGTTGTTATCATTTAACCTACAGGTCCAGCTTGAACACATGGACCAACGAGCCAAAGTTCGCAAATCTGAGCTAACTGCCTAACATTCCAATCGATAGACGAACTCCGCCGCCTCCCTGGCAGCGATCCGCGACGCGGAACAGAACAGATGCTCCAATCAGCTCAGCAACGAAGCAAACGGGCGAGAGGGGTTACCACACTGTTGCAATTGATGCACTTGCGGTTGGGCGGCAGCTTCATGAGGCCGCGGATGATCTTCTCGTTCCTCTCCTCTTCCCTCCGGCTCCCCATCGTGCGCCGCAGAAATCAAACAATCCCCCCAGGGGGAAAAAAAAAACTGAAGGATTCACCCGAAAAAGGGCGGCCGGAAAATTGCAACGGGCCCGACCAGAAATTGGCGAGCCCTAGCTCGATTGGGGCCGCGATTCGGGCGCTGGTGGGGGATTGGAGGGGTCGGCGGCTAGGGTTTTGCGGAGGTGGAGAAGAGGAGGAGGAGGCGAATGGGAATGGCGGCGACGGCGAGCCTCGAGAGAGATTAAGGAAGGAAAGGCGAAGCCAGAAATTTGGCTTTGGGGATTAGTGGCTGGAAGCCGATGGGTCCGGGACTCCGGGCCCGGTTTTTTTTTTGACGCCGAAAAAGGTTTTAACGGCGTCGTGTGACGTCAAATTGATTTCCTGCGAGAGACGACGGCAAGCAAAGTACGCTCCTCCGTGCGATGCCGTAAGCCTAACGGTCCAATGCGACCATTTGTCTGCTTCCTTTGGGATCATGATCAGCAAGCTGTACATGTCGGCGGTTTGTTTCGCGTTTATTAAATAGAGTGAAATGCATGGATGGTCATTATACTTGTTCACGTGTTTCAGTTTGGCCATTGTAATTAGAAAAGTGTAAATTGCGGCCATTAAACTCACCCCAGTATGTTAATATGGTCATTGGCTCATTAACTATATGCATTTGGACGACGTTGTGTCCAGTCCAATTTGCCTGACTGAATTTTTTCTTTGTGTAAAGTCATATGCATCTTAAATGATTTATTATATATCTAGTACGTATTAGTAGATGTCTAGATGAACACTGATTATTCAATGATTCATTCGGTGCTCTGGCTCATCCTTAAGTCTTCCATCTCCTATCTTGAATAAATTGGAACACTATAATCACTTAGGAGGCAAATATAAACAATATCCAATTTGCTCAATTCTTACAGAAATTATAATGAAACTAATGATCTACAAATGCTATACCATGGGTAGATTGGATGTAGAATTAAATAAAGTCCATTATCTTGACGTTAAACAAAATTGATTTGAGCTTTTTTTTACTAGAAGTATGAGGTAGTGCCTCATTTGGACATCGGATTAGAGGCATGTTCAGCAAGGACTAAAATTCCCCTCACCTTTCTCTACAGGTGGATGTGCCCTTGATGATCATCGACCACCGACTCCAGCATAAACTACATGTGCTCTTATCCGTAGTACTATAAAAAAGGGCTAAAGATGAATGATATAGATGAAGGAGAAACAAAAGTGGGGGAGGGAATAATTAATGAAAAGCAAAGGAACATCCGTTGTGATTTGTCCATATTGAAACACATGCCGCCAATCAAACAAACTTCTAATCATCCAAATACGTATGATTAATCATACAATGGCCACATCGGCGTAGTCGGGTGACTTTAGTGGCCGCAATTTACAATTTTCTAAGTACAATGGCTAAACTGAAACGCCTTAACAAATAAAATGGCCATTCATGCATTTTACTCTATTAAATAAGTACAGCAACGTTTAGCGCTCGAAATTGAGCTAATCGGAGAGGATTTTTTCTCGCCTCCAAAGGATGAATTAGGTGTACAAATTTATTTCAAAAAAATGGAGGTAAACCACCTCTCAATGGAGTGCAATTGGAGCCTTGGAAGCCGACTGGTTGCTGCCGACAGCGCCTATGGTAGTATTGTTGAAAAGAAAAAATGTTTGCATCATTTATATATCGGTGACATCATTTATATATGTAACAAAGAAGTCATAATTATCGAACTGGGCCTTCAGATTAAATTCAGATTGTATATTTACGTTTCTTATAATGAAGTTATCCAGAATGAAACTACACTTGAGTCCATTTAGGTGACGTTGTCTTAAACTTATTTTTTATGACGAAAGAATGTTTCGCATGACTGTGACAGATTTTTTTAGGTTCACGAGAAAATGTTCTGGGTTTAGGATAAAAGTGCTTTGACGGGAAAGAGAGAGAGAGCTAATCTGGAAAAATAATACAGCTTCAGCCAAAATAATAAAATCTATTTAGAATAAATTATACAAACTCATGAAGCAAAATGAAGATTTGTATATTTGGCCCATTTGAGAAGAAATATTGGATTGAAAAAATATTCAAGTGGAACAAAATGCGTATCGGCCAAACGAACAAACATAAATCAAAATAACAACTAGACTGCATAGGTTTGAATGTGAGAAAAGGATAATTCAGCCAACAAACTGACCACGCAAGTATTTTAGTTAATACTCCTTTCAGTATTGAATTTTTTTTATTGTTGACCTTTTCTAAAATGTTTGATCTTTCATCTTATTCAATTTTTTATACAAACATGCTAAAAGGTAAGTCACACTTAAAAGTGCATATAAAAATAAAATAAATCACAAACAAAATAAGTTATATAATATGAATGGTTAAAGTCGTGATAAAATATTAATGTCAAAAAATATTCCAATAAAGAGAGTGTATTAAAGAAGAGGGAGGGGTGGTCGGCTTGAGAATTTCTGCACACTGGTCGGCCTCAAATATTCCCATCGGTTAAGAATACATGTAGCTAATTATCTCCTCAGTTTCGCTGCTATGCTTTTAAGATGGTGGCAGTATCATTTTGAACTGAAATAAGAATATAATACAGACCGTAGCATGAAAGAGGTGTATCGTTGTAGAATTAACAATAAACTTCATGCTTAACTAGGTTCGTTCTCGTGCGTTGCTACGGGAGGAAAAACAAATTGTGGTTGGGATAAATTTAGCACAAAACAGGTATATTGAAATGACCAAAGAAAAATTATTGGACGCCAATACATGACTGACGAAAAGTTACGCTGCCGCATTATCGCCATCCAATCCATTAGATAAATTGACTAATACATGAATATCTAGGATTTTAATGGATAACACTATTTTCGGAAAATCAAATAGCTATAAAAGCAAAGTATAATACTCATGTTAATTATTGGCATGTCTTTATTACCGCATAATGTAGACATGTATCTTCTTGGTCATCATCCAGAGAAAGCAACTTCTGCAAGTTACAATAACAATTTTACTATGTAGTGTATTACTCGCATTAGTTACTTCCTTGGTCTCTTGCGACCAGATTTTACTACCCAATTTTACAAATTCATGGAAGGAAAGGCAATAATTTGGAACCTCACTTCCGCCTGTCTCCACGAGAAAAACGATAAGCAAAGTCAACGCAGTGTATTATACTGGCTATCGAGTATGGAGACCTTGTTAGACGGCACAACGGCAGGCGTCTTGATTCGCTCGGATGGCAACGGCCTAGGCCTCAACTACGTCGAGGACTCGCTCGCCCCATACGCATCACTCCACTGCAGCTCTCGCTGCCGTCGTTAGGTGGTAGTGGTAGAGGAAGAGGAAGAGGAAGAGGAAGAGGAAGGAGGGCCACCGGCAGTGCCCCCTCTGGCGCCGAGAGTGCTCGTGCGAGGCAGGGGCAGGGACACTGGCATGCATGACGGTGAGGAGGAGAGTGAAGCAAGCGCGCGACGGCGATGGCGAAACCGCAGGGCAGGGACGTGAGGTGGGCGCTGAGATGGACATCGTGGTCATCAAAATAAACAAATCCACTGTCCACATGGCAAAACTGGTGTGAGTTAGATGTTAAATGTGAAAAATGAACTGGTTTTACAAAACCAGGGGGTTAAATAAACAGTTTTATAGTTTAAGGGGTTATTTGGACTTTGCTGATAATACCGGGTAGTGTTTTGGACTTTTTCCTTATTTAAAAGAGATGAGGATTACAATAGGAGTTTCAAATTAAAAAAAAAATAGGCAAGGAAGCACTTGGCTGGGTGAATTACATTTAAATTCTCATAGCAAGCTTCAAGGTCATCATTTACCAAAAGGTGATCAAAGAGGCAAGGTGTATTGGACTAACCAAGTTCAGCCAAAGCATTTCTGAGTCGTTTCTGGATCTATTACTCTATTTCAGTACCCAATTTACCAGAGAATAAATCAAGCTGCACCTCATGGTGGTCCTTTCAGGCTGCTTGATGGACTTATCTTAGCCAAAGAGTTTCAGTGAAAGGGACACATCTGAATTAGCATTCTCCAATCATCTCCAATCTTAGAGAAGGATTTGATCTGCACCATCCTCATAGTTGTGTAGACTGCGGAGCCATTGCTGCCAAAATGGCAATGAGCTAAAATGCCAGTAACTTCCTCCGTATCACCCTAAATTTAGCAAATGTCACTCTCCAATTCACTGATACTTGATAGAAACATTCTATCTAGACTGAGTTCTTCAGTGATAGTCACTTGTTGATCATGAGAAAAAAATAACCACTTGTTGATTCCTCCCGTTAGCCTGAGACCAGCGAAATTTAGAAGGAAAAAAGAAGTAATTAGCAAACATTTAGCTTAAATGAAAGAGGCATTGTAATCCGAATATAGATGATATATTTGTTGACACCGGATTTTCACACCTGACGTGATGGGACAGATGATGACGTGGTGAGGATGAGGCTGTGCGGTGGACCCGTTGACTGGTCAAGGCCGAAGGCGACAAAGAAGGAAGCCGTTACCGAAAAGGGGTCCGATGAGGCAGGAATCCGACCCGATGACGAGTGCAAGAAAGGCGTGTCGGCTAAGGAAGAAGCGTATCAGATTCGGGGACTATTTCCTTTTCAGAAGGTGTTTGAGAGTCCCGTTGTATCTTAAGCTTAGTTTACCTTATTTAGTTAGTCTGGTCCGATCAGGACTCTCCATGACCAGGGTATAAATATGAACCCTCGTCCATTGTAAAGAACAATTCTCACAATTCAATACAACCCGGCTTCACGCCAAAACCCTAGTAGTAGTTACCGACGAAGCTCATTGGTGGACGGGCTGCATCAGTTCTGATCTCCGGCTTACCAGTAAGTTAGTCAATTTATCGATCTAGTATAGGCTTTGAATTGAGGCGCATCGCCCTTTCTCGTTTATACTGTTCAACCGATTTATCTCTGGATAATCAAGATTGATATAGATTCCCTACGTCGGAGCTAGATCAATATTGATTACTCAACAGATTATCGTTTATCGGACTATACTTTAAGCCTAGATTCCCTACGTCGGAGCTAGGTATCAAGATTAGTCTAGATTCCCTACGTCGGAGCTAGAATAATCTTGGTTACTAAAGGTAGTCTTTGCGGTTTGTTGGAGTTGCTAGATTGGTTTAGATCTACGCCATGTGAATCAATTCTACTTCTTCAACGGCTTTGAGCACAGGTCTTGGTCCGATTTAAGCATTATCTATCTTACAGCATCGTTCTATGTCCAATCTTGCCTTGTGGTTTAATCTAGTTGTTCTTTGAGTATTACACTGGTGTAGATTCCCTACGTCGGAGCTGGATCTTTGTAATACGCTTAGATTAATCTTTGACTGTCATGTTTGGTCTAGATTCCCTACGTCGGAGCTAGGTTCATCTTGATTAGTTAAAGGAAGCTTTGGTTATGCCTTATTGCTATTTGAATGTTAAGTATGGTGTAGATTCCCTACGTCGGAGCTGGATCTTGCTTAATTGTTCAGTAGCATATCTTAGAATCAGAACGTATCTGTTAATGTTTTGCCTGCTTATTTTGCTTAATCTGATCAACACCTGTGCGAGCATCTTGTTTAATTGACAGGTTGATGAGTCGAGTCTGATTATCTAGCTATCTGATCTGATCATAGTTAGAGAAATCTAGATTCCCTACGTCGGAGCTAGATTTCTCTGAAAAGGCTATAGTCCGATCGGCTGGTTAGATAGTCCGATAAGATGAGTCAAACTGGCAATTAGATAAGGTGGACAATGTATCGGCTTACACTGTGATTATTTAATATCTTGTTTCAAGACACAGCTGATCCATTACTTCACATATTGGCCTTGTTTTATGCTTTATTTCATTATTCAAAGGCTAGTCTGTTATATCAATCAAGGTCCGATCCTGATTGGTCCGATCCTGAGGTCCGATTTGGTGTCTGATTAAGGTCCGATCATTCGGTCCGATTGACGTCATCATTGAGGTCCGATTCTGAGGTCCGATCAGTATCGGCCGATGCGTGTCTGATTGGGTCTTGGCTAAAATTCGACGCTACTCCATCGTCTGAAATAGAGCCGGCACAATCATAGAGCAATTTAACTGTTTATTCCCTTGTCAATTACAGGTCAAATTGACTGGCACGCCGCGAACCTGAACTGGAGTGTAGACTGGCACTGGAGCGAAGCAGACTCTCCCCGGTCATCGTGTGCTGCACGCGGGAGATACGTCCGCCGATTTTCCGCGTCAACACATTTTTGGCACGCCCAGTGGGACACGAGAAACAAATCCAAGATGTCGTCGTCTGATGCTGAACAAGAAACCGCAGCAAGACTTGCTGCTGAGAAAGAAGCTGCTGAGAAGGCCAAGAACGACAAGAACAGGGCGCCTGAGGTGACCATGCCCATTACGAAGGCCGATCTGTCCAAAGCTCAGTTGGATGCAGTTCAGGCCCAGATAGATGCGTTTGAGAAGCTCTGCCTTGGTCAGTTTGGGCGTAATCGTTCAGGTCCTATACTCAAAGGTCCTCTCCCGGATCCAGAGTTGATCAAGAAGACAACTGAAGCTCGGGAGCACCAAGTCAACATGACAGAGATGATTCACCAGGCTGTTCATCATGCATTGATCAACCAATCAGGCACCTTGGTGAATTCTTTGGACAATCTCATCAAGAAGGCGGTGGACGATGCTGTTTGCTTGAAGGNGTAATTAGCAACCATTTAGCTTAAATGAAAGAGGCATTGTAATCTGAATATCGATGATATATTCCATTTGAAACACTGTACTATTCATGGTAATTCCATCATATGCAACCGAAGTAAAAAAATACGATGCAAAAGCCATACCGAAAGTAAAAGGCATATGATGCGAAAGTCATATTGAAATTTGCCTAGTCTCACAACCATGAATTGGGTTGACTGGAAACAAACTCTGAATGCGAACCAAACTATGCTGAATTTTCAGTTAACAAAAACATCTAACAGAAGACAAAAAAAAATTCCAGGACCGAGCCACACCCCCAGCCCAGCCGTGGCCACCCCCTGGCTGTGGCCAGCCAGGATGTTGCTGCCGCTGGCCGACGCCGGCCAAGCAGTGGCCGGCTAGGACATGGCTGCCACTGGCTGTACGTGGCTGGCCATACTACGTGAGAACAGTAGATAGGTAACAGGCATAGATCGTCATTGATAACGGGGAATGCACCCGTTACCCTTTTTGGGTTACTAATAATCGAACAAAGGTAACGGGCAAATCCCCGTTACTAATAACATATATTTGTAACGGGCCTATAAAAACAACCGTTACTAATAGCAGTCACCAGCAACCAAAAATGGCTGCTTTTGTGGGCCCACTGTCAGACATTGTAACGGGCAAGTATGATGGACCGTTACAAATGCCTAAAGAAGTAACGGGCGTTATAGGATGCTCGTTACAAAAAGGCGACCCAAAAGTCTCTTTCTGGGCCCACTGGTCATATTTTGTAACGGGCTTGGTTGGGTGCCCGTTACAAATATATAATAGTAGTAACGGGCGTATAGTAGTGCCCGTTACATGGTCAGATATTGTAACGAGCTTATGTGGTGGCCCGTTACAAGTTTTTGTTTTAGTAACGGGCACTTCTAGTGCTCGTTACCTTTATTTATGTAGGTAACGGTCTATTGTAGTTGCCCATTACAAGTAGGCGTTACCCATCACACCCATCTGTTCCTAATTTGTAATCGGTGTTGTTTAATGCCCGTTACCTTTACTGTGCCACCCCCACAAGCTCCAGCCAGTTTTCTGGCTGCATCCTAGAACCAGCCAGGATTTGGCAGCCACCAGTCAATCACATCACAAACACAGATTGATATACATATCACATATATACACACTATTACACATCAAGGTTGTGAATCAAGTTTCCAACATATATACACTATTACACATCAAGATTGTGAATCAAGTTTCCAAGTATCTCATCATACAGATGGAAGCTGAATCAAGTTTCTAAGTTTCTCATAATTCATCATACACATGCAACAAGTATCAAGTTTATGAACTCACACGGCAGCTGCTGGACCATTATGGAAGCGGCCCCTTGGGTCCACGATCTCCTCAAGAATGAACTCGCACAGCATCCCCTAGAGCATCCTTAGTGCTCCTTGATCTACCGTTGTGATGGGAACTTTGTAATCCTGCTTAATAAAATTATTATGAGAATACAAGTAAAAATCAGTTTCTAAAATCAAATGGAGACTATGAGCAGAGACAAGGCTGAGCAGGTATACTTACAAAAGCCTTCTTCATGATGCTTATGTCAGAGAGTAGGTCCAACATGTTCATTGCAACATAGAATCCACACAGTAAGCTCCCCGATGGCTGCTGAGCGCACTGCATAAAGGGTACCATAATGACACAAGTTGAGGCAGTACAAAATACGTATGAAGGGATCCAAAAAAAAGTCTCGTTCTTACCAGGAAATCTGTCTTGTGCACCAGTTTAGGTTTGCTTTTTGACTTTGTTTTCACATTCTTAATGTGCTCTGAAAATGCCCTGCAAGATCAGCAATATTGATTAGAAACATTAAGAGATGGAATTTTTATAACAAAACCTTCTTACCAGTTCACAACTTGTACGACGTCCTTGAACTTTCGCTTTGGCCAAGTTTTAGCAGAATCTAAGTACCAAACAACATTCCACCTCATTGCAATGACCACTAGTATCCAGTAGCCACTAGTGTTGTAGGCACCCACCACGAAGTCGTGCTTCATAGCCTTTCTAATTGTGTTTGCTACATGTTTGATTTGGAATTGAATCATTGTGGCCGAGAATATCTGTGGGTCCGAAAACCCAACACTGCACTTTATACCCTCTGCCTGCTTCATCATTATCCTACAAATAAACTAATTGTTAGCATGAATTTTTTGGTAAAAATTATAGAATATATGTTTTAGTGTGAAAGAACTTACAATGTCCAGCACCTCAACAAACTAACGTCCAGGCCATCCAGGTTGAAGAGGTCATACAAGTCATTGAATCCAATTGTGAAGTCTAATTCACTATCATTGTCAAAGTATGATGCAGCCAACTTTGCCAGAATGCCATCACCACCTTTCGCACTTTGAGCCATGACATACTTATGCAAAGCTTCACAACTTGGCCCAGCAGCCTTTAAAGCCTCTTCTGACAACATAGGCTCACCAGACTTGTATTTTATGTTCTGTGTAGTCCAAACATTGGCAACCTTCTGCTGTGCCTGCTGCTGCTGAGGCGTAGGTTGGGGGCCAAGTTGCTGCTGCTGCTGCTGTGGCTCCTGCTGCTGAGGCGGAGTTTTGCTTATTAGCTCCTGCTGCTGTTGCTGCTGCTGAAGCTGCTGCTGAGGCGGAGCTTCTGCTGATGAGCTTCTGCTGATGCTGCTGATGTGGCTACTTCTGCTGCTGCTGCTGCTGTGGCTGCTGCTGCTGCTGCTGTTGCGGAGTCTGGCTCTGCTGCTTCTGCTGAGGCTGATGTTCTATCAAGGCATTTTCAGGCAGCTGGCTCTGTTGGTCATTGTCTGCCTGCAGTAGCCGATCATGTTGTTGCTGCAGTAGCCGAGCTGCTGCTGCTGCTCCATCTGAAGCTGTACCAGCTGATGTGGCTGCAGATGTGGGAGCTCTAGACCTAGGTGGTATAAGGATTCTCATCCTTGGCCACTGTATGCATTGCATGAGAGAATCATCTAGGGTTGTGAGCTCATCCCCTACTGGGATTGGCAGATTGATGTGCCTCGCATTGGCCCACACATAAGTAGGTTGCACCACAGCATACCCATACTCTACCGGTACTGTATGGCAAGTCTTTTGATCTGGATAGACAGTGGCTAATGCGAGCTCCATGTTATACCCGCTGCCATCCAAAAGACTGCACTTTGTGGGCTCTGTCAGCAGATCAATTGTGTCCGGCTCAAGTGATGGAGGCACACTGCTGTCATCCTCATTTTCATTTGCTGCTTCTTCCTCGCAGCTACTCTTGTGTACTGCCTGGGGGTTACACAGACCATCCGGTATGTGCACACCTGCAACTCTTAGCAACTCCACAACTCTAGTGATTGCTTCACCAACTATCTCTTCCTTGTCCGCATCAGACCTCCTCTTCATCTTCTTCCTGTACATTCCAGCATACTCTTCGCCAAATCCTATACCCCAGCCTTGTGAACTGGACACGCCTCAGACTCGACCTCGATGCTCTGGATTCTCAAGAGCCGCAGTCAGAACATCATGCTCCCTAACCCCAGTGAAAGAACCATCGCTAGCTTCAGCTGCATATCTTTTCACCTTATCTGCTACCTCCGCCACCAGAGGGGAACTGAATGTTATGTCCTTGCTGGTATCGGTGGTCTTCTGTGACCTTTGCCCGCAGATATGGCCTCGAACGGCCAGGAAATTGATTCAAAGGGTTCTCGTTTCCTTCTGCAGCTAGCTTTGCATCCTCCTCCTCCCAATCTTTCCTTTTACGAGCATAACCTTTTCTGCCCATCTTGTGCGGCTTAGTGTGTTTTGCTCTCTTATCTTTCATCTCCTGGCTCGTCTGCTCAAAAAATTCAGAATTGGTAGTCTCCACAAACCTCTCCCAGTCTTGTGGCTTCAAAAAGGGATGATTCTCAAAGGGAAGCATGTCTTGCCTCACATAATCTGCTCTTAAATGAGACTTGAATCGTCTGTGCAAACTCCCAATCTCTTTCAAAGCTACCTTAATTGCCTTCTCTTGCTCAGCTGTGGACAGATTGGCTGGGTACTCTAGCTTTTCCTCTAAAACAGTGAACAGGCCAATCTTGTCCTCCATTGGGAGTTCCTCAAGCTTGATGTTGATTGACTCCCTCTCCCGAGCAATTAGGCCACAGACCAATACAAATCTATCCCTCGCAGCATCTGGGACAGGCCAACCTTGGTCATCAAGTCCAGTTGCAGTCACCCTGTCGTCTGGCCATCTGGTTTGTGTCCTTGACCTGCGGGCTCGAGTACTACTCCCAGCAGTTTGTGATGAGTGAGCCTGTGTAGCAGGTTCACTGTTGGCACGAGCCTGTGTAGCAGGTTCACTGTTGGCATGAGCCTGTGTAGCAGGTTCACAGTTGGCATGTGCATCAGGTGCACTGTTGTCACTAGAGGAGCTCCTTGATGAGTGAGACATGTAGCTCCTTGTAGGCTGCATAAATTCAGAGAGATCCTAAATTAAAACATCCTAGACAGTGATGCTACTGCACAGCTAGCACTAAATTGATATGCAAACAAAATTAAGTCTATCCAGCCTGATGATAGAGTGAACCATGTAGTGCCACCACGCCGGGAGTTACAGGGCACAAGCGATACGGAATAAAGCCGCCCATGCCACATGCCACTCTGGTGGATTTTAGTTGGCAATGCTTACACAGTTCAAGCGATCATTAGGCTGGTAAACTAGAATAGATTGAAGCATATTCCTAATTTAAAACTTCCTAGACAGTAAATTGATAAGCACCAGATAGAGGCTTAATAGCTAAAACTAATGGAAACTGAAACTACTTGCATCAGATAGAGGCTTAATAGCTAAAACTAATGTAAACTAAAACTACTAGCTACTTGCAAACAAGCTACTATAAAGATTGCAATCATGACTTCATTAAACTTAAACTGCTGCTCTGCTCACCTCATAAATGAAGCTCTGATCTGAACCTGCACTTGGCCATTGGATAAATTCAGAGACATCCAAAATTAAAACATCCTAGACAATGATGCTACTGCACAGCTAGCACTAAATTGATATGCAAACAAAATTAAGTCTATCCAGCCTGATGATAGAGTGAACCATGTAGTGCCACCACGCCGGGAGTTACAGGGCACAAGCGATACGGAACAAAGCCGCCCATGCCACATGCCACTCTGGTGGATTTTAGTTGTCAATGCTTACATAGTTCAAGCGATCATTAGGTTGGTAAACTAGAACAGATTGAAGCATATTCCTAATTTAAAACTTCCTAAACAGTAAATTGATAAGCACCAGATAGAGGCTTAATAGCTAAAACTAATGGAAACTGAAACTACTTGCACCAGATAGAGGCTTAATAGCTAAAACTAATGGAAACTGAAACAACTAGCTACTTGCAAACAAGCTACTATAAAGATTGTAATCATGACTTCATTAAACTTAAACTGCTGCTCTGCTCACCTCAGAAATGAAGCTCTGATCTGAACCTGCACTTGGCCATTGGATAAATTCAGAGACATCCTAAATTAAAACATCCTAGACAATGATGCTACTGCACAGCTAGCACTAAATTGATATGCAAACAAAATTAAGTCTATCCAGCCTGATGATAGAGTGAACCATGTAGTGCCACCACGCCGGGAGTTACAGGGCACAAGCGATACGGAATAAAGCCGCCCATGCCACTCTGGTGGATTTTAGTTGGCATTGCTTACACAGTTCAAGCGATCATTAGGCTGGTAAACTAGAACAGATTGAAGCATATTCCTAATTTAAAACTTCCTAGACAGTAAATTGATAAGCACCAGATAGAGGCTTAATAGCTAAAACTAATGGAAACTGAAACTACTTGCACCAGATAGAGGCTTAATAGCTAAAACTAATGGAAACTGAAACTACTTGTTAACACCGGATTTTCGCACCTGACATGATGAGTCAGATGATGACGTGGTGAGGATGAGGCTGCGCGGTGGACCCGTTGACTGGTCAAGGCCGAAGGCGACAAAGAAGGAAGCCGTTACCAAAAAGGGGTCCGATGAGGCAGGAATCCGACCCGATGACGAGTGCAAGAAAGAAGACGCGTCGGCTAAGGAGGAGGCGTATCAGATTCAGGGACTATTTCCTTTTCAGAGGACGTATGAGAGTCCCGTTGTATCTTAAAGTTTAGTTTACCTTATTTAGTTAGTCTGGTCCGATCAGGACTCTCCATGACCAGGGTATAAATATGAACCCTCGTCCATTGTAAAGAACAATTCTCACAATTCAATACAACCTGGCTTCACGCCAAAACCCTAGTAGTAGTTACCGACGAAGCTCATTGGTGGACGGGCTGCATCAGTTCTGATCTCCGGCTTACCAGTAAGTTAGTCAATTTATCGAACTAGTATAGGCTTTGAATTGAGGCGCATCGCCCTTTCTCGTTTATACTGTTCAACCGATTTATCTCTGGATAATCAAGATTGATATAGATTCCCTACGTCGGAGCTAGATCAATATTGATTATTCAACAGATTATCGTTTATCGGACTATACTTTAAGCCTAGATTCCCTACGTCGGAGCTAGGTATCAAGATTAGTCTAGATTCCCTACGTCGGAGCTAGAGTAATCTTGGTTACTAAAGATAGTCTTTGCGGTTTGTTGGAGTTGCTAGATTGGTTTAGATCTACGCCATGTGAATCAATTCTACTTCTTCAACGGCTTTGAGCACAGGTCTTGGTCCGATTTAAGCATTATCTATCTTACAGCATCGTTCTATGTCCAATCTTGCCTCGTGGTTTACTCTAGTTGTTCTTTGAGTATTACACTGGTGTAGATTCCCTACGTCGGAGCTGGATCTTTGTAATACGCTTAGATTAATCTTTAATTATCATGTTTGGTCTAGATTCCCTACGTCGGAGCTAGGTTCATCTTGATTAGTTAAAGGAAGCTTTGGTTATGCCTTATTGCTATTTGAATGTTAAGTATGGTGTAGATTCCCTACGTCGGAGCTGGATCTTGCTTAATTGTTCAGTAGCATATCTTAGAATCAGAACGTATCTGTTAATGTTTTATCTGCTTATATTGCTTAATCTGATCAACATCTATGCGAGCATCTTGTTTAATTGACAAGTTGATGAATCAAGTCTGATTATCTAGCTATCTGATCTGATCATAGTTGGAGAAATCTAGATTCCCTACGTCGGAGCTAGATTTCTCTGAAAAGGCTATAGTCCGATCGGCTGGTTAGATGGTCCGATAAGATGAGTCAAACTGGTAACTAGACAAGGTGGACAATGTATCGGCTTACACTTTGATTATTTAATATCTTGTTTCAAGACATAGCTGATCCATTATTTTACATATTGGCCTTGTTTTATGCTTTATTTTATTATTCAAAGGCTAGTCTGTTATATCAATCAAGGTCCGATCCTGATTGGTCCGATCCTGAGGTCCGATTTGGTGTCTGATTGAGGTCCGATTACTCGGTCCGATTGACGTCATCATTGAGGTCCGATTCTGAGGTCCGATCAGTATCGGCCGATGCGTGTCTGATTGGGTCTTGGCTAAAATTCGACGCTACTCCATCGTCTGAAATAGAGCCGGCACAATCATAGAGCAATTTAACTATTTTATTCCCCCTTGTCAATTTCAGGTCAAATTGACTGGCACGCCGCGAACCTGAACTGGAGTGTAGACTGGCACTGGAGCGAAGCTGATCTCCCCGGTCATCTTGTGCTGCACGCGGGGAATACGTCCGCCGATTTTCCGCGTCAACACTACTAGCTACTTGCAAACAAGCTACTATAAAGATTTCTAAACTTAACCACTAAAGTTCACTAAAACAAGTCATAAAACTGAACTTAACCTCCTGTAGAAGGTAAACAAATTTAAGATCAACATATTTCTAAAGTTGTCATTGGGCATAGCTACTCTGCAGATCAATACCAATCAAACTCTAGGAACTGAGCAAATCCTAGGATCTAGGAACAATCAAACCCTAGGAACTGAGCAAATCCTAGGATCTAGGAACAATCAAATCCTAGGAACAAGCAAATCCTAGGACCTAGGAACAATCAAACCCCAGGAACAAGCAAATCCTAGCAATGCTTACACGGGAGCAGGGAGAAATAGATCCAAACTATCAGCAGAGCCAACCCTAGGAGGAACAGGATGGTCGCGGCGATGGGGAGGAGACCCTTGGAGCAGAGCCATACCTCTTGGAATCGGCGATGGGGAGACCAGCGGCGGTGTAGAGGATGGTGGCTTCCCTCTTCTGCGTCTTCCCCCTCTTCTCCTCCCTCTTCTCCCCCTTCCAACTTCCACCAAGCGCGCGGAGGAATAGATCCGACGACGATGGCGAGTTAGGGGAGACCGGCGGCGGTGTAGAGGATGGTGGCCTCCCTCTTCTGCGTCTTCCCCCTCTTCTCCTCCCTCTTCTCCCCCTTCCCCCTTCCACCAATCGCGCGGAGGAATAGATCTGGCGAGTTAGGGGAGACGACGACGGTGGTGCAGTGGGGAGATGTCGCGGGTGGGGAGGGGCAGCAGTGGTGGGGAGACCCCGGCGGCGGCGGCGGCTGGCGGAGGCGGCTAGGGTTTGGTGGGAGAGAGCGGAGGCGGCTAGAGGAGAATGACGACGCGGCTCGGGTTGTGGTGAGGTATACTGAGATAAGATAAAAAAAGGGGGCTCTAGGTAACGGGCGTTGACAAAAGCCCGTTACCTATATGAGTTAAAAAACAAAACAAAAATGCAAAAATGGGGTGGAGAGCGGCCTTCGAACCGCGGCCGCCTATCCCAACACACAACAGACATACCACTACACTACTCAAGTAAGTTCGGATATGTCCATCATGGAATTTACTTATACTGTCTACTTTTTATGTGCTATAGGTAACGGGCGTTGCCAAAAGCCCGTTACCTATATGAGTTAAAAAAATAAAACAAAAATGCAAAAATGGGGTGGAGGGCGGCCTTCGAACCGCGGCCGCCTATCCCAACAAACAACAGACATACCACTACACTACTCAAGGAAGTTCGGTTATGTTCATCATGGAATTTACTTATACTCTCTACAAGTTTCACGGCTATAAGTTTCAAGCCGGCCCCCTCGTCTTCCAACTTCCCTCTCACTCAGCAACTGTCCCATCGTCTTCCCGCCCTCGATTGCTCCGGCGACGCCCTCCTCTCTTCATCGACAGCTCCGGCGACTGCGGCGGCGATGAGGACATCCAAGCAATCTCTCCGAACGCGGCTGCAAGCCCGGGATCCGGCGACCGGGCGTTTCGCCTCCGGTCCCCCCAAGGCGGCGGCGGCGGCGACCGGACGTTTCACCTCCTCCTCGTCAAGCGGCGGCGGCGGCGACCGACCATTTGGATCCAGCAAGATAATGCCCCTTCTCATGTGCCACCATACGATGAACAATTTGCTGCTGCCGTAGCACAAACAGGGCTAGACATACGGATCATCAATCAACCACCCAATTCCCCGGATATGAATGTACTTGACCTAGGATTCTTTGCTTCTCTTCAATCACTAGCAGATGGTACGAGCTCTAGGAATGTGGATGAGTTGATTGAGAATGTACAAAAAGAATTTGATGAATACGACCCATCTACTTTGAACAGGACTTTCCTAACACTACAAGGATGTTTGATTGAGGTGATGAAAGATGGTGGCGGAAATAGATATAGGATTCCTCACATGAACAAGGATAGGCTTGAGGCACTAGGAATGTTGCCTAAAAGCCTTAGCGTTGACCAGCAGCTATATGAGAGTGTGATGGAATCTTTAAG
>CM014274.1:13111197-13137762 GCA_004135705.1 Alloteropsis semialata
GGACAGTACAGCCCGGCGAGGGCCTCCGGGATCGCCTCCGTCGAGTGCGCGAACAGGGCGCCCGACACCGCGGCGAGCTGTTGCTCGGGAAGAAGCGGGTCGAGCACCCTCTCCACTTGGGGGTCGCCCAGGTTGATCCCTCGGCTCGTCGCCACCTCGGCGGTCCAGCGTGCGAGCCGCTTGATTGGCGCCAACCCCAAAGGAGTCGCCTGACTTCCCCTCCTGCAAACAAAAGGAACCTTCGCACACTCGTCTCGACATAGGCGAAAGAGGATTGACGAGAAAAAAGGGAAGAAACTTACCGACTCGAAATAGGAAAGCCGCGGGACGGTCGCTTGACCGGCGGAGCCGTTCCCGACCCCGATCCTTCCTCCCGCGGCCGTTTGCCCCGGTCGGCCCTCGGCGAAGTCCGCCCTCGGGTCGGGGGTGGAGTTGGCGCACGTCCGCCGTCGCGTGACGACCCCGTGGCCTCCGGCGTGCCCCGACCGGCCGAGGACTCGCGCTGGGGGGCCGGATCGCTCCAATCGGATCCAGTGGAGGAGTCCGAGGCATAATCAAAGCCCCCCTCGAAGGGGCCTTGATCCTCCCTCCACAGCCCATCCTGCCGAGCCTGCCGACGTCGCTCGCGGTACTCCTCCTCGGCCTTCTCGCGGGCCAGCCGCTTCTTCTTCTTCTTCGCCTTGTCCTTCTCCTTCTTAAGACGGGCGGCCTCCGCGCGCGCACGGTTCGTGGCCCGAATGGCCGCGTCCTCGGGAAGCGGGGGTCGGGAAACCCTGAACGACAGGGGGTGCTAAAGAAGAAGAGGTTCAGATGAATCTCCGGACTGAAAGGAGGAATGGCGAAGGCAAAGGAAAAACCCCGACAACTAACCTGGATGAGGGAATCGCCCATGGGGAGCATGACAGGGTGATTCGGCAACGGGTACCCCGCGGACGAACGCTGGACCGCTTCGCGAAGGCAGGCGACCATCTCCTCGACGGAAAGTTCCCCGACCGCCATTACCGACCCTGTCCAGTCTGCCGCCAGAGTCATCTGGTCCAGGCGCAGACGGCGGGCCATCAGGGGGAGGACGCGGCGCGAATGGTACGCCGCGAGAACCCCAGGACCGGTAACCCCGAGCTCGCGAAGCCGGGCGACCGCGTCACGGAGTTCGGTCAGGTGAGGCCGCTCCTCCTGGGTCGGGCCCCAGTGCCAGCAATCCGGCCGCCCCTCGATGAGCCTTCCCGTGAAGGCCGGGAAGGGAGCGCCCGGATCGCTCCGCAAGTAGAACCACCTCGGCTGCCACCCCTTGTTGCTGGAGGTCAACGGGAGCGAGGGGTAACTCTCGCCCTGACCGGCACGCAGCCGCACCCCGGCGCAGCCGTGTGGCCTCGGCCGCCCCTCCGCCTTCACTTCCTCGACATGGAAGTAGGACCTCCAGAGGTTGAAGTGAGGCTCGATGCCGAGGAACCCCTCGCACAAGGCGACGAAGACCGCCACGTGAAGCAGGCCGTTGGGATTGAGGTGGTGGAGCTCGATGTCGTAGTAATGCAGGAGCCCGCGGAGGAAGTAATGTGGAGGAAGTCCCAAACCCCGCTCGTGGAAGGGGACGAAGGACACCACGTACCCGTCGGCCGGAGCAGGGACCTCCTCGTTCCCCGGCGCCATCCATTCTACAAGGTTGGTTCGCGGGCACAGGAGCCCGCGCCCCACCAGGCGCTCGAGCTCACCCTCCGTGACGGAAGAGCGGGACCAGGCCATGACCGGGAGGCGAGGAAGGCAAGGAGAAGAAAGGCGGCGGCGGCGATTTGAGGGCAGGCGGGCGGCAAGAGAGGAGAGGTACGGGCTCTCCCTTTCAGGCGGCGGCGGCGATTTGAGGACAGGAAGCGGAGGAAGAAGAAGGTCCGGGGCCCCCCTCCTCTCTGCCTTAAATGGGCAGGTGAGGGAGCAGGCGCGACGCCTCGGGTCTCCCACCTGCGCCTCGGCACGCAAAGGCCACGCGGCCCACGACGCGCGCCCTCGACCTCCCACGTCTCCCACGTCTCCCACGTCCCGAGATTCACGCCCAGGCTCTCTCTCTCTCTCAACCCCTTCACATTCCATATCCTGCCTCTCTTTTATTTATTCCGCGTCTATTCACGTTTCCTTCTCTTGCGCGTTTATTTTTCAGGAAAAACAAAACAAGCCCGAGCCGTTCTTAGGCCCAAGGGACTCGACGCGAAATCGAAAAAACAGCACAAGAGTTCGAAGGCCGGCCCTAGGGTCCGACGGCCGCTCTGAAGCGTCCGAGCGAAGGGGCAGAGATGGGCGGGCCCACTAGAGGCCGTAGTCTCGGCACACGGGTGCCGAGGACGCCCAGACCTGCGTTCGAGCCTAAGATTCCTGACCCCATGTATCTCCACGAAGAGAGGCGACGAGCCCCTGTGGTCGGTCGAACGACTACGGGAACTAAGGGGGTCGGGAACTCTGGGGATTATCCGAGGTCGATCACCAGTTGATCCGACGGTCCTCTCTCGGAGGGGGACCGAGGCCTCGCTCGATCTAGCCCGTTAGTAGCTCACCGGGAGCCGTGTTTCGGCCTACGCGGTAAAACACGAGGCGTGCCCTTACCTTCCGTCCCGCGGAGGGATTGCGTGAGGGGAAAACGATAAAAAGACGAAACGGCTTCCCGCCCGACCGACTCGGGGGCGCACGGGGGAGCTGAAATCGCAAAAAGAGGCCGACTGCGCGGCCGCAGAAAGACACCCCGAGTCAACCAGATTCCTTTATTTCTCAAATAAGGGCAAAAAGTACACGTGGCCAAGGGCCGTGAGATAACACAAACTGGTTTCGCCACCCTCGGTGACGAAATCAAGCGACGAAGGGCGCAGGAGATCCGATGCAACAAGAAGGGCCGAACTGCGAACGTCGCAGTCCTTCTTGTAGCATCTCCCCGCCCGCCGACGCCACGAGGGGAACTCGGCGGAGGATTGCGCTGTGGTGCCGTGACAACGGAGCGTCACCACAGACTCTCTCCAGCGTCCCGGGGCCGACGGTCGCCGGCATCGGCATCACATCGGCACCCAGGAAAGAAGAGGGAGCGCGCAGGTGGCTGTACACGACCCCTGCAACTGCCCTGGCGAGGCAAGTCGGGGGAACGGCGACACTCCCGCTCATGCACTCCCCCTCGAACCCGTTCCACCGCCACCGAGGCAGGGCGAACGGACGGGAGGAGTCGTCAGAGCCAGAGCCGTCCTTCACTTGCGACGCCGAGCAGCACTCCTCCATGCCGGAACTCCCCGAGGTCGCAGTCATTCTTGTGGCATCAAGCGACTAGTCCCTCGCCCCCCGGACCAGGGGGACGCCCTCGAGGCGGTTCACCGACCAGGGATCTCATGCTAACAAGAGAAAGAGGAGGCAGGATAGTTGCGTGCCCAGGAAGACGGCCCGGGGGACCCTATTTATAGCCCAAAGGAACCTGAGTCAGCACTCAGGCCGGGTACGAGAACGCGCCGCGTGGCCCTCCATGCAAAGCGACAGAGCATCACCAACGAACAGTGAGCTCAGAAAGGACGACATGACGACTCAGAAGGGAGACAGTGCCTCTGAAAAAAGCGGATCATGTTCCGGTCCATTGGACAAAACGCGGTGTCATCCTGTAGGGACCGCACAGAGATGGCAAACCCAACTTCAGCCTATAGGCGAACCACCGTTCCCCTACAGGCTCGGGGGCTACACCCACCGGGTGCGCTCGCGCGCCCCGGTAGGAAAAAGGACAAACTTTACTCCAGCCTATAGGCGAACCAACCGTTCCCCTACAGGCTCGGGGGCTACACCCGGTGGGTGCGCTCGCGCGCACCCCCGAGTGACATCTGAACAGGCATCGAGAAAAAGCCTGCACGGAGAACCACCTGTCCTCCGAGCAGGCTCGGGGGCTACTGTCGGATATCAATATCCGACCCTCTCACCGATGGGTGGGACCACGCAGTTTCGAGAATAAGATGGGCATAGGAAAACCCGCAAACAAGGAGAATATCAGGTCAGGGGAGGATCGATTTTCCCCTGACACGACTGACCTGGTTCTGTCCCGGCCGACCTATGTCCGCCTCAGCCGACCCCCGTCCGCCTCGGCCGACCCCCGTCCGCCTCGGCCGACCCACTTCTGTCCTGGTCAAACCTACGCTATCTCGCCCGACCTCTCCTCGCCTCGCCCGAATCGGCGTGGGCCCGGGCCGGAGTGGAGTGTCAGGAAGACCCGGCATAAGGACGTGTCGCCACACGGCTATGCCGCGCCCCATCAGCATTAATTGGCCTTACCGAGCACTGTCCACCTTACCGAGCACTGTCCGGTATGGCCAAGGGATGTGACTCTCACTGTTTTACCCGTCCGCAGGCGCCGATCGAGGAGAAGCACGACCCCAACAGCGTCCCCAACAGCGTCCACAGTGTCCCGAACAGCATCCACAGTGTCCCGTAGGCGGCGGGGCTTCTCCAGCAAGCTTTCCATTATTTGTTATTTGTTGAACATGTCTTGTACAGCGTCCTCTCCCCTGAGTATAAAGGGAAAAATCAAGCCTCAGGAGAGGGAGAACGCACACACACGAAAACACAACCCACGAAACACACACGCTCAGACGCACCCAGAGACTTGGGAGCCTCTCCCTCTCTCGACCGCTTGTAACCCCTACTACGAGCAACGCGAGTAACACGAGCAGATCGACACTGGACGTAGGGCGTTAGTGCCCGAACCAGTATAACCCCTTGTGTCCTCTCGCGAACCATCCGGAGCCCAAACGCGCAATCCACTAAATTTACTTGTTGGTTATTTCTTACACCGACAGATGGATTGTCATATGTATTGCTTGTCACAAGGAATAATTTGCAAAAAAAATTTGTCACAAGAAATAATTAATTTAAGAAAGTTTATATCATTAGCACGAGAAACAAAAAATCAACTGTGACCTGTGTAGTCAGTTCTCAGACATGAACGGGAGGGAGAGAGGAATTATGGTATGGAGTAAGCTATTATGTTATTGAATAGTTCTAATACATGTAATTATAAATTATTCGCTTTATTGGTTTTTTAAATATAGGCCTTGTTTAGTTCAGTCTAATCGATCGAATTTTCTGTAAAAAAAGTACAATGAGAAGTGTGTTCTGTGAGAGGAAGGCACGTTTTTTAATACGTTACTTTTGGTTGAATTCACTGAAGCTAAACAAGGCCACACTCTTGTCATAGGTACTATTATTTATTTTATTTTTATGAATTTAAATTTTGATTTCTAAGTTTTTTTAAAACACGTGCCTGGGCACGTGCATCTCCACTAGTCATTGCAAAACGAGGCTGTTTTCTAAAATGGGAAATTTGAAACCCTTTGTAGAGGTATTTTCTTTTGTGAAAATTAGGAAGCCATTTTAAGATTTGTAAAAGCATTTTCTCTTGTTAAATTGTACGTGTCATTTTAAGACATGAGAATCAAGAATATCATATGGGTATAATAGAATTACCTCTTCCAACCAAGAGTCAAGCACTCCATTCCACTTAACGTGTGTCTTACTCCTTCCTTTTTTTATAAAGCGCAGTTTAACTTGGTACGGTATCTCAAAATATATTTGGACCATTTGTTTCTTTCATATTATATTATTTATAATTATTAAGCTATGATTATTGGAGAATATATTCGATTACGAATATAATGGTATTAATTTTTTACCCTATAGCTAATAATCATTTGCTAAATTATTGGTTAAAGGTTGTAAAGTTTGAACGTTGATATCTGTATGCATCTTATAAAAACAAACGGAGAGAGTAATGATGTGTGTAGTTTTTAAGTGATAGACAAAGTTCCTGTTGGTAGCGAGACAACAACGGTGACGTCAAACTCAAAATTTATATCCTGTAGGCTCCACTAGATGTTTATAGAGCAACTACGGGCACGTTTAAATTCGATGAAAAATTTTACGAAATTTACTGTAACAATTTTAAATCGAAGATTAGGAGAACTAAATATGATCTAAATATAAAACTAATTATACGTATGGACAGGAAATCACGAGACGAATCTATTAAGCCTAATTAATCCATCATTAGAGATTGTTTACTGTAGCACGACATTGTCTAATTATGGTCTAATTAGGCTTAATAGATTCGTCTCACAATTTCACCAGGGGTTATGAAATGGGTTTTGTCAGTTATCTACATTTAGTACTCCTAATTAGTATCAAACATTCGAATTTACTGTATCGATGAAAAAGTTGGCGAATTTAAAGAGACCCTATGTTTGTGTTGTACATGATAGACGGTTAGACACACACCCAGCCCATTATTATTTGTATGTATTCCACTTTTTTAAACACGCCTGCCTATACAAATAGTAGCAAGGTACAATAAGCAAACATGTAACAAAAACACAAGGTAAATGACATGGTTTTTTCCGCAAAGGAGTGAGATATATCCAAGTGATTGCTAATTTGAGCGCCACACCGTTTGGCTTCGTGTTGCATCTTGACTCTTGAGAGAATCTATCCGAACCTATTCCACAGTCGAATCGATTCGAACGAAAAAGGAGACTTTCACTTGCCCTTGTGCAGCTGTGCTTACATACCTTGATAGCCGGTCTTCTCATCACTATTATGAGGTGAGAAATCCACGGTCGGCACCGCGTACTTCTCTCCATAAGACGGAGAAGATTCAGCTCGCAGCAGTCTCTCTCAACTGAGTTCAATCTTATCCACCTCTCAACGAAGAAGTTTAGAGCCCTCTCAGACAAAGACGTAAATGCAATAAATTTCTTCTGTTTGACGAAAATGACTCGTGAGACGTCCGCCAAAGTTTAGCAATGATGTGACCCGCGGAAGCTAGTTTCCACACTAAATTTTACTGTTCATCAAACTTCACTATTCATCAAAAAGAATCTTAGAGTATTAAACGTGTGTTAATAATAAAACCCATTTCATAACCCCCGGTAACTTTGCGAGACGAATCTAATGAGCCTAATTTGGCCATGATTAGACAACGTCGTGCTACAGTAAACAATCTCTAATGACGAATTAATTAGACTTAATAGATTCGTCTCGCGATTTCCCGTCCATCTGTGTAATTAGTTTTATAATTAGATCATATTTAGTCCTCCTAATCTTAAGTTTAGAATTGTTACAGTAAAATTCGCAAACTTTTTTCCAAACTAAACAGAGAAGCACTCCGTACCACACAAGCGCTGAAGCGCGCATGCAACTGGCGAAACGAGCGAAGCCTGCCGCTGCCGGCACCTCAAATCCTCGCCGCCACCACCCCACCCCCTATCCGGCCCTTCTCTGCGCAAAGCCTTCAGGGTGGACATGGCTGCCGCCGTCGCCGCAGTCTCTCTCCTGCTGTTCCTCTCCGCCTACGGCGCGGCTCCCGTTCTTGGCTTCACGAGGGGCGACTTCCCCGAAGATTTCGTCTTCGGAGCCGCTACATCGGCTTATCATATCAGGTAACGGACGATTCCAATCGGTACTCCCGTCCCGTGCGTCGATTACGTTGGTTTGGCCGCGTGTCCATGACTCAGGGATCGGGTAGAATCATCTTACTCTTTTTGCCGTCTTCAGCAGTTGGGGACAATTTTTTTTCCCCAAATACTGTCGCATGCATGGAGCCCTAAACGAAGTTTATTTACAAAACCTTTTCACAGATGAGTACAACTTTGCGCGATGAATCTAATGAGCCTAATTAATCCATGATTTGCTACAGTAATGCTACAGTAACCATCCTCTAATCGTGCGCTCAAAGGCCTCATTAGATTCGTCTCGCGAATTTGCCAGGAGTTGTAGAGGTAGTTTTGTAAATTGACTTTATTTAATACCCTTAATTAGTGATCAAAGTAGCATTTAACGGAGGGACAAAAAATTTGTCCCTCCAACCGAACACGGCCTTTGATGATTTCTACTGCAGTATGAGGGTGCTGTTGCAGAGGATGGCAGGAGCCCAAGCATCTGGGATACCTTCACGCACGCAGGTTCGACGTCACTGACTCGGCGGTTTAAGTTTCTGCAACTGAAGAAATTAAAACTGGACACCAATGTCAATGATTCATTTCCGTACAAAAATGGCAATCGCTCATGTTTATTTCACTGATCAGGCTAAACATTCAGCCTGATCAGTATTTCTGACCATGTTTTCATCTCAATAACAGGGAGAATGCCGGACAAAAGCAATGGTGATGTAGCCGCCGACGGGTACCACAAGTACAAGGGAGAATGCCGGACAAAAGCAATGGTGATGTAGCCGCCGACGGGTACCACAAGTACAAGGTGAAAAAAATGGCTAAATCTAGGCCGCGTTTGGTTTCTACAGGGAAAATTTTCCCCCCAAGGAATCTTGTATGCATGAAGTACTAAATGAAGTCTATTTACAAAACATTTTCACACATGAGTACAACTTTTCGAGACGAATCTAACGAGCCTAATTAATCCATGATTTGCTACAGTAATGCTACAGTAATACTACAGTACTCATCCTCTAATCGTGCGGTCAAAGCCCTCATTAGATTCGTCTCGCGATTTACACGGGGGGTTGTGGAGGTAGTTTTGTAAACTGACTTTATTTAATACCTCTAATTAGTGGTCAAAACTGTATTTATTACGCTGCAAATTTTTTACACCCCCTAACCAAACGCGGCCTATCTTCATTGCTGTCAGTGTCAGATCCTGAACAATTCTCTACTCCGGACTCACTCTGGAGTCTTCCCTAGATTATAGACATGCAGAGCACGATGTCCCTGTACTTTTCTTTGCCAGGTCGAAAATTTTTTGCAAAAAGGAATCTTTCTTGCATGGAGTACTAAATGAAGTCTATTTGCAAAACCTCTTCACGGATGAGCGTAACTTTTCGAGACGAATCTAATGAGCCTAATTAATCCATGATTTGCTACAGTAATGCTACAGTAATCATCCTCTAATCGTGCGGTCAAAGGCCTCATTAGATTCGTCTCGCGAATTTACCAGGGGGTTGTGGAGGTAGTTTTGTAAACTGACTTTATTTAATACCCCTAATTAGTGGTCAAAGGAGGGTGAAAAAAATTTCACCCTCCATCTAAACACGGCCTGCGAGGGCAATTTTTTTGTTGATTTAGTTGATGTTGCATAACCCAATAACCTTTTGCCTGATCTCTATTTTTTTAAAAAGAAAACCTAAACTCTAAGTATTAAAAAGTGTTATTCTTATTCCTAACAATAAAATTTGTTGTGTTGAAGTACCATTACTGCTAAAATTTGGGGATGAATGTTTCAGCATCAATTCTGAAACAAAACTCTTGATTTGTTGCTCGCTTTGATCAAAACCATCTGATGTTTCAGGATGATGTCAAGCTTGTAACTGACACTAACCTGGAGGCTTATAGATTCTCCATCTCCTGGTCCAGGCTTATACCAAGTACAGCCGTTAATTCATATAAATTTACTGGTGTACTAAGCTATTAATTTTCAGGGATTTTGATAAACTTTCTTGAATTGAAATATGCAGAAGGAAGGGGAACTGTCAATCCACAAGGGTTAGAGTACTACAACAATCTTATAGATGAGCTACTGAGACATGGTAGGTTTATTGCAAATAATCTTCAAACAGTATTATTCTGGTAAAACATAAACATATTTTGTTGCCCTGTAAAGTTACTTGACGGTCCAGTCGCAATGCATAAGGGTCGTTGCCTTGCCTTGGACTTCTAAAATATATGAACATATTTCATGATGATAAATCGATATTGTGTGGCCATTAGCAATAGTGATAACCAATAACTATTCGGTTCTCCAGGTGTCCAAGTCCATGTTATGATGTACCAGCTGGATCTCCCTCAGGTTTTGGAAGATGAGTACGGTGGATGGTTAAACCCCAGAATTGTGTAAGATCCCATGACTTCAGCTGTTAACGATGTTTTCAAAGAATGAACTTCTCCTGATCGCTGAGGGCACTGCACAACGCAGGGAGGATTTCACAGCATATGCAGATGTGTGCTTCAGAGAGTTCGGCGACAGGGTTTTGTATTGGACTACTCTGGATGAAGTCAATGTCGCTGCAGTCGGGGCGTATGATATTGGACAAATCCCGCCTGCGCGATGTTCTGATCCATTCGGAGTAACAAAATGTACAGTGGGGAACTCAAGCGTGGAACCATATATAGTAGCTCATAACATGTTATTGGCACATGCATCAGCTACCAGACTGTACAAACGAAAATATCAAGTAAGTAATCTTTGAACTGAGAACAGCACTAGTGCCATATGCATCAGTAATGTGTTGGCATCCGAGATTGATCCTTATAGAAGATCTTACATTTGACATGTTTTGCAACTGAGCCAAGACATCAGTTTTTCTTGCTACATCAATACCATTCCCTTTGGTTTCATAAATCATATTTGTCAGAGTCAGAGTTTTATATATGGACCCATAAAATGACTTTGGCTTGTAGGCTGTGCAAAAAGGAGTTGTTGGCATAAATGTATACACGATGTGGGCATACCCGTTAACAAACTCCACTGCCGATATAGAAGCAACTCAAAGATTTCGGGACTTCTATTTTGGCTGGTATCTTTTCAACTACTGTTGCATCAGAAATGTGAAACATTTACAGAGATAATGAGAAATAAGATCTGTGTAGGATACTAGAACCATTGGTGTTTGGAGATTATCCACAGGCAGTCAAGAAGAATGCTGGTTCTCGCCTTCCAGCGTTCACAAAACTTCAATCTGAAGCCGTCAGGGGTGCTCTAGATTTCATTGGAATAAACCATTATTATTCTTTCTATGTGAATGACCGCCCATTAGAAAAAGGCATTCGCGACTTCGCACTGGACATCTGTGCTGAATATAGAGGTAAATCAAATCATCGGTCGATACAGGAGTATCCTTTTACTGCTTGTAATTCTGTTATATCCATGGTATTATTTGTTCATTTATCTAGTGTCACATAGATAGCGCCATTGATGTTTCTGAAGCATGTTTGCAATGTTACAAAATCGTCAAGCCAAATGGTACATCTAACAAAATGATTCTCTGGAGCAGGTTCAAGAACAGATCCTCCCATTGGACAGGTAAAGTTTCTCATCAACAATTACTCAGTCAGAGACGCTGATGACTTCACTTGTTTTTAGACGTTTCTCTGTGCAGTTAGGTATCTAACGTGGGAAATTAGATAAAGATACACTAAAAGATCCTCGTATTTCACTGGGTAATATTTTTACTATTTCAAATCTGTGACAGATAAAGCCTTTTTATTTTACTGCAGCATGCTCCAACATCTGTTCCGGCTGATCCCAAAGGGTTGCAACTTTTGGTTGAGTACCTGAATGAAGTCTATGGGAACCTTCCCATTTATATCCAAGAGACAGGTAAGTCTATTTCCCTGCTGTAGGCCTTGAAAATTCTGGCTGAGATATTCTAAGAAATACCTTTATACCAAACACTATCCAGACATCAATGCATCTCGTGTATGCCATATTTCTTGATCATAGACTTTGACCAGGCAAAATGATGTTTTTACTTTTCACATCTCCATGTTCTACTTTGATCATAATTTTCTATTAAAATATATTTACAATATAAAACATTACGAGATTTTAGAAGGTACTGTTTAAGACAGATCTACCACATGATTTATATGTTTTCTAGTATTCCAAAAGTTATTGACAGCTGAAGCTTTGAAAGGTTTGGTCTTGTCTTGTCCAAAACAAGGCATTTATGACCGTATAGAGCATTTGTTTATACCTTCTTCCCTCTGCTTTCTGTCTTCAGGTTACGCAACCAAAAATGGCAGTCTCCATGATACTGACAGGGTTGATTATATGAAGGACCACATAAGGAGCACATTGACTGCACTAAGGTGATAGATGTCGAATCGGTTAGATTGGTACCTGAATGTAGGATTAGCAGCTTTTCATGGATGATAAAAAGGGATAGTCACAGCTCACAAAACTCTGCAATATCATATCAGTCCTTTGACAGACTTCACGAATTGAGTCAGAACCTTTATTCAGGAAGAGCTACTTTTTAGATAGATGTATCTTATCCTACTCTGCTCCGCAGGAATGGAGCCAATGTGAAAGGCTACTTCGCGTGGAGCTTCATGGACGTCTTCGAGTACCTGACAGGATTCATTTCGCAATACGGCCTGTACCATGTCGACTTCCAGGACGAGGCGCTTCCAAGGCAAGCGAAGCTCTCTGCTCGCTGGTACTCCGAGTTCCTCAAGGAGAACAAGGAGGTCTGGATCCGTGAAGAGAATGAGATCGACGATGCAGGATCACACGCTCAGGAATGAGTCATTGGTAGTTCAATGCAGTGATGTATCATATCTCAACATACACTGGTAATCTGCGGAAGAACCAAAAAAAAATCAAGTAAATAAAACGGGCAGAAGATTTGCCAGATTTGCGTTTTAAATAAGAGGTTGAGGTCTAGAGCGGAAGGGAAAGTTGTACAGGAAACAGCCCAATCAGAGAGAAGTACTCCCTCCGTATTTGTTTATAAGGCGCGGTCAAATCTGGCACGGTCTTCAAAATTACATTTTGACCATTTATTTATCTTATTTTATATTATTAATGATTATAATCTTGTGTTCATTAGAGAGTATATTTGATTGCGAATCTAACCATGTCAAATTTGTATTATAAAAGTTTAAAATTATTGACTAAATTATTGGTCAAAGATTGTAAAGTTTGAATCTTGATATGTGTGCGCGCCTTACAAATAAAAACGGAGGGAGTACTACTCATGACCATTGACCAAAGTCCATGTAGAAGACACGGCCCGCTTTGTTCCCTACCGAAGTCCAGCCCAAGTGCGTGCCTCCTCTTTTGATATTTGCGACAAGGGACGAAGGTTGCAACTGTCGTCATATAAGCCTTCGGTTGAATTCGATTGAATGCACTGTAGAAAAAATGCATTGGGAATCAAAAAAATAGAGAGGGGGCACGTTGTTCAATGAAATGTCTTTTGGTTGAATTGGTTGAATTGGAGGGAACTAAACAAGGCCATAGATCCAGTAATACTTAATCTCCATGTGGTCTTGTTTTGTAAGTTTTCCTAGCTCTATCCCGAGCCTATGTCCTTGTAAAATAGTGTCTGAGCGTAATCACGGTAAATACTAATCTATTTATGCTTTTTATTCCACTCGCGCACATTTCTCCTTCTGAGTCTCTAATAATTGGTTATAGGAAAATCCCAATAACCATTTGAACATATCGGCGATGTGCAATGGCCAATGGAGCAAATCCTCTAACACCACGTTTGGATGTAGATATTGAGACCTAGAATTCGGAATTGGAATTGGGTACACAAAATATCTGTTGTTTGGATGGTTTTGGAATTGGCATTGGAAACTTGCTCCAATACCGGCCGGCATTCGCAGCACCTCTGCCCTCCCACACTCAATTCGGACCCCAGCCCCTTCGTATTGCGTTGAATTGGCTCTTGAGAAAAAAAGAAACCGCAGCTCCTCCCTCTCTCTCCAACTTCCATGGCAACGGCGGCAAATCTCATCCAGGCCTCTTCTTCTCCCTCGTGGACAGCGACCCCTCTCTTCTTCCTTTCGGCAGCCTTCCTCGCAGCGGCTGATTCGGGGCTGGGAGCAGGGGGTAGCGCCCCTCCTTTTCTTCGTTGCAGCAGGCCCTCCTCTTCTTCCTCACGGCCGGTGACCCTTCTCTTCGTCCACGTGGTTGCTCTGGAGTCCGATTCAGCAGTGTGGACCAATGGTGGTCACCCTTGGATGATGAGTGATTGACAACCGTTGTGTGGTTTGATGTATCTCTTGGCTTGTGATGTGCAGGTGTAGGATGCGACATGGCGGTCGACGGCATGCGGTGAAGGTCAAGCGCGAAAGGTTCATGCCGATGGACCGAGGGCGGTGAAGGGTGAACGAGTAGGCTTGGACTGAAGGACCCGAGGAGTCCGGGCGGAGTCATAGGCGATCCATATGGTGCACGGAAGAGCAAGAGTACATGATGGGATGAAGACGGCGTCGGTCGAGTCAAGCGGGACGGAGGCGAGTCGAGTAGGCGGCCCGAGAGCGGGAGCGAAAGACTTGGAGGCGTCGGAGGCTTGGCGGAGGCCGGACACGCGTCGACATCGGTGAGTCACGTCGTGCGGCGGCGTGCAAGGAGGGTTTGGCGGTTTGGTCCTCAAAACCGGCCAGAGGCAGGTTTTCCCGGTTTGGGCCTCAAAACGCGGGTGGAGCACGGTGCGGTCGGATGCGGCCCGGTGGGACTGGGTGCGGTTCGATGCGGCCGGAAGCTTCGAGTGGGGCGACACGTGGCGGCATCGCGAAGATTGCGTCGAGGCGAAGCAAAGTCGTGAAGGCGGCGTGGGCGTCCGATCAATATTCTTGGACTTGGTCCAAAATGCCCCTGCGTGGGCTTGTATCTTAAGTGCTTCATGTAAGGGTATTCCGGTCTTTTTCTGGATGCCTATATATATGTGGAGAGGCTGAAATTTCAGCAACTCTTGGGGCTTAGGTGGTGGAGGTCTCTCTCATTTTGCACATGTGAGAGGATTTTTAGGGTTTGAGGAGAGAAGAGAGGAGAGGCTCTTGTTCTTGAGCTTTTAGCCATCCAAGTTTTGTAATACTTGTGAGTGGCTTGTATCCGGATATGGCCAAGTGATTCTTAGTGAAATCTCCTCTTAATCTTGTGCCAAATCCTTTGTTCCCGGCGTTTTTCTTTTTAGCCATTTTCGGGGCTATTTTTGGGCGAATTCGTGATCTTGAGTTTGGCTGCGTTTTGGGTCGGATTTCTTGGGGGGATTTGGTGCTGGGACATGTGCGAACACATCTAGGGTGATCCCCTACTGAATCCATGCACGAGCACCACGAATCTTGAGTTTTCCCGAAACCCTTCCTCTCTTGTGTTCTTGGTCAAATCCGTGAAATTCTTGGTGATGTATTGATCTTTCTTGGAGAAGATCTTTTGGATAACACTCACCAAGTTCTTGCGCAGCTATGGCGCAAATTTCACGGAGTTTGGACCTCGTTTGAGTGGATTGAGGGTTTTCTCCCCATGTTTTCAAGTTGCTGCCAGGAAGAACAGGTCAGACCGGTTTCGGAAGAGGTCAGACTGGTTTTTTGTCAACTTGCTCCTTTTGAAGATCTCTTCTGGTGTTTGGACTCATAATACCACTGGAAACCTATAGTCCAAATATCATGATTTTTGGAGCTCGTTTGGTCTAGTTTTGCTATTTTTCTTGAACTCTCTATAGGCTGCCAGACCAAAGAGGTCAGACCGGTTTCGGAAAAGGTCAGACCGGTTTGGGTTTTCGTGAGACCGCTTTGGAGAGAGGTCTGACCGGTTTGTGCTCCAGTGAGACCGGTTTGTGATCTGAATTTTTGTGAGCTCGGCTTGTTTTTGCTTCCGCTTTGTTCTGAAAGGTTCCTAGCATTCTTCCTAGGTTCGTTAGCTCTTCCATAGCTAAGTGAGCTTGAGTTTGTTAGAAGAGAGGGGTCCGGTTGGATTTTGGAGTCTCGTTTCACTTTGGAAGAAATTTGTAAAGGCTCCCATTCACCCCCCCTCTGGTCGCCGTTTCGGTCCTTCAATTGGTATCAGAGCTTTGGTTAAGGATCACTCCACCCTAACCGGCTTTGTGATCCACGGAGCGACAAGGAAAAAGGCGTTTTCGCTTCCAGATTTGGTTTTTGCGTTTTGAGCTTGCTTTCGGCTAATCCTAACCGGTGCTTTGAGCTATGGCACCAAACTCTGTTTCTAGTGTGTCTTTAGTTTCAGAGGTGGATGACCACAAGTGGCGGAAGAGGTGCGCCGAACTTGAAGATGACCAAGTGATGGATCTTGTGGGGTTCTTCAAGGATGGCAAGATGCAAGAAGATGAACTTCTATGCAAGTTTCAGAAGATGAGCAGAACAAAGCTCTCTCAAGGTATGATTAACTTGTTCACTCGCTTTTGTGCCCATGATGAGAGAGTGCTTGAGCTTGAGAATGTTCCTGCTTGTAATACTTGTGATGACTTGCTTGTTGCATATAAGAAAGCTAGAAGAGAAGTTCACTCTTGCAACAAAGATCTCAATGCTTTAAAATGTGAAAATGACTTGTTGAAATCTAATGCCTCTATGCCATGTAATTCTTGTGTTGCCTTGCATAATGATCTTGATATGGCTAGATATGAACTTGCTTTGTTAAAGTCAAGTGCTTGTTTACCATGTGTTTCATGTGAGTCTTTGCTTGCTGAAATTAATCAACTAAAATTGACTCACACCACATGTGTAGAGCAACTTGAGCATGCTAGGGCTAAAATTGATGAACTTGAATCTATGCCTTGTAGCACATGCTCTTTTGTGCTTGAAGAAAATGCTTGCCTTACTTCTTGTGCTAATCATGATGTTTTGCTTGATGTGGATGATGATATTTGTTCATGTGGTCTCATTTGCACATCATGCATTGATTTGGAAAATGAAGTTTTGGCTTTGAAGCAAATGCGCGATGATATAAGCGCCAAGTTGGTTGAGCACAATGAGATGAGTGCTAACCTTGAGAAAGAGATTGATCTCTTGCGTACCACATATGCCAAGTGCATTGAAAAAGAGATGGATAATCTGAGAAATGATCCATGTGGTACTTGTGATCGCCTCAAACATCAAAATGAGGTTTTGGTCATGAGATGCAAGAGTCTCAGTGCTAAGTCCTTGGATTCTCGTAATTCTTGTCACTCCGTTGTTGGTGTTTCCAAAATTGCTTCTTCCCAACCGGAGTTGACTTCTTGTATTGAGCGTGAGTTTTTAGATGTTGGCACTTGTGCTAGTGCTTCGTATAGCTCTTCCATAGCTATTCCTAAGCTTGTGGATTCTTCTGGTGTTGCCCAAGGGATTTCTAATGGCAAGGGTGCTTCTCACTTCTTTGGAACTCAATCCCCCAAACCAAAGTTCCATTGCACCTTTTGCAAGAAAGATGGGCATACCATTGAGTTCTGCTTTCGCCGTGTCAAACACGAGCGACGTGTTCGTGCAAAAGCTTTTAGGAAGCCACGTAGCCTTTCCCATGGCACGTGTGATCCTATTGTGGGCACCAAGTTGAATGATGATGCTTCTTGCTCTAAGTTTCAAGGGACTTCTCATATGAACAAAAATGGTGATTCGTCCACTCGGACCGTGCCTTCAGATAGGCCTTTGTACAATTGTTCATTTTGTGAGAAAGATGGGCATCAAGAGAGCTTCTGCTATCGGCGTGCAAGACGCATGCGCCGTGCTCGCACTTCTAGGCCTTTGGTTGTTCATAGCCCTTCTCATGGCATGAACACTTGTGAGCCTAATGTGAAGCCTGGCTTTGTTGATGGGTTTTACGACTCCTTCTCTAGTGGGTTAGGTCATGATCGTGGACATGCTTCTAGTTCTTCTTGTGTTGGTCTACGACATGGTTCTCATGGTGCTTGTGATGGTGGTTCTTCTCTTAAGACCTTGGGAGATCATTGCCTCTTTGCTAGTGGTAGCACTCGTTCTTCTTCTCGAGTTGCTCTTTCGAGGCATGTTTCTTCCAAGGGTGTTTCAAGATCTTTCCATTTGAACCGGCATTTGCATCATGCTAACCCATGTGACAAGTTGAGTGCTCCTTTTACTCGTGTGACCAAGTCTTGGGTTCCCAAGTATATACTTGCTAACCCTTTGGGATCCAAGACTCGGCCTTTGTACCCTCATGTGTAGGTACGATATGCGGTTGGAGAACATGAGCTTAACGGACTTGATCTTTTGCTTGAGGTGATCAAGACTTGATGGTTCTCCACACCGTTTGGATGGCCCTTGAGTGGCCTTTGTATACTTTGTATAGTGAGCTTTCCTTTTGTACACTCTTGTACTCACTTGTATACTTTCTTGCATGTTTTATACTTGTTTTATGCTTTTACTTCCTGTCTAGCATGCTATTATCTTTGTTCATCATGTGGCATGCTAGTTTTGTAAATAACATGGTAGGATAGCCACCTTTTCATGTCTAGCATATTGTATTGTTGCTTATCTTGTGATATGCTAACTTTTTTAAATGACATGGTAGGCTAGCCACCTTTTCATGTTAGCATGGATGTTTCTTCATGTATATCTTGCCATGCTAGCTTTGTATATATCTTGGCGGATTAGTCTTTTGTGAGACTTTTGATGTAGGTGCTTCATTCTCAAGCAAGGTAATTTGGATAAATTTGAATCTCTCTCTATTTGATGGTTATTTATTGGTTATGCATCTTATAGTTGTGCTTATCATGTTCCTAACCTTGAAACTAACCGGATAGTAGAAACATGTGAGATTATTTTCGATGAAACTATGCCTTGCACACCATCTGCCTTTGAGCTTGCAGGTGAACATGGAATGAAGCAAAGCATCTTTGAGGAAGAGGATGAGCTTGTAGATGGTGGTGATGAAGATGAAGCTGTGATCGATCATCCACCAGCTGCTGCACCTGTACCTTCTACTTCGACTACATTAGTTGATGGGCCAGACTCTACTTTCACTACACCAGGCCATCGACATGTACCACTACATGATCAAGTTGAAGAAGATGACCAGGAGAGTCCAGCTATAGTTGAGGGGGAGGCTACCTCAGAGCATGAGGCTCAACGACACTTTCAGCGTCGCCATCCACCTCAACAGATGATCGGTAACTTGCATGAACACACCTCTTGGCTCTTGCTGCTTTTGTTGCCTCTTTCTTCTCCCTTCTGAGTTGGGTTATGGATGCTTTCTTTTGCATCACATTGTATCATATATGTCTCATGCATTTGCATTGCATTTTGTGACATAATGCATTTGTATCATATCTTGCACTAGATGAGCTTCTCTTATATATTCTAAGTATTTGCTTATGCTCTTGAGAACTAGTGCATAGAATTATGGTGATTTTGCAATGTGTTGCTTATGCTCTTGATGATATTGTCATAAGAAATCTTGTGAGCTAAGTTTATTTTTATAAAATGAATCATGAAATGCTTATCACCCATGAGTAAGTCTTTTGTCATGTGCTGCTCTTGCTTGAGATGCTAGGTTGTGCTAGCTTGTACTCGGGCGACTTATTCTTTGCACATGGCTTATCATTGTGCTTGCTTTGCATTACCTAGGGGGAGCATGTTTTCTGTGCTTCACTTGTGTCAAGGGACACCTCATAAACCTTGGTTTTGTATGTGCTTAATGAAAAATGCTAGTAATATGAAAATATGGAAGATAGCAAATAGTATGCATGAAAATGCTGTTAATCTATATTGCTCATTTAAAATCATCACCAGGTTGCTCTACTGTTACATGTGCTTGCCATAGAAGTAGGCTCATGGTCTCAGTGAGTTTGAAAATGAGTAGGAATGTCTTGCAAGTGTTAGCAATGATCTTATGTTGAGAATGTGTCATCCTTATATGAGCTTTTGTGATCTAGTTTGACCTTGCTCGAGTTATCATGGCTAGACTTTTGCTCATGTGGTGATATCTTTTATAAAATATGAAAATCTGAAATTATGCCTGAGCCTCCTGATTCTATCATAATATCCTCATGTCGGCTATTTGTGCTTGCTTATGATCTGCTTCTTTATGCTTTAGTTCATTTGTAGCATTTGTAAATGCTTTGTGATATATTTGAGAAGCTTGGTAGTTTTTGCATCCCATGGCATGCATTTTGTGCTCTCATGATATCCTTGATGCTTGCATTGACAACAAGGGGGAGAAGTTTATGTTGCATATGCTCAAAGGGGAGAGTTTATGGTTTTGCATGCATTTCTTGGAGATAGGAGAATCTGCATTGCATTTAGAAAGGGGGAGTTGCATTTGCTCCTTCATGCATTTGTGTAGCATGTTTTCAGGGGGAGTGCTTTTGCTCAGGGGGAGCTTTTGTGTTGAGTTTGCATCTCTTTTGTGTGAGTTGTTTCTCTTTTGCTCTCTTGCCGGTTGCATTGAGCTTTTACCTCTTCTTGAGGAGCTGGCGGTTGTTTGAGCTTTCGCTTGTCACATGATTGGTGTTGAGCCCTTTCTGCCTCTTCTTGAGGGATCATGTGACTTTGTCTCAGTTGCGTCGAGCCGTTGCCCTTGTCTTAGGGGACTGAGACTTCTCTTCTCGAGTGATCTTGTCTTTGCCTTTTGTCTTGGCTTTTGGATCACTTGAAAGAGATATTTGTTTTCCCTTTCTCTTCTTCTTATTGTTATCAAGTTATTGTGGTGGGTGTTGTCAATGCACTCATCAAGGGGGAGATTGTGGACTAATGGTGGTCACCCTTGGATGATGAGTGATTGACAACCGTTGTGTGGTTTGATGTATCTCTTGGCTTGTGATGTGCAGGTGTAGGATGCGACATGGCGGTCGACGGTATGCGGTGAAGGTCAAGCGCGAAAGGTTCATGCCGATGGACCGAGGGCGGTGAAGGGTGAACGAGTAGGCTTGGACTGAAGGACCCGAGGAGTCCGGGCGGAGTCATAGGCGATCCATATGGTGCACGGAAGAGCAAGAGTACATGATGGGATGAAGACGGCGTCGGTCGAGTCAAGCGGGACGGAGGCGAGTCGAGTAGGCGGCCCGGAGCGGGAGCGAAAGACTTGGAGGCGTCGGAGGCTTGGCGGAGGCCGGACACGCGTCGACATCGGTGAGTCACGTCGTGCGGCGGCGTGCAAGGAGGGTTTGGCGGTTTGGTCCTCAAAACCGGCCAGAGGCAGGTTTTCCCGGTTTGGGCCTCAAAACGCGGGTGGAGCACGGTGCGGTCGGATGCGGCCCGGTGGGACTGGGTGCGGTTCGATGCGGCCGGAAGCTTCGAGTGGGACGACACGTGGCGGCATCGCGAAGATTGCGTCGAGGCGAAGCAAAGTCGTGAAGGCGGCGTGGGCGTCCGATCAATATTCTTGGACTTGGTCCAAAATGCCCCTGCGTGGGCTTGTATCTTAAGTGCTTCATGTAAGGGTATTCCGGTCTTTTTCTGGATGCCTATATATATGTGGAGAGGCTGAAATTTCAGCAACTCTTGGGGCTTAGGTGGTGGAGGTCTCTCTCATTTTGCACATGTGAGAGGATTTTTAGGGTTTGAGGAGAGAAGAGAGGAGAGGCTCTTGTTCTTGAGCTTTTAGCCATCCAAGTTTTGTAATACTTGTGAGTGGCTTGTATCCGGATATGGCCAAGTGATTCTTAGTGAAATCTCCTCTTAATCTTGTGCCAAATCCTTTGTTCCCGGCGTTTTTCTTTTTAGCCATTTTCGGGGCTATTTTGGGCGAATTCGTGATCTNTTCAAGATCTTTCCATTTGAACCGGCATTTGCATCATGCTAACCCATGTGACAAGTTGAGTGCTCCTTTTACTCGTGTGACCAAGTCTTGGGTTCCCAAGTATATACTTGCTAACCCTTTGGGATCCAAGACTCGGCCTTTGTACCCTCATGTGTAGGTACGATATGCGGTTGGAGAATATGAGCTTAACGGACTTGATCTTTTGCTTGAGGTGATCAAGACTTGATGGTTCTCCACACCGTTTGGATGGCCCTTGAGTGGCCTTTGTATACTTTGTATAGTGAGCTTTCCTTTTGTACACTCTTGTACTCACTTGTATACTTTCTTGCATGTTTTATACTTGTTTTATGCTTTTACTTCCTGTCTAGCATGCTATTATCTTTGTTCATCATGTGGCATGCTAGCTTTGTAAATAACATGGTAGGATAGCCACCTTTTCATGTCTAGCATATTGTATTGTTGCTTATCTTGTGATATGCTAACTTTTCTAAATGACATGGTAGGCTAGCCACCTTTTCATGTTAGCATGGATGTTTCTTCATGTATATCTTGCCATGCTAGCTTTGTATATATCTTGGCGGATTAGTCTTTTGTGAGACTTTTGATGTAGGTGCTTCATTCTCAAGCAAGGTAATTTGGATAAATTTGAATCTCTCTCTATTTGATGGTTATTTATTGGTTATGCATCTTATAGTTGTGCTTATCATGTTCCTAACCTTGAAACTAACCGGATAGTAGAAACATGTGAGATTATATTCGATGAAACTATGTCTTGCACACCATCTGCCTTTGAGCTTGCAGGTGAACATGGAATGAAGCAAAGCATCTTTGAGGAAGAGGATGAGCTTGTAGATGGTGGTGATGAAGATGAAGCTGTGATCGATCATCCACTAGCTGCTGCACCTGTACCTTCTACTTCGACTACATCAGTTGATGGCCCAGACGCTACTTCCACTACACCAGGCCATTGACATGTACCACTACATGATCAAGTTGAAGAAGATGACCAGGAGAGTCCAGCTACAGTTGAGGGGGAGGCTACCTCAGAGCATGAGGCTCAACGACACTTTCAGCGTCGCCAGCCACCTCAACAGATGATCGGTAACTTGCATGAACACACCTCTTGGCTCTTGCTGCTTTTGTTGCCTCTTTCTTCTCCCTTCTGAGTTGGGTTATGGATGCTTTCTTTTGCATCACATTGTATCATATATGTCTCATGCATTTGCATTGCATTTTGTGACATAATGCATTTGTATCATATCTTGCACTAGATGAGCTTCTCTTATATATTCTAAGTATTTGCTTATGCTCTTGAGAACTAGTGCATAGAATTATGGTGATTTTGCAATGTGTTGCTTATGCTCTTGATGATATTGTCATAAGAAATCTTGTGAGCTAAGTTTATTTTTATAAAATGAATCATGAAATGCTTATCACCCATGAGTAAGTCTTTTGTCATGTGCTGCTCTTGCTTGAGATGCTAGGTTGTGCTAGCTTGTACTCGGGCGACTTATTCTTTGCACATGGCTTATCATTGTGCTTGCTTTGCATTACCTAGGGGGAGCATGTTTTCTGTGCTTCACTTGTGTCAAGGGACACCTCATAAACCTTGGTTTTGTATGTGCTTAATGAAAAATGCTAGTAATATGAAAAAAATGGAAGATAGCAAATAGTATGCATGAAAATGCTGTTAATCTATATTGCTCATTTAAAATCATCACCAGGTTGCTCTACTGTTACATGTGCTTGCCATAGAAGTAGGCTCATGGTCTCAGTGAGTTTGAAAATGAGTAGGAATGTCTTGCAAGTGTTAGCAATGATCTTATGTTGAGAATGTGTCATCCTTATATGAGCTTTTGTGATCTAGTTTGACCTTGCTCGAGTTATCATGGCTAGACTTTTGCTCATGTGGTGATATCTTTTATAAAATATGAAAATCTGAAATTATGCCTGAGCCTCCTGATTCTATCATAATATCCTCATGTCGGCTATTTGTGCTTGCTTATTATCTGCTTCTTTATGTTTTAGTTCATTTGTAGCATTTGTAAATGCTTTGTGATATATTTGAGAAGCTTGGTAGTTTTTGCATCCCATGGCATGCATTTTGTGCTCTCATGATATCCTTGATGCTTGCATTGACAACAAGGGGGAGAAGTTTATGTTGCATATGCTCAAAGGGGAGAGTTTATGGTTTTGCATGCATTTCTTGGAGATAGGAGAATCTGCATTGCATTTAGAAAGGGGGAGTTGCATTTGCTCCTTCATGCATTTGTGTAGCATGTTTTCAGGGGGAGTGCTTTTGCTCAGGGGGAGCTTTTGTGTTGAGTTTGCATCTCTTTTGTGTGAGTTGTTTCTCTTTTGCTCTCTTGCCGGTTGCATTGAGCTTTTACCTCTTCTTGAGGAGCTGGCGGTTGTTTGAGCTTTCGCTCATCACATGATTGGTGTTCAGCCCTTTCTGCCTCTTCTTGAGGGATCATGTGACTTTGTCTCAGTTGCGTCGAGCCGTTGCCCTTGTCTTAGGGGACTGAGACTTCTCTTCTCGAGTGATCTTGTCTTTGCCTTTTGTCTTGGCTTTTGGATCACTTGAAAGAGATATTTGTTTTTCCTTTCTCTTCTTCTTATTGTTTTCAAGTTATTGTGGTGGGTGTTGTCAATGCACTCATCAAGGGGGAGATTGTGGACTAATGGTGGTCACCCTTGGATGATGAGTGATTGACAACCGTTGTGTGGTTTGATGTATCTCTTGGCTTGTGATGTGCAGGTGTAGGATGCGACATGGCGGTCGACGGTATGCGGTGAAGGTCAAGCGCGAAAGGTTCATGCCGATGGACCGAGGGCGGTGAAGGGTGAACGAGTAGGCTTGGACTGAAGGACCCGAGGAGTCCGGGCGGAGTCATAGGCGATCCATATGGTGCACGGAAGAGCAAGAGTACATGATGGGATGAAGACGGCGTCGGTCGAGTCAAGCGGGACGGAGGCGAGTCGAGTAGGCGGCCCGAGAGCGGGAGCGAAAGACTTGGAGGCGTCGGAGGCTTGGCGGAGGCCGGACACGCGTCGACATCGGTGAGTCACGTCGTGCGGCGGCGTGCAAGGAGGGTTTGGCGGTTTGGTCCTCAAAACCGGCCAGAGGCAGGTTTTCCCGGTTTGGGCCTCAAAACGCGGGTGGAGCACGGTGCGGTCGGATGCGGCCCGGTGGGACTGGGTGCGGTTCGATGCGGCCGGAAGCTTCGAGTGGGACGACACGTGGCGGCATCGCGAAGATTGCGTCGAGGCGAAGCAAAGTCGTGAAGGCGGCGTGGGCGTCCGATCAATATTCTTGGACTTGGTCCAAAATGCCCCTGCGTGGGCTTGTATCTTAAGTGCTTCATGTAAGGGTATTCCGGTCTTTTTCTGGATGCCTATATATATGTGGAGAGGCTGAAATTTCAGCAACTCTTGGGGCTTAGGTGGTGGAGGTCTCTCTCATTTTGCACATGTGAGAGGATTTTTAGGGTTTGAGGAGAGAAGAGAGGAGAGGCTCTTGTTCTTGAGCTTTTAGCCATCCAAGTTTTGTAATACTTGTGAGTGGCTTGTATCCGGATATGGCCAAGTGATTCTTAGTGAAATCTCCTCTTAATCTTGTGCCAAATCCTTTGTTCCCGGCGTTTTTCTTTTTAGCCATTTTCGGGGCTATTTTTGGGCGAATTCGTGATCTTGAGTTTGGCTGCGTTTTGGGTCGGATTTCTTGGGGGGATTTGGTGCTGGGACATGTGCGAACACATCTAGGGTGATCCCCTACTGAATCCATGCACGAGCACCACGAATCTTGAGTTTTCCCGAAACCCTTCCTCTCTTGTGTTCTTGGTCAAATCCGTGAAATTCTTGGTGATGTATTGATCTTTCTTGGAGAAGATCTTTTGGATAACACTCACCAAGTTCTTGCGCAGCTATGGCGCAAATTTCACGGAGTTTGGACCTCGTTTGAGTGGATTGAGGGTTTTCTCCCCATGTTTTCAAGTTGCTGCCAGGAAGAACAGGTCAGACCGGTTTCGGAAGAGGTCAGACTGGTTTTTTGTCAACTTGCTCCTTTTGAAGATCTCTTCTGGTGTTTGGACTCATAATACCACTGGAAACCTATAGTCCAAATATCATGATTTTTGGAGCTCGTTTGGTCTAGTTTTGCTATTTTTCTTGAACTCTCTATAGGCTGCCAGACCAAAGAGGTCAGACCGGTTTCGGAAAAGGTCAGACCGGTTTGGGTTTTCGTGAGACCGCTTTGGAGAGAGGTCTGACCGGTTTGTGCTCCAGTGAGACCGGTTTGTGATCTGAATTTTTGTGAGCTCGGCTTGTTTTTGCTTCCGCTTTGTTCTGAAAGGTTCCTAGCATTCTTCCTAGGTTCGTTAGCTCTTCCATAGCTAAGTGATCTTGAGTTTGCTAGAAGAGAGGGGTCCGGTTGGATTTTGGAGTCTCGTTTCACTTTGGAAGAAATTTGTAAAGGCTCCCATTCACCCCCCCTCTGGTCGCCGTTTCGGTCCTTCAAGCAGTCCGAGAACAGGGGGCAGCGCCGTCCTCTTCTTGCTCGCAGCCGGCCCTCCACTTCTTCCTCGTCACCGGCAACCCTTATCTTCCTCCTCACGGTCAGCGACCCTTCTCTTCTTCCTCGCGGCTACTCCGGCAATGCCCACTCTGCCCCCTGCGCCCTTCCTCTGGCGGCGTGGCGACTCATAGGGTGTGGAAGATGCGTTGATTTCTAATTCTACTAGATGTGCATCCAAACACGAATTGACATTTGCCCTTCAGTTGAATTCCATCTAGCAATTCCTTCTACATCCAAACAATAGTTTTGGTATTCAATCCATTTCATTGCCAAGGCTGATTTGGTATTGCCCCCAATTCAATACCAAGCTCTTCAATATCGACATCCAAACATAGCCTAATCTTGTCCAAATATATCACGTGACATGTTGGGCTCAGGCTGTCCGCACTGGGATCCTCTCTCCCATCCTCCAGGAGCAATATAGAGGATTTGGAGCTGCAGCGGCATCCTGTGAAGCATACGGCAAAGAAAAGGATGGTCCGACATCCGCTACTGCGAGCGGAGTAGCGGAGGTCCGCCATCGGCCGATGTGGCGCGGGGCCCACGCCCTCGCCCCAACCACCAGCACCTTCGCGCCGACGGGAAGGGGAAGGACACGGGAAGGGGCTCGCCGGGGGTAGAAGGGATGGGAACCGCCGCCGCTGCCCCGCGCCGCGGCTGGCCCGCGCCGGACCACAGCTGCCCCGCGTCGCCACTACCCCGCGCAGGACCGGACCGCTACCGCGGCTGCCCAACGCCGGCCCGACGAAGAGGCGAGCCGCCGGGGAGGAGGGCGCAGCCGCGCAGGGAGAGGAGGCGCCGGGGGAGTGGGGGAGAGGGAGTGACGG
>CM014274.1:13137827-13160236 GCA_004135705.1 Alloteropsis semialata
CGTGGCTCGCCTATGCCCTGCCGCCGCGGCCGGCGCGGGGGGAGAAAGGAGGGGGCGCGGGAGAGAGAGGGGCGACGGGCGGAGGGAGCGAGGCCGAGAGAGAAGCGCGGGGGGAGGAAGAGTGGAGGGGAGAAGAAGAGAAAGGTATGGGAAAAAAGAAAAGGGAAAAAAGAAAAGGAAAAAAAAAAAAGAAAAGGAGTAAAGAAAAAAAGAAAAGATAATAAAAGAGAAGGAAAAAAAGAAAGAAAGAAAAAAATGGAAGGAGATAGAAAAAGAAAAAGAAAAAAAGAAAAAGGTGAGGAGATAGAGGGGATATGGTAGTTGGGATGGTTGAATAAAATATAGGGTGGTTGGGGATAGAGTATAGGATTTAGAGTATGACAGGTGCGGGAGAAGTTGGTATAGAGTATGAGATTTGGATGACCAGGACAGAATATTTCTTTTAGAGGATGGATATAGAGGACCACCAGTGCGGACAGCCTCACATGTTTGTAGAGTCAATCTTCTTCTTTTTTGACTTTTTCTTCCTTCAACTCTCTTCCCCTCCAAGCAGAGCGGCGCGTACATCCTCGCAAAAAAAGAAAAAAGGAATTGGCAGCAAACAACCGCCAAAGACGAGAGATGACATGAGGCCTAGCAACAAGTTTGGGTTGGCTTTGTTCGTTTCAAAAAAAAAGGGCAATTTTCTTATATGCCACTGAGAAAACTTCTAATCCCTTATATGCCATCGATGTGTCTATAACAGGTGAGACTCCTCACTAATAAATGACAGTGAAGAAGTTTAACCAGTGGCATGTGAGAAATTATTCCAAAAAAGAAGGTTGGATGGCTTTGTGGAGGAGGCATGGTAGCTTCTATGGTGGCGTGCAACTACATGAATGTGGGCCGCCCTGGCACAAAGGCAAGCTCGCGTGGACTACGGAATGGTTGGCGGCACGATCACCCTCAGCACAAATGCATGACGGGGCGACAACGTTTGTTAGTGACATAGCAGAGGCAGACAATGAGTGGGTGATGTCTGATGGCCTACGCATAAGAGTTTAGTAAGCGGGAGAGGAGCGCATGAGAAGAAAGCATAGAAAATGTGAGTGTCCTCTTTCTTGGATGGGTCCATGGGTGGAAATAAAAGAGACTGAGAAAAAAATTGAAAGGGAGTGTGTTGGACAACTAGAGCTAGACTTAGAAGAGCTCCTGTTGCACTAGTTTTGCATTCTCATCCTTATTATCAATTATCATCGTTGAGACTAGTTTCAGATAGACAAACCTAACCATAAATCATGTCCTCAAATAGATTGGATGGAGCAAGTTGCTTTGATTTGTGTGCTATGAAAGGAGAAAGGGGAACAAAGAGCAACGCGAGTGTCATCACTATAAAAATGTGTCATGACTATAAATGTCATAGTGGTGTATAAGAGAGAGAAAAAATAAAACTTTTTTTTAGGGCAAGAGAAAAAATAAAACTGATGGTACAGATGAAAGCAGTCGGCACATAACATATGTCATATAGATTTGGGTACAACTTTTCTCTAGAAGAAATGAAGAATTGCGGCGGGAAGAAAAGACCGCAGTTTTTCCTTTTTCTTTTTGAGATAGAGAAAAGACCCGTAGTTGCATCCCGATCATTGGCCCCGGCCCAAGGTAAAAAAATTCATCAGCACACGAAAACCCAAACCCACTGCGGCACCGCGTCAGATCGCCGCCGCCATGTCCGCCGCCGCAGCCGACTGGCTGCCGTCAGCGTCCGTGACGGCGTCCGGCCGCCCGGTGCTGTCCGCCGGTGAGGTGGAGCGGAACCTCCTCCCGCTCGTCGACCTCGAGCCGGAGGAGAACCCGCACCTCGCGCCCCTCCGCGGCTGCCTCCTCGCCCTCACCTCTCACCGCCTCATCTTCCTCCATGAGCCCTCCCGCTCCGCGCGTGGCCTCCCGCTCGCCGCCGTCGTCCACGCCTACCCTCCGCACCGCAGGCACAGCCACAACCCCCTCCGCTCCCTCTTCTCCTCCTCGTCCTCGTCTTCCTCGTCGCAGTACCACCGCATCCGCCTCCAGATCTCCATGCCGCCCGCGCGATCGGAGGTCGTCGCCATCGTCGTGACCTGCAAGGCCGACGTGGATGTCTTCTTCGGGAGGCTGCTGGAGGCGATCCGCGCGAGGGCCTGGGAGATGACACCCCCGGCTGTTCCGGCGAGCGGCGCCCCGGTGGCGGAGGGGGCCGCGCCGGCGGAGGACATCGCGATCCGGATGCCCGTTGTTGGGGTCTCGGGGATACTGCGTATGGAGCAGGAGTCGTGGGAGAGCGCCGGGCAGAACTTGCAGGATGCGTTCCAGGATCTCAACGCCCTCATGGTCTGAATTGCATAGCTATAAGCTATTTTCTCAGATTGATCGCCCATGGTCTAATATGAACTCAACTATCGTGTTGTTTTCCTGCTTCAGAGCAAAGCTAAGGAAATGATGCAGCTAGCAGAGAAAATGAGGCTGAAGCTATTGACAAACTCATCTACTGAATCAAATTCCATTGATGAAGAGATGGGTTCTAAGCAAGACATGCAGGATTTGCTATTGAGTGTTGGCATTGTGTCTCCTGTGACAAAAGAAACTGCTGGTGCTTTGTATCATCAGCAATTGTCACTACAGGTAACTTGTACTTGCTTTTTGTGGGTTTCCTGTTTTCTTCATGTAAGATATTACTGATTGTGTAGCTTAATTTGGACTGAAAATTGGCTTTGGTGGTGCATGAACTCTGTAAGAAATTGATGTAGATTAGACCAAATATTCAGCCTAGGACGTCCATCTATATAGCTTATGTGCAGTAGTATATTACAGAATAAATTGCTTGTGTTTGACAACATATATCTTCCTCTAGCCACTGGGAACCTGAATTTCTATTGAGTTGTAATCATGGGTCATTTTCATATGTGAACTAGATGCTTCGATCATTTAATATTTTACTATCTCTAGAATTAATCACTTGGCCCTATCTTTGTCAGCGAAAATGTGCACATAAATAGGGAAGTGATACATCAGAGGAGAAATCTCTAGAATATTATCATTTATTAACACACCAAGCATCAACAAACCACAAGATCCACACTTGTGCTTGTATATCCAAATGGCAGGAAGCCAGGGATAAAAATTTTGTCCGTGCTTTCATATTTTCCTTCTAATCTGAGAGACATGGTTCCATATTCTCCTCCGTAGGCTGCTTATGCTAAGAGTTTGTATTTGTTTATGATTATTTTGTCTGTCCTTTGCCAGCTGGCAGACTTCGTAAGAATACCGCTTGAGAAAGCAGGTGGTATGATGGCACTAGTTGATGTTTATTGTCTCTTCAACCGTGCTAGAGGAACAGGTCTGTGTTTTTTTTTCTATTAATAATATCTATATAGAATTCCCTTGCTACTCATGTTCTGAAATTAGAATTGTTTATTTTTTCTAGAGCTAATCTCACCAGAGGATCTTTTGCAAGCGTGCTCGCTGTGGGAGAAAGTTGATGTGTATGTATATCATGCTTTTGATGATTACTAACTACCAAAGCATCTACTTTTCTTAGCACAATCCAGGATGATGGGAATAGCAAACAGTAGCTTATTGCCTTTCCAGCTGGCTCATCACCAGCCATTGATCATGGTTTTGATGTTTTGCTTATAGATGTTGATTTGTAATGAGCAGCCCAGTCATGCTCAGGAAATTTGATAGTGGAGTGAAGGTGATCCAGACAAAGACACATAGTGATGAAGAGGTAAATCATCGCAATAATAAGCCTTAATGCTATCTTAATGCATACTGAATGGCCACTAAACTACATATTGCAGCCAATCAATATTGACTCTGTTAGTGGATTAGGTTTGCCACTATTTTCTGCACTTGTCTACATTTTGTACATTCCACTAGCATTGTTTTTAGCCCTAGGCACTAGTATGCGCTGATCTTTTTCTTTCCTTGACAATAGGTATTTGCAAGAATCTCATCGCTTGCTCAAAAGCCGGATGCTCTTCAGAAAGGGATTAGCCCAAGTGATGCTGCATTCACTCTGGGGATTGCACCAGCTTTAGCAAAAGAACATCTTCTAAATGCAGAAAATAAAGGTATGTGGCTATAGTATTTTGCAAGCTATGCCTTTGATTGGGAGAAACTAAACTACCAATGTTTCTCTCAGGCTTGTTGTGCAGGGATGTCAGTCCAGATGGATTCCGCTTCTTCATCAATTTGTTTAATGAAATTGATGCCCACAATATTTATATGTAAGTAGATTGCACCCTGCTGTCTACAATATTCTTTTGAGATATTATATCCTGTATTGATTTGTGCTTTCCAGGCAAAAACCTCACGGACTGTACCAGGCGTGGATCTCTGTTACAATGGTGTCTTAGTGACATGGTTAGATCAGGGGGGCATATTGATATGCTAGCTGATCAAGCCAGGCATTGGTGCAGTCACAGCATGCTTTGTAAACGTTGGATCAAGCCAGACATGGGCACAGTCATTGTATCCTTTGTAAACGTTTGATCCAAGTTGTCTGAATATCCACTGTTGTGTATCAAGTAACACACCTAAAGACCCATCATGTAACACACCTAAAGGCAGTGTAACGGATTTATTTATTCTGTTGAATGAAAGAATTTTGAGTACAATGTATTGTTGAGTTGCTCTTTTCGGAGTTGAATACACGAGGATTGGATCACTATGTCCGTCCTGTGATGTTTGCATGTAACGAAAAACATCTCTTTGCCAGCCACTGCAAGACAAAGCATACCGATTGCCTTCTCCTAAGGAACGAGGTTTGTTCGTGAATTGGCACAAGTTAATGCACGACAAATCTCGAATTTGTAATCTACCAAAAAAAAAAACTAGCAACTCGCCTCTGGCATTAGCACCGGTCGGCAAAGATCCACATGGCACAGCATGTCAATTTAATTTGCCATACCATCTCCGAAGATAAGTACAGTCAGTTTTGTGAAACCGGATAGCTGATAATACGGACACAAAAACAAAAAAAAAAACACAGCCCAATCTGGAACTAGCCCCCACAAAAGAGAGCTCCGAATTTGTTTTTTGTCACAAGCACCCACACTATCTATTGTAGATTGTATAACCTTAAAATATGTAAAAAAAGGCAGCAATAAGTTGTTCAGGCATCATCTTCCAAAGCCCTGCCGAAAAGCTTCAAGCCTGTGCAAACATGGATTGGGATATCAGTTGCCAGCAACAATGTTTGGAAGTATGGTAGTGCAGTCCCTTGAAAAAAAAAGTATGGTAGCACATAACTGAGGAAAATGTCTGTCCAAGACTGTTAAACTTTGTTCTATATGTGCCTAACGATGTTCAGGCAAAGAACAAACAAGTCATTAGCATATGGCTGTCTTACCTTGTTGGCGATGTTGTTGGAAAGCCAATCAAGCCCCTCGTACAACCCTTCACCAGACGTAGCACAAGTGCTCTGGATGTACCTGCATCCCAGGGAACAATTTTATTTTAATATTAGCATGCATATATCTGTTATATTCCAAAAGTGACATTAGCAGTTATCTGAGACAAGATATGTAATACAGCACTGCAGAATGGAGATAAGCCCAATCACAGTATCAGAAGTGCTGCGAGTTAATGCAACATTGGTGGTCCCAATTAAAAGATTGGATGGTATTCATATATATTCACGTCCAATAGAGATGATAATTGAAACAAGAACGCTTCAAAAATACACTATATATACTTGCAAACGCGACCGATATGGACGCTCTTAACAAATTTCAGAACACCAGGGCAACTTTGACCATGCTATGTGGAGTTATGAAAATGAAATCTCTTACCAGTGCCGCTGGCGCAGGGAATGCAGGCCAAGCTTGTCAGTAATTTCAGCAGCATTCATGGCATTTGGAAGATCTTGTTTGTTTGCAAATACAAGCAGCACAGCATCACGCAGCTCATCCTACAACATAGAAAGATATTCAAACAATTAGGAATTAGGTTAATTAAAATGGATAGAGGAGCAGAGAAGTTCTACTAAATACGAACTTTGAACAGCAACAAAATAGTGGTATTAATGTTTTAGCATCCATATGCATGCATCATAAGCTTTAAGTTGCTCAGAGGGTTCTATAAATCTTTGTTCGGCAAGCCAGCTTATAATCTCCAAACTCGTTATTACAGTAGAGTGATATTGTTAAAACCGAAACTTCATTCATATATTGCATAATGGAATTATTTACTAGAATAACACTAGCATGTTACCTCATTTAGCATCCTGTGGAGCTCATCCCTAGCCTCAACAACACGCTCCCTGTCATTGCTGTCTACAACAAAAATGAGACCCTGCGTGTTCTGGAAGTAGTGCCTCCACAGGGGCCTGATCTGTTTTGACACAAAGACCCAATAAACAGCTACTTCACTAAATGTTTATCAGAAAATAATAACGACATGGATCTTGAATCTTGACAGCAGAAAATATTCGGTAATAGTTGATACTATGGTAGTCCATCAGAGATATAACTCAATTATAGGCACATTTAAGTACCTTGTCCTGGCCACCGACATCCCACACAGTGAAGCTAATGTTCTTGTACTCAACAGTTTCAACGTTGAATCCTGCATTTCAAAGACAAGTCAATCCTATCAATGAAACTGCAGTATACTAATGACAACCAGTAAGCTGGTGGCAAATATATTTCATATTCTACCAATTTCAGATATACTTGTACATGTTCTAAATGTCCGTAAAACGATGACACCTCATCCAGAAAGCCTCACTGTTTGTCATGTTACTCTTCTAACAAAACCTTTTCACGCAAAAATGACTGAATGCAAAAGACCAATGTTCAGGAATCAGGATAGAATTTGCTCAACTTTTACGTGGCTAAAACAATTATAATCATATTACAGTAATCATTTTCTCCAACTGTCAGAAAACACAATTCCCAAATGTGAATTGTTTACATCTCAGAAAATAAACGTGATGTAAAGTTTAACAGCACCTTCCAACGGTATAAATTAACATGCAAAAGGAGAGGCATAAGGTGGAGGAAGGGCTCACCGATGGTGGGGATAGTGGTGACGATCTCGCCGAGCTTGAGCTTGTAGAGGATGGTGGTCTTACCGGCGGCATCAAGGCCGACCATGAGGATCCTCATCTCCTTCTTGGCGAAGAGGCGGCTGAACAGCTTCCCGAACGAGAGCCCCATCTCTTCCCCTGCCACAACACAAAACCAGACAGCTTTCAGCCAACCGCGCACAGATCCAGAGATTCGCTTTGGTTCCAACGCGCGTCGCCCGGCTCCTAACGCACCTGTGCACGAGCAACCGAGCACATCCCACAGAAATCCCGCAGGAATGGGTCCCAGGTTACGAGATCCAACCCAAACGCGAGGGATCGAATCGGATTCGCGGGGAAAAGCAGAGACGAGCGGACGAACATCTTCGCCAACGCTAGCGTGCGGACGGAGCTAAATCATGCCGTAGGGGAGAGAACCCGCACCCGATCGAAGGCCAGACGGTCGAGCTGATCAGATCCGCGGGAGGCGCGGGGCGGAATTCATCACAACAGCACACGAAGGAGAGGCGCTTGGCCAAGAGCAACTCACCGGGACGGTGGCGAACGCCTTCCTCCGCCGCCGCGAGCTCCCTCCCTCCTTGTGCGCCGCCTTGCTTCGGCGATCTGCGTGCGCGGATCGGCGGAGGCGGGAGCGACGACGCGAGCGAGCGAGCGCGACGCGAGGCTGTGGCTGCGGTGCGGTGCGGTCCGAGCGGCTGGCCCGAGGCGGGCTGCGATAAAATAGAGAGGAGGAGGACTCGCGCGGGGCCCGGCCGAGTCGACTCGCGTCGGCATGGTGGCTGGCGCGGGATGGATGGATCGTGATCGCGACGCTTGAGGGGGGTGTCTTCCGCAAGATTTTTAAGTAAACTATCTATAAAGCCCAATTACAATATAAAAGGCCCAATTGTATATAACAGCTGCTGTGATTTTTTTTCCTATTCCGTTCTGGTTCCACCTGCTGCCGAAACTAACCACGCGCTAGTTTTTTTTTTAACGTCCACGCGCTGCGGAAACTAATCACGCGCTAGACTTTTTTTTAACATGCGCGGAAACTACACGCGGGAAGGTTACAGTGCGCTAGCTAGACTTTTTTTGTTGCCTTTCATTTTTTGCTGGGTACGTGGTTCTAAGTGGGAAAATAAACGGGTGGGTACCAACTCACAAATTTAAGTTTTAAGTTGCAAATTACTAAAATAACTTCAGAAATATAGCTTTCAAGTACATAAAATAAGAAGGAGATGCACCTGGTAAATAGAAAACAAAATTAAAATCGACATACTAAGTGAATAGAACATGAAAAATAAAGTATTTGTTTGCAAATAATTTATAGTAAATGTTGACATAGATGTAGAGAAATATTGTCTGAAACATGCGAAATGTTGAGCTAATCTATAGAAAATTGTTGAACTAGATTTAGAAAAATGTTGATATATATTTAAAGAAATGTCGAGCTATCTGTATACAAAATGTTGAATTAGATTTTGATAAATGTTAGTCTATACTTAAAGAAATATTGACATGCAGTTAGAGAAATATTGAGCTACTATTACAGCCTTTTATGGCAGGTGGACTGAAGCCGAAGCAATTTAGCTTTCTATGGCAGGGGATACATGGTCGCCCCAAATCCCTAACATCCTTCTGAACCCGATAGGACGGAGTCGCCCCCAACAACCCTGAACCCTAACCAGTACAACCTTCTATGGCAGGGGACCAAAATCGAAGCAATTTAGCCTTCTATGGCAGGGGGTACATGGCCGCCCCAAACCCCGAACATGGTTCTGAACCCGATAGGACGGAGTCGCCCCCAAACAACCCAGAACCCTAACCGGTATATCCGAAGCCGAAGCAATTTGACCTTCTATGGCAGGGTAGCCGAAGCCGAATCAATTTGGCCTTCTATGGCAGGGGGTACATGGCCGCCCCAAACCCCGAACATGGTTCTGAACCCGATAGGACGGAGTCGCCCCCAAACAACCCAGAACCCTAACCGGTATATCCGAAGCCGAAGCAATTTGACCTTCTATGGCAGGGTAGCCGAAGCCGAATCAATTTGGCCTTCTATGGCAGGGGGTACATGGCCGCCCCAAACCCCGAACATGGTTCTGAACCCGATAGGACGGAGTCGCCCCCAAACAACCCAGAACCCTAACCGGTATATCCGAAGCCGAAGCAATTTGACCTTCTATGGCAGGGTAGCCGAAGCCGAATCATGTCATTATTTGTACTCGAGCATATGTAGCTGAAATGTTGAAATAATTGTTTGGCAACGTTGGAAAAAAATATGAAAATGTTCATAGCAATATAATACTATGTTGAACACTAACAATAGTAATAAAATACAGGTATTTCGAGGTTTGAAATATTGGAACAATAATTTCATAATATTGAGTTATGTATATAAAAATATTGAAAATACTAGTAAAGGCTTTTATAATCAGATTATCTTTTATTATTAAAATGTTGAAACATTTATATAAAAATGTTGAATCAACTTTAAGAAAATGTTGAATGTGATAGTAGGAAATGTTCTCAACTTTAGCATTCGAAAATGACAACTGCATTATATAAGGGCATAACAGCTGACTTTCAGTGGAGAGCAAATTCATGACAAACGTGTGGAAAAAGAACTAATACAGAGCACAATAAGTCAATGAAATAAAAAGTAACCATGAGACTAGAGAAATAGTTTTAAAGAACCCTTCATCAGGTGTCATGTTGGGATATATTGAAAGCTTGTAATCCATAATTTAAAGGAGGCATTATTAGAAACAAGAGACCTATCATGTCCTCGAGAACATTTGTTAGATTTGTCAAGTAGCAACAAGTGTACACCAAATATGAAATGTTGAGCGAATTGGAGCAATACACTAGGCTCAACAAAGCACAATGGCATATTGGGGTGCTCCTTGATTTAGTCATGTCTTTCTGCATGCTCATGTAACTAGATACACAAAAAGGTCCCCGAGAATTCATCAACCTACACGAACACCAATGCATCAATCATGAGCACAATCTACTGTAAATACTCGCACTAGCATCGAATTTACTGCAACCGATGAAACCTCTGCTGTCCAAATCCGCCACTGAATACTCCCTCAAGCCATAAACTCCTAGGAACCTAGTATAATCTAAGTATTACGGCTTACCTTGTCCAGTAGGCTCGAGGTGTTGCCTCGCTTGGGCGTTGGCACGGCCTGGCCAATGCCGTCCTTGCACCGCCGCTTCGCCGGAGGAGAGGACGACGGTGGGGGCGTGGACGCTGGTGGGGACTCTTGTCTCGAGTACGAGGAAGGCTTCCGTCGGTTCCGGGCGCCACCTCGCCGGCGCCGCTTGTCGCCATCGGCGGCGGACTCCTGCAAAGGCTCCATGGGGCGATGGAGGGATGCGCGAGGGTTCTTCGGGTGGGGAAAAAAGAACGGAACAGAACGGTGGAAAATAACTGGAGGAAGTGGAAACCGATACGTCGCCACGATCCAACGGCTCAGATGTTGCGCACGAATCTCATACATTGGAAGGCAACTGCAAAAAAAATCTTCCGGAAGATATATAGGAAACGCGACGCTTGAGAGGCTGCCCGTGTGGGGCTTCCAGGCATGGGCCCAACTGGAAACTAGACAAAATGGGCTAGTGGCGTGCCAAGGATTCGATCTTAGCCGCGCTTTATTCCGCGGGCCGGGAAGTGGACAAGTTTGGTTTGATTTGGGCTAGCTGGATACTGCGTTTTCAGGCGGCCCGTCTAGATAGATAGTGCCGCATCTTGTTCTTTTGACCGGTTGTAAAAATTCACTTGCCTGGTCTCTTTTGTTCTTGGACTTGTTCTCTTTTTATTCCAGAGAGTTTGGCCGCAGTGCTCTAGCATTGGCAACTATACGGTATGGCTTGATTTTACATCTCACCGCACACGCACGCCCCAAGCCTTGGTTCTACCCTCGTTCATGCTTATGTGCCCACGCTTGTTGTTCATGCTTCTTTGGCATCCGCACCTCTTCGCTAGGCTTTTTTCAGATAATGGATTATCCTGTAATGAGAATGCATCATGCTAAACATAATATAAAGAGATTGAACGTGTGCTGAAAACATACATGTCCTATAAAGGGCGTATAGCCAAGACCCTAGAGAACGCAGAAATGCAACTCTGATACACCCAAAAGAAACAAGGGTTAATTTGATCTGTGCCACCATTATTTCGCGAGTTCGGAAATATGCCATTAAACTTCACGTATTTAAAATCATGCCATTATAATTCTTCTCTTCTCTGAGTTGTGCCATTTTTTACATATTAGATGCTTTTGGTCTCACAGACAGCCTTCCGTATTCATGTATGGACAAAAATACCCCTGCTACACCTTTATCCTCCATCTCACTGACATGTGGCCCCATGTTATCCCCTTCTCCTTCCTTGCTTCTTCTTCCCCATTGGAGCAGCCCACGCTCCCATCTACGCCACCCTTGCAACCCGTCCACCCCATACTCAGTGCTAGCTTCACCCCGTGCGCCCACTGTCGGCGGCGAGGAGCTTGTTGGTGGTGACGCGTGTGTGCAGGCCGGGTGAGGGCTCAGAGACGGCGGCGAGCACGCAGGACCGGGTGAGGACTCGGCGACGGGGACGGGGTGGCCCTGGAGGTTGAAGTTCAGGGGAGCGGCGGGGGCTGGACGGCAGCGGCCATGACAGCCGCGCGATACCGAGCTGGAGCTCGGCGGCGGCAGCCGCCATGGCAGGGCAGCGGCAAGGGCTCGGCCGCAGCGGCCATGGTTGGACAGCGGCAGGGGCTCGGCAGCAGTGGCCATGGCTGGGCAGCAGCAGTGGCCTCACCCACCCGCCACGGCCCCCGCCATGGACGCCGATTCGGAGCTCCGGCCGCCTCCGAGCCCCCACCCACCTCGCGCGCCCTCCTCCGAGCCCCCACCCACCTCGCGCGCCCTCCATGGTCGGCGATTCAGAGCTCCGGTCGGGCCTTGTGTACCCGCCATCGACGCCGCCGCCATCGAGCCCCCGTCCACATCGTGTGCTCGCCATGGAAGCCGCCGCCTCCGAGCCCCCGCCCACCTCGCGCGGCCTCCATGGTGGGGGCGGTGAGCGGGCTGGCCGCGCAACGCCGGCTGTGGGGGCATCCCCTTGAGCTCTCCATGGCGACCGGCGAGGTGAGCTTCCATGGAGACTGAAGAGGAGGGATTCACGGCCAGGAGAAGCCCAGGAGGAAGACTAGAGGAAAGAGATGATGTGTGGGCCCCGCTAGTCAGTGAGGGAAGAAAGAGAGTTGTAGTGAGGGCATTTTGGTCAATACACAAATACGAATGTCTGCATGCGGGCCCAAGAGCATCAAACATGTATAAAATGGCACGACTAAGGGAAGAGAGAATTGTAATGACACGATTCCAAATAGCCGAAGTTTAGTGGCATATTTCCGAACTCGCGAAATAACGGTGGCACAGATCAAATTAACCCAAGAAACAAACACAGAAAATGAGAAAAAATACAGCATCTCTAAAATATAGCTCTACTAGTAGACCTTTACGGCTTGTTTTGTATATCTAAGACATCCTTTCATGCTTGTGTTTGTAGCCGGCTTGTGTGTTGTGATGTTGACTCGGATCGAACCATCTTTATAGTCTTCTTCCTCTAGAAAAGGTCAGAAGGAAATCGGAGCTTGAGCCAAATCCAATACTAGTGAAGAAAGCCTCCTATATATCATCTGTACGGCTTTAGTTAGGCGTTCTTGAGTTATTGTCTCGTAACAGTATTTACTAAACATCAAGGGGCCTTAAACATTTTTTTATAGCATTCACTAAATATTAAAGGGCCTTAAGCACTTCTTGCTTATCAAGAAAATCCATCTCCAAAGCCAGGGGCGCACCAACTCTATTATCACTCGGGTGACGGGACCGTGTAAGAGTAGACCAGGGGTTTGAGAGTTTTCTCCGCCAGATGAGAAGGTCTTCTTCAATAAAAATGTTGTGGCTTCAATAAGAATGCTGTGGGGGCAGTCTTGACCCCTTCAGGTCGAGACGTCAAGTTTACTTGACATGAACTGACGAGCACACATGCAAAAGCACACGACATGGAGTAGCAGAAATATGCCATTTCAGCTTGATCGGTATCTAGCTAAAGCTACCTACAAAGCATGTCCATTGCATATTTGCATCAGTCACTCGCATCGCACGGACACTTGTCACGGCGTCCGACTTGGGCAGCCGGACACAGCAGCGTAGTGCGTGCGCCGTTAGCCGACAAGCTACAAGTTACCATGACTTCCACAGTGGATTGCCCCAAAAGCTCGAGCCCCACCCACTTTCACATACCCCAAAAGGATCGACGGCGAGGGCTGCCACGTCACAGCACTCACACTACGCGTCACGACGCACACGCTTGATCGCCGCCGCCCAACCAAAATGCCACAACCCCAGACGACCTGCAGGAACCGACACCATGTCACGTAGTAATTACAACCGGTGGAGGCATGGAGCATGCACAAGCAGGCGGCGCCCGCGCATCACCACCAGCGCCCGGACGCCAGCGAGCTGATGGTGGCGGCCGCGTAGGAGACGGCGGCATCAGGCACAACGGCGGCGGGGAGCTGGACCTCTCCCTGGCCAGGGCCGGCCGAACCGAGCGTCTCGAACAGGGTCTCGATGTCGTCCTCGAAGCGCACGGCGTCAGGCAGCGGCAGGCCGCGCAGCTGGTGGTCGTCCGATGGCCACCCGTCGGCGCGGGTGCGGCGGGCGGGGTACCTGGCCTCGAAGTCGGCGGGGTCCATGCCGAGCGACGGCAGGATCGCGGCGATGGCGTGGTCCACGTCGTCCGCGTCGCGGAGCACCGGGCCCGGCGGCAGCGCCTCCATGGGCCCCAGCTCGTCTGCCGGCTCAGGCTTCGGAACCAGGAGCGGCGTCTTCCAGCTCGTCGTCGCCCTGGGCAGCAGCGGCGGCGGCGCCGGTGCCTCGACCACGGGCTCGGCCTTGGGCTTCAGGTCCGGCTTCGGCTGGGCCTTGGGGTTGGGGACTGGCGGCTCAACCTCAAGCTGCTTCAGGTAGTCCGCGTAGCTGCTGATGTCGAAGTTGGTGATCGCGGCGTGGCCCCGCATGTCCAGAGCTGCGAGGTCGTAGGCCCGGGCTGCCTCCTCCTGGGTCCCTGCACGCAAAGAAAAGATCCAAGGGGACCGGCCAACAATTCAGAAAGTACATTCCGTGGGCCTTCACAGGTCACAGCAGCAGTAGCAGCATGCAGAAGAGCTGAAGAAGCCTATTGGAAGCATAATCACCACATAGAAAAAAAAAGGCAAATCATCCAAGAAATTCTAAGTGAAAAAAAATGCAGATATCAGATTGGACAATTCAAGTTACAGCTTACTGTACTACAATAGCAGTAAGGACACAGGTGTTGCCAAAAGGATAAGAATGCTGAATCCATGATGATACAACATCAACTTGTGTGCGGTGGTTTTGCAACAAAAATGTGGTTTCTTGAGCTCATCAGTAGTAAAATACAGTTGAAAGCTGAAGAAAGAGAGAGATACCAAATATCCCCAGGTACATGTACTTCTTGCCGTTTGCATAGCCTATCCTGGCCTCCCACCTGCCATTGCGGTGGTGCCTGCAAAGCCGAAATTCTGCATCAGTACTTCGTCTGCTCACCAAGAAAATCATTCAGGCTTGCAGCAAGGTTGGCAGCAGAACTTTGCAGTTCAATTGCAGATAAGCCAGACAAAACTTCATCATGGCATTGCACAGCAAAGAATCACTTAAGTGGCTGATGCATTCATTGGACAGAGCCAGTGAGCAAGTGCTTGATTGAATAGATACCGTGATGGTTTAACATTTACCAACATGTACGTGCGTGCATGCTTGTTTACCTGGCCACTCCCCTGTACTCGGAGGCGCCTCTCGAGAAGCAGCTGCTCCTGCGCCGCAGAGTGGCAAGGTACGCCTCCCTTGTCATGCGCTGCATCCTCTCATGCTCATGCTTGTACGATTCCAGCTGCATTAATTTATCACAGAGAGAGGTTAGCTTCACACTAGTACGGCATGGAATAGAATTAGCAGCAAAGCACAGTATTGAGACAAGGACAGATCACAGATGCATACTGAACTCTCTGAAGTCTGAACTTACCGGGAAGTTGATTATGCAGTCTGAGCCCCAGTACTTGAGCGCGGCAAGATCGTAGGTGTGGGCTGCTGCCTCCTCACTGTCAAATGCTCCTGCGAAGAAAAACAAGATTTAGGATCTTGATCCATGTAGTCACATGTTCTTGTATTTGTAAAGGTTATGCAAGTGACTGATAATTTTGTGCAAACGTTTTGCTTTTTTAAAGCTTTTTTTAGATGGGCTAAAGTTGAATGCTAAACACCCATTAGCACTCCTCAGTATAGTTTTTTTAGTTTTGGCTGACCCCATCTTTGATAGCCTAGTGCTAAAGTTTTCACTTTTATCATTAGCACTTGAATCCAAACACCGCCCCCATGAGGACAAGCAAAATGCAGTCCTTTCAACTTTACCCAGAACCAGAAGTACTTTCTTCCCAACACTAGATTCTCTCTTTTGTTGAAAAGAAGGGAGAAAGCAGGTGCAGATTTGAAAGTCGAAGTCAATCCAAACAGCGCAATGCAGTTCATTCGCACCATCCCGAATAATTTGTGAATCATAGCATAGGAAAGTGTATGCTTTTTCTGTATGTGAGAGGATCTTGACTCACCGAGATAAACTATTGGAAGCGAGCAGACCATCGGACATGAAACATCCACGTATCACACGAATGCCGAGGCAGCCGAGCACAAATCCACAAACAAAAATTCAGAAGAAACAGAAAAGAATGTCAGTGCATTTTTGCTACAATGCGAGGCCTCAAATGATCAAACAAGTGAAGAGAGACCAGAGAAGAAACAAAAGAATCGCATTTGTTTTTTTTTAGTCAAAATTAAGAATCGCATTTGTTCATCAGTTGCACTTGCACACATGACTTCACCTTGCCTTCCCTTCTTGTTCTTGGCCGGGCTCCGAACGTTCCTGTCCCACAGGTGCGCCTCGAACTTTCCCGTGCCCCTGTGCCTGCACCAACGAGCACGACGACGCGTGCCTCGCTCAGAAATCACAAGCACGCAGAGCCGAACTACATCGCCAACGGAGAGAAAGATTGAACCATTGGCCGATCACGCACCTGGTGACGCCCTTGTAGATGGAGCTGTTCCTCCTCGGGAGGGCAAGGTCACCGCCGGCGCCGTCCTTGGCCCTCCTGCGGCCGCTCCTCTTCTTCTTGCTGCTGCAAGTCGGCAGCCACGACGGCGGCACGTAGCAGGAGCCCGAGGAGGACCCGGAGGAGGAGACGCAGGACAGCGAGGAGGAGGCCCGGGATGAAGGCGAAAGCGGGGAGGCTGCGCAATGCGGCCTCGTCATGGCCAGGGTTTAGCCCGGCCGTGGCCTCGCTTTTCTTGGCCTGTGACTCTGATCGCTCTCCCTTTTGCCTTTCTTTGGAAGGCTTGGTGGCAGTGGTAAACAGCGAGCGTGCTGACTGCAGAGTGGTGGGTGGGTGCTTACTGCTTACTACTAATGGGAAGAAGTCGAGAAAATCAGAGGGCAGCCGGGGCAGAGCAGGTGAGAGCCAGTCTATATGGAGGAGGAAATTGCTAACCACACCACTGCTCTTTCGCGAAGAAAGATTAACCATGGTTAGTGCTGCACTGTGAAAACCAGCAGTAACCGTGGTTGGTGAAAACCAGCAGTAACCGTCTAACCGAGCGTGGAGTGGACAGGGGAGGAGAGGAGGGGTTTTGGGAGCAGGGCCTGGTGGGTGGGCGCAAGCGCTTCGCCGGCGCGGGTTTTCGTGAGCGCCGGCGCGGCGACACTTGGCCCCGAGGCCATGGCCCATGGGAGGTGAGCCTTTTGCGGTAGGGGTGTTTAATTTGGCGAAAAGTAAAAAAGTGATGAAAATTTTTTGTATTGAAAAACGTGTTTTTTAAAAAAAGACATGGTTGTCAGTGTGAAAAACTTTTTGTAAAAAATAAAAACTTGAGGGAATTAAACACCCCCTAAGTCCTGGAGAGGCTGGGCGTCGGCGCTGCAGCCTGCAGGGACGCAGAGAAGTTGAGCTCACTCGCTTGAGTTGCCAAACGCACAGGGGCCTTGCTGCGAATTTTGGGCGCGGATAGGGACTCCTGGGTCCTGGCGAAAGAACTTGAGCTCACTCACTCGCTGTAGCGTGCTTCCAAGTCCCAATCGGCTCCATGCCTCGCAAGTAGACACGTGCGCCCGTGCGGATGTGTACGTGTTTGTTGACAGGAGGAACGAGTGTACTAGTAGGTTTGCAGTAGCAGCTGGGCTGTAGATCACATCATATATGCATGGAAGTAAGCATATATACAAGTAACAAATACTTACCAACCAATGTAAAGGCCAAGAGTTCACCACGTGTATTCATCGTGTCCATGTTTGAGTAGCCTTAGGATGAGTCAGTTTCACAGAACGACGGTTAGATTGGTTAAACTATCACGAATCTACGAGGTTTAAACCTGTGAGGCTGTGACAACAAACTTGGTGATTAATTTATCACCATGTTCCTTCCATTTCAAATTGCAAAACGTAATGGACTTATGGTTTTTAATACCTAACTTTGTTATACATCTAGATGTACATTGTTTCTAACTACTCCCTCCGTTTTTATTTGTAAGACGCGCACACATATCAAGATTCAAACTTTACAATCTTTGACCAATAATTTAGTCAATAATTTTAAACTTTTATAATACAAATTTGACATGGTTAGATTCGCAATCAAATATACTCTCTAATGAACACAAGATTATAATCATTAATAATATAAAATAAGATAAATAAATGGTCAAAATGTAATTTTAAAGACCGTGCCAGATTTGACCGCGCCTTATAAACAAATACGGAGGGAGTACATAATAAAAAAAATATAGAAGCTGAAACGACTTATACCATTTAAAACCGAAGAAGTATTTTTTGCAATATCCGATGCCGAGTCCAAATTCTAGGAAACATTTCATTGTAGCGAATGGACTCGACATAGACGCAGACATGTTCTCTCTTTGCTATCACGAATGTGTTTCAAAGTTTACATTACTTTCTCAGCCAGACATTCATGAGGCATGACTATGGAAAACAGTCTAGCCAAAAGCCAAAAAACCTAAAATATATGTTTGGTTGCAAATAACTAAAGTCATACATGTACAGATGTGAGGACTAGGTAAGTAGATTTCTGAACAATGTGCAAGTCTGGTCACAGAAAAACAATAATATATATTTTTCTCCTTATACAACTTTTTGGTTTTTGCATGGGGCGAGTTTGCTCGGTGGCTCTAGCGGATGAAGCCAAAGACATGAGGAGGACAAAGTGTAACCAAATGTTCATTTGAGGACAAATTCGATTTTTCGTGTATATATAGTGTAATTTTGTGTAGCCACGAAAGGTTCATGGAGTTCTAAAGAGAGGGGGGGGGGGGGGGAGGGGGGGCATTTCCCCCCTTTATCTGCGCCCCGGTGGCTCCTAGCCCTCTATGTCAGCGTCGGGGCTCATAGCCCCCTCTATTTCTATCAGTGCCGCGGTGGTTTATAACGTTGTTCAACTTATGAAACATAATATGTTTCTCGAATACATATGGACTAAACTAGAAGATTACAAAGGCTATCTAATGCTCATTGCCACCCTAGATGCTTTATTTTTTTAAAAAAAATTATTAGCATGGTGGCTTTCAACTCATGCTATATATGTTGGCTCATACTCACCAATTGATTAAGGCAGAAACTTTTGAAACTCGTCGTAGGAAAGCTTGTTGCATAAATTTAGGTGTAAAGTGGCACCTTTGTTTTTTAATATATAATGTTTAAAACAAATATATTATAGTTTTTATTAATCATCACATATTTGAGGTGCGGTAGAGGTTGGATGAAGTCATAGATGCTGTAACCCAGGAAAGATCTCCTTTTACAATTCCAACGAATGATGTCAGTTGTCTTTTATTTCCGTCTAAAATGTATGGCTTAGTTTGTTTCATTAAAGCATCCTTTCATCGCCGGTTACTCTTCGAAGACAGTTGATCCTCTTATGTAAGAATACTTTCTAATTTTTTTCTACCCATGAATAGGATACATTAATAAAAAAACTTCAGTAAAACATATTAATTTAGTAATTGTTGGTCAAAAATCTTGCAATGCAGCTTACCTGGTTAAGTTTCTTGTGGCAGAATTTATCTACCTAGACTCAGGTCCTAAAAACAGCATGGTGCTCGTATATTTATAGATTTATTATTTCTTCATGTGTTTTCTAGATTTCTTCTAGAAATTAATGGTGCTATTTATTCAATTGTAGAAAATGTATTTGTAATTAATGGTGCTATTTATTCAATTGTAGGAAATATTGTGTCTGTTGACAATGAAATGCCTATGGCGATGCCATTAATCTCGAGATCTATGCTAGACTAATATCTCAAAGTTGCTCATACAGGTAGGATAAGCTGCTAATAGGGTAGAATGTGTGTATGCACTTTCATAGGAATGATTGTATGCATGTTTTATGGATGCCTATGTATGTATAGGGGTGAATCTAGGCACAAATTGTACAAGGCTAATATATTCTTATTCTCTCTCCCCATATCCTTCTCTCTATTCTTCTCCCCTCAGCTTCTCCTCCCAAAGCTCCCTTTTGGTTCTAATAGGGATAAGACCAACCTCCTTGGCCCTGTCACTGTGTATACAATATGTTTTGGTGCTAAGAGCAGCTTAAATAACCCTCTAAACACTCTATACCCTAAGTGTCGGGGGTAGACCCCCAGGGGTACCCAGAAGGCGGATTGGCCCAACCAGCAAGGGGCGGCCCAATCCGAGTGCTATCGGGCCGGTTTGTCGTACTGGGTGGCCCACCACTCGGGAGGCCCACCAGTCGGACGAACCGGGCGACTACAACGGCGCGCGCCGCAAGGAAGCAGGCGGCGTATCCCGCAAGAAGCTCGGAGATCAAGATAAACTAGCCGGAATTATAGGAAAAGATATCTGTAATCGTTATAGGATCGCATCCTTGTATTTCGGATAGGTTATGATCTCTAGCCGACTTGTAACTCAAGGCAGCCGGACTATATAAGGCGCCTTGAGACCCCCCCTCCAGAACATGATAGATTACAACCCACGATACAAAACCTAGGACAGAACTCAACTACGGAGATCCTTCAGGAACTTCATACACAGCAATCCATACACCCAACACAGGACGTAGGGTATTATGTCATCTTGACGGCCCGAACCTGTTCAATCCTTGCGTCTTGTGTTACCATCGACTTCTGATCCTCGATCTGTCCCTCAACAAATCAACCACGTAGGCTACCCTGTGTGGACTGCCGGGTCCATAAATCCGACAGTTGGCGCGCCAGGTAGGGGCTGATCGACGAGATCAATCCGCAAGCTCGATGGCAGAGTCAATCTCCAAGTTTCTCGTCAACACCGACGAACTCGGCGATCCGATGCCGACCCTCCGATTCACGGTTGCCCCTGCAACGCGGCGTGATCGAGTACTTGGAGCACGTGTCACACGGCGGCAAAGCGATCCTGCAGCAGAAGAAGATCCACATACGCCGGCCTCCAGCAGCATCAAGCGGACGCAACGACAGGCTGCATGCCCTTCGCGTCAGCGAGCGCACGTGCGCTGGTGGCGCCGGCTACCAGATGCGTCGGCAAAGCAGCGACACTGGTTCAGATCATAGCAGCCGCGGCGTCCCTGCGGCAGTCGCACGACTCTGCCGTGGACTCGGCAACGATTGTTGCGTCCTGCATATGGGGATCAAGTCGTGACGTTCACGGCCTCGCCCTCCAATCAAGAATAGGGAAGATTCTTCGTGCCGATCTGTGCTTTTTTGGTTTTTAGATTATTCTAATCTTATTTATCTACCTCCTTTTCCTGTACGTGCATACATGGAGACTCTACTTATTTTCTAATCATAGGTCTGCTCCTTAACCTATGTATGCATATGGTCCTTCGCACGTGGCCGTGATGTATGCATGGAGCTGTGCAAGCAGCTTGCATGCGCATGTCCGTCATCAACATGGAGGAAGCACATGTCCATCACCGACGCGGAGGAAGCCACCTCCAGAAGCGGCTCCGTCGCGTGATACTTTAGCTACTCGGCCGCGACTACAAGCAAGGACAACATGCCGATTCTCTGCCTCGGACACGGATCAAGCTAAGTCATACTCTAATACTTTCATAATATTTCTCGGTCACCGCATATCTCCATACTTCGCCATATTTCTCCATAATCATCACCGACTACCCTTGGTTTGTTCCCGACTGCTTATACAGCCCGAGCGCTACACGAGCAGTCGGGCTACACCCAACGGACGTATATTGCATTTTTTCTTCCATCGTTTATTTCTTTTTCCACTCTTGTACAAGTCGCTAAAGTACTTGGGAAGCACACGCCTTAATCCGTGAAGCCTCGACTCTTCCGTACGCCTACGTTACTACGCGTGCATGCGGCCCAGCTCCCTGCGCTATTTACTACGGATATCGGGGATCAGGTGCATAAACGTAACATGATAACTACCCGAGGAAATTAATAGACTTAAAGAGTTGGAAGTAGAAATTCTATTACATACAACGCCGAATGTTTTTCTCCAGAATTAGTATTTGCTACACCATATACTACCTATCCTTCATATCTTCAGTGCAGGGCACAGGTTTGGATCCCGAGCTTGCCTGTTACGCTCGGGGGCTGGACCACTCGGGCATCGCCGCCAGCCAAGTACTCGCGCCGATCAGTACTTGGGCTGGCGCTACACTCCACGACGGTCGCTAGCCGAGTGCTTTTGTAACGACCCGGAAAATCAAATCCTAAAATCACGAGTTTTAAAAATCTTTATCGATGAGTTTCTCTGTCCCTAAATCCAAATCCAAATCCATCCTGATCTTTCCTTGATCCAAATCCCAAAAGTCCGATCTCCAGAAAATCTGATCTCCCGAAATAACCCTAACCATCGTTTTCCCCTTTTTCTCGATCCGCGCGTCGCGCCGATCGGCCGACCGCCGCGCGTGCGTCCGCGACGCCGCGATTCCCGGCCTGTCTCCCCTCTTTTCCTTTTCTTTTTCCTAAAATCTTTTCCCCCCTTTTCCTTAATTTTCCTTTCCTTTTTCCTTCCCTTTTTCTTCTTTTCTTTTTTCTTTTCTTTTTTTTCCTTTTCCCTTTTCTCCCTTCTCCTTCCTTCCCTCCCTTTCTCCTCTGTCTCCCGCCCGAGCCGCTTCCACCCGAGCGCCGCGCCGCCCGCACCCAAGCCGCGCGCCGCCTCCTCCCTGTGCTCGCTGCAGCCGCGCCACCCCCACGCCGCCACCGCTCGCGCGCGCCCACCAGCCACCCCCGCGCACTCCTGCTCCACCCCACGCGCACG
>CM014274.1:13164094-13228146 GCA_004135705.1 Alloteropsis semialata
TTATTCTATAGATTAATCCATACAAAATAACAAATGCAGGTGAATCTGCACTAGATAACAGAATGAATTAAACTAGAACAAATTTGAACCTTAACTTTTGCGACAAATACGTAAAGTACATCAAGTCATTTTCGCACCATGGAGCAAAGAATCAAGGCTATAAAAATGTTCATTTGGCTAAATTGCGGTGCATGGCTATTCTAATTGTTGATACAAATAAAAAAAGTAAGTCTTCTGCTTTAAGCTGATCACCAAAGCCTCATATAAAATCATAACCATGTTTTGCAATAGAGATAATCTCCTGCCTTTATGCCGGATACATGGCCATATGCTTATATGTGGGAGAAGCTGTTGTAGCGTACTCCGTCGTCCTAGATTAAATGTTATTTTGATTTTCTTAAATACATAGTTTTTGTTATGAATCTAGACATGCACTATGTCTAGATACATGGTCAAAACTGCATATATAGAAAAGTCAAAACAACAATTATTTTGTGAACGGAGGGAGTAACGGGCTAGTCTCCTTGAGTAAGAGCTAGCTGACAAGTGTTTTAACTTTTAACCCCTGAGGTATTATTATGTGTTCCTAGCCTAGCTTATTCTTATTTATTTCAAAATATGGTTTAATCTGAAATATATATATGCAAGCAATAATGGGTTGTTCAACTGTTATAACACCACATATGTTGGTAGTAGTTAGGATTCAAGTCACACTAACAAAGTCAAGGTGAATACAATTAAATTCTCACATGGACAAAAATGACTTCCGTGCTCAACCGTTCAAGTGAAGCATACTTTTCTTCAAAGTGCTAGTAAAAAAATCGATTTTGTGCAATTCACCGTGCTCCACAGTTTATAGACATGATTAGTCACACCTTTCAAAGGGCAACTACTCTCAAGCATTATTTGGCTATTTGCAATATTTTTTGTGCTAAAATTACTTAGCGGCATACACCGCATACGAATCCTTTCACAGAGCATTGGTGGATCCAACCTCGCATTCCCACTCATTCATAGTTTCTGTTGTTTTTGACAAATAAAAATAAAACCCAGTGTCTATATATGGATCTGTTCACTCGCCCCATCTTGAAGGAAACCTGCTTAATTATATTATACACTGTTGGCCAATATACTTGTTTTTAGTTATGTAATATGAGTGTTACATTTTGTTTATAAAGTTCTTCAATCTCGTTGTACGTTTGGTATCAAAGGAAATAATATGTGGCTCATATTCGTTTCGTTAGCCCACAATTGGTCAAAATTTATGGTTAGAAACTTTAAACAAAAAGAGATAGGAGTGGACACGTCTGCACCCTTGAACAAAAAGAGATAGGAGCGTGACCCCTCATCTCTATTCCATTTTTTCCATTCCTCCGGCGGGGCTCACGCCTCATCAGTTCTTAATTATCCTCTACAGCAGTTCCAAGCCTCAGTTTTAGTAAGAACCACTACTACTTAACGCCAAACAAGATCCCTCTCCCAAGCCCCAATCCACCCATGGTTTCGTCGCGCACCCACCACATGGCCGGCTTCTCCCCCTCCACCTCCACCCCCAATGGCGGATGCTAGTCGGCGGCGCCTCCCTGCGAAGTAAAAAGGAGAAATTTTTGCCCTCGCGCGCCCGGCTAGGTCTCTGTTCATCTGTTGGCTACTGTCGGGTCGCACCAGGTGGCGCCTTGACGCCTGACCCATTCCTGTTCCGCTGAAGCAGCCCCAGACCGTCGCCAGGCCAGTGGTCGACGCCCGTGGCGAGCTGAGGGGCGGTGTCTTCACCAAGTCCGGCGCCGGCAAGGGTTGCCGTTCTCATGTGCAGGTAAGCGCCTCTTCCCCCACTTCACATCCCTCAATGGATTCGTAAAAATCTTGCCCCTCTTTTCATTTTTTACCTGTGTCGGGTTCCCTGACAGCTGCCTGATGGCTCCCCCTGTATTGTGGATCTGCAGGTTGCGATCTGTCGGTCGTAGAAGCGAGATTTGACTTCGCTTGAGCCGAGTGACAGTAAAACGGAGACCGGCTACCGTTGTTCCTGAAATCTGTTGGTTCATGGGGAGTCAGACAATGGCATCACAGCCCGGGGGAGGTGGAGGAGGCAGGGGCGGCAGTGGTGGTGCCGGCGCAGCGCAACGCGGGCAGATGCAGAATCTGGCAAGACAAGGGTCTTTGTATAACCTCACCCTTGATGAGGTGCAGAGCCATTTGGGAGAACCCCTGCACAGCATGAACCTTGATGAATTGCTTAAGAGTGTTTTTCCTGATGGTTTGGACCATGATGATGGTACTACCAGCCAATATGAGCAGACTTCAGGCCTCTTGCGACAGGGGAGCATCACCATGCCACCTGAGCTCAGCAAGAAGACTGTGGATGAGGTGTGGAAGGGCATCCAGGATGCACCAAAGAGAAATGTTGCGGAGGGTGGGCGGAGGAGACGGGAGCGGCAGCCGACACTTGGGGAGATGACGCTTGAGGATTTCTTGGTGAAAGCTGGGGTCGTCACCCAAGGATATCTGAAGGACTTGAACGACGTTGGCAATGTGGAGCAGGTTGGTAGTGCTGGTGCTGCCGGTTTGACAGCTGGAGCACAGTGGTTAGACCACTATCAGCAGCAGATTACAGCTATTGAGCCCCATCGGCATGGTCAACACAGTGTGCCAGGTGCTTATATGCCGAGTCAGTTAGCCCTTCAGCCACTGAATGTTGGACCGGGTGCTATTCTGGAATCATACTCTGATGGCCACATTACTTCGCCGATGATGGGCGCACTTTCTGATTCCCCGACACCTGGTAGGAAGCGTGGTGCCCCAGGAGATGTAGTGGATAAGTTGATGGAGAGAAGACAGAAGAGGATGATAAAGAATAGGGAGTCAGCTGCTCGCTCAAGGGCTAGGAAGCAGGTTGCAATATATATCTTCTGCCTTTCTATGTTTAACTTTGTCTTGGTCAGCAATTCTAGAAGTAGATCAGTGTTCATGAAGATTTATGAATGTTAATTTCATGATCTAATTTTTCTTGTGATCAGTGAGTGGAAAATGTTAGACATGGTGACTTGCTATTCTTCTTAAGACTGAGTATTACTTACACTGTATTTGAAACAGGCCTACACTAATGAGCTGGAAAACAAGGTATCTCGGTTGGAAGAGGAGAATGAGAGGCTAAAGAGGCAAAAGGTACTATGTCATCCCCTTTGTGCCAGCAAATGGTTGTTTTCTTCTGCCATGTTTGGTTGGTGGAGACGCGCAGTTACCAATTAGTCTTTTCTCTTTTATAATCACTTTCTGTTTCTGAACAGTTGTCAGATTATCTGATAGGTGACATGAAATAAATGTGATTACTCTCACTAACAATTTGATCTAATTATATTTCACACTGTGAAGCTACTTTTAAGACCTGCATTTATCCTTATCTAAACACCACTAAACCCTCTGAATTTTATATCCTCCATTTGCTCTATAGCTATAGTAATTTTTTTTGGCTTTCATTATTGGAGACAAACCATGCTAACAAAGGTATAGGAACTAAAATCTGATGCACTGCATGTGTTAGTTGATCTAATTATGAGATTTGTGCCTTTTGTCCCTTATAAAACATTAATTGGAGTAGATGCAAGTACCGAAGGCTATATTTTTTTTATAATTTTAGTTGACTATTTGGGCTTATTATTACATTAGCTTCCAAAGTCCAACTGATTTTTTAAGGTTACATTGGCTATGGTGGATTTATGTTCCAAAAAATAGATAAACATGCCCATTTGAAAATTCTGAGATCCAATTCTATATCTATATATATATATATATATATATATATATATATATATATATATATATATATATATATATATATATATATATATATATATAGCAACATTCGATTTTTCTGTCTTGCATCAGAAGGGTTCAGATCGAAGTCCTCTATATCTAATTCTGTGTCGTATAATGGAACAATACAACTCTATGGGCATATGATATTATTAGTGATAATAGAGAGGTGTTGGCTATTATTATCATTTGGTCATGGACACTTTCTTTGAAGTTTTCCTGAATTACTCAGAAGTCCTGTAATAGTGTAACTTGACTATGTTTCATATATTAAATATTTTTGGAACTGTGAAGGTTTGAGTTCTGTTTTATATTACGGATTCAGACCACTTCAGATGCATTAGAGTATTAGTAACATTATAATATTTAATAGTGTAACTTGATGATGTTTCATATATTAAATATTTTTTGGGACTGTGAAGGTTTGAGTTCTGTTTTATATTACGGATTCAGACTTCACTTACACAGATGCATTAGAGTATTAGTAATACTATAATATTTACCGTTCTTTTCTTTATATGCTACAGTTGATTGGTGACATGTAACTGCAAATTCAGAAATGATATATTGGTCTTAGTTGCGACTTTGTAATGTTGATAGTGGTAACTTTATATTTTATACGGCAACCCATTCAATTAGTATGTTGCTTGATAGTGTTGCCTGTGGGTTTTGGTAACCTTCAGTTATACTCCTAACACCGATTTACAATTCAAACTTTGTTTTTGGTGAGGTGTTTTGTTTTGTTGGTTGCATATATTAGTCTAATATTTGACGCTGATGGCTATTTCATCGCTAAACAATTCATCTTACATGTTGTATTAAGATTATAGAGATTGAGCAGATTTGAGCAGTTTTCTGATATTGTATTCTCGCATTCTATTTCATGACTGGCAAAAAAGTAAATTAAAAAATAGAAACCACGGCATTGGCACTCTGCCACTGTGCCACTGTTGCAAAAGCTTAGATATTATACTTGCAAATAATTTGTTGGTCTGATTTTTGCTTGTTTTGTTCAATTCAATACAGTTGACGCAGTAGGTTCTCATATTGCTGTGCTCCGATGAAATTAATGATGTTTCTTTTTCCAATCTCTATCGATGGAATTAATGGTGTTTTTTTGTCCAATCTGTATGTGTATCATTGACTTGAATGCCCTGTTTTGTGTTATTTTCAGGAGTTGGAGAAGATACTTTTCTCTGCGCCTCTGCCAGAACCCAAATATCAGCTCAGGAGAACAAGCTCGTCATCTTTCTGACTATGTCCAGATATCTAGTTTTGTAGTTCACTAAATGCTGTGGCTTGTAAGTTTTTGCCTCTTCGGCTTAGAATCATTTGCTAGCTTGGGAGTTTTTGGCTTATCCTAGCTTGATGGTTTCCTCTCTAGATTAGCAGGAGCCTAGCATGTGCTGTGTGAGCACCGCCGTTTCTCTTCTGAGGCCTTGCTACTAGCCTAGTATGTAAATCTGAATCTGCAGGACACATTTAGGTGGTCGTAGCTTTCTTTACATGGTGACTTAACCCCTGCTCGTCCATGTGTGATATTCTGTGCTTGCGAAACTTGCATTGTGCCAGATGGATACATATAAGTATGAGCAGTATGAAACTTTTTTATTGTACTAATTTACTTGTGCTCTTTGTTCTTCCATCTCCTATTATGAGGTGATCATGATAAGGTGAGAGTCAGTTTATTGAAGCATCTTCTTGGAGAATGACTTAACGATATCTTTTGTCAAAATGCTCCTTTTCTGGAAATGTGGACACGAAGAATCCGTTAATGGGTTTGCCGTTGTGTCCTTAGTCCTTACCACATATCTAGAGTACATCATAATCTGTTTGGAGATTTTTTTGTTTAAATTTGGGGTCTTGCAAGTAATCAGGATTACTTACCTTGAGTCCAAAAAAGGGGTTACTTTACCCTGCACGCTAGGGAATCATATTCTATTTTAAAAAATTCAATAAGCCTAATTAAATGGCATTACAATCTAGAAGCACAGCATGCTGGATACAGCTGGAACTCTTGGTAACCAAAAAGCCGAGCTGGAAGCACCTCTAGCATACTGTGCTAATTCATATGCTGCTCTATTTTGCTCCCTATAAACCTTAACCCGGTGAACATTTCCCAACATTCTCACTACCATTTTGCTATCTTTTGCCAAGCGTCCATCAGCTGCTTTTTTCCAGCTGTAACTGCTGTTGCCATATCTGCTGGTGCTGGTGAAGAGTCATTTACCGTGGGATCAAGATGATGATGTGTCTCCAGTTTTCCTCCTAAAAATTCTTGTTGATGTGTCTATGTTACCTGACTGTTTCAAGCGCAGGTTGAGACAACAAATCAACTGTAGACTGTCAACCTCGCAATATCAGGGCAGTGATTGAATCTCGTCAGTTGCTGGTTTAATTGTGATTAGATTGATACATGCTTATTCCTACCAGCCGCTGGATCGGCAAATCAGATGATGGCCTCACCACACAGATCGCCACCCTTCCTAACTGTCAATTGCGACATCTCGCAACCTAAACTCGACTCGCCTCACTGCTTCTGCACGGAAGTACGAAACTACGCTTTGCTCGAAGGAAAGCGTAAATCTGAAATTGCTGGTTCCCAAAGGCCATACGACTTCAACCGCGGAGCAGCGACCAGCGAGGGGTGAGGCACTGACCACTGAGGCCGTGAGGGGCGACTGGGAAATCGGTGGGGATGAGCTGGAACAGCGACGCCCAGCTTCGTCCGGCGACGGCGAGCGGCGACCGCCTCGCGGTCATCGCGTCTCACTTATCCCACTCTTGTCTCGGCAGTCCGGCCCACATGGCCGGCGAGAAGGAAGCCGCCCTCGCCGCTGAGCCCGTCGACGGCCCCACCATGTCAGCCTCTCAACACTCCCAATTCTGTACTGTCAATTCAATTTGGATGAGTATATGACGGAATGCTCGTCTGGTTCGGCTGTAGTTTTGTTTCTCGCATGAGCAGAGTCATGGATTCTGGGTCGTAGCCTCGTAGGGATAGCTGGACTTCAGAGCTGAACCGTCTGCACTGAATCCCAACTCGAGCGATGGTTCGTGTAGTTAGGATCCTATTCTACTCTGCTGAATCTGTTGAAAACTTGAAATCGATAGGTTTTGTGGGGAACGTCGATGTGCTAATGTGATCCAAGTGGTGCTTAGATTATTGCTCGATTGAATGCGTTTAGACAGATATATGGGGAAGTGCAGTGCGTCCGTGCTGTCATTCAGATGGCAACACTTAACACCGACATAAGGGCCTGGTTTGCAGGTGTTCAGCTGCAACCAGTCAACCACCACATTCAGGAGCACAATCTCATCTCCTCAACTGGTGGAAATGTCCATTGAGCTCCTGAAAATCTATTCTTGCTCTGGCAGCATTCGGTTGCTATTTGATGCACTGAACCTACGGCTGGGAAACATGCAGACATCTTTCTCTGATAACTTTTGTGTAGCACAGTTAGTAAACTAGTCAAGTTGTTGGTGACCTGAAGATGTATCTGTGCATAAGACAAACAATAGAAACAAACAATCAAATTTTACGCACATACATTTTGCTTAGCATTCACACTTGCTGCTATGATATGCCAAGTACTAGCTAACATTTGTTGAATTTTAAGTTTCACCTTTCCTTTTTCTGAACAAGTTTCTATGACTGCTATACAACCCCCTTCTTCATTCGGATGATGATTACTTCTCTGCCTTTTGCAGTTTCGACAAAATTATCAGGAAGGAGATCCCATCTCAGGTGGTTTTTGAGGACGAAAAGGTAATCTCATCTATGCTATTGGGATCCCAAGGCTGTCAACTTTAAGCTATTGCCAGCTCAGAAAATAATTTGCCTCCATTACCCTGGGTGCTCTGTGTCGGAGATAGAATCCCCAGTATCCTCAAGGAAGGCAGAATCCTATTAGAATTTCCCTGTAATTCTACTAGGACTCCTACCTTGTAGCCGACTAGGAACCCGCCCCCTGGACTATATAAAGGAGGGCCGCGGTACCTAGACAGGCAGATCGAAAAACACACCAGCGCAGGGCGCAATACTATACACCCCATACAAGACGTAGGGTCCGCTGCCTTGACGGCCCGAACCTGTCTAAATCGTGTCTTGTGTCCCGCATTTACCTTCATGCTTCAGGTCTGGCGATCCCCCGCGAACAAATCACTACCTTGGAGACCCCCATAGTAGGCTAGCCGGTATAAAAAACCGACAGCTGGCGCGCCAGGTAGGGGTCATCGTCGAGATCATCTGGCGAGTTTGAAGGACCTCATCATCAACTTCGATTTAGCCAGCGTAAGACGGCTGCACGTTGTCTCGGCGGGTGTTGGTCACCAATCCGCGGTGGATTCATATTCGACGACTCGCGTGTGGATTTTCCTAGTCGAGTTCGAGGCGCAGATTGGATCGTTGCCAAGTCCGGAGCGGAATCGAATCAGAGAGAAGATCGGGGATTCAACATGAAGCAACATCTTCAACTACTCGGATCCGATGACAAACTACTCGGTTCAACAAAGAACAACTCGGCTACGACGACCAACTACTCGGCCGACTACTTCGACTACTCGGCCGACCAGTTCGACTACTCATCTCGACTAAGCAACTAGTCGGGATCAGACACTACTCCGCCAACAACTAGTCGGAATCGACTCCGACTAGTCGGCTTCATCAACAATGGCACGCTGATTCTCCTTCTCGGACACGAATCAAGCTAAGTCGCTTATTTCTTTTGATATTATTTTTCTAACATGTTTGGCCATGCGCCGACTTCTTCGGATATGCTCTTCGACGGGAATTACCCTTAGGGGCTACTCCGTGATCGACTACTCCTGGGGTCTGCTAAACGGACAGCCCACGAGCTTGATACATCGAGTACGAGTACGTAGGGCGTCGCCACATGCTTGGTACACCAAATCAGGAGGCTTTGGCCACGAAGTTTTGTGTACTGAGTATTGGAGGCAATTTGCCCACGCACTTGGTACATCGAGTTCGTAGGGCGTCGCCACATGCTTGGTACACCGAATTAGGAGGCTTTGCCACGAAGTTTTGTGTACTGAGTACTGGAGGCACCGCAGTGGCTACGCCCTATGGATGCATTCGCCGACTACTTCGCGCGCAATTCGCGCTCTCTGTCGCAATGCCGATTTCTTTGCGCGTAATCCGCGCTCCTTGTCACAAAGTCGACTTCTTATTCGCGCGCAATTCGCGCTCTCTGTCGCAATGCCGATTTCTTTGCGCGTAATCCGCGCTCCTTGTCACAAAGTCGACTTCTTATTGTCTTCTCTTGGCGTCACTAATTTCTTCGAGCAGAACACGCCTTAATTCGTGAAACCTCGGCTCTTTCTGTTACGCCTAACGTCTCTACATGCGTAAAATACACGCTGTGAGCAACGGTTAATGCAAGGACCAGGTGCTTAAACGTAATAGGCTAACTACTCGGGAAAAAATATGACCTAAAAAGAGCATGACACTTACATTTGTATTATGTTTATCGCTGAATAAATTTCAGTAAATTGAACATTTTACAAATATGCTACATAATGTATGCATTTTTTTTCTTTCAGGTCAAGCTCGGGGGCTGGACGCTGCAAAACTACCCGGCATGGCTCCAACAGCTCACCTAGCGTATAAGCTCAGGGGCTGGACGCCGCAAAACTACCCGGCGTGGCTCCAATTGCTCACCTGGCGCATAAGCGCGGGGACTGGACACCGCAAAACAACTCGGCTGGTACTACATGTGTTGAAAAACAACTCGGCGAACACAGAAAACAACTCGGCGAACACAAAGAAGAACTCGGATGAAGTTTCAAGAACTCGGACGAGAAGTCTATTTCCTAAAGCAGAAGGTCGTAGGTTCAAAAAAGATTGCTGTTCAACGACCCTTGGATTGATTATTCAATCACTCCAAGGCTCGGGGGCTGATAAGCTACACCCATCAATTGCTTTTTTCAAGACGGAAGAAGAAGATTCAAGATTTGACCCTCAGCCTGATTCTTCGATTCAACCTAAGGCTCGAGGGCTACTCCATATGGAGTGCGACTTTCGCCGCACCCCATATATCAAGATGTACATTACTGGAGGTTTTCAACGAAGGCGCAGTAGGGCGAGGAACAACTCGGCTGATGCTAAATCTGTTGGAAAACAACTCGGCAGGCGTGAAGATTTTGAGCACACCATACCCTCATGGCAGCCTTGATTAACTTTGAAGATTCAGCCAGCGAAGTACTCAAGAGCACCAAAACTACTCGGCGAGGATCTGAAAAGTACTCGAAGACTGCTACATACGGCTATAAAGCGCTCGGGGGCTTGTCGGAGATAGAATCCCCAGTATCCTCAAGGAAGGCAGAATCCTATTAGAATTCCCCTGTAATCCTACTAGGACTCCTACCTTGTAGCCGACTAGGAACCCGCCCCCTGGACTATATAAAGGAAGGCCGCGGTACCTAGACAGGCAGATCGAAAAACACACCAGCGCAGGGCGCAATACTATACACCCCATACAGGACGTAGGGTCCGCTGCCTTGGCGGCCCGAACCTGTCTAAATCGTGTCTTGTGTCCCGCATTTACCTTCATGCTTCAGGTCTGGCGATCCACCACGAACAAATCACTACCTTGGAGACCCCCATAGTAGGCTAGCCGGTATAAAAAACCGACAGCTGGCGCGCCAGGTAGGGGTCATCGTCGAGATCATCTGGCGAGCTTGAAGGACCTCATCATCAACTTCGATCTAGCCAGCGTAAGACGGCTGCACGTTGTCTCGGCGGGTGTTGGTCACCAATCCGCGGTGGATTCATATTCGATGACTCGCGTGTGGATTTTCCTAGTCGAGTTCGAGGCGCAGATTGGATCGTTGCCAAGTCCGGAGCGGAATCGAATCAGAGAGAAGATTCGGGATTCAACATGAAGCAACATCTTCAACTACTCGGATCCGATGACAAACTACTCGGTTCAACAAAGAACAACTCGGCTACGACGACCAACTACTCGGCCGACTACTTCGACTACTCGGCCGACCAGTTCGACTACTCATCTCGACTAAGCAACTAGTCGGGATCAGACACTATTCCGCCAACAACTAGTCGGAATCGACTCCGACTAGTCGGCTTCATCAACAATGGCACGCTGATTCTCCTTCTCGGACACGAATCAAGCTAAGTCGCTTATTTCTTTTGATATTATTTTTCTAACATGTTTGGCCATGCGCCGACTTCTTCGGATATGCTCTTCGACGGGAATTACCCTTAGGGGCTACTCCGTGATCGACTACTCGTGGGGTCTGCTAAACGGACAGCCCACGAGCTTGATACATCGAGTACGAGTACGTAGGGCGTCGCCACATGCTTGGTACACCAAATCAGGAGGCTTTGGCCACGAAGTTTTGTGTACTGAGTATTGGAGGCAATTTGCCCACGCACTTGGTACATCGAGTTCGTAGGGCGTCGCCACATTGTGGCAGACCGCCCCAATTAATCCGGCTTAAGAGCATGGGACCACTGTCACAGCAGTGCGCCACGCCCCTAAACCGAGTTAATCGTGCAATCCGTCGGATACCTTCCCGATTACACCATATTTTTCTCTCGACCGAAACAAAATAGCAGCAGTCCCACTCGAAGATGGGCTCAGGCAGTACAACTCATCACATATTTTACATCACATGGTGCACGTAGATAATTATACAAATACAGTACATGTGTTTTATCTTCTTACAAACCAGAGTTATATACAGTGGAAGACTACCCGTCGAAGCAAAAGATATTAAGCGGAGCCCTCGCTTAACATCTACTCACCGCGGCCCGAGTCAGACTCGGACGGCACCCGCTCCACAACCCAGCCGTCGGGCAGCACACAAGGCCAGGTCAAGGAAGCAACGGGGTCATAGCCATCAACATCTGCGAGAAAATTAAGCCACAAGCAAGGCTGAGTACTAATTACTCAGCAAGACTTACCCGACCAAGGATCAAATTCTAGACCATGCAAGACTTTTTGGCTCTGGGGTTTGTTTTGCCAAAAGCATCTACCAATTTAATCCTATTTTCAAGATTTTAGCCAAGTTAATTGAGACTAACCATTACTAGATTTGCCAAGCTATCCAATGACAAACAATATTAATCCACAACAATCAATATCTTACAATAATTGATTCACCTTTCATTCACATACTTCCACTAGCCACATTCCTAAACCCATTGGCCAAGCCACTGATGTGAGACAAGCGATCAAGCAGCTTCATGTAACCGCGAAGGACGGACAACTCGAGTTGATTTTTAACCATGCATGGGACAACCTAATCGCACGACCCGTGAGAGACACCCAGGACCTCACAGGGCAACCTTTCCCATCTCTCCCTGCCGTCTGCCATCAGAGCCCACTCCACCCGAGTGCACGCCCCAACGGACCCCAGGTGCCCCAGGCAAACCTGTGCCGCGGCCACTGCTACACTCGCCATCAACCCCTCGCCCAATGGAGTGGAAGTGTCCGTCAGACGTCAGTTTGCATCAAGTACTAGGTTTACCAGTTTACCATATTTCCCGGCATACGATTAGTACCTTCAAAAGCTTGACCAAACAACGCCCCACCCTCAATGCCTTAGCCAACATTCCTCTTGTGCAAGCGGGACATACAACCAAGCATAAATATCGCACAAGCCCCGCTTGCCGTACCTTATAACTGATACGAAGTAAAACCTATATCTCGCGAGTGACCAAGCAATCACTCGACTTCTACCGGCCCTAATTAAGCATAGCATCCTATACGACCTACACATACTAGTATTAGGACATAGGTACCTAGGGACCATGCAACTAGGGTTTCAATCAATTCCTCAAAACTTAAATGCACAAAATAAGGCACAAGCAATGGGAGTTAGTTTCACAGTGGGTTATGCTCCGGGGCTTGCCTTCTTGATTAGCGGTGGCCTTGGACCCTTCCGGATTTTGATCCGGGTCTTGCGTAGCGGCGTAGTTCACTTAGGTGGCGGCGGGATCACCCTCGGGCTCGACGTCGATCTCGTACACGCCGTCGGTAATGGTGTGCTCTACATGATATGCAAAAGTATGCATGAAATGCGCAAATGCATAAGTGATCAACCATACGAATTCTTACAACAATTCATTTTTGCTAGACCAGGAACCGGTCTGACCGGTTTTGGAAACCGGTCTGACCGGTTTTGGAAACCGGTTAGACTGGTCTGGCACTGGCCAGCCCAAAAATTCTTATGGCCGAATTATTGATTGCTTAAACTAGATTTAACAGCTATAACTGACTACTAGCCCTAAGTAGTGATCCTATTGATTGAACTCACACATTTAACAAGTTTGATTGATAAGTGACATTTTTAAGATTGCCTTCCTATCCTCTTAACTTAACTAATTGCAAACATATCAAAAGCATGAATAACTTGGGTCATTAGGTACTTAGCTCAACTTGTCAACCATAACATAACCACCAAAAGTGAATGGCATTTTTAGCTTAAATTTAGGATTTGGGAAGCCATACCCAACTCGCTAGTACACCTTGGAGCATGAAACAATGCATTAATCCAACAATGTTTTATACACAAGCCTTAAAACCCTATAGCAAGCTTCCCTAACCTTCCCAAACCCTTACCTCTAGGTTCTGGCTTCTTCGGCCTTGAGTCAGAGCTCGAGCTCGGCTCAGGCTGAGGCCGGCGGCGGCTCTGCAGCTCGGAAACAAGGCGAGAAAGGGGGAGGAGTAGCTGGGGATGGCTCGGGAATGGAGATAGCGAGGCAAAGGAGCGTGGGGTGCAGGGAATCGGGCAATGGAGGAGTGAAGACGGGTGGACTCGGTCCTGGCGCTTTACCGCCCGTCCATGGAGGTGGGGTGGTGAAATCGGCCACCTGGGCATGCTATAGCGCGCCAGCAGTACAGGGGGGCCACGTAGACGATGAGAGAGCGGCGCGTGGCCGGAGTTGGTGAAAAGGACGGTGGTTGGGCGTTGATTTCCGGCGCGGTTGGCAGCGACCGACTGTTGCGGTGGTGGGGTAAAACACCCACCGCAACAGTCCGTGGGGTCGAGAGTATTGTGACGCCGAACTGAAATTAGAAATCCGCGGGCCACCGACTGTTGCGGTCCTGGCTTTGGCCTAGCACAGCAACATTCGGTGCTATGAACCTCACACGTAAGTAATTTAACCATCTAATGTTGCGGTGGGGGCAAAAATGACAGACCACCGCAACAGTCCGTCAATCCAGAGAGGATTTTTACTGTTGCCCGAGACCACCGACTATTGTGGTGGTGACATGAATGCCACCGCAACAGTCGGTCATGTAGTGGTGGATGGGTTAAAAATTGCTAGGGCCCGGTTTGTTGCGGTGACCATTCCCTTGAGCACCGCAACTTACTGTCCTAGCGGTTATGGCACATTTTAAGTTGGTTTTGATTCGAATTTTTGTGGAATTAAGCCTTATATCCGATGACGGTTAATTTGGCCACACATACACACACATATGCGCAAACAATATTATAATTATGGGATGATGCATGCCATTAAGGATTTAATTGAGTTCGTTATGGTTCTTAATTATGATAGTGACACCAGGAGTGTCACAACCCTCCCCCCTTAAAAGAATCTCGCCCCGAGATTCCGGTGCATAAATTCAAGTGCGGAAAGGAAGTTACCTGGAATAGAGTTCATAAAATCCGGGTATCTAGATTTGAGATATGACTCCTCTTCCCAAGTAGCTTCGTCTTCGGTGTGATTACTCCACTGGACTTTATAGAATTTGATAGCCTTTCTCCTTGTGACTCTATCCTTTTGATCAAGAATCTTGATAGGATGATCCTCATACGTGAGATCGGGTTCCAGGGGAAGTTCTTCATGAGGAATGGATTCTTCTGGAACTCGAAGACATTTCTTGAGTTGGGAGACATGAAACACATTGTGCATGGCTGAAAGATCATCTGGAAGTTGAACCTTATATGCCACGGGTCCACACGTTTCTAGAATTGGGAAAGGTCCAATATAGCGAGGAGCTAATTTTCTCTTCACCCCAAATCTTTGAACGCCTTTGATTGGTGAAACCCGAATGTAAACATGATCTCCCACTTCAAAGGTTAAAGGCTTTCTTCTTTTATCAAAATAGCTCTTTTGACGAGCTTGTGCAGCCTGGAGATTTTTCTGGATTACCCTCACCTTATCTTCTGCCTCTTGGACTAAATCTGGCCCAAAGAAATTCCGCTCACCGGATTCGAACCAGTTCAAAGGAGTTCGACACCGAGCCCATACAAGGCTTCAAATGGTGCTATTTTGATGCTTGCTTGATAGCTATTGTTATATGCAAACTCAGCCAAAGACAAGCATTGATCCCAAGTCTTGTCATAGTGCATGACACAAGCTCTAAGCATATCTTCAACTACTTGATTCACCCTTTCTGTCTGCCCATCAGTTTGAGGATGATAAGTGGAGCTACGGATCAACTTGGTGCCTAGGGAAGCATGCAACTGTTCCCAAAAGCGGGCAACAAATTGGGTGCCTCGATCTGAAATAATGGTTCTTGGAATGCCATGAAGACAAACAATCCGGTCGATGTAAATTTGAGCATATTTCTTGGCATTATAATTGGTATTGACCGGAATAAAATGAGCGGTCTTGGTGAGCCGATCAACAATTACCCAAATAGAATCATGCCTTTGGGAGGTATTGGGCAAACTCACAATGAAATCCATGGATATATCATCCAATTTCCAGGATGGAATAGGTAGAGGTTGCAAGGTTCCAGCTACCTTGAGGTGACTTGCTTTCACCCTCTGACATGTATCACATTCGGACACATATTTTGCAATCTCCCTTTTCATTCTAGTCCACAAAAAATTCTCCTTCAAGTCTTGGTACATCTTATTGCTACCTGGGTGGATAGAGAATTTGGATAGATGAGCTTCATCAAGAATTTGCTTTCTTAACTTATGGTCTTTATGTACCACAAGCCGTTGCTCAAACCAAAGAATTCCCTTCCAATCTTGTCGAAAGCATTTGTATTTGGGCAACCCTTGAGCTAACCCTTGCTTGATATGAGCGACTGCTTTATCTTTGGATTGGGCCATGATAATCCTTTCCCTCAAAGTGGATTCCACCACCATTTGGCCTAGTGAGCCTTGGGGAATAATCTCCAAATTCAACTTGGACATCTCATGGCAAAGGGTGTCATTAAAAGACGTGATGGTGAGACTATTGCACTGAGCCTTGCGGCTTAAAGCATCCGCTACCACGTTGGCCTTTCCTGGATGGTAATGCACCTCAAGATCATGATCCTTGATTAGCTCTAACCATCTTCTTTGGCGCATATTTAAATCGGCCTGGGTGAAGATATATTTGATGCTCTTATGGTCGGTGTAGATATTGCAATGAGTGCCCATAAGATAATGCCTCCAAATTTTCAAAGCATGGACCACAGCAGCTAATTCTAAATCATGAGTGGGATAATTCTCTTCATGAGGCCTAAGGGCTCTGGAAGCATAAGCAATAACCCTGTCTTCTTGCATTAGCACACAGCCAAGACCCGTACCCGAAGCATCACAATAAACATCGAAAGGTTTGGATGTGTCCGGTTGAGCTAGAACCGGTGCTGAGATTAGAAGTTTTCTCAGGATGTGGAATGTTTGCTCACATTTCTCGCTCCACACAAATTTCTCTCCTTTCTTGAGAAGTTCAGTCATAGGCTTGGCAATCTTGGAGAAATTCGGGATAAAGCGGCGATAATATCCAGCTAAACCCAGAAAACTCCGAATTTGGTGGACTGATTTCGGCGGCTTCCAATCCAGTACTTCCTGCACCTTTCCTGGATCTACCGCAATTCCCTCGGCTGAAATAGTGTGCCCCAAAAATTTTACACTAGACAGCCAGAATTCACATTTGCTGAATTTTGCATATAGATGATGTTCTCGGAGGCGTTGGAGAACAATGTGAAGGTGTTGAGCATGCTCCGCCTCATTTTTGGAATATATGAGAATGTCATCAATGAATACAACCACAAATTTGTCCAGCTCGGGCATGAAAACCGAATTCATGAGATACATGAAATACGCCGGAGCATTGGTGAGACCGAAAGACATCACTAAGTACTCGTAGAGTCCATAGCGAGTTGAGAAAGCCGTCTTCGGTATGTCACTTGGTCGAATCTTGATTTGATGATATCCAGAGCGTAAGTCAATCTTCGAGAACACTCTGGCTCCAGACAATTGATCAAAGAGAGCGTCAATGCGGGGAAGTGGATACTTATTCTTGATCGTCACCGCATTGAGAGGTCGGTAATCAACGCACAACCTCAAAGTTTTATCTTTCTTCTTCACAAATAGAGCGGGGCAGCCCCAAGGTGAAGAGTTAGGACGAATGTAGCCCTTGTCTAGCAACTCTTGGAGTTGGACTTTTAACTCAGCTAGTTCTGTGGGCGCTATTTTATAGGGCCTTTTGGAGATAGGAGCTGTACCAGGTTGCAACTCAATTACAAACTCAATCTCGCGATCGGGCGGCATCCCTGACAATTCATCAGGAAATACATCCGGGTATTCACATACAACCGGAACCTTCTCCAAGGGAGTGTCTATTGCAGAGAAAGCGCAAGAATTCCTGATGTCTTGACGTGGCAGGTATAAGGTTGAAGCACCATGGGTCGGAGAATTGATTTCCACACAACGGGAGGGAACATCTAAATTGACCCCATGATTTTTCATCCAATTCATACCCAAAATAATATCTACCCCTTGATTTTCCAGGAGAATAAAATTGGTCTCATAAACCTTACTACCCAACTGAAGAGGTATATTCTTCACAATTTGATGTGACCCGATTCTACCACCTGGTGTAGATATGACATATTGTTGAGTAGTATGCACAAAAGCAAAATTATGTTTGGTAGCAAGTCTATTGCTCATGAAACTATGAGACGCTCCAGAATCAAATAGAACATATGCAGGCATATTGCGGATAGAGAAAGTACCCGACATCACTGGAGCACCAGCAGGGAGTTCATCCATAGTGAAGTTGAGTCTGCCCTGCCGGACAACTGCCACTTGCTTCTTGCCTTTGTTATTATTGTTGACTGGAGCTGGGGCATTGTACCCACCTTGCTTGGGAAGCTTGTAGTCCCTGGCAAAGTGACATGGCCTACCACAATTATAGCATGGAGCATTGGTAGGACGAGGCGGCTGCGGTGCCTGAAAGGGAGCACGATACCCCTGATTCTGTGGTGGTGGAGGCCTGATGATCCATGACCCTGGCTGAGGGGCCCTCTGGAAGGTTTGAGGTGCATTCCTCTGCACCAAACGATACTTAGGCGGTGTGGAGCTAGATTGGCCAACTGGGGCCTTCCTCTTCTTTTCGGCCTTGTGGGCATTAATGCTGTACTCTTGAGTAATGGTCATGTTTACCAAATCGGCATAGCTATCGGCCTTGACAAGAGAAAGCCTATCCTTTAGCTTGGAGCTAAGACCACGGCGGAAGCGATCCTACTTCTTGGCATCAGTATCAATATGATAACCCGCATAGGGTGCCAGCTGATTAAAAGCCTGGGCATACTGTAGCACATTACGGGTGCCCTGAGTGAGTGCAAGGAACTCATTGAGCTTGCGGTCCATTAGACCAGTAGGGATGTGGTGAGCACGAAAGGCGGTCTTGAATTCCTCCCAAGTCATCACATGATTCTCCGGGAGCATTGCATAATGGTTGTCCCACCAGAGTCGAGCTGAACCTCGCAATTGCTGAGCAGCAAAGCGAGCCTTGTTAGCATCTGAGCATGGGGACACCAGCAGAGCAAACTTGGACTCAATGTTGCTGAGCCAAGCATTAGCATCAAGAGGATCCTCCGTCCTGGTGAACAGAGGTGGCTGTGTACTCGTGAAGTCCAAGTAAGTTGCCTCATGGGGATGGGGATTGTGATGTCCGCCATATGGTTGCTGATTCACTTGCGCTTCGGTCAAGCGCCGAAGTAGCTCCGTCTGCATAGCCAATAGCTCCGAGACATTGGTAGCAGAGGTGGCGGAGCAGGTAAATCACCACGGAAATTTTACGACATCTGCATTGTTTCATAGCTCACATTAGTCACGCATTTCTTGGAAGGATAAAACAAAGGACGATAAAAGGGGTACCAACAATCATAGAAACATTCATTGTAAGGTTAGTACCAAACATCGTTCCATTCATCGAAAGGCGTGATTCTAGTTTGCTAAAGCATTTAAGAAACTACCCAAAAATTCCGATGTTTTGCCAAAAGAGCGCTTACATAATTATGTGGCTCTTTTGGTATTTGGGTTTCAAACTATTTCCAATTGAAAAGTTGTGAAATTTGAAATTTCTAGGATAGTTATCGGCGAAACTGGTCACCACCGACTGTTGCGGTCCCTCATTTTTGAACACGACCGCAATAGTCGGTCATTCCAGTAGCCTTTTTCAAAGTATTAATCGGGCACCGACTGTTGCGGTGGTGCATGCCATACGCACCGCAACAGTCTGTCAGTGTCAGCACCGCAGCAGTCCGTCAATCCAGAGACGAATTTTACTGTTCCTCTGGACCACCGACTGTTGCGGTCGTTATTTCTGACTAGCACCGTAACTTCCTGTGCTTTGATTCTAGATTTTTCCCGCCTAAATGTTATGGTCACCGATTATTGCGGTGCCGAGCACCAATTGTTGCGGTGCTCACTGCGTTTCGGTAATTCGACCATAACTTTTGTTGCTTAGCCCCAAAAGAGTTGAATTTTGGATATGATCTAGATCATGAAGTTTTACACAAGTTTTCTATTCATGTTTCACCTGAAAAACATCAGTTACTAGAAGTAAATTGAGGACATGCTTGTGGCAACAAAGCGGAAATTAGTATATATGCACAGATGGTTCTTGCATACTAGTGGCCTATATACACCATCCATGAAATATTCTACACCATCCTTGCAGTAGAACAAAAGTCTACCTAGGTCCAAGGATTACATTTCATGGACACAAAAGAAAGTCATTTCCTAAGAACACTCTCTAGTCGGAATCAACAGGGTAGAGCTCCTCTGGATCCTCCTCGTCATCAGACCCGTCGTTCCCACCATTGGGAGGTGATGCCTGGTTGACTGAGCCTTCTCCATCTGATATGGCAGGATCATTCAGCGCAACCGACAGGTCCGAAACGGTATCCAATCCTGACTCACCCTGTAGGGGTAGCTCTGGAGGTACAGGTGCTGGGGGAGGATTCTGCAACTGAGCAATCACTTCCTGAGCTTCATTCATGTCGTCCTCCAAATGAGCTACTATCTCGTGTTGCTCAACTAGCTCCTCATTGAGATTATGGACTTGCTGTTCCAAATCCCTCACTTGATCAGCTAGAGCTTGAACGGCTACAGCCACTGAACGGTTCTGGTGGTTGAGCGTCTCTATGAGATCAGCAGACGCTCTCCCATAGCCAATCAAAGCAATAGTGGTAGGGTCATGAACTGTGGCCCTGCTGTCCCACCACAAGATGGCGTTCCCGGGTAGTGGTGGAAACAAGGCTGCAGGAGTGTGGTGAAGTTGCATTTGGTGCTGCTGTCCAAACTGCAACAAAGCTTGTTGTGCCACCATTTCACAACCAGGTAAGAAAGAATGAGACCGTGTTGTCACCACCAAATCTTCTTGCCTCACTCCAGGTGGGCTTGGAAGGGTGATTGTGACTTCAAATTGCCTCACATTCCACTCATGATGGGGAACTCCAACGTAGCGGGGTGGCTCGGTGTACCCGCACCGTTGCGCGGTTTCCCATAGCAAGACGGAAAATCCCCCCAGGTGGAGGCAAGTGGAGTGATAGTGCCCTTGGTCATCGATGTGCATGGTACAATTGCTCGGACCAGCCATCTGAAATAAACAACAACCCGAACAAGTTTAAGCGTTAATATACCAAACCCATCAAACACTTTAGTATAGATAGATTCGATACATGGATAAAACCGACACACTCTAAAAGGAGTAGTGTCAAAAGTTCGAAATTTTGGCAAAGGCTAAATAAGGAGATTTGGAACCACCTTTCCAAAGGGAAAATTCTTACAACGGAAAATTCTCGTTGGGTGAAAAATTCACGCCAACAGGGAAGTCTAAGGAAGATCTAGAACATTCTTAAGTGAGTGTATGATTTTTGTTGGCAATTTTCACCTTAGATTTATCCCTTAACCCACAATTTACGTCTTTGTGTATGATCAGGATGCATGAATGAGCGACCTAGTCGTCCTCACAAATGAAAATAATTGCCAAGTATTCTTGGACTTACGGGGTTAGCATCGGTGGCACATATATACGTCTCTCCTTATAATAATTAGTCGGATTTCTAGCGAGCACACATCCTATGGTCTCGTAGTTAATGTACCTGCAGAAAATATTCATCACTGAACCGTTTGTGCCAGCACTCACAAACAGCTCCCATGTACCTCACGCCACATGAGTGACGTATATGTAGTTTCCCACATATGATGACCACACTCTGTTGCTCACTATAGAAGCAACAGCTCAACCAGAAAATTAAAACATTACTGTCATTATAACACCGTGAAGGTATTATATTGACTGCACCCCAAGTAAGCCACTGCTTGGGGAACAACGTCCAGTATTCACACCCTCTGGCAATAGGCGACCATACTTTACCTGGAGTCGTCGGTACAGAAAGTAATGTGCTGGAAGTTAGTCACATATATATACTACTATGCTACCTAAACATACCCATAATTCTCCCTAGGGCTTACGTTCTATTCTTCTCAAATCCTAACGCAACCATCGGATTCCTAAGTCAAGATTAAACTTTTGCACATCAAGAAAAATATTTTTAAGACTTGTTGTACCACCCGCTGCCTATTTTTCAGCTCTGATACCAGCTGTGGTAGACCGCCCCAATTAATCCGGCTTAAGAGCACGGGACCAATGTCACAGCAGTGCGCCACGCCTCTAAACCGAGTTAATCGTGCAATCCGTCGGATACCTTCCCGATTACACCACATTTTTCTCTCGACCGAAACAAAATAGCAGCAGTCCCACTCGAAGATGGGCTCAGGCAGTACAACTCATCACATATTTTACATCACATGGTGCACGTAGATAATTATACAAATACAGTACATGTGTTTTATCTTCTTACAAACCAGAGTTATATACAGCGGAAGACTACACGTCGAAGCAAAAGACATTAAGCGGAGCCCTCGCTTAACATCTACTCACCGCGGCCCGAGTCGGACTCGGACCGCACCCGCTCCACAACCCAGCCGTCGGGCAGCACACAAGGCCAGGTCAAGGCAGCAACGGGGTCATAGCCATCAACATCTGCGAGAAAATTAAGCCACAAGCAAGACTAAGTACTAATTACTCAGCAAGACTTACCCGACCAAGGATCAAATTCTAGACCATGCAAGACTTTTTGGCTCTGGGGTTTGTTTTGCCAAAAGCATCTACCAATTTAATCCTATTTTCAAGATTTTAGCCAAGTTAATTGAGACTAACCATTACTAGATTTGCCAAGCTATCCAATGACAAACAATATTAATCCACAACAATCAATATCTTACAATAATTGATTCACCTTTCATTCACATACTTCCACTAGCCACATTCCTAAACCCATTGGCCAAGCCACTGATGTGAGACAAGCGATCAAGCAGCTTCATGTAACCGCGAAGGACGGACAACTCGAGTTGATTTTAACCATGCATGGGACAACCTAATCGCACGACCCGTGAGAGACACCCAGGACCTCACAGGGCAACCTTTCCCATCTCTCCCTGCCGTCTGCCATCAGAGCCCACTCCACCCGAGTGCACGCCCCAACGGACCCCAGGTGCCCCAGGCAAACCTGTGCCGCGGCCACTGCTACACTCGCCATCAACCCCTCGCCCAATGGAGTGGAAGTGTCCGTCAGACGTCAGTTTGCATCAAGTACTAGGTTTACCAGTTTACCATATTTCCCGGCATACGATTAGTACCTTCAAAAGCTTGACCAAACAACGCCCCACCCTCAATGCCTTAGCCAACATTCCTCTTGTGCAAGCGGGACATACAACCAAGCATAAATATCGCACAAGCCCCGCTTGCCGTACCTTATAACTGATACGAAGTAAAACCTATATCTCGCGAGTGACCAAGTAATCACTCGACTTCTACCGGCCCTAATTAAGCATAGCATCCTATACGACCTACACATACTAGTATTAGGACATAGGTACCTAGGGACCATGCAACTAGGGTTTCAATCAATTCCTCAAAACTTAAATGCACAAAATAAGGCACAAGCAATGGGAGTTAGTTTCACAGTGGGTTATGCTCCGGGGCTTGCCTTCTTGATTAGCGGTGGCCTTGGACCCTTCCGGATTTTGATCCGGGTCTTGCGTAGCGGCGTAGTTCACTTAGGTGGCGGCGGGATCACCCTCGGGCTCGACGTCGATCTCGTACACGCCGTCGGTAATGGTGTGCTCGACATGATATGCAAAAGTATGCATGAAATGCACAAATGCATAAGTGATCAACCATACGAATTCTTACAACAATTCATTTTTGCTAGACCAGAAACCGGTCTGACCGGTTTTGGAAACCGGTCTGACCGGTTTTGGAAACCGGTTAGACCGGTCTGGCACTGGCCAGCCCAAAAATTCTTATGGCCGAATTATTGATTGCTTAAACTAGATTTAACAGCTATAACTGACTACTAGCCCTAAGTAGTGATCCTATTGATTGAACTCACACATTTAACAAGTATGATTGATAAGTGACATTTTTAAGATTGCCTTCCTATCCTCTTAACTTAACTAATTGCAAACATATCAAAAGCATGAATAACTTGGGTCATTAGGTACTTAGCTCAACTTGTCAACCATAACATAACCACCAAAAGTGAATGGCATTTTTAGCTTAAATTTAGGATTTGGGAAGCCATACCCAACTCGCTAGTATACCTTGGAGCATGAAGCAATGCATTAATCCAACAATGTTTTATACACAAGCCTTAAAACCCTATAGCAAGCTTCCATAACCTTCCCAAACCCTTACCTCTAGGTTCTGGCTTCTTCGGCCTTGAGTCAGAGCTCGAGCTCGGCTTAGGCTGAGGCCGGCGGCGGCTCTGCAGCTCGGAAACAAGGCGAGAAAGGGGGAGGAGTAGCTGGGGATGGCTCGGAAATGGAGATAGCGAGGGAAAGGAGCGTGGGGTGCAGGGAATCGGGCAATGGAGGAGTGAAGACGGGTGGAATCGGTCCTGGCGCTTTACCGCCCGTCCATGGAGGTGGGGTGGTGAAATCGGCCACCTGGGCATGCTATAGCGCGCCAGCAGTACAGGGGGGCCACGTAGACGATGAGAGAGCGGCGCGTGGCCGGAGTTGGTGAAAAGGACGGTGGTTGGGCGTTGATTTCCGGCGCGGTTGGCAGCGACCGACTGTTGCGGTGGTGGGGTAAAACACCCACCGCAACAGTCCGTGGGGTCGAGAGTACTGTGACGCCGAACTGAAACAAGAAATCCGCGGGCCACCGACTGTTGCGGTCCTGGCTTTGGCCTAGCACCGCAACATTCGGTGCTATGAACCTCACACGTAAGTAATTTAACCATCTAATATTGCGGTGGGGCAAAAATGACAGACCACCGCAACAGTCCGTCAATCCAGAGAGAATTTTTACTGTTGCCCGAGACCACCGACTATTGCGGTGGTGACATGAATGCAACCGCAACAGTCGGTCATATAGTGGTGGATGGGTTAAAAATTGCTAGGGCCCGGTTTGTTGCGGTGACCATTCCCTTGAGCACCGCAACTTACTGTCCTGGCGGTTATGGCACATTTTAAGTTGGTTTTGATTCGAATTTTTGTGGAATTAAGCCTTATATCCGATGACGGTTAATTTGGCCACACATACACACACATATGCGCAAACAATATTATAATTATGGGATGATGCATGCCATTAAGGATTTAATTGAGTTCGTTATGGTTCTTAATTATGATAGTGACACCAGGAGTGTCACACACATGCTTGGTACACCGAATTAGGAGGCTTTGCCACGAAGTTTTGTGTACTGAGTACTGGAGGCACCGCAGTGGCTACACCCTATGGATGCATTCGCCGACTACTTCGCGCGCAATTCACGCTCTCTGTCGCAATGCCGATTTCTTTGCGCGTAATCCGCGCTCCTTGTCGCAAAGTCGACTTCTTATTGTCTTCTCTTGGCGTCACTAATTTCTTCGAGCAGAACACGCCTTAATTCGTGAAACCTCGGCTCTTTCTGTTACGCCTAACGTCTCTACATGCGTAAAATACACGCTGTGAGCAACGGTTAATGCAAGGACCAGGTGCTTAAACGTAATAGGCTAACTACTCGGGAAAAAATATGACCTAAAAAGAGCATGACACTTACATTTGTATTATGTTTATCGCTGAATAAATTTCAGTAAATTGAACATTTTACAAATATGCTACATAATGTATGCATTTTTTTCTTTCAGGTCAAGCTCGGGGGCTGGACGCTGCAAAATTACCCGGCATGGCTCCAACAGCTCACCTAGCGTATAAGCTCAGGGGCTGGACGCCGCAAAACTACCCGGCGTGGCTCCAATTGCTCACCTGGCGCATAAGCGCGGGGGCTGGACACCGCAAAACAACTCGGCTGATACTACATGTGTTGAAAAACAACTTGGCGAACACAGAAAACAACTCGGGGAACACAAAGAAGAACTCGGATGAAGTTTCAAGAACTCGGACGAGAAGTCTATTTCCTAAAGCAGAAGGTCGTAGGTTCAAAAAAGATTGCTGTTCAACGACCCTTGGATTGATTATTCAATCACTCCAAGGCTCGGGGGCTGATAAGCTACACCCATCAATTGCTTTTTTTTTAAGACGGAAGAAGAAGATTCAAGATTTGACCCTCAGCCTGATTCTTCGATTCAACCTAAGGCTCGAGGGCTACTCCATATGGAGTGCGACTTTCGCCGCACCCCATATATCAAGATGTACATTACTGGAGGTTTTCAACGAAGGCGCAGTAGGGCGAGGAACAACTCGGCTGATGCTAAATCTGTTGGAAAACAACTCAGCAGGCGTGAAGATTTTGAGCACACCATACCCTCATGGCAGCCTTGATTAACTTTGAAGATTCAGCCAGCGAAGTACTCAAGAGCACCAAAACTACTCGGCGAGGATCTGAAAAGTACTCGGAGACTGCTACATACGGCTATGAAGCGCTCGGGGGCTTGTCGGAGATAGAATCCCCAGTATCCTCAAGGAAGGCAGAATCCTATTAGAATTCCCCTGTAATCCTACTTGGACTCCTACCTTGTAGCCGACTAGGAACCCGCCCCCTGGACTATATAAAGGAGGGCCGCGGTACCTAGACAGGCAGATCGAAAAACACACCAGCGCAGGGCGCAATACTATACACCCCATACAGGACGTAGGGTCCGCTGCCTTGGCGGCCCGAACCTGTCTAAATCGTGTCTTGTGTCCCGCATTTACCTTCATGCTTCAGGTCTGGCGATCCCCCGCGAACAAATCACTACCTTGGAGACCCCCATAGTAGGCTAGCCGGTATAAAAAACCGACAGCTGGCGCGCCAGGTAGGGGTCATCGTCGAGATCATCTGGCGAGCTTGAAGGACCTCATCATCAACTTCGATCTAGCCAGCGTAAGACGGCTGCACGTTGTCTCGGCGGGTGTTGGTCACCAATCCGCGGTGGATTCATATTCGACGACTCGCGTATGGATTTTCCTAGTCGAGTTCGAGGCGCAGATTGGATCGTTGCCAAGTCCGGAGCGGAATCGAATCAAAGAGAAGATCGGGGATTCAACATAAAGCAACATCTTCAACTACTCGGATCCGATGACAAACTACTCGGTTCAACAAAGAACAACTCGGCTACGACGACCAACTACTCGGCCGACTACTTCGACTACTCGGCCGACCAGTTCGACTACTCATCTCGACTAAGCAACTAGTCGGGATCAGACACTACTCCGCCAACAACTAGTCGGAATCGACTCCGACTAGTCGGCTTCATCAACAATGGCTAGCCAGCGATTTTCATAGAAAGCACCTTCACATATAATGAAGAATTACTGTCAAACATTATACTATTCCCCATTTGCCACAAACACTGCAAAGCTGCAGAACAAGTATTTTTTAAGAAGGGCATGTTTATTGCTGCAGTGTTGCTATTGCACATGATTAAATTAGAATTTTTATCATGTCATATTCAAATGTTCATTACTGCAGGTCCTTGCATTCAGAGACATATCACCGAAAGCTCCCATACATATTATAATCATACCCAAGGTTAAAGATGGGTTATCTAGGCTGTCAAAGGTACTTATATTCACCTCTTCTTTTCGCCATCCAAATGGATTGTATTTTGACACTTCCATACTGCACCATACTGTCAAACCATTTTTAAGAAATTCAGTGAAAGATACTATATGCCCTACTGAGGACTCCATGATGCAGTATCAGACGCTTTAAAATAAGATCAATTTATCTGATGCTATGAGGACAATTATTTTCAATATGCAATTATACATAGAGTATGATATATTTGATGATAGGCATTATTTCTGGAAATCTGTGTCCTCTCGTAAGTGGTTGAGAAGTGTGTGGCACATGAAGGTTCATGTATCTTTCCCGTACTATTTGTTGCTTTAGATACGAGAGTAGTAAGTTTTATACTCCATAAAATTCTATTGTTATCAGCTCTCTAGCTTAACCAATTGCTCATTGAAACAAGTGATAATGGATCCACCAATTCAGGACTTCAGATGTGCCTATATACCTAGGTCATCATGTACATTGATTTATCTTTCGATGATGTGCTTTGTGCTGCAATTTGTGACATACTGTCTTGGAAGATTATATGAAGGAAAAGGATTCATGGTTTGGAATACAGAAGGCTCATCTTCAGTAGTGAGCAATACTGTATCTTCCCCAGAAGCATGACTAGAAGTATTATCTAAATCAAATTATAAGGAACTATTAAATCTTCTAGACATTTGACTACCTCAACCAGTTATGTTTTAGTATCAACAAATAGGATTGTAGGCTGCAGCTGCTAGAATGGATTTAACCCTTGAAGAGCTTACTTTTCAGCACCTATACCTTATAGAAGATAGAACTTTCTGAATATAAATAGCAAAATGATGTGACGTCAGTGGGAAGTAGGAAAATCACACCCAAAGGTTTAGGATTCAAGATTGTTGTCAACTGCTGATGGCAAAATAATCAACTCTAACAACTGCAATGTGCTATCGTGGTTGTTCCCAGGCAGAAGAAAGGCACGTTGAGGTTCTGGGCAGACTTATGTATGCTGCAAAAGTTGTAGCAAAGCAGGAAGGGCTTGATGAGGGCTTCAGGATTGTCGTCAACGATGGGCCCAAAGGATGTGAGTATCGATCATTGATTCTGATGAGGCCCATTCGTTGGTGGCCATTCGACTGATTTATCTGCCTCCTGTTACGTAGGTCAATCTGTGTATCATCTCCACGTTCATCTTCTGGGGGGACGGCAGATGAATTGGCCACCTGGGTGAGCTGGTATGCTGGTGTCGCAGTTCCCACAAGACGAATTTGCATGACTGGAATTCACTGATTACTGCAGTAAGATGCATATGGTTGATTCGCACTTGAATCTGTAATGTAATTTGAGCCAATGCCGACAGCGTACAGGCGGGAAGGACTCCATGGGGCCTGTTTATAATCGTTATAAAAGGATAACACAACATGGTTTGCCGTTTGTCAAGTGTTGTAAAAGCATGTTCGATGGAGACTGCCTTTTTGTGATTCTGTATGCGCAGCTTGCCTTCCTCTGCTTCTCTTTTTTTTTCTCGTCCGTGGTAAGAACAGAGGATTACCTACCGCGTGGTATACTAAGTTAATTTCATGATCTCCTCTGTTTCTCGATCCTTATTATCTGGTACTCTTACCAATTTACCATGCTGTCTCGCTGCATCTTACCAGAACACTCTTTCCCTCGATCATTACTAATCATGCGATTGGTCTGGGAGGCAATGCTGGAAAAGAGTATCTCCCTGCCATTTTTTCTGTTGAAACAATATTGAAACCCATCCATTTTCGAAAGCAAAAAAACAGAGGAATGTGAAACCAAAACAGAGGAATGGAACCGGCAACGCAAGATGCCTCCAATTTCGCGTACTGTTCATGTTCAGCGACGAAGCTCCAGGTTTCGACAGCACCGGTCTCGCGGCAGGCGTAGGTGGACAGGTGGCCGCGCGCCCGAAGGACGGCAAGAGGCGGACGCACTTGCCACTTGCCACTTGCCACAGCCTACTAGTCCCCACTCCCCACCAGGCCACCACCAACTCCTCGCAAACCATCACTAGTACTTCACTACACCAACCCCCAAACCAAAACCCTTCCCCATCTCAGGCGCCTGTCCCACACTAGCCTAGCCACCTCCCGCACCGCCGCCGCCGCCGTCTCGCACGCGCGGCAGAGGACGCGCGCCGCGATCCCCTCCCCCACCAGATCGCGCCATGGCCTTCACGGCCTTCGCCGCCGCCAAGTTCCTTCCGGCCCACCTCGACTCCTCCCCGCGCATCGCGCCCAACCGCGCCGGCCCCACCGCGAATCTCTCCTTCTCCCCGCTTTCCGCCTCGTCCTCGGCGTCGCTCCTCCGCCTCCGATCCCCCTCACCGTCCGGCCCGGGAGGTAGGCTTCCCCCGCCGCCGCCCCCGCGCTCGTACGGCGGCGGCGGATCTGGCGACGCCTCGGACTCCGGCGGCGACGACGGCCGCAAAGGGGGCATCCTCGGCATCTTCCTGGCCGGCTGGGCCGCCCGCGTCGCCGCGGACCCGCAGTTCCCGTTCAAGGTGCTCATGGAGGAGCTCGTCGGCGTCACCGCCTGCGTGCTCGGCGATATGGCCACCCGCCCCAACTTCGGCCTCAACGAGCTCGACTTCGTCTTCTCCACCCTCGTCGTCGGATCCATCCTCAACTTCGTCCTCATGTACCTCCTCGCGCCCACCGCCGGCGTCGCCGCCGCCGCGTCGTCCGCGGCCTCCGCGCTCCCCAGCCACATGTTCGAGCCCGGCGCCTACTCGCTCGGCTCCCGCTTCGCCACGCTCATGTCCAAGGGCGCGACCTTCGCGGTGGTCGGGTTCGCGGCCGGGCTCGCCGGCACCGCGATCTCCAACGGCCTCATCGCGATGCGGAAGCGCATGGACCCGGCGTTTGAGACTCCCAACAGCCCGCCGCCCACGCTGCTCAACGCGGCCACCTGGGCGCTGCACATGGGCGTCAGCAGCAATCTGCGTTACCAGACTCTGAATGGGGTCGAGTACCTGCTCGGCAAGGTGGCGCCGGCGCCGGTGTTCAAGGTGTCCGTTGTTGCTCTCAGGTGCATGAACAACGTGCTCGGTGGCATGTCCTTCGTGTTGCTTGCCAGGTTGACTGGGTCGCAAAAATCAGATAAGCCGGCAACGGATGCAGAAGAGAAGGAAAGGTTGATAGCCGTGGGCAATGCCGCCGCAGATGCCATCAGTGTGGCCAAGGATGGAGAGGGTAAGTAAGCCGGTAGAGGAGAGTGCAAGTAGTGGATGCATGCAAGTTCTCTTGGTGCATCCCCTGAGCTTCTTTTGCTGCTTCTTGGACATAGGCCAAGAAACCTGTAGAGTTGGTTGGAATAAGGAGTGAGGCTCGAAACATTTCCTTCAGTCTGTTTGTGGTTTCTTGGTGTTACTGGATGACATGCTTAGTTGATCTTAGAATAAAGTTTCTCTCTTGTTCATTTGATCTTTCACTCAATGGGTAGCCTGCTTGCCATACCTTAAGTTGTTTGATTTGCATGCAATTTATGATCCTGATATCCTATGGTGTAAAGATGATTGGACTCATAACCCCAAAAAGAAAAGCTTGATGCTAGTGTTTTCATGTAACCAAGCCAGTGGCAAATGAAAGGCAGAAACTTTTGCTCAAATGATGGCTTTTGTTGATTGCACATCTACCTGCTGTTCATTTTTCTGCTGCTTTGGCAATGGGTTTTCTATGCCATAACAATCAAGATTCTATATTGAATGCCTTATTGATGCAATAAGGCCACAGGGCGATGACAAAATAGTGCATGGGTCTAAGATGTTTGTTAGAACTACATTTTGGTATGTTTCATTGTAGTTGTGTTCATGTAAATGTTAATTGTAATGCTTAATGATCAAGTGGGAAAAAGACTAGTGGGTTTGTATAATTGTTTAATTGTTCACCCATTGGCACATTGTTAACCTTTGGCATTACAAACGAACTGTGGTTCGAATTTGTGACTCTGGTGGAACTAGACCTTAAACTCCAATGTTCATGGAAGCAATGCTATAGGCTATAGCTGTATATGTATTAGTTACTGTCTATAATTTCTTGTGTTAATCAGCAGCATTCTTTTTTGCTCTTTAAATACAGTACCTATTTCTTGTTTCTGTGGCTGTGCAGCTGTTGCTCACAAACTTGAAAACGTCGGTAGAACCTAAGCTTCAGAATGCTCCTGTTGGTCTTGGTCATGCATACCTTTCTCAATCTGACTTGTGTTTGTGCTGTGCAAGAAAGTTCGTTTGTCTGTGGGTTATGGTCCGGGGATGTCTGATGTTAGCTGTGCTTATTAATGTTTTTTTTGTTTGTTTTGTTTTCTGAAGAAAGACTAGGAGCAATTGCTCATTTGTGACCGAATTGTTCGGATATCCAGCTTGGGCATAGCCGCGTACTATTTCATATTGGGGTTCCTCTTGGCATTGATCCACTTGGCCAATAGGATTTTGACACTCGCTTTATAGTTTTTGTTGTGGCGCTCTTGTTGGCAGCCATTGTGGTCGGGTACCAAATGCGGGATGCCTCCCCTTCGTTGGTAGACACTAGACAGTGACCTCCAGCAGACCGCAATTCAAGGCTCAGCACTGGAAGTTTTTGACAGGTTGCACTTTGACGTGTTACGCTTGCTAGGATCGCAATTCGAAGACGTGAGGGCTGAGCCGATCCCTCCACAAAAGAGTCGCCAGACGCCACGGCGTCCACGTCACCAGCAGATCGCCGCGCGGCGATCAACCCGTGCTCGCGCCCGGCGTGCATCGACGTCGACGCGCGATCTGAACTGGACGCGCACGGAAGCCTTGGCACAAGGCCAAAACGCGGCGGTTGGTGCCACGGAACTCGTCGTCTCCTTCACGCCGCCGCCGCCGCCGCCCGCCTGCGGTCCTCGTCATCCGTCTGTAGCCGCCAAAGCAACTTTCAAGCGCCTTGGAATGGTTGCCCCGGCTAAGACTAGCCGGAGGGACAAGCTACAGGTTTCGGCACAGGCAAGCTACAGGTTCCGTGCCGAATCCAGCCGCAAAGCGAGCCAGCTTTTGGCACATTCCCGCGGCGCAAGACGCTGCCAAATGTGCCGTCCGGAGACGGGCCGGGGCTACTTTTTGCCCGGGCCGAATTTCGCCGCCCGTCCTTTGTCTGTTTTGGTCGCCCGGCGCGCCGCTCCAGCCATGCGGCCCTGCCACGCGATTACGCGTGGGAGGTGGGACACGCGGCGCGATCACGGCTCGTGCCCGGTGCCCCTGTGGAATGGAATTAGAATTCCTTACTCCCTAGTAGCATAGGAGAAGGTCCGGTACCTCCATTAGGAATCCGGTACAATGAGATTTGTGCCATATGTCAGGATGGACAGAATTGAATCACGTTATGTATTCGATACGGTGGACCCCACGTACAGATACGTACACGTACGCAATAAAACAGAACCCCACCGTCTCTTTTCCCATTTCAAATTCATTTGAGCAACTCTCTCTCCTCCCCGGCCGCTGCTCCTCTCTCCTCCCAGATCCGGGTTTGCCGGCGAGAGCTCGACGGAGGCGGAGCAACGGCTTCCACGCGCGGCGGCGACCCAGCGGCCGGACCAGGTGCCGCGCGGGACGGCGGTGGCACAGATCCGCCAGCCGGGGCTGCCTCTCTCGGCGGTGCTCCGGCCAGATCCGGCGTGGATGCGAGCGTCACGGCGGATCGGAGCGGGCGGCCGGAGCAAGAGCAGGCCTGGCCCCGAGGCGATTTGCTGCTCTGGAGGCCTCGGCCTCGTGGCCGAGCTGCAGCGGGCAGCGCGAGGATTGCCCGGCGTGGGTACCGGATCCGGCGGCGTGGGTTCTGGATCCGGCGAGGGCGCTTCTTCCCCAACCAAATGGCGTCGGTATCGGCGGTGGCGCGGGCCACGGAGCGCAGAAGAGCGGGAGGATGGAGCGGCGGTGGACGGCTGGCGCACTGCCGGCGCACGGCGGGCCGGCTCCTTGGCGGGGCCAGCTCCTTGGCGGGGCCGGCTCCTTGGCGGCACTCATCTGACGCGGCCCCAACCACGAGCGCGCCAGGCGACGGCACGGCCCCCTCGTGCCGGCTTGGGCGACGGCGAGTGCCGCAAGCTGCGTGCGAGCGCACCAGGCGGCCGTCGCTGCCCCCGCCGGACAGGGCGTGGACCAGACCCCCGACGCGGAGGACAGGGACGCGATGCTCCCGCAGCCAGGCGAGCGGCGCTGCGGGCCTCGGCGAGTGGTGGCGCGCCCGCGGGGGGCGCATGAGCTCCTGCGCGTGGAGGCCGGGGCGTTGGGCCCCGGTGAGCTGCTCCGCCGAGGTCAGATCCGGCAACCCTGCGGACAGTCTCGACTCGAGTTGCTCCTCATCCTCAGTTCGAGCGCNATTGCCTCAACCCATTTAGTAAAATAATCAGTTGCCACCAATATGCATTTATGACCCTTACTCGACGACGGATAAATTTGTCCGATCAAATCAATTCCCCATCCCCGAAAAGACCATGGTTTGACAGTCAGATTCACAGCTGATGCAGGAGCTCTCTGCACGTTTCTCAATTTCTGGCACTCTTGACATCCTTTATAATACTCAAAGAATCTTCTAAAATCGTTGGCCAAACACACCCATTTTTCTAATTATTCATTTCATTTCATAAGCCGATTGATGTGCACCACACACTCCTTCATGCACTTCATCCATCATATCTTTAGACTCTGATTTACTCAAGCGTCAAAGCAAAACACCATCAATTGTCTTATAATACAGTTGATCATCAAGCAGAACATATTTAACAGCCATGAATCTTAATTTTCTAGAAACCTTTTGTGATGGATCTTTGAGATAATTTACAATGTCATACCTCCAATCTCTGATTTCTAGTTGTATCATCATGATCTCACGAAAACGCCGATAGCCAAAAGCGGCTTGCGCCAAATTATTCGCCTCTTGGTTTTGGGCTTTAGGAATATGCTTAATACTAACCATCACAAATTCATTAATCAATCGACAACATTCTTCATAATATCCGATCAAAATATCATCTTTACACTCATATTTGTCGATTAATTGATTAACCACTAACTGAGAATCTTCAAAAATCTCAATGGCTTCAGCTCCTATTTCCAATAATAATTTCAATCCCTTAAGTAATGCTTCATATTCAACGCGATTGTTTGTGAAACTGGGATCCATCGGATAACTGAATTCAAAATTTGCCCCTTGAGGCAATATAATCACAACTCCAATGCCATATGCTTGACCGCATGAAGATCCATCAAAGAACAATGTGCATGGTATCAGCTCGACCATCTTCGCTTCATCTCCAATGTGTTGAGTCATGAAATCAGCCATCATCTGTCCCTTTACTGCTTTGGCCGATTCGTACTTCAAATCAAACTCAGATAACGCTAATATCCACTTCCCAATTCTCGCTTTCAACATTAGCACGGATAGCATATATTTGACCACATTGGTTTTGCAAACCACTGTATGTCAGAGTTATCGTCCGACAGTCCACCCGAGGGTATCCAAGTGGTTGATTTGTAGGCAAAGGGCAATCACGAGACCAGGGAGCTCGAGGTAACACAGGAGATGCAAGGTTTATACAGGTTCGGTTTACTCAAAGGTATAATACCCTACGTCTTGTGCTCGGTGGTGTTGGATTGATCTGCTCGGCGATGTTCCGGCGAACAAAGGCGAGTTTGTGGTTACAATGGAGGGGTTTGGTGGCTAAGAGTTGAATCATCTAAGGGGGTCAACCTAGGCCGCCTTATATAGGCTGACGGCCTAGGGTTTACAAGTCGGTTGCCTAGAAACCTGGTCGGTTACAATAAGGAAACTAATCTAAGTCGGTTACGACGTAATCTCCATGATCCTGGGTGAGATCCGAGTATCCCGCCGCACGCCTTGCGGGTTAAGTCTCCACCAATCTTGTCCATCAAGCCAGATGACCCTCGTGGGCTAGCCCTGGGTCAGCCCACATTGCTATCAGATGTGGGCCTGGGCCCACTGCCTACCCAGTCGGTAGTGGGCTGAGGGGTACCCTTATCCCACAAGTCCCCGAGCAACGTGGAGGTGCATGTCGGAGTGCTGATGAAGAAACGAAGCCTCTGTATTCGGCTGAAGCGTCTTGGTCGGCAGGCCAACACATTGGTTGGTGGTGCTCAAAAAAGAAAACTGCAGGTCATTGGGGATGGCCCTGGGCAAACCCAGGGGTGAAACTCCTATTGGTGTAGTGCCGAGTTGTGGCCGACTGGATGCTGAGGGGCTGCGCCACTTTGAAGGAGGTGACACATCCTGATGGGGCATAAGAAGAGCGACACAAGGAGCTCTCCATATGGAGTAGTCCCCGAGCATTGGGCTGACTAGAATAATCGGGCGAATGGTCAAAAGAGAAGAATCGCCAAGCTTCGGGGCAATCAGGCCGCCAAAAAGATAAGATCGCCATGGGTATCTAGACACACCGTGACAAAAATAGTGTCCACGTGAACGCACAGAATGCATCCGTGATTGAAAGGCTGTCGAATACAATAAAGGCGGTCTGAAAGCCTCAAAGCGAGGTGTTGCGCGGCTTAGGGCTCATGAGTCGAAGAGTGCAATCGAAGTCACATGTGTATAGTTAGCGCTGGGCTATAAATAGACGCAAAGATCAGGGACCTTCACACCATCAGTAGAAAAGTGTAGACACCATTCTGAAGATATGTCGGGGACATGGTATTGGGTTCATCCATCGGGGAGGAATCTTGGGGACTTTGAAAGTATGGTGCTAGAAGAGTGCTTGCGAGGGTTGAGGGTTGCTGATGAGCGTCTGGATGATCTTCCATTCTCTCCTAGTATTGCCTTGGGCCGAGGGCCTTTGAGGGTGAAATGCCTGTAGAGCCTGGGGAATCCTGAAGGCTGCCTCACACAACCTTGAAGTTCAGGCAGTTCGCTGCTGGTTGCCATGGTGCTAGAAGAGAGCTTGCGATGAGATCATGTAGACCACGCTTGCCGCAGATGCGACGAGTCGGGCAACGATGACTGCAAATGGTTGTTATCTTGATGGTCAATACCTTTGTTCTTGTAAACGGCCCATGGCCACCATCTCTTTGTAATTATGAAAAATCTTCATCTATGGCCTAGCTGTGTCTGTAGTTTATGTTGTTCTTGGCCTTAGGGCTAGCCTATTTATGCTGGTCCTTGGCCGAATTTATAATACCGATTTCCCGAGCGTCAGGGATGGCCAAGTCACGGAGACCCGTTGATCGGAGTCATAATGCCGAGTCCCCGAGCACCGGAGCTGACCGAGTCACGTAGACCCGTTGACCGGAGTCATAACACCAAGTCCTCGAGCGTCGGGGCTCGTCGAGTCACGGAGATCCTGAAGGGGCCATGACTCCCTAAGATGGGGGGTTTTCTGTGTTGCTATCTCTACCATAAAAGAGTTTTGCACCCTAGGTTCCAATCCTATCAACTACACAAGGCAATTCTAAGAAAGGTAAATGTGGAATGTAAAGTTCACAATGTAAATGTGGAAGTGTAAATGGTAGAGAACGCAAACTCTCGGCATGGTGATTTTTCCCGAGGTATCGGGGAGTTAGCTAACTCCACCTAGTCCTCGTTGGAGCCCCTTTTTGGGAAATGCCCCTTCCTTAGGGCAATGCTCCGGTGACAGGAAACTCCGTGATAGCCAACGGGACTACCCACAACATGAGTGGGTTTCTGCTTGACCTCTCGCCGGTGACCTCCATCGTCTTCACTATGGTAGAGCTTCGGCAAACCGCCAAGGGCCTCGCCTCCCTTGAACAATCACCGGCGTCCTCTCCACAAAGCTTTGTTGGAGGGTCTCGCTAGACTACAACGCCCCAAATTTACAACACTTGGTGCGTGCAAGCACCGGTAGCAAAGAGGTACGCAAACCTCACTAAACTCTAGACTAAAGCCTAAAGCGAAGCGCTAAGCGGCCTAAACTAGCACTAATGAAGATCGGGGAAGAGTGCCGACAGACCCGGCACTTCCCCCGGACTACCCCTCACTCTCTCCCTATTCTCTAGATACTACACTGGAGTAGAGCTTCGCCTTAGAGTGGAGCTTGTGGCTTCTCAATCTTGCGTGTGTTGAACCGGAGCCGGGTGCACCTATTTATAGCTTGGTAGGACGGTGGAGAGGTCGCTCGAGGCGGTTGAGGCCGTTAGGCCCCAGGACTAGGTCGGCCGACCCAGGGGGGTCGGCCGACCCTCCGATGCACCGCCTTGCCCGAAGCACGGTTCAGATGCGTCTCTGAAGTCGGTATGGAGTCGGTCGTCGAAGTTGGACCGGTTCTGTCGCCCTTGCAGTCCTTCACTCCTCTTTGTCCCCTCTCCACTTTTGTGTGACTATATACTAAGGTCTTGTTTAGTTCCCTCCAATTCAATCAAAAGATATTTCATTGAACAACGTGCCCCCTCTTTGCTTTTTTGATTCCCAATGCATTTTTCTACTGTGCATTCAATCGAATTCAACCGAACAAAGGCCTTGTTTAGTTCGCTCGAAAGAGCACCAATTCGACCAAAAGCAACGTATTGAACTACGTGTCTCTCTCTACTTTTTTAATTTCCAAGGGAATCTGCTACAGTCAATTCGATCGAATTCGCGCGAACTAGACAAGCCCTAAACAAGGCCTAACTTTGAAATGAATTTGGAATTTGAGATAAATTTGCGAGCTACTGAACCCGTATTCCACCAATTCAGAACAAGTAGCGAGGATTTAATCACGCATCATGAAGCCTACTGAAGAATTCCTTAACGACTTCGTTTTCCATTCACAAAATGATACAGTAGTACTCGCGGCTGCCGGAATCCTCTTCAGCTGCTCACCGCCGGCCGGCGACGAGAACGCGTCACTACAGCTGCTCTTCCTCTTCGTCGTCCGCCATGTTGACCTCGGCGCGCGCCACGTCGACGCTGCCGCACCCGGCGGCGTTCACGACGCGGCACCGCCCCCCGGTGACGGCGCCGCAGCGGGTGACGTCGACGGCCCTGCAGAGCTCGAGCTCGACGGTGCCGCACCAGTCGGCGCGCGCGTCCTTGCACCGCACCAGGCGCACCCCGCCGAAGCTCTCGACGTCGGCGCGGCGGCACCGCGCGGCCCGGAGCGCGCCCCCGCCGCGGAGCCGCGCGTCGCGGCACCGCTCGACGGACACCTTCCCCGCGCGCTCCACCTCCACGGCGCGGCACCGGGACACGGACACCTCCCGCGCGCCCTCCACGCGCGCCGCGCCGCACCGGTCGAAGGTCGCCGCGCCGACGCCCTCCGCGGCCGCGTCGGCGCAGAGCGTGAACCGCACGGTGGTGGTGGTGGTTACGTCGCCGCCGCCTCCCTCGCCACGGACGAGGACGCTCCGGAGGCCCTCGGCGGAGAGGTTTCCGGGGGAGGTGACGGTGACCGTGCCCCCGGCGCTGCCGTAGAGCGTCCCCTCGTGGACGGGCGTCTCGACGCCGTCGAGGACGACGAGGAACACGGGGTGCGCAGGCGCCGTGCCGGAGGTGGACGCGGCGCCGGCGGCCTTGGCGTCGATGACAAGCGCCATCGGGTTTGCTGGCCGGTGAGCTGGAGTGCTGGGCATGGATTTGCTTTTGGTGGTTCGGGTAGGTCAGCTGTCCCGGTTGAGGACGAAAAGGAGACGCGATTTTGGCATCGGAATAAATGGGCGAGCTTTTGCAGGTGGGCGTTGTTTAGTTTGCCAAACTATTCAAATTTTTTTGAATCCATAATTTTAAATCAAAGATTAGGAGGACTAAACATGATCTAATTATAAAACTAATTACACGGATGGACGGGTAATCGTGAGACGAATCTATTAAGCCTAATTAATCTGTCATTAGAGATTGTTTACTATAGCACGACGTTGTCTAATCATGGCCGAAATAGACTCATTAGATTCGTCTCGCGAAGTTACTAGGAGGTTATGGAATGAGTTTTATCATTAACACACGTTTATTACTCTATACATATAAGATTCTTTTTGATGAACAGTAAAATTTGAAGTTTGGGTGGTAACTAAACAACCGTTGGTTGAACTAGAATTCCTTACTCCCTAGTAGCATGGGAGAAGGTATCTGGTACCTCCATTAGGAATCCGGTACAACACTGAGATTTGTGCCATATGTCAGGATGGACAGAATTGAATCACGTTATGTATTCGATACGGTGGACCCCACGTACAGATACGTACACGTACGCAATAAAACAGAACCCCACCGTCTCTTTTTCCCATTTCAAATTCATTTGAGCAACTCTCTCTCCTCCCCGGCCGCTGCTCCTCTCTCCTCCCAGATCCGGGTTTGCCGGCGAGAGCTCGACGGAGGCGGAGCAACGGCTTCCACGCGCGGCGGCGACCCAGCGGCCGGACCAGGTGCCGCGCGGGACGGCGGTGGCACAGATCCGCCAGCCGGGGCTGCCTCTCTCGGCGGTGCTCCGGCCAGATCCGGCGTGGATGCGAGCGTCACGGCGGATCGGAGCGGGCGGCCGGAGCAAGAGCAGGCCTGGCCCCGAGGCGATTTGCTGCTCTGGAGGCCTCGGCCTCGTGGCCGAGCTGCAGCGGGCAGCGCGAGGATTGCCCGGCGTGGGTACCGGATCCGGCGGCGTGGGTTCTGGATCCGGCGAGGGCGCTTCTTCCCCAACCAAATGGCGTCGGTATCGGCGGTGGCGCGGGCCACGGAGCGCAGAAGAGCGGGAGGATGGAGCGGCGGTGGACGGCTGGCGCACTGCCGGCGCACGGCGGGCCGGCTCCTTGGCGGGGCCAGCTCCTTGGCGGGGCCGGCTCCTTGGCGGCACTCATCTGACGCGGCCCCAACCACGCGCGCGCCAGGCGACGGCACGGCCCCCTCGTGCCGGCTTGGGCGACGGCGAGTGCCGCAAGCTGCGTGCGAGCGCACCAGGCGGCCGTCGCTGCCCCCGCCGGACAGGGCGTGGACCAGACCCCCGACGCGGAGGACAGGGACGCGATGCTCCCGCAGCCAGGCGAGCGGCGCTGCGGGCCTCGGCGAGTGGTGGCGCGCCCGCGGGGGGCGCATGAGCTCCTGCGCGTGGAGGCCGGGGCGTTGGGCCCCGGTGAGCTGCTCCGCCGAGGTCAGATCCGGCAACCCTGCGGACAGTCTCGACTCGAGTTGCTCCTCATCCTCAGTTCGAGCGCGGCATGGCCGCCGGCGGCTCGGGCAAGCGCAGAGGATGCGGCCTGCACGGCGCTGCCAGTTGCCGCCGGCAACGGTGGCTAGCCCGAGACGAGTAGGCTCGGCGACGCGGAGTCCGGCCAACTGACCACGGCGCGTGCATGTCACCCCTTCGTGAGGACGGCGCGTGCGTCAAGCACTACTCTGGCAACACTGCTGGATCTTGCGTTGCGCTTCTAGTACTGTCCAGGTCGAGGTCTGATCATTAGCATTAGAAGCAGGATTAGGTGAAAGATCTTTCCAAGGTAGATTAATTTATCTTATTATTCAATTGCTTACCTCCCTGGTATGTACATTCACGTACAGTTATTTGTGCCTATACCTTTTGAGAGTATTAGAAGCAAAGGATACATTTCTGTCATCCTTCAGTTTTTATTTTTAGTCTAATTACAGTTTCCTGTCATGAACCAGTACCCGTACTTTTGTGTATACATGGCCACATAGTACTAGTACATGGTTTCTAGTGGATTGGAATGGTGACATGAGATATGTACCGATTTATTAAGCATCGGTACATGTTCTAATTGAATAAATGTCGGCAAGATCAGGGGGCATTTTGATGGGAGTTAAGACAGATCTTTCATGACAGTTGATGTCTGAATTCTGGAATGTAAGATGAATGTGTTTTGACGGCTTTAGTTTCATTGTCAAACATGTAACTATTTTATCGCACATTAACTTGTAGGGATAGAGGGTGGTACAGATGGTGTAGAAACTACATTTGATGAACAAAGTGGAGATCACGGTATGTTCATTCATAAACTTGATTTGCAGTTGTATTTTTGTATACATGAACATGCAATTGCATTTTGGAATATTTGTTACCTTAGGTACTATTCCGGCTGGGGTTGGTGAGAGGCAGCACAAAGCTGCACGCGCTCACGCACGCAACTCCATGGCGTGACGAGCCTCCGCAGCTCCAAGGAGCAAAGGCCTGCGCGGCACGCCCGCTCCGAGCGGCGAGTGGTGGCCCGGCCTGTCCTCCAGGCTTAGGTGAAAGATCTGAGCAAAGTGGATTATTTTACTCTATTGTTCAATTGCCTATCTCCATGGTTGCTGTACATTCACGTACATTTATTTATGCCTATACCTTTACAAATTTTCAGGAGCAAAAAAAAGATCCAAATCCCCTATCTTTCCTTGTACAAAATAACATGGTTTAGTTTGTAGTTAGACGATGTTTGGAGTACACTATTGTTTGAAGTGGTACTTAGCCAATTACATTCGCTTGGTTCTTCCTCTTGGCTGCCCACATGAAAATCAATCCTAGTGAAACAAAGGAATTTGAGTATTTTAACATACATCAGTTTTGCCTATGTATGATTATGTATCAGTAACACATTATGGACAGTGCCACACATGCATGCAGTTTGTGTAAAAAATTATCCAGAAATATATGAACTCCAGCATCCTTCATTTTTCAATTTTGATTCTAATTACGCTTTTCTGTGATTTTGTAACAGTTATTTACTACATGTTTTCAGTGACCACATAGTACTAGTATATGGTTTTGAGTGGATTGGAACTGTGACATGAGATGTGTATCGATTCATTCAGCGGTGGTACATGACAGAGTTGCATAAATATCGTCAACAACTTCAATTATGTTCATCTGGTTGTGATTTTTGATTATGTGCAATTCTGACAATGATACAAGATCTGTGCAGATGGGATTCATCTTTGTGATAGATTCATAGGTACACCATGTGTGTACAAGGGTGTATATTGAACTGAGTGAGAGTAAATTGGAGACAATGGTCAAAAACTTATAAAAAAACTAAGACCCATGTGCAGGAGCCTACTGTACATGTAACGTTAGTATTTTGAAATTTGAAATCAGGGGATATTTAATTACTTTGTCCGGCAGCAGGTACATAGCTTTATGTCTGTCAGCCAAAATTTTAGTCTAGTGGAGGTGTACTGAAAAAGCTTTAAATATAATTATGCAGTGGAACGGTTATATTTTGAATTTTGAAAGCCAAATAGTTCACTGGTAAAGGATAGAGTGCACATGGGAAGAAAACTTTATGTCCTGTCATCTGTACACATGCCAGACCTTTGTGTCCCATCCATCCAAGTGTGCCAGAGCATCTTTTGTACCGTGTGCCAGAGCATCTCATCAAACTGGTGCGGATTCCAAATGTATACGTTCAAAAAAAAAGTTGTACAAGTGAAATACACAAACAAAAAGACAAAATCACACGTAGCCCAAGACAGATCAAGAGCTGGGATTGACTCCATCACGGCTGCCGGGAGTAGAAGTGATTTTGCGCTGTGGAATCGCACATGTCGCGTGCATGTTACAGTAGACGCTGCATCCACGGCGCCGTTCTGAGGCTCTGAAAGCTCTGCTTCTCTGAAGGCAGTCCAAGTCGCATCGGTCAAACTCCGGGCGCCATATGCCGCTCGTCAGGCAATGCTAGAGATTCTTTTTTTAAAAAAAAAATTGGCAAGGAGACAAGCGGACAAGGGTACAGCCGTAGAGAGACTGGGGTTCATTGGACGAGGAGGCATTGAGGCAATGATTAGCGTGGTCAAACTGGTGAGTCCAAAGGCTTGGGGCCTTTGAGATCTTGGAATGAATCTGTCATGTGGGGTGTGAGTTGGCATGTGGAGGTTCACCCTTGCTTTGGTTATTCTAAACTCTAATTACACCAGATTTGGTGCCAATTAACTCTGCAGTCACATGATCAGAGGGATTGAGCGTCAGGTACAATGGTTGGTTTCTCTTGACACTGCTGATATCTGAATCTGGAGCCACTGACTCGTATAGAGCAGCTTTGTTGCTTGCTCTTTGTCTAAAACAAACCTATATTTCTTTATAGTGATAGAAATAGAATGCTTGAAAGTAGGAAGGACCACAGCAATGAGGAGCAAAAAAGGTTAATGCATTGTGACGGGCCGCTGGCCTCCAATATAGGAGTATACACCAGCGATGATGTTAAACGCTCTGCAAGTTTACAGGAAATGAAGACTAAGATCATGTCAACAAAACTCACATTAAAAATAGCTTAAAATCAAGAAACTAATGCTTCATGAACTAGAAAGCTTCTCTAAAATAGGACTTTATTACGCAAAAAAATATTTGGGGTGGGAATGATAGTCTATATGGCTCCATGTGCTGCCCACAATCGCCGAAGGGGCACTCACGACAGAAGATAAAAATGCAAAGTTGGTACATGAACCATTGTTACGCGCCCATCACATGCTAAATCAAACACAATCATGGGAGCTCCTGAGGCCGGATCTCTGATCTCTCGACGCTGACTGTACTCACATGGAAGCTTTTATAAGTGCAAGGACCTCACTTCTCAGCTGATCACATCATTCAGTCGGCTTCTGTACTGGCCCCCGTTAGCCAAAGCGCCAACACACAGCCAGCCATGAGAGCCATCAGCGTCTGCGCTTCCTTCCTCTCTGCTTTGCTGCTTCTGCACTGCATCCTGACGCCTTCTGGTGTCATGGCCTCAAAGGAGAGGATCCAATCAAGAAAGCTCTTGCAGAGTGTATTCGTCAGCTCAGAGAGAGCACGGGGACAGGTCTTCCACGCAGTGGCCGCGGCGGCGAACAAGACTCCTGGCGCCCAGGTGTCCGAGAACCTGAAGAAGCAGACGCCGAGCAGGTCCAACCCGATACAGAATTAGCTGGAGTAGATGGTGAATTCATGATCTGTGAGCGACTCGGAAGGCATTCTCTGCACTTGTGAAGTGTTTGTAGGGATTTGCTTTTCTTCTCTTCCCCCTTTTTTTTTTCGTTTTGCTAAAGTAGAGACTTCCGTTTATCATTGCTTGTACAGTATAGAAGATAGCATAGGTAGATAGGAAGGGGATTTTTTTTCTGTTGTTTCCCTCTCCCAATTGTTCATAGATTTTCTACCACATTCATCTTTTCTTGTCTGTGAAGACCATTTTAGGAGATCAGGTTCTACTCCCAGGACTATTTCATTGTCATTTTGAAAATGTTCTTTGTTTTAGCGTCTGCGGTTCTAATAGGAAACAAAAGGGATCTTCTGGGATTCTATGGTAGTGTCTCTCATAGAAACTGTCCGTGCCACACGGCAATTTTTTCATCTCCAATGCATGCACATCTCCAATGCATGCAATCGATGCATCTAAGCATACCTCGAAAGTCTTCCGATTCAACCATATGTATTAACCTAAGCCGTGTCCACTGCATTTGGCTCTCGCAAGTACTGCTCTCCAAATATCTCAATCACAAACTTGACAAATTTCTTCAAAATCTTTATCATAGTGCTCTCATCAATGCGAATCCAATCATCAATGCGAGCATGCGCACTGAGGCAGCAATCTTATTTATAGCACTATGGCAGTATGGCCTAGCTCACCAATTGCATTCCTTTTCTGTACAAAGTATGGACAATGAGCTTCCACAGCATTTGCAATGCGCATGAGCAAACTTCTAGACGTCCTAAATCGGCGGCTAAATGTTCTTGGGCCCAATATTAGACTATCTCCAACAAATAGACCTAAAATACAAGATCCATTCCCCATTTGAATAGCGCTACAGTCGAAAAGTTTCATACCTATTTTTGTCTTCTCCAACAATAAGATCCAAAAGAGAACCCTCTCTGCGAATGGGTCTTCAGCAGGGAGGATACTCAGATTTGGGTTGTGTCTCTACTGGAAACCTATTTTGGGTTTTGGTATAGGTACTCTGTTGGAGACGAAACAGTACCATCGGAGACTCATTTTGGGTTTGGGGTCTCCTTTAGGTAGACTGTTGGAGACAGTCTTAGGACATCTGCAAAGGTAATCCTCCATAAGCTTAACATGGTTGGCCTGCTTCTTTCGACGGACCACCGTTCGACCTTCACAGAACCCCCATGGTTTGATTGATTGCTCTCAGTGTCAACAAGCATAGGCGTCATAAAGTCAAGTCGTCGTCATCATCCGAAGATGAATCATCAAAAAAACATATGCACAGCAGCACAAGCGACATCATCTGTAAAATTAACATATTCGTTCATAAATCAATTAAAACAATGCATCTACCGTTAACTAAGCAATCTAGGTCCCTATATGCTACCGTGAGCGTGACCAAAGCATCATAAGCCCGCGCCCTCGCCCCTCGTTCCAGCACATGTCCGTGGGTCCCTTTGTCAGTGGCAGATGGTTTGAAGAGGCTGTTGGTTTGAAGAGTCTGTTTAGACAAGCTATTGGATTTCATCACTTTTTCGCTAGTCACTTCGTTTTACATAATAGCTAAATCAAGATTTTAGCTATTCATTTTTAGAAAGACTCCAGGATAGCGCTTACCTTTCATCGTGAATTTTCATACGCCATTTTAGCTGGACAGCTAATTTGAGACACTGAAATCTGAAAGTCTGAAACCCCATCCCCATATGGAGTATCATTGCTACCGAAATCATAAAGTTCAAACTCTGTTTTGCAAGGGCCGATTTTTGACATGGGCCGGGCTGAAACTTTGATCGAATTTCCTGGCCAATCTACGTGAATTGGGCCGAGATTTGGCCCATTCAAACACCCCCAAGCTCTATCCAGGTTTTGTTGCTTCGGTTCGATCCAAAACATACCAGGAAATCTAGGTAACACGAACACGGTGCCCGATCGAGTTGGATGCCAAGGGACGACTCCGATCAATAGATATAGAGGCATATCAGGGAACGTATGCGCCTGATCTCCGACTTCAGCGCCGGTTCTCTAGACCTGGTTTGATTGATAACTAATTAATCCTAGCGCCGCGCCGCGACGCCAACCTCACCGCCGGCGACGGCGTTAGCAGATCGGTCGGGATCATGGAAGAAGACTTCGACTGCGGGGAATTCTGCCTTTTCTGCTGCCAAGCGTACACTGCTCGCATTATTCGGTGGACTTTGATCATCGCGGTGGTGCTCACCGGCGTGCTCGTCCCGGCCTTCGGCGTCGTCCAACCCGTCCATGCCACCGTAAAAGACGCGTCCCTGTCCAGCGTCGCCCTCGCCGGCGCCAACGGCACGGAGCTCGCGTACGACCTCGCTCTCACCCTCGCCCTACGCAACGACAACTGGGCCATGCGCGCCGAGCACGCCGCGCCGCTCGAGGCCGAGCTCCGGTTCGCGGGGCAGCGCCTCGACGGCGCCCGGCTGGTGGGGGCGGGCGCGGCGATGAGGAGGATCGAGCCGCGGAGGACGGAGGAGTTCCGCGTGCTGGCGGTGTCGTCGCGAGGCGTGGCGCTCGGGGGCGGCGCGGCAGCCGAGTTCGCGCGGCAGAGCGTTGCGGGGGTGTTGGAGCTGGAGCTCAAGCTCGCTGGGGCGTTCAGGTACCGGCCGGTGCACGTCGGCGGGAGCAGGAGGCTGGAGGTAACATGCCCGGTGAGGCTGCAGATGGCGGCGGCTCCGTCGGGGACGCACTTGATGATGTTCGACAAGGTCATCTCGTGCTATTAGAATGTTTTGTTTTGTGGGGTTGGGTACGGCAACATGCTACAGACACCCCGGATCTACACCGTTCGTTTTTTTAATTATTATAATCTAGTACTGGTAAGTGGTCCCGTGACTGCTTAAGTTGCGGTCGCTAAGAACAAGGCTAATAATTTAGGGAGCGTATCGGGTGGAAACCAGGGATCTGTGGAAACTTGGAAACTCTTCATCAGGGCCGCAGCTGCTCCATCCGATGGCTGGACAGACCGGTGGGCGCAATTTGCAAAAAACCGCCCGCCAAACTCTTCATCAGGGCCGCAGCTGCTCCATCCGATGGCTGGACAGACCGGTGGGCGCAATTTGCAAAAAACCGCCCGCCAGCCTCCTAGTAATCGCGCTACTTTTGCACTGAACCCCCTCCCCCTAATCCCTCAGCCCAGACCCTAGCGCCGGACCCTGACTCGCTCCTGTCCCTGAGCCGCGCCGCCGCCCCGCTCTCGCTCCCTGACCCAGAGCCGCGCCAGCGCCCCTTCGCAGCGGGGTGGGGCCCTCGCATCGCCGCCTCCCCCTTCGCAGCGCGCCGGAGAGTCCCCCCCCTCGCCGGGCCGCCGCCCTTACTCTGCGCGCCGGCGCCTCCCCACTGGCCGGGACGCCGCCCCTTCGATGCGCGCCGGGGGCCGCAAGACGGGGGGCGCCGGGGGCCGCAAGATGGGTCTCCTACGCACCGGAGGAGGGGGACGAGTCGGAGAGCAGCGAGGGCGCGCCGGCGGTGGCCGATTTGACGCCCGGGAGCTGCAGGAAGGGGGCGGTGTACAAATTCTGCTGCTGTGCTCATGTGCTGGTGTCTGGTGAATGGATTGGCCAACGTGAGATGCTGGTGGTTTCTGATTGATTCGTGATTTTTGTTGTTATGCAGATTGAGCTTCATGTTGAGCTTCATGAATCAACAGAATTAGTGCCATTGTTCATGCATTCCGATATAGCAGTTATGTTCCCTCAACTGAAGCATAAAGCATTCCCTCAAGTGAAGCATAAAGCATGCGAGACAGCAAGCAGAAGGTTTGGGGAAGACAGGAAGAAGAAGGATTGGGCGATGCAGGAAGCAAGGATTGTGGGTGACAATAGTTGTTCCCTTCACTGTATTGTAATGAATGTGTAATCCCTGAACAAAAGGATGAAATGGCAATTGTGCATCCTCTGTAATGAATTTGTGCATGAAAATGAATAAAATGTGTGATCTGATGAATTTGTGCCATTGTCAATAAAATGTGTGTGACCTGATGACATTGTGCTATGATCTGAACCAGCAAACAGACAATTGTGCTCTGAAATGGAAAGCAAACAAACAATAATTCAGCAACATTGAAGATCTGATAGCACACATAATTCACTGAAACACTGAAAATTATCTCTTGTACAAAAATAGGTGTTTACAATGAGGCAACAATGTTCATTGGGCAATTTCTTGCATCATGATCCACTACTTTCTTGCATTTTTCACACTTCCGTTTTCTTGGTGCCTTCTTCTCCTTGCTCTTCTTAATTCTTTTGGATCGCCCTTTGGAGACGATATCAGCTGGTGGATGTATATCGACCTCATTTGGAATTTTGCTACCAAGGAATGACTCAAACTCATCCTGTTTACTAACTGTAGTAGCAGGAATCATCTTTTTGAGAGGTTCTTCATGGTTGGATAAACTAGAAAATAAATACTCCATCCCTGGATCTGAGTTCTTGGCCATTTGGATTAGCTCTTCAAACTTGTTGCGTGAATCTGAATTTTTTTTTCCGCAAATCCACCTCCTTAGGATCTTTAGCCTTTTCATCCAAGAGGTTGCCTTCGTCATCAAAGAACACTTCTCTGTGAAATCAAATATTTTGTCAGCACTATTGCACATAGAAAACAAAACCACCATACAAAACAAAACAGGATGGTAACTCACCTTTTACATCTTTTATCCCATCTCTTCATAATATAAATCGATGGTATCTCATTTTGCTTCTCGCCTCTAAGCACTTGTATGAGGTGACGGCACGGGAAGCCATAGGACTCATATAATTTACAGGAGCATGTACCAAACATGTTTGACTTGTTCATATGAACCACTCGCTCTTTTCCAGATAGGCTGCTGATGGTGACAATTTTCATATCTTCAGACTCCGAAATCCCTTGAATAATGCAATGGTCTCTTGCAACTATGAGTTGTTCTTGAAATTTACCAAAAACTTCATGTGTATATATTACACTACATTGCTTCTCCATAGGCCATGGTGTCACCAATTTAGGATTGGTGTGAAGACTTGCATTGTCGGCTTTCAACTCCTCTTCACGCTGGCACTCCAAAGCTGTGTCAAACCTTAGCCAAAACTCAACAAAGCCCAATTTTCGATGAATGAAACGGTTAAAAAAGGAATTTGCACTCTCCGATTGTGATGTAGTCCTAAGGATTCCTGCTAAAGGTATGTCCATAAAGTATGCCGGAATCCATGATTCTCGCATATCAAACTTGGTGGAAAACCACTCATTTTCCATGAGCCCATAATCTGTCATGATAGAATTCCATTGTTCCATAAAATCATCGGGATCCTCGGAGCCCCAAACGCACTTGTGTAATCTATCCCAGAACTCCTGATCCTCTCTTATGGAGGAACCAACCTTCTTAGGTACCTTATCCATGATATGCCACATGCAAAATCTATGAACAGTATTTGGAAGAATCTGAGCAATAGCAGCCTTCATGCTAGCATCTTCATCTGTTATGATTAGACGAGGTGGTACTTGACCCATAGCCTTAAGAAAGGTCTGGAACAACCATACATATGAATCGATCTTTTCATCAGCCAAGAATGCAGCCCCAAGGAAAATACTTTGCAAGTGATGATTGACTCCAGTAAATGGCACAAACTTCATATTATACTGGTTAGTGGTATATGTTGCATCAACCGAAAGCACATCACCAAAAACACTATAGTTCTTCCTGCATGTGGCATCTGCCCAAAATACACGAACAAGTCAGCCTTGTTCATCCACCATGAAGTCATAAAAGAAGGCGGGATTTACGTCCTTCTTTCGCTCAAGCTGTCCCACAAACATCTGGGCATCAGCATCCTTGATTTTGATCCTCAGGTCACGATAATAGTTCTGCAAATCCCTCCGCGTGCAACCAACATTCTGACATCCACCGTCACTGACTTGAAGAAGTCGAAATGCCATGGACGTGCCAATGCTAGCCTTATGACAGTTGAACAAAGTACTCTTTGCCCTCTCACTAACATAGCGGTTCGATCTTAGCAAGTGCCTCTTATCAGGCGATACAAAACCATGGTTGTGCTCCAAAAACAATGAAGATATTTTATACTTCTTGTCTACGCCAAGCTTCACAACAATATGTGCCTCACAGCCACATCTGGTCTCCATCACATTTGGTGTCTTCCTTTTTTTTTTCCGGATTCAACTGGCACATCTTTTAAGCTCTCCTGTCTGTACCCTTCCCTCGAACATCTGTACCGCTTAAATAATATTTCATCATTTTGCTTCTTATGCTGACTAACACGAACAGAGAAACCCGCATCGTGTGCATACGATTTGTAAAATGACTCCACATCTGCGAGTGTATCAAACACCATTCCAACCATAGGCTTCAAAGATTTTGGCCGTGGTGTGCTTGGATGTGCAAGGTGGGCTCCAACTTCAGCGTCGATGGTATGATCCTGGGCGCAGATATCACGATTTTAATCAAGGAAGCAGAAGCGATCGTTGAGATGCATGGCATAGTTGGTTTTAATCTCACCTGGACAGGCATCATATAGGAGGCCGCGCCGGGCGCCTGGATAGGCATCATGGAGGAGACCGCGCTGGGCGTCTGGGCGGCGTTTTCCCTGGCGCCGGACTCCCTAGCGGTAGCAGAGTTCTCCCTGGCGCCGGACTCCGTAGCGGTAGCAGAGTTATCCCTGGCGGCGCCGGCAGTATGATCCATGGCTGCGTCGGCTGGGAGGGAGACGAAGCGACGAAAGGACAAGGCGTCTGCAGTGTTGGACACCATGGCGGCGGAGGCGGACTCAGCAGTGTTGGACTCCTTGGCGGCAGGGGCGGAGCCCACATCGTCGCCCTCCATGGCACCTTGTCCCGTGCGGCGGCGGCGTCGGAGTCCCAAGCGGCGGCGGCGGAATCCCGCGCGGCTTTTCGACTTGCGAGACGAAACGTACGCGCTGCGGCAGGGAGGGATTAGGGAAGGGGTCTTGTGAAAATTTTGATTACTTTTGCTAATAGTGGAGGGGTTTAATTGCATAATGAACCCACCTCTCTCCCCCATCCACTGGATGTAGATTGTGTGATCCTGATGAAGAGTTTCCAAGTTTCCACAGCTCCCCTGGTTTCCACCCGATACGCTCCCAATAATTTAGCCTGCTGCTGGCTAAATAGAAGTGCCATGTCATGTAAAGCCAGCAATATAGCCAGCTCATATAATAGGTTAGCTGCTACATTGGCTAAGAGAAAAGTTGTATTAAATACACTAGTACTCAATGCTAGAACGTGAGGAAAGAAGAAGAATTTTTTTATTATTTAATCTTTTTAAATTGAAATTTTAATATTAACACCTGCCGAACTAAATTTCCAACAAATAATCCTTTTGGTCGCGTCACGCGCCGTGGCGCGACTGAAAAGCGCTGGGCTGCCACGTAGGTCGGCCAGGGCGCGGGCAGCCAGCGCGGCGGCTGACATGGCAGGACGAGTCGCGCCACATGCCTGAGTCGCGCCAAAGGTCGTGGCGCGACTCGCCTGTATACATGCCGGCGCCCACGGCCCCTTCTTCTTCCTCCTCCCATTCTTTCTCCCCAGACCCGAGCTCAAGCTCTCCCATGGCGCCGCCCCCGACCTCCCCACTCTAGATCCCCTCTTCCTTCCACGGATTCGAAAGGGAAACAGTGGGAAAACACTCCAGGAAGGTAACTCCTCCACTTTATCCATGTAGATTTGTGCCATTTGCTTGTTTGCCTTGGCATTTCTTGTGATATGGTAACCTAGGGTTTGGGTTGGATTTGGTAAATTAGTACGAAAGGGACAAGATTAGTTGAGTATTATCGTGTAATTGATTCATGGCAACGCTTTTGTATCGTATAGGTTGTGTATCATGAAACGATTTCGATGGGATTTTAGTGGGTAGATATTCTTGTTAATTTTGGCAAGAAATATGAATTAGGATTTAATGTAGATCATTGTTAGAATGGTGTTTTTAGGTAGGGTTGTCATACGTAGTGGATTGACATTTGGGTATACGTGGTCTTTTAGTAGTTTTTGTATAAGTCCATGAATGGTAATGGTAATGTGCCCGTTAAATGTGTGTAGATGGATCGCTTAGTTCGTTATTTCTCCGGCGGTTTCGGTTAATGAGAATGGAGAGTTTGAGAGGATGAAGCATGAAGTCACAAGATTTGATAGCCCTCCTTCATTTGATGAAGTTTTTGTTCGAGCTAGCTTAATTTTCCTAGTTGATCAAGAACATAGTGAAATAATCCTACATGGTAGATTCGATGCCGGTGACAAAAGGGCTCATTATGTGCTTATGAGAATTTCATGTGACGAAGATTGGGCTTTTTATAAGGAGTTGGTGAAAGGGTCCTAAGTTGGTTGCGCTGAGTTGGTAGTTGAAGTTCGTGAGAGTGTCTTAGTACAAACTAATGATAAGGTGGGCGAAGATGAGGACGATAAAGAATATGATGTTGACATGGCAAATGAGCCAGATTCAGAGGATGATTGTCTAGTGAATAATGACTTCGACGAGGGCACATTTGATGTTGAGGAGCAAGATGTTGATGATATCTCTGCGGGATCAGAAGAAGAGGAAGAAGAAGAAGAAATGAGAGAAGCGTTAACCCAAGAAGAAGTGTTTGAGCCAACTCCAGTCAATGAAGCACCATTTGTTGAGCCAACACATGGTGTGCAAACACCGCTTGTGCAACCAAGAGTGATAGTTGAGCCGAGCTATGTGGTGCATCGGCGCTCGTTTGTTCAAACATCTCCAATGGTTGAACCGTCCTCTAGTATAGCTACAAATTTCGGTGCTAGATTGGCTCCTCTGACTATAGAGGAGTTGAGACAACTTGGAGCAGTTCATGTGGGTGTTCCAGAGGTTCCTCTCTTCCATGCACCCTCTAAGAAGGCATATTGTGATTCCGGCTTGCGTCTTAATTCTCTCGAGCCTGGCAGTGGTCAAGAGTTGATACAGAGAGGGATGACATTCGACAGCATAGAGGAGCTAAAATTCTTTTTGAGGACTACTCGGTGCAGCACCATCGTTCATACGATGTGGTGCACTCTAACTCTAAGTTGCGGTACACAGTACGATGCCAACTTGGTTGTGGTTGGAAGGTATGGGCACGTCCAATCACCGATGAAAGGCAGAAGTGGAGGATAACTAAAGTGGAGCAGCCGCTCACATGTGGTAGTTCCCGACCAATCCATGAGCACTCTCAGTGTATGGCATGATATATCAGAGGCCGGATTGCTGCATTGGTGTATGCTGACCCTGACATTTCGGTGTCCACGCTCGTTGAAGGAATTGTCGGATTCACTAGTTATCGGGTGAAGTATGGCAAGGCATGAAGGGCTAAACAACATGCCATGGCTATGCTGTGGGGTGATTGGATTGACGCCTATAGTAGGGTATCGTGGATTATACATGCAATTGCTCATTACAATCCGGGGACGAAGTGGTGCACAAGCACCACGGGAGCACTGGAGTTGCACAATTGGGTAATGAAGGAAGTAATGCAGCGTGCTTATTGGTGCTTTCCACAATGTGCTGAGGCATTCAAACATTGCAAGCCGGTGATTAGTGTTGATGGCACTTTTTTGACCAGGAAGTATATGGGGATTTTGTTGATTGCAAAGGGAATGGACGGGGAGGATCGTTTGTTACCAGTCGCCTTTTCTTTGGTGGAGAGCGAGAACAACGAAAGTTGGTCTTGGTTCCTTTATTTGGTGCGTAGGGATATGGTTGGACCGGATTGTAAGATTTGCATAATTTCTGATAGGCACCAAGGCATTCTAAACGCTGTAGAAGAGCACATTGATGGTTACCAACCGATCGTGCACCGTTGGTGCATGCGCCACTTTGCTGCAAACATATGGCATAGGCATAAAAACAAGAATGTAATAAAACAACTGAAGTTGGTGTGTGCATCGAAGGCAGAGAAAACTTTTGGCATACGGCTTGCGAAACTTAAGGAAATGATGAATGAAGAAGCGACCGAGTGGCTTGAGGGTCAAATGGAAAACATCCATAAGTGGTGCAATGCCTTTGACGAAGGTGGTTGGAGGTTTGGTGTCTGCAACACTAATATCTCTGAAGTGCTAAACAAAGTACTTAAAGGGATTCGCGGCATGCCTGTGTCGGCCATTGTTGAGTACACCTTCTACAAGGTCAATTCTTACTTTGTTAAAAGGTGGCAGAAAGCGAAGAGTCAAATTGATGCGAGGCCAAACCAGATTTTGTGGGGCAAAGGTGCGGCAAAACTTCTAGCTACGGAAGAGGAAAAAGTGAATACCATGGCCGTGGAGTTGTTTGACCCTAACTCTTATGTGTACTCTGTTAGGACCGCCAACGCTCTAACGGTGGGTGGAGAGAGTACAGGTGATCGTATATACAAGGTTGATCTCACACACGTGACTTGTACTTGTTGTGTGCCGCAGTTGTTGCATGTTTCTTGCTCCCATATGATCGCTTCGTGCCGTGTTAAAGGGGTGGATCATCGGGCCTCCTTATATACCTCTCAGTTTTAATTGAAGTCTACCGTGTTGAAGACCTGGACACCCCGATTTGAGCCCTTACTTGACCCTTCCGTTTGGCCAATGTACAACGGTCCTGAGTATATACCGGATAGTACCACAAAGAAAGACAAGGTTGGGAGAAGGAAGAAAAAGCGTCTCCGTAACGAGATAGATGCCTCAAATGGTTATGGAGATGATATATACGGTTACGGGGACTTTAACCAAGACAAGTCCACCATATTTTGTGGTATATGCCACAAACTAGGGCACTGCATGGAACGGCACAAAGAGGGCCCAAAAGATTTGCATCCTACGAAAAAAATAGACCTCCTAACCAAAGAAGGGTAAGAATTAACTAGTTTGAACAAGTTGAGAAAGTGTTTACTTGCATGTTTGTCTAACTTACTAGTTGCATTCATAGTTTTACTTTCGTTTTGTTCATAATGTGAAATATTATATTTTGGAAGATATTACTAATAATAAACTTTGTTTACAGGTTGATGGCGAGACGCAAGGATGAATACATACAGTATCCCACAGTGTCATGTGAGGATGCCCCCGTGCCCCCCTCTCCCCCCCCCGCTCCCAGTCCCAATTTGTGAATGCAAATATCTGGCGGAGGTAAAGTAATCCAGATGGCCGCCAACTGCCGGTAGAGCCTACTACAAGTGCCGGATGAAGTGGGGTCAAAACCGTCCCAAATACGGCGGGGACCCATATGTTTGGAATCCTGGCCCATGCAGATTCTTTCAGTGGATTGATGGTCCCGACAAGTTTGACCCTCGGATCCGCCTTTTCCCATATGATGAGGAGGAGACAAAGCCATACCATGAGTTCAAGAGGTGGGTGCCTCCACCACCTAATCCACCTGTGATGACATGGGAAGAAAAGCAAGCGGCAGCATGCATCCGCGTGAAGAACCCTCCCTTATGCCATTGTGGTATTCCTTGCAAGATTCAATATCCCAACCTAGAGCTCCCTGTAAAATTCACCCCATTCTTCTGTTGCAAGCTAACGGACCAAGTAAGTTTGGTTTGTGAGTGTGCTCATTTTGTTGTGCATGACTTTTCATTGAACATAATGTTTTGATATTCTATGTATATTTTTTTGCAAGATGGGTGGCCCATGTGTGACTTCTAGGAGTACATCTATGGCCCCAAGGCTCATTGGTACACCAAGGAGGAAATCCTTGCATTTGAGAGCGGAAAGGAGAGGTGGCCATGTGAGAGGGCCCCTAGACCTCGTTGCAAATGTGGGATTTTGGCTCGACGGGGTGTTGTTCCGACGGAGTTGGGCTATGGATGGTATTGCGGGAACTCCTATGGAGACTATTGGGTAAAGACTAATTAGCATTGCAACACTTATCTTATTTAACTTTAACCCTTTTGTATATCTAAGTCGCTAACTACATGCTAGAGTTAGCCATAGTTAGCCAAAAGAATGCAGGTTCATGTCAACTGCACATTAGTGTACCCACTGCACAACAAACCACCAGAGCAGGAAGGTATGAACAAAAGAAGCCACCACTGCACACAAGCATCCACCAGGAGAGGATCAGGCAGTGCACTACACATCTCTGCACCAAAATATCACCAGGAGATGATCACCACTGCCCAAAAGTCCAACAAACCACCAGGCCCTCACATGTAGTAATGCTTGCCCAAGAAGGTCCTCAGCCAAAGAACACGATGAGCATCATTCATCTTGACAAAAGCAGTCCCCTGAGCTTTGTTGTCCAGCAGGTGCCCATATGCAACAATCAGAGCCTCCTCAGTGAACCCAGGCATGAACATCACAGCACCATAAAGCTCAGGGTGGGAATCCTCAACCTTGGTAGAACGAATAGCATCTGCAACATTGTTGACTGCATCTATCATGCCAGTGAGCACAATGATATCCTCATCTGACAGCATAGACCTCCTCCTCTTGTTGCCAACACCAGCATCTGAGTTCTTGGTTGCATCAGCTGGATCAACACTCTTGCCATTCTTGGGATCCTCAACTGACTCATTCTTCAATGAACTCTCAGCAAAATCAGATGGAGAACCAAGAGCCTCATTTGACCCCATAGCAAACTTGCCTGTGGCCTGACCATTGCCAAAGATTATCATCATCTGCTGATAGAACTAAATTGGCTTGTTAAGGTACTCTGCATCCTTGGGGTGTGCCTGCACAAATGAAAAAATAAACTGATGTTATAAGAAATGAAGAATGAACTCATGTTTGAACAATTGAACTGATGTTAGAAGAACAAAACTGATCTTAGGACTAACCTTGATATGGCCATTGTAGTGCTCTTCCTCAAGTACAATCATGGAATTGTCCTCATCCCAAAGAGCTCCACTAAGCTTTCTCAGTTTGGTGACTCTAACCCACTTCTGCCTTCACTTCCTCAGGTGGTTATACACCTGTGTGCCAGTCACATCATTGCCACCGAACTCATGGAGAGCCCTAGCAACTTGATTCAGGTGGACTTCTTTGAAACCTTTGTCAGTCCTCACACCAGTTGATATGAGCTGACACATACGGCGAAGAACAAAACCATACAGCACATCTGTCCACCTCATAGCAGGCCTGGCAGCACCACCAGCAGCAGGACCAGCCACAGCACCAGCAGCAGGGACATCAACACCAGCAACATCAGGGACACCAGCAGCAGCAGCAGCAGGAACACCAGGAACAGCAGGCCCAGGGAACACAAGCTCATCAGCAGCAAGGACCTCCTCAGCCATCTCCTAGTTTCATTTTCCACACTCAGAAACAACTACTAACAGCCTATCTTCATTGCATGTGTCTATTGGCCCATGGTATGAAATGCATTTCAATCAATCAAAAAATGATGCACATGTGTCTTGCCTCAGCTCAAGTATAAGATAACAGAAAAAATCATCATTGCACATGTGTCTTGCCTCAGCTCAAGTAAAAGATAACAGAAAAAATCATCATTGCACATGTCAAATGCCTCAGCTCAAGTATAAGATAACAGAATCATCATTGTACTTGTCCAATGCCTCAGATCAAGTGTAGAATAAAAAAAATCATCATTGCACTTGTCCAATGCCTCAGATCAAGTGTAGAATAAAAAAAATCATCATTGCACTTGTCCAATGCCTCAGTACAATAGAACTATGACAATAAATGTTCATTACATAAACTTAAACATTACATAGCCAAAGTTGTTCCAAATCCACATAAGATTATTACATTACATAGCCACAGTTGACCCCTAGATGTGTGAGTTACCCCTATTAGCCCACATATGATTAGCCCATTCATCTCTCTTATGAGCCCAAGCAGCATTGTCATCCATCTGACCCCCATGGCCATGAGTTGCATTGTTGTTGGGCACCCAAGAAAACTCAGCAGGAACTACCTCATCAACCCCATGGCCAAGGATCCAATTATGTAATATGCAGCAAGCAAGTACTAATATCACTTGTGTCTTGAATGGGTGGAATGGCTTATTGTCAATGATACGGAAACGATTCTTCAATGCACCAAAAGCCCTTTCAACAGTTACCCTTAGACTTGAATGCCTCAAATTAAACAATTCTCTTGGGTTGGTTGGGTAGTTCCTACCACCATACTCTTTCAGATGATACCTAGTGCCCCTATAAGGGGGAAGGAACCCCGGTCGACAGGCATATCCAGCGTCTACTAAGTAGAATTTGCCTATAACAAGTACACACATGCATCAGGTTCTAGTTTATGCATTTAAAGATTTTATTTAGGTAAGTAATTAATATTCATTACCTTGTGGAACCCTTAACCCATCCTCCCTTTCTAGGGCATCAGCAAGAATTGTAGCGTCATGTGCTGATCCCTCCCAACCAGCCAATACATAAGTAAATTTCAAATCAAAGTCAACAGCAGCTAGAACATTTTGGGTAGGGTAGTGCTTCCTGCCCCTAAAAGCTGCTTGCATCTTGGTTGGCACTCTAGCATGAATATGAGTTCCATCTACAGCCCCAACACAGTCCTACATGAACACCCAACATTTTTTTGTTACCACATATGCACCCAATAATGCAGCAAAAACCTAGCAACTATATGACAATTTAATTACCTTAAAGTATGGATACCATCTTGAACTGTTGCTTATCTTAAGTGGTGTTTCATTAGATGGAGCTCTTATCAACTCTTGCCTTAGTTCCCCAATAGCATACAAGACTTCTCTGAAATGTCTACAAATAGTCTCTATAGACCTCCTCCAGTTAACATGTATAACTCTAAAACGTGGGTTATGGCCAACAATATGAAGAAACATTGCAACTTGCTCTTCTACGCAACTATTTATATTATCTTTTAGCAAGTTCCTTTCCCTCAGCAAATTGCAAAGCCTGAAAAATGGGGCTCTCCTCATGCGAAGCATGTCTACACACTCAATATCATTGCAGTTGTAAATTTTGTCCAAGTTCTTTTGACGTTCCTCATCCATGATGCTCAAAGGGCCATAACTGATTTCAGGCCTTGAACTATGATGCATTCTAATCCGACTAAACAAGAGTGCATACATAGCAGTGATAAGAGCAGCAGCTTGAGCAAACAACATGTTTCGCTGGTCTTCCAAAGCCATCTAACAAAATAACAAAACAATCATGACTAACATAGCAAAACAAGACAACCATGCAACAACATTTAAACATGATGATATAACATCATTGGCATTGAACTAATGCTCAGATTTACTTAAAAATCACTTCATAGGCATATGGACAAGTGCTCAGACATCATGGAACCATCACAGGCATATGGACAAGTGCTCAGACATCATAGAACCATCACAGGCATGGACAAATGCTTAGAAAAATTACCAAATGCACATCTCACACAATCAGCATCGCCAACAATAGTAACCACAGTAACCAGATAGAGGAGGAGTGGGTAAAGAGGGGGATTTGTATACCGAACAAGCAATGGTGGAACCCCAAGCAAAATCACTCGAGCAAACAAAGGATGACAGATCTGCAACCATTCACCAAACAAAGTGATTTCATCATCTCAGATTAGGCAAACATGAAGCACAAAAAATATCCAGAAATGATTTGACTTTGATTCATACCTTACAACCAATCAAGAACTCAGATCTGGTGTGCCTGCAGCAAGATTAGAGAACAGAGGTGTGGGATCTGGTTCATCTTCAAGAAAAACCTAGGGTTAGGGTTGAAGAGAAAGAACGGGAGGGGAGAGATTTTCTTGCCTGTGCAGCACCTCAGATCGAAGACGTCTGCAAAACAACCAATGGAGACACGGACTCAGGCTCGGACGAATCAAAGAACTCTGACACAGAAGAGAAGAAAGGGAAGGGAGGAGCACCTGTGGAAGGAGATGACCGCGAATGGAGAGCGAGCGAGAGGAGTGCGCGAAAACGGGAGGTAACCCTAGAGCTTTGGCGCCATCTCCCGGCCAGGTTTCGCCCTCCCGCGCGCTCGCCGCGGCACCGCGCGAGCCAGGCTCCGCGGAAACGCCCGATTTCGCCGTTCCGCGTGAGCCTGGCCGCGAGGGGCGATTTGCACGAGCGGAGCCTGGCTCTGGGGTCGGGCCAGGCTACCAAACTAGACGTGCCTGCATCGGGTGAGCCTGGTCCAGGGTGGACCAGGCAACCAAACACGCCGTTAGTCGCGCCATGGTGCATGGCACGACTCATGAAGCAGTCCCGCCAGCCGGGTGGGCGACTCAGTACCCAGGCAAGGCATTTGGGCCCAAACGAGTCGCGCCAGCCAGTCTGGCGCGATTCATGATTCAGTCACGCCACAACGCTTGGCGCGACTCCTTGAGGGCCAATTGGCCTACCTGGGTCCTGAGTCGGCCACCTTACTGGCGCGACTATTGCTTTAGTCACGCCATGAGGTTTGGCGCGACTAAAGTAGTAGTCGCGCCAGCCTCCATGGCGCGACTTAGGCAGCAGTCGCGCCAGGCATGTGGCTGACTCAGGACGCAGGTAGTTCATTTAGCCACAAAAAGTCGCGCCAGGCGCCATGGCACGACTGATGCAGAATTTTGTCCAAGTCCATTCCTTAGCTTCACAGGAATTCTTTTTTTTACCAATACATGACACAACAAGTCCATAACATCAAAATTCCATCACATAACATAACAATTGCATCACAAAGGTTTTAACATGAATCATCACATAACATATCCATCACAATTGATGTCCATCACATACCAAGTCCATCACAATAGTTCCACACATAGTCTTACTAGTCCACAATCTAGCTTACAAGTCCATACCATACACATCCATCACATAATATTACAAGTCCATGACAAGTCCACGAGCTAGCTTACAAGTCCATCACAGAGGAACTCTACTTGCGTCTGGAGGGGTTCGGTGTATAGGGCTTCTTCTTACGACGCTGGCGTCCTGGATTGGTGGGCAACACATTGGGGGTCCCAACATCTGTGTGATCCCGTCGTGCCCGCCTCTTAGGCCTCTGACTGCCTTGTGATGGATCAAATGGCGCATCAGGCAACTCTGAGGAACCAATCTCTTCTTGTCCATAGGTAGGATCATCATCTTCCGAGTTCGAGCTATTTTCCTCCTCACCCTCGTCCTCCTCCTCCTCTGGGTCATCATCCTTACTAGGGCCAGGAATGGTGAGAGCCCCTGTACGAACAAAGTTACATTTCAATTCAAAAACCAATGGTGAACCAAAAATGCAAAAACACTTCAAGTTTCAAACCAGCCCCGCACCTGTACTCGTGGAGGTGGCCCTAGTGCCTTAGTGGATGGAGCAGAATGTGTACCAGAACTTGAGGGAGCACCAGCCGCTTCTTGTTCCCGTGGGGCCATGCAATTCAACTTGTGGGCCATTTTCTGACACCCATGATGGAATCTCTAAAATCACAATAAAGTCAAATTGACATCAAATAAATCAGAGATAAAAGCACTTTACCATCTAACCTGTATGAAGGCCCGTAGCTTGCTCGCCTCTTCTGGATGCCCAATTGGCACACCCAATGCTACGAGAGACTCGTTAGCAAAACAACCAAGTTGTTGCCCCTGTCATTGCCATGTGAAAGTACAACCATTGAATCAAATAAGCAAACAAAATTACCAAAGTTACAATGTAGAAAAAACAAAAGTACATAAATCAAATAAGCAAACCATTGAACCAAACTTACAATGTAGTCTCCCACCAGTCCCTGTTGTGTCTGCGTGGCCTGCCTTGTCATCTCATCATATTGGTCAAAAACATCCTCCGGATCAGAAGGTGGATCCTCGACGGGACCGGCATCCATTGCAACCTTGAGTTTAAGCCGTGCGTTCGCTCTCAACCATTGCAAATAATATTCATAAGGGGGGTCTCGGTGAAGTGGACCTCCTATGACAATATTGGCTTCCCGATTATCCCAAGCGTTAATGTATCCTTGGTGCTTGAGGGCCCAATCTTTTCTACCCCTCTCACGCCGACGATCAATTCTACGTTCAAGAAAATGTCTTGTAAGAAATAGAAATAAACAACATATTTTGCATAATTTTAACTCTACAATTACACAACATACCGGTGAAGCTCTTGATTAGTATTGATGTACTCTGGACGGCAAGGTTGAAGAAAGCCAAACTGCCTCATCACTCTACTTGGAATGTGGTACTCGACAATGTAGAAGCAAATGAGGGGACAAACCGAGCACCAATAATCTTGATTCATCATGCAATATGGACTAAGCTCCATTGCTTGCACCTCATCTCGGTCGTATGGTCGCCAAATAACCTAGGTATCATGAATCAAATAAATTTCCAACAATGCCAAAACCATTACAATAGACCAGAGGACGAAAATAAACACCAATACCAAAGAACGTGCCAAAGACAACTTACATGTGCAGGAGTGAGGCGGTCTAGAGCGTTGCTGTAGTCAATGTAATGCCTCACCGGGTTTCCATGCACATTGAGAATGTTGTGCCATAGATAACCGACAGTGGCCAAAGGCTCTTTACCATAAGTTGGTAATTGCTTCAACAAAACAAATATAATGTCAAATTAACAATATCTCATATCATACTTAACTAACGAATGGAATCAATATTATACTTCATCTTAATAAAGCAAAAGATATTATCTTACCCCATGTGTATACCGCTCCGGCCGACCAACCGGAAGCCGCTCCCACATCCACAGTTGCAAAAGATAGGCACAACCCCCATGTTAGCACTAGCACCCTTGCGGCTGCAAGCATCACACATCTGACGATAGAGCCATGCAAGAACTCCACTAGCCCAACTATAAGTGGCGATGTTCTCCCAAGCTTGCCCAATAATGTCTACCCACATCCAAGAAATGGTGTTCCCGCTCGAGTCCGTTAATAAAAACCCAGCCACCAAGTGCCATAGCTACGCCCTAGCATATCGAGCAACAACACCATCCGAAACATCAACAGGAGGGGGCGTACCAAAGTGCTGCACCAACCAAGCCGAGCTGACTCCTGTAGTCTTTCTATCCTTTTGATCGTCCGGTGGATCCGCAGGACGAACACCAAACAACAGCTCCACCCGATCTCGCCAACCAGCAGGATCAATTGTCCCAGTGACCGCTTGGCCGTCTATGCGAAGACCAAAAAGCATGGCAACATCTTGAAGTGTCACCGTCATCTCACCACAAGGGAGGTGGAATGTGTGTGTCTCAGGCCTCCATTGGTCCACTAGCGCGGTAAGAGCCGCATTGTCCATCTTCGGCAAGCCACCCTTCACAAGCATCGCCAATGGGAGCAAGTCGGCTTGCCGAAGGTACGGGGCGTACCTATCGTCCCACGCGAGAGGATTGTGGGTGCAGATACGTAGAGGATTCAAAACCTGCAAATAATTCAACAAACACCGTGTTGGACTACATCCACCCACCAAATTCATTTACTCCATACAAAGTCACCATTAAGGACAAACTAACCTCAATACGCTCCTCAAGTATCCTCCCGCGTTGTCTCTTGTCGTACGCCATCTCAAGCAATGAATATTGTGGGTGCCGCGCCATTTTGACCTATATCAAATAAACGAAAATAAATTCCATGTGCTAAAAAAGAACATTGCAATTAAAACAATCCAATATGAACAAGTCATACAAGATTTCACATTTTCATATATCAAAAAAATTTCACATATATACTTCACATACAAGTCAAAGAAATCATAACCATGAAAGCCTATCTTCAAAATAATAGGTACAAGTCAAATAAATTTCACATTACCATATACACATACAAGTCAAATAAATCATCACCATGAAATCCTATATTTTACACATAACCATATACAAGTCAAATAAATCATCACCATGAAATCCTATATTTTACACATAACCATATACACATAACCATGCTATCTATATTTTTCAAAGCAAGGTACATTAACTAAAATTAATACCAACTCTAATAGACCACTTAGTTCATTACTAGCATCATCCACATCTACACATGGTTATGTCAACGAAATCATCACATGCAAAAAAATCTATACGATAGACAGGTGTTACCAACGACCAAATCCACCACATAGTAGAAATAACCATCTCAAATCCGTGCTCAATCGACCATATCAAGTCAAACCCTAGCTAAACCTAACCTCATCCAAAACTAAGAAAATCAACCAAATCCGCAAAATGTACATGGTCAAAGTGGAGGAGTTACCTTCCCAGAGTAGTTTCCTCACTTTTCCCCTTC
>CM014274.1:13228535-13283035 GCA_004135705.1 Alloteropsis semialata
TAAAAAATGTTTATATGACATTGAATTTATTGCTCGTGAAACTCTGAATGAAACTCTATTGAGAATGGCCTTATGTGTTCACCCAGAAAGCCATCTAGTTTCTATACTCCTTGAGACTTTCTTTCATGCGAGCTGCCACTTGTTGTTCTGTTGAGAACTATTTAGCGGTAATGTCGTCAGAGAGAACACTTGAGTCTCCGTAAAAATGTATTATTTTCTAAAGTTTTGTCATGTGATTAACATGAGTTGAAGAATATTACGGCTCATACATCTATTGAGTTGAACAATACACATCACAGACAGATTTTTTTTATTTTTTAATCCTTTTTAAACTGAAATTTTAAAAATAATCCCAGCCGAACTGTATTTTCAACAAATAACCCTTTTTGTCGCGCCACGACTCTTGGCGCGACTGAAGAGCGAGTCGCGCCACAGCATGTGGCGCGACTGACCTGCCACGTCGGCCGGCCGGGGCACGGGCGGCCAGCGCGGCGGCTGACATGGCAAGGAGAGTCGCGCCACATGCCTTGGCGCGACTGAGTCGCGCCAAAGGTCGTGGCGCGACTTGCCTGTATACAGGCGGGCGTCCGTGCCCCTTTCTTCTTCCTCCTCCCATTCTTTCTGCTCCCCACCCGAGCTCCACTTCTCTCATGGCGCCGCCCACCACCTTCCCCCTCTAAATCCCCCTCTTTCTTCCATGGATTCGAAGGGGAAATGGTGGGAAAACACTCCGGGAAGGTAACTCCTCCACTTTATCCATGTAGATTTGTGCCATTTGCTTGTTTCCCTTGGCATTGCTTGTAGTAGGGTAACCTAGGGTTTGGGTTGGATTTGGTAAATTAGTACGAAAAGGGTAAGATTCGATGAGCGTTATCGTGTAATTGATTCTTGGCAACGCTTTTGTATCGTGTAGATTGTGTATCATGAAACGATTTCGATGAGATTCTAGTGGGTAGATATTCTTGTTAATATTGGTAAGAAATGAGAATTAGGATTTATTGTAGAATGGTCTTTTTATGTAGGGTTATGGTACGTAGTGGATTGACATTTGGGTATACTTGGTCTTTTAGTAGTTTTGTATAAGTCCATGAATGGTAATTGTAATGTGGCCGTTAAATGTATGTAGATGGATCGCTTAGTTCGTTATTTCTCCGGTGGTTCGGTTAATGAGAATGGAGAGTTTGAGAGGATGAAGCATGAAGTCACAAGATTTGGTAGCCCTCCTTCATTTGACGAAGTTTTTGTTCGAGCTAGCTCAATATTCCAAGTTGATCAAGAACATAGTGAAATAATCCTACATGGTAGATTCGATACCGGTGACAAAAGGGCTCATTATGTGCTTATGAAAATTTCATGTGACGAAGATTGGGCTTTTTATAAGGAGCTAGTGAAAGGGTCCCAAGTTGGTTGCGCTGAGTTGGTAGTTGAAGTTCGTGAGAGTGTCTTGGTACAAACTAATGATAAGGTGGGCGAAGCTGAGAACGATGAAGAATATAACGTTGACATGAGAAATGAGCCAGATTCAGATGATGATTGTCTTGTGAACAATGACTTTGACGAAGGCACATTTGATGTTGAGGAGAAAGATGATGATGATATCTCTGCGGGATCAGAAGAAGAGGAAGAAGAAGAAGAAATGAGAGAAGCGTTAACCCAAGAAGAAGTATTTGAGCCAACTCCAGTCAATGAAGCACCATTTGTTGAGCCAACACATGGTGTGCAAACACCGGCTCAAGAACCAAGAGTGGTAGTTGAGCCGAGCTATGTGGTGCATCGGCGCTCGTTTGTTCAACCATCTCCTATGGTTGAACCGTCCTCTAGTACGGCTACCATTTCCGGTGCTAGATTGGCTCCTCTCACTATGGAGGAGTTGAGACAACTTGGAGCAGTTCATGTGGGTGTTCTAGAGGTTCCTCTCTTCCATGCACCCCCTAAGAAGGCATATTGTCCATCCGGCTTGCGTCTTAATTCTCTCGAGCCTGACGATGGTCAAGAGTTGATACAGAGAGGGATGACATTCGACAGCATGGAGGAGCTGAAATTCTTTTTGAGGGACTACTCGGTGCGGCACCATCGTCCATACGATGTGGTGCACTATGACTCTAAGTTGCGGTACACAATACGATGCCAACTTGATTGTGGTTGGAAGGTATGGGCACGTCCAATGACCGATGAAAGGCAGAAGTGGAGGATAACTAAAGTGTAGCAGCCTCACACATGTGGTACCTCCTGACCAAATCACGACCACTCTCAGTGTACGGCACGATATATCGGAGGCCGGATTGCTTCATTGGTGTATGCTGACCCTGACATTTCGGTGTCAGCGCTCGTTGAAGCAATTGTCGGATTCACTAGTTATCGGGTGAAGTATGGCAAGGCATGGAGGGCTAAACAACACGCCATGGCCATGGCAAATGTGGGATTTTGGCTCGATGGGGTGTTGTTCCGACTGAGTTGGGTTATGGATGGTATTGCGGGAACTCCTATGGAGACTATTGGGTAAAGACTAATTTGCATTGCAGCACTTGTCTTGTTTAACTATAACATTTTTTGTTTGTACAATTTAGCAATCGATTCAATGTTGTGCAGGAAGGGAGAACTTGTGACTGGGAGACCTTCAAAGGAAGGGAAGATCTAAGATGCTATTTGGGCAAATGCTCCGAACCCTTGAAGACGACAGAGACCATCAAAATCAAGGAGAAAATGAGGGAGAAGTATGATTTGCCCATTCCTACTGACAAACAACTATATGGTCCCATTCTGGCAGATATGATAGCGAAGTATGGAAGATCCGAAGCTATTGGTCATGGGAGTAGGGAGCGCATCATCTTCTTTTGGCGAAAAAATAGAGACAAGTATCCTCCTCCCCTTACTGGTCGTGCTAAGGTGCAAGACAAAATCAAGGCGGAAGAGGACGCCAAGGAGAGGGTACAAATGATGAGAGAGGCGGAATACCGTTCGATGACGGCATTTGATCCTATTACGGTGTTTCCTCCTGGCTCATCGGACGAATACTTTCAGAAATTGGAGGCCAAAAGAAGACGCATTGACTTGGGTGTGGCAAGGCAAGAAAAAATGGCGGAAGAGGCCCAAATGGAGGCGATGAAGGCCCTTGTAGCTGATTTGGCCATGCCGGTTCCCGAGGGCAAGGCAAAGGTGGCGGACGAAGGAGTGAGGCCAACACAAATAGAGGCAATGAAGGCACTTGTTGGTGATTTGCCCATTGAACAACCGGTGTTGGTGGACAAAAAAGGTAAGGGTGTTCTTCTGGCCGATGATTTGGTGGATGTAGGAGTGAGGCCAACACAAATGGAGGCAATGAAGGCACTAGTTGGTGACTTGCCCCTTGAAGAACTAGTTGTTGATAAAAAAAGGTAAAGGTGTTCTTGTGGTCGATCTTGACGATGAAGATGATGATTGGGGAGATGACGAGCTCCTGTTTGAGTGTGATTCCGATTATTAAGATGTTGTAATTCTAGTTGTATGAACTATTGTACGGACTATTTGTAAAGACTGAATGTATGGACTATTTGTATGAACTATTTGTATTGAAGACTAAATGTATGGACTATTTGATTGGACTATATGTATGGACTATTTGATTGGACTATATGTATGGACTATTTGCATGGACTGAATGATTGGATTATATGAAAGGCGTACGGATCCATTAACCTCGTACATTACATTAATCATTACAACGGTCACACAGAAACGTATATTACAATATTTAGCCATAATAGTTCCGTCGTCCACTTACAGTAGGCGGCATGAAACGCCGATTAACGTTCCTCTCTCGCTCTAGACGCAGTTGTTCCTCTAATTCATTGATGCGTTCTGCCATTTGTATCTTCTCTTGCTGTAGATTGTTGATCTCTTCATTTTTGCTCATACTATCATGCAGCAGGTGGTTGATATTATCATGCTTCTCCGTGTTTTCCTGTTGCATTACTTCTATGTTTTCTTGTAGATGGCGGATGTACTCTTGCACATGTGGCGCCATTTGGTCGTCAATCCAATAAGTAAAGTGGCAGTCGTCATACTAGCAACATGAAATCAAATCATTCCAAACATTACTGCCAAGGACCAAGAAATCGTCTATAACCCGGGTTCAAATAAACTTACCCTGTAGCGAGGGCATCGGAAGAAGCGTCGACCAGCATCGGGAACGAGCTCGTAAACTTGAACAACAGTGTCATCTCTATGCTTGCATTGAGGCCAGAACTCGCATGGTAGGGCATTATGCTGACCATAGAAATCTCTACTTCTAACATCTAGATTTGGGTGTGGATTAGGCGGGTCCAATGGACCATACAACCAAGACATGGTGCGAGCTCGTGTCTCAGTATATGGCTTCGGTGCTCTTTATATAGACCAAGGCTGGTTCAATAGACCAGATCCATGTTTCATGGTTCAAAAGCCTACCTGAGGTTCTCTGAAAAGCCTCCCTTGGATTCTCTGAAAGGTTATCACTGAATCACTGAAAAAACCTACACTGCTTCCCTGAAAAGCCTAGCACTGCTTCCCTGAAAAGTCTAGCACTGAAAAGTAGTCTGTGATCCATCGGATTCCCTGAAAAAGGTAGCACTCCAATAGATGAGCCACGCGTACTTTTTACAAAAAACTAGCTTACGAAATATGGTTTCAACTAGGCAAATCAAAAAATGTGCAAAAACATGGAAGAATGGTTGTTCGTTTTTCCTGTATAGTCACGCCGTGGCTTTTGGCGCGACTGGTAGTACAAAAATGACTACCCCAGGATCTGAGTGGGGGGATGCTTGGCGCGACTGAAGGCAGTGTCGCGCCACAGGCCATGGCGCGATTGAGTCGCGCCAGAGTCGGTGGCGCGACTCAGTCGCGCCACAACTCACGTCGGACCAGATCCTGGGCAAGTCATATGGATCCAACGAGTCATGCCGGGAAAGATGGCGTGACATGTGCACCAGTCGCGCCACGTGTCCTGGCGCGATCGGTTCGATCGCATATGACTTACGCAGGATCTGGTCCAAAGCCCTTGGTGGCGCGACGGTAGCCTCAGTCGCGCCATGCATCATGGCGCGACTACAGAAGTAGTCGCGCCGCCGAATCTGGCGCGACCGGTTCGATCGCATATGACTTACGCAGGATCTGGTCCAAAGCCCTTGGTGGCGCGACGGTAGCCTCAGTCGCGCCATGCATCATGGCGCGACTACAGAAGTAGTCGCGCCGCCGAATCTGGCGCGACTAAGTCGCGCCATGGCGCGTGGCGCGACACAAGGTTCAGTCGCGCCAAGCATCGCTCCCACTCAGATCCTGGGGTATTCATTTTCCTACTAGCAGTCGCGCCAATACGCACGGCGTGACTATACAGGAAAACTGCCCAACCAATCTTTTCCATCTTTTTGCACAATTTTTCATTTGCGTAGTTCGAAACCATATTTTCTAAGTCATTTTTTTGTAAACACATTTTGGTGCGCGTGTTTCATCGATAAATTTTTTATAAACGATGCCATACCATGAACAATAGAAATCAAAAGTGACTACTAGAAAGATAACAACAAGGCGACTACTCCATAAACCATACCATAAACACAAACTAGGCCACCAACCATACCACAACAACTCCATCATTCAACTAGTCCATACCACAACTAGGTCCATTAGCCCCATTATAAAACATACCTATGTCCATCATCACACAATCACATAACTAGGTCCATTAGCTCCATTACACAACATTACACAAAATAACTAGGTCCATCATCACACAATCACATAACTACTTGCGAACGGATGGGTTGGGTGTATACGGCTTCTTCTTACGACGCTCACAGCCTGGATTGGTGGGTAGCACATTTGGGGTCCCAACTTCTGTGTGGTCACGTCGTGCCCACCTCTTTGGCCTTTGACTACCTTGGGAAGCAGGCTCAGGTGCATCAGGCAATTGTGATGGACCAATCTCTTCTTGGCCATAGGTGGGATCATCATCTTCCGAGTCCGAGCTTTCTTCCTCCTCCTCCTCATGGGCCTCCTCCTCCTCGGAGTCATCATTGCCCCAATTTTGAGGTGGGCGTTCCTTGCCCTTCCTACAAGGGCGTGCAATGGTGAGAGCCCCTGTACACCACAACAAAACATTATTTGTTATAACCAATGAGCCAAATAAATCCACCAAAAAAATCATGACAAAGGCACAACGTCCACGCACCAGGAGTCGATGAGGTGCCACGCGTCGATGCAGCGGAACGTGTACCAGAACTTGAGGGTGCACCAGCCGCTTCTGGTTCGCGTGAGGCCAAACAATTCAACTTGCGGGCCATTTTCCGACAGCCCCGATGGAATCTCTAAAATAACAAACAAGTTCGTGACCAACCATTATATCATACATTGAAGAAATAAAGCCTATAACCTGTATGAAGGCCCTTAGCTTGCTAGCCTCTTCAGGATCACCAATTGGCACACCCAAAGCAACGAGAGACTCGTTAGCAAACCGACCAAGTTGTTGTCCCTGTTATTGCCAATTCAAAGTGCAAACAATGCAAAAATCAATAAAGGCACAAATACATTAACCAAATATACCAAACATGTAACCAAACTTACAATGTAGTCTTTCACGGGTCCCCGTTGTGTCTGCATGGCCTGCCCTGTCATTTCATCATACTGGTCAAATACATCTTCCGGATCAGAGGGCAGATCCTCGACTGGACCACCATCCATGGCTACCTTGAGTTTCAGCCGTGTGTTCGCTCTCAACCATTGCAAGTAATGTTCATAGAGGGCGTCACGGTGAAGTGCACCTCCTATGACAATGTTGGCTTCCCTACTATCCCAAGTGTTTATGTACCCTTGGTGCTTGAGCGCCCAATCTTTTTTGCCCCTCTGGCGTCGACGGTCAATACTACATTCAAGATTATAGGCTCAAATAAAAAAATACAACATGGCACAATTGCAAGAATATAAACTCAACTATTACAAAACATACCTATGAAGTGCAGGATTTGTGTTGATGTACTCTGGGGGATAATTTTGAAGTGCGCCAAATTGCCTCATGACTCTACTAGGAATGTGATACTCGATGATGTAGAAGCAAATTAGCGGACAAACCGAGCGCCAATAATCTTGATCCATCTTGCAATAAGGACTGAGTGCCATGGCTTCCACCTCCTCTCGATCATATGGTCGCCAATTAATCTAAAAAACATGAATCAAATGAATTTCCAACCGTAGAGACAACATATGACAACAAGAACATGGTGTACGTAACTTACATGTCCATGAGTGAGGCAGTTAAGCGCGTTGCAGTAGTCAATGTAACGCCTCACCGGGTTTCCATGGACATTGAGCATGTTGTGCCAGAGATAACCAACGGTAGCCAATGGCTCTTCACCAAAAGCTGGTAATTGCTTCAAAACAACAAATAACATGTCAAATTGAATCATACTTCAAATCATGGAATACACATTAACATTGAAGTTGATCTGCATATAGGTAAAGATAGTATCTTACCCCATGTGTGTACCGTTCCGGCTGACCAACGGGAAGTGAAAGTGCATCTAGGCCCTCAAGTGGATTTTGGTGAATTGAGTGACAAAGCGATTAAAGGACTAACTTGTTTGTTTAAGTGCATGAGCAGGGATCTATTCTTATAATTCATTTACAATCAATATGCTCATGATATATTTGTGGTTAATCAAAGCAAGCAAGTATGATCCCATGATTTCTAGATTGATTAGTGGCAAGTCTTTGATGTTTGTGATGGAGACATGGGTCTATGCATGATATATGGTCTCTAATTGCTCAAGGAGGACCGTCATTGAATATTGGGATGTTAATTTCAATGAAGATTGTTTGGATCATTATTGGTCTCATGATATGGATGCTCGTTGAACAAGTCATGAGATAATATCACTATGATAAAGATAAATATTTATGGATCAGCTAAGAAAAGAAGGAAAATGCATAAGATTGGATATTGCAAGACTTCATGTATGTAAGATAAAATGACATGAGCATATGTGCTACATATTAGTCTACAATTGGAAGCTTGCACTATGTGGGATATTCTTTATTGATCAAGAACAAGCATTTGAAGAATCTTTCAAATGGAATTTATTCAATGGCAAAGCAAAGCTAACTTGATGATGCAAGGGTAAGTGGTGAAGAAACAAATCGAGATGACTAGAACGAGGGACTAAGCAAGCTAAGGTGCAAATTGCTAAGGTGAAGTATCTAGTGTCCGGGGTGTGTTCGAAGTATCATATCCAAGTCTCATCAAGAGAAGCAATGCAATGCATATATATGTTATGATTGATAAAGAGAGTGACCTAAGGATTAAAGTGAATTCAAATATAAGTTATGGAAAATCCTAAGTCACTAGCTCAAGGTGGATATGCTCAGTTGAAGATACAATGTTGAGAAGCCCTCAAAGAAGTGATTAATCAAGTATTGGCATGATCATTGACCTACAAGCTCAAGTGGTTGAATTATGATTTATCTTATGTCTTGAGTATAGGTATGCCGTACTATCAAGAGGGATGCAACATTGGTTGAATGACAATCTCCAAAAGTGCTCAAGTGAACCCATGTGAGTCTAACCATGAGAGTTTCTAACTTAGTGTGGGTTCCCAGGCAAAACCGGTGGAACCGGTGAAACCGGTTTATGTGGCCTGAGCGTCTAACGGCTAGTTGGTTTGAAATCCGGTGAAACCGGTTTTGGTAACCGGTGGAACCAGTTTTCCTCTGACAGAAAAACGGCTAGTTTTTGGAGGGATGGGTATTTATACCCATGAGCTCCTCTTGAAGGAGCTGCTGGTTCTTTTGCGTCCCTAACACATTCCTGAGGCCAACTGAGCTCTCCCCAACCTCTCTTTGTGAGATTTGAGCAATCCTTGTGAGATTCTTGAGTTGGGTTGAGAGAGTGACTTGTGTGTGAGCATTGGAGGGCAATCCTAATCCTTGAGCACTTGTGGTTTCGTCAAGCAATCGTTGAAGCATTTGTTACTCTTGGAGGTTCTTCCTCCTAGACGGCTAGGCGTTGCCCGGTAAGCTACCGAAGTGTGTGGTGAGCCACGGGATCGTTTGTGAAGGTTTCACCTCACCTCCGCAAGGGAAGAGGTAACTTAGTGGAAAGAGGAGATAGCTTGACCTAGGGTGGTCGCATAAGCTTACTCAACGGAGAGTAGGATTCACCGTGCCTTGGTGGCTGCTTGGTGCGAGCGGTGAATCCGAACTTCGGGAGAAAAATCTCTTTGTCTCTTGGTTTGAGCTCTTTCCTCATTTTGTCATTTCTAGCATATTACTTGTGCTTCCGCTACGATCTACTTTGGTGTGTTGAGCTGTGTGCAGGAGCTTCATTGGAACACTTGGAAACATCCCTGGAAACTTCACACCATTTGTGGTTTGTGCTAGAATTCGTAGAGGGAATTATACTTGTTAGTGCAATCTGTGCAGGAACCGGTTTTACCGGTTTGGGAAACCGGTAATACCAGTTTTGGTGCTGACAATTGGAATTAGTTTTTGTAAACTGCAGATTCGCCTATTCACCCCCCTCTAGGCGACATCAAGGTCCTTTCAATTGGTATCAGAGCTGGGCTTCACTTTAAAGCTTAACCGCCGTGAAGTAAAGATGTCGATTGAGGTACATTTTGAGCCACTTGAGCTTGATGGCTCAAACTATGCTTCTTTGTTTGGTAATGTTCATAATACTCTTAGAAATATAGATCCTGTAATTGAATATATCTTAGTTGCTAGTATTCTACCTCCCAAGTTTGATATTGACAACTTTGATAAGTCACATATCACTCAAGAGGAGTTAGCTTGCTCGCAACTCAATGCTTGTGTTACTGACTTTTTGCGAAGATCTGTTTGTGAAGATATATGGGACATTATCTCTAGCAAAAGGGAAATTTGTAAAGATGCCCATCTCATTTGGTCTCTCATCACGGAGATATTTGAAGATTTTGAAAGTGATGATGAAGAGCAAGAAGTCATGGAGTCACCTGAGAAATGCTCATCTACATCAACAATATCTTGTGAGTCTCAGGTGATCTCATCTATAGAGCAAGAGAGCAACAATGAGCAAAACATGGTTCCTGTGCAGGAACCGGTTTTACCGGTTTGCAACCCCGGTTTTACCGGTTCTGCCAGAGAGCCCATGTACAGCTCTGCTCAAGGCACAAGCGACGACTCAAGCAAAGCATCCACGTCAACCTGTTCATCTTCCAGTGATGAAAGCTTAATGTGCTTGATGGCCAAGAAAAAGAAGCAGAAGAAGACCAAGAAGAGCAATGGTCAAATTGATGAGAGAACAAGTTCTTTGACCAAAGAACTAGAGGCTCTCAAATCATCTCATGCCTCCTTGGTCAGTAAGTATGAAATCTTGTTAAAGGATTATGCTTGTGCTACTGATTTATCTACTTGTGTAGCATCCTTAGAACAAGAAAAACAAATGCTTAGTGCTCAACTCGAGAAGCTCACTAGTGAGCATATGGATTTGCAAGCAACTCACAAAGAACTTGAGTATTCTCATGAGAAGCTTGTGGAATCATATGCTATGCTAGACATTGCTCATGAGGTTGTACTAACATCGGTAAAGTATCTTGAACCTCATACACACATATGCATATGCTCTCACATCAATTCTACTTTATTGTGTGAAAAACCGTGTTGCTCCCAAGCAACCAAATCTTGTGGTGAGCATGTTTTTGTAGAGTCTTGTGATGATCTCCTTGCTGAAGAATTGAAAGACATGAAGCAAGAAAGAGAAAAGATCAAGAATGACTTGGTCAAGCTTAAGGGAAAGGGCCAAGTGCAACCTTCTCAAGATAACCGTGAAAACATGGTGAATAAGCTTGAGAAGGGATCAATGGTCATTGGTTTAATCCCTAAGTATGACAAGCAAGTCAACAAGAACAAGGCTCAAGAAATGAGGAAAAAGGGACTTGATCACATACAATGCTTCGAATGCTCAAACATGGGGCATTACGCATCCATGTGCCCTACCAAGCTTAAAAGCAAGAGAAAGAAGCAAAAAGGATCCAAGAAGAGGGCATGCTACAAATGTAAGGAAGTTGGACACTTCATTGATGCATGTCCTTTGTAGAAGGTGGAGCTGCCTGTGCAAAATCGGTTTAACCGGTTACAGGAACCGGTAAAACCGGTTCTGCCTGAGGCAGTGCATCAGCTCCACAAGAAGAGTGATCAAGCCAAGTCTGTAAAAGAAAAGGCTAGCAAGAAGCAAGAGGTCAAGAAAAAGAGCAAATCATCATCAAGCAAGATCAAAAGCCGCATTTGCTATGTTTGTCGCTCAAAGGGGCATATGGGTAAGGATTGTCCAAATGGTAATGCTCCAAAATCTGATCTTATCCATTATGATTTTGCTGAACTTGGGAAGGACAAAGCTAGCACTTATACTACTAGAGTGATTAGTTCACCTCAAACTAGCATAAGAGCTATTTGGGTTCCCAAGTCTCTTGTCACTAACCTTAAAGGACCCAACATGGCTTGGGTACCTAAAAGCAATTGCTAGACCTGCAGGGGAAGAGAGATGCATTGGGTTTTGGCAAATGAATCAATATATGTGAACTTCTCCAACTTGCCAAAGCATCACTAAATCAGCTATATCATTTCCAGTGACATCTCGGTAACATGCTTTATTGGTTGACTTATACATATTCCTCTTTGTGAATACAAGCATATCATCTTTGTTATGAATGCTTGGATATGTCTAAGTCACTTATCTCCACTATTTATTCCCCGTATGCCATAAGATGCTTTTAATGGCTCTCTAGTAGAGCATATTACTTTGAAGTACAGGAACATAAGAAATCAATGAAGAAAGAATTTCTTGGATCTTATAAAGCTACATTTCCACTGATATGGAAGCTGCCAGGAAAAACCGGTTTAACCGGTTTGGCAAACCGGTTTCACCGGTTTGGCCCAGTGTACACTTAATCTCCGATTAACTCCAGATCTTCCGATGCGAAGGTCCGGTAGCCTCGGATTCGCACCAGAAGTTCCGGAAAGGAGTACCAGAATTTCCGGCAGAGGTTTAACTGTTCGCATTCATCTAAAGTGGAATATTGTAAGAAATTCTTTCAGCACTTCAATGGCATACAGATTCATATGCTATCTTTATGGTAGTAAGTTTTCTTGGCACCATTTCAATAAATGCAATTTATTTATGTGTCGGGACGAAATTGTGAAATAAATTCCTCAAATCTATTAAATTGAACAAGTGCATGTGATAAGTGATTCAAACACTTGATGCACCTATTGAGGGGGAGTTCATTCTACAATTTGTGTCCTTAAGACTAACGATTTCTTTTAGTGATCTTGTAGTCTCATGTGTGAAAGTTTGTCTCTCTTTGAAGCAAGCTATGTCTTTTGTCCAAAAATGGTAAAATTGTATCTATTTCTTACTTGGGCAATGAATTCTTCTCAATAAATAGTTGCTTGCCATAATATAGATTAAATCTCTTTGCTTGGCTTTATGACAAGATTGATGCATATGAGCTTGCCTTTCCATCCATATACACATGTGCATCAAGAAAAAGGAATTTAACCTATATTGTGGAGTTTTCATCTTTTAGTGATCCATTATGCCTCTCCAATTCAAAGGTCACTAAATGATGAAAATAGGTCTTGTGCTATTTAATGCATTTCTCTTCTATGATGCATGAAAAGGGAAAAACATATAGAGAAAAAGGCATTCGGATTATATTGATAATGCACAAGCCCTTTGATATGAATCTTCACCATTGTGAAGAAAGGATTAGCTAGAGGCCAAGATATGTGTCTTTAACACATGTTTTTACATTGAGCATCTAGGCCTCATAATCCATGCTAGTGTGTGCATTCTTGCATGTAACTCTCTCAAGTCACGTTCTTTGTACCTATTGGATGTTTAGTAAATTCCTTCTTTAAAATTGACTAGGTGTCAAATGTTTCATAAAAACGGTGAAAGGAATATGCTAAACATTCTAATATGGTTCTTGACTTGACTTGGTTGCATGCTTGTGTGACATAGGATAGAGTTTGAAAAATCCAACTAGCATGATAGGACTTGTGTGTTTTTGAAAAATATTTGGTTCTTGGTCTTTGTGACCAAATCGATCTATTTGTGACTATTGTTGCCCTTGATTGATTGATGGCTAGTCACAAATGGTGAGATTTTCCTCAAGTCCATAAAATTCTTTATCTTTTCCAACTCCCTTGGAAGAATCAAGGAGGTTTGTTGAATGTTGGAAAATCTCAATCTAACAATGCTAAATCTAGTTCCTGATTCAATCCTAAGGTTATCTATCTCATCAAATCAGGATTTAAGTGGAAAGGAGATCAAATCAACTTTTCTGGTTTTTTTGGCAAAAACCGGTTTCACCGGTTTGGCCAACCGGTTCCACCGGTTTTGGCCGGGGCCACACACCTTATCTCTTTACCACGGGAAAACTTACCCCTTCACCCCTCATTCACTCCAACACTCACCAGGCCCGACCCTCTCTCTCTCCCTACGCCACCATGGCCGAATCTTGCTTCCCCATGGCGATTTGAAGGCCCCCAAGAAGAAGAAGCTCGGCCCCATTGATTCTTGTGAAGGCATTGGTGCTGGAGGTCGGTTTCACCGGAGTGGAAACCGCTTTGGATTCAAAAGCTCATGCGGCCTAGGTATTCCGAGGTACCAAATGTTCCCATCGTCCGATCTATCTCCTCGTTGCATATCTGTTGAAAACCTTTGAGGAATCATGTCCTAGTATGCCCAGGAAGCTACCCCATGAATGATTTTGGATTTGGTGGGCTACATTTTGAACATGGGCGATTTAGGGTTCTGCCCCCAGGAACCTGTTTCACCGGTTCATAAAACCGATTTCACCGGTTTTGGCAGGCTGACCCTACTTAATTCATTCTCAACGTGTAACCTGCTATCAAGTTTGTAGGACTTTTTCTCATGGATATAATCTGCTGTTCCTACACTTTTGGCCATTCATCTTGCTCAGCTAGAATATTCTGTGAACTACCATGTGCTATGTCTGTTGGTCAAGGAATGTATTTTGTGGACATGGATTTTAAGTTCTGTTGATCATATCTTTCAAATCCATCTTTTACCCATGACCTAGACATGCTCTTTGTGCTCTGTGCAAAACCGGTTTCACCGATTTGGCAAACCGGTTTCACCGGTTCCGGACAGAGCTGTGGCCATCTGATCTTAAATTCCAATCTTGTAATTCTTTTTATCTCCAAATCATTCCTGTGTCCTAATATATGTGTTCTCAACCCTTTTTGACCAGGAGATTATATTTTACCAAAGGAGATCAAAGGAAATGGCCGATGAACAAGGTGGTTCTGGTTCGGGAGGATTTTTTGATGATGATCCTCCTAGGCGCAGTGGGCACAATCTGAGGCCTAGAAAAAAGAGAGCAGCTTCTAGAGACATTAAAGATGTTCATGAAGAAGCTATGGATACATCAAGTGATGATGATGAGGCTAGTGATGAAAATTATCGAGTTGAGCGTCGTCAAGGGAAGGAAAGAGCTGTTGAGAGCAGCAAAGAAGAAGAAGAGGGTGGTGGAGGTGCTGGTAATGAAGAAGAAGAGGGAGGTGTTGCTGGTGAGGAAGAGGAAGAAGAAGAGGAAGATGATGAGACGGCTATGCCTGAAATTAGAAAGCCAGTTGCTCCAAGAAAAGGAGAAAACTTCCTTCTAGGTGGGATGACTGATGTGGCAAGGAGAAAGAGGAGAGAAAATTATATTGGCACTCCTAGGACAGCCAATGACTACAGGTTTCACACTTTATTCCATCAAGACTACTATTCTAGTGCTATCATTGGGAAGAAGGGTCACATAGAGGCCGAGTCAAGTGGATTGACTGGGATTACATGGCAAGATTTAATGATCCTATCTTCAATGAGATCATCGAGGTGGTTACCAACACTAGAATCAAAAGAATCATGAAATTCAAGTGCTCTTGGAATAAAGAAATCATTGCTCAGTTCTATGCCACACTATATGTTGAGGAGGGAGTTAGTGTGAGGAGGATGCACTGGATGACAGAAGGAAGGCCTTATAGTATATCATTTGCTTCCTTCTCCAGAAGGTTTGGACTTGGAGAAGAAGATGCCTCCTATCCCAAGTTACATAGAGCTGATGGTCCTATGCCTGCTAAGGAGACAAAATTTATGTACACAAGGACTGAGCAGGGTGAGTTTGGAAAGGTAAAGGGTATGTACACCTATTATCAGACCTTGAACAATTTGTTTAGGGTGACCCTTACACCTAGAGGAGGTAATTAAACGGATGTGTCCAACTATGCTCGTGATTTGCTTGCTGCCATGAGACCCCCTGGAGTCAACTTTAGCATTGGTGAGTATTTGTGGGAGGAGATCAGAAATATTTCAGAGAGTCCCCAAAAACTTTGTGGTTTTACTCCTTATGTGATGTACTTAGTTGAGAAGACCACCAAGAGGGAGTTCATAAAGGACATAAAACATGAAGCACTGAGGTTAAAGCCTGCCAAGAAGACCAGGGTCCCATCTCCTAACAGATATGGGGAAGGAGGAGCAGATCCGCAGCAGCAGCAGCAGGAGCCTGCTGGCCAGCCAGAAACCGGTTTTACCGGTTCTGAAAACCGGTTTCACCGGTTTGAGGCTGACCAGCAGCAATCGACTTCATCTCGCTCAAGTGAGAAGCCTTCATCTCCTATCCGACGCATTCTGAGTTTTCTCACTGGGATGTGTAAGAGTCAACGGGACATCTTAGTTGAGCAGCAGAGAGTGAGGGTGGCTAGCAAGAAGGACCGGGATTCTATCAAATTGATGCATAATGCTTTGAACTTGGAGCCAGCAAGGTCTCCACCCTCTCCAGAGCGTGTTGAAGAGGAGATTCCCTCTGTTGAAGATTTAGTGGCCACCTATCAGGCAAGTGGTTACATTCAGCCTATTCAGCATCACTTTGGGTATGATGTCTATCAGCCTCCACCACCTCCACCTGCACCCGGCATGACTGGTATGAACTATCCTGGAGCGTCATCGTCTGCAGCACCACCTCCTCATCCACATGTTGATGATATTGCCACAAGGGCAGCTGCATCTCTCTTTGGACCTCCCACTGGACCTCCTGCTTTTGGTACGTCATGATCTATATCTTTGTTCTAAATCTGTCCTTCCATCTATTCTTGAAGTGACTCATTAATTTAGGTCTTCCTCATTGGCAAGAAGATTCTCCAATCCACAATGGTGATGGACAGTGATGGATGAACAGGTGTGGGTAGCACTACTCTTCTTCAGGCCCTTATTGGATGCTTGATGACAAAGGGGGAGAAGAGCAAGGATTAAAACTTAGCTTTTAGTTTTAAGTGTGCTGTCTCTGGGAGATCCGGTTTTACCGGTTTGGCAAACCGGTGAAATCGGTTTCTGCATGTGTTGCAGAAACTTTGATGTAATAATTCAAATCTATCGAACCTTTATCCTTTGTGGACTTGAGGAACTTGATTGAGTGCTACTGTGTGTAACGAACCTGTATTTCAATTAAGTTATCCTTTGCTAGTGTGATATGCATGTTTGAGTGATGATTGGCTTTGTTTGTGTACTGACTGGGTAGAACCGGTTACACCGGTTCAGGAAACCGGTGAAACCGGTTTTGGTCTGGACAGCACACATACACTTTCTTTGAGTTTTGTGATATGCATGTCTTTTTTATTATTAATGCTGTTAATTATTCATCTCACTATATTGTTGGATCCATGCAAGCTTAGATTTAGGGGGAGCTCCCATGTTTAACTCTTATATGTGCATTTGGCATTTGAGGCCGAATTTTTGAAATTTCATTCAAAGCACATATTAAGGGGGAGCTCATATCTGATCTGAGATTTCATTAATGTTTATTCATTTTATCTGTGAGCTTTAATCGGGTTGTCATCAATCACCAAAAAGGGGGAGATTGAAAGTGCATCTAGGACCTCAAGTGGATTTTGGTGAATTGAGTGACAAAGCGATTAAAGGACTAACTTATTTGTTTAAGTGCATGAGCAGGGATCTATTCTTATAATTCATTTACAATCAATATGCTCATGATATATTTGTGGTTAATTAAAGCAAGCAAGTATGATCCCATGATTTCTAGATTGATTAGTGGTAAGTTTTTGATGTTTGTGATGGAGACATGGGTCTATGCATGATATATGGTCTCTAATTGCACAAGGAGGACTGTCATTAAATATTGGGATGTTAATTTCAATGAAGATTGTTTGGATCATTATTGGTCTCATGATATGGATGCTCGTTGAACAAGTCATGAGACAATATCACTATGATAAAGATAAATATTTATGGATCAGCTAAGAAAAGAAGGAAAATGCATAAGATTGGATATTGCAAGACTTCATGTATGTAAGATAAAATGACATGAGCATATGTGCTACATATTGGTCTACAATTGGAAGCTTGCACTATGTGGGATATTCTTTATTGATCAAGAACAAGCATTTGAAGAATCTTTCAAATGAAATTTATTCAATGGCAAAGCAAAACTAACTTGATGATGCAAGGGTAAGTGGTGAAGAAACAAATCGAGATGACTAGAGCGAGGGACTAAGCAAGCTAAGGTGCAAATTGCTAAGGTGAAGTATCTAGTGTCCGGGGTGTGTTCGAAGTATCATATCCAAGTCTCATCAAGAGAAGCAATGCAATGCATATATATGTTATGATTGATAAAGAGAGTGACCTAAGGATTAAAGTGAATTCAAATATAAGTTATGGAAAATCCTAAGTCACTAGCTCAAGGTGGATATGCTCAGTTGAAGATACAATGTTGAGAAGCCCTCAAAGAAGTGATTAATAAAGTATTGTCATGATCATTGACCTACAAGCTCAAGTGGTTGAATTATGATTTATCTTATGTCTTGAGTATAGGTATGCCGTACTATCAAGAGGGATGCAACATTGGTTGAATGACAATCTCCAAAAGTGCTCAAGTGAACCCATGTGAGTCTAACCATGAGAGTTTCTAACTTAGTGTGGGTTCCCTGGCAAAACCGGTGGAACCGGTTTTGGGAACCGGTGAAACCGGTTTATGTGGCCTGAGCGTCTAACGGCTAGTTGGTTTGAATCCGGTGAAACCGGTTTTGGTAACCGGTGGAACCGGTTTTCCTCTGACAGAAAAACGGCTAGTTTTTGGAGGGATGGGTATTTATACTCATGAGCTCCTCTTGAAGGAGCTGCTGGTTGTTTTGCGTCCCTAACACATTCCTGAGGCCAGCTGGGCTCTCCCCAACCTCTCTTTGTGAGATTTGAGAAATCCTTGTGAGATTCTTGAGTTGGGTTGAGAGAGTGACTTGTGTGTGAGCATTGGAGAGCAATCCTAATCCTTGAGCACTTGTGGTTTCGTCAAGCAATCGTTGAAGCATTTGTTACTCTTGGAGGTTCTTCCTCCTAGACGGCTAGGCGTTGCCCGGTGAGCTACCGAAGTGTGTGGTGAGCCACGGGATCGTTTGTGAAGGTTTCACCTCGCCTCCGCAAGGGAAGAGGTAACTTAGTGGAAAGAGGAGATAGCTTGACCTAGGGTGGTCGCATAAGCTTCCTCAACGGAGAGTAGGATTCACCGTGCCTTGGTGGCTGCTTGGTGCGAGCGGTGAATCCGAACTTCGGGAGAAAAATCTCTTTGTCTCTTGGTTTGAGCTCTTTCCTCATTTTGTCATTTCTAGCATATTACTTGTGCTTCCGCTACGATCTACTTTGGTGTGTTGAGCTGTGTGCAGGAGCTTCATTGGAACACTTGGAAACATCCCTGGAAGCTTCACACCATTTGTGGTTTGTGCTAGAATTCGTAGAGGGGAATTATACTTGTTAGTGGAATCTGTGCAGGAACCGGTTTTAGCGGTTTGGGAAACCGGTAATACCGGTTTTGGTGCTGACAATTAGAATTAGTTTTTGTAAACTGCAGATTCGCCTATTCACCCCCCTCTAGGCGACATCAAGGTCCTTTCAGGAAGCCGCTCCCACATCCACAACTGCAAAAGATAGGCGCAACCCCCCATGTTTGCACTAGCACCCGTGCGGCTACAAGCATCACACATCTGCCGATACAACCAAGCAAGAACTGCTGGCCCAGCTATAAGTCGCTATGTTCTCCCAAGATTGACCAATGATGTCAATCCACATCCAAGAAAATGTGTTCCCGCTCGAGTCTGGAAATAGAAAACCAGCAACCAAATGCTACAACCATGCCCTAGCATACCTTTCAACAACACCAGTCTCAGCATCAGCCACAGGGGGCGTACCAAAGTGCTGGACCAACCACGCCGAGCTAACTCCGGTAGTCTTCCTATCCTTGGCATCGTCAGGTGGATCTGCTGGACAAACTCCAAACAAGAGCTCCACTCGATCTCTCCACCCTACTGGATCAATGGTTCCTGTCACTGCTCGGCCATCTATACGAAGCCCAAAGAGCATGGCAACATCTTGCAAAGTCACTGTCATCTCGCCACAGGGAGGTGGAAGGTGCGCGTCTCTGGCCTCCATCGGTCCACGAGGGCTGTAAGAGCAGCATTGTCCATCTTTGGCAACCCGTCCTTCACCACCATGGCAAGTGGGAGCAACCCAGCTGCATGAAGGTACGGGGCATACCTATTGTCCCATGCCAGAGGATGGTGAGTGCGGATACATAGAGGATTCAAAACCTGCAAACAAAAAATAGAACACAATGTTGGACTACAACGCTAAACCAATTTCATTTCCACCTTATGAAGTCACCATAAATAAATAACTAACCTCAATACGCTCCTCAAGTATCCGTCCACGGTGTCTCTCGTCGTAGGCCATCTCAAGCAAAGGATATCGTGGGTGATGCGCCATTTTGTCCTATATCAAATCAAATTTTGAGTATGTACATCAATAATTCCAATATAAACAAGCCATACAACAATACACAAAAAAAACTAGCACTTCATACTTTTCTAAAACATGAAATCCAATCTTCAAAAGCCTAATATAGAATATTCCACATTTCTAATACAATCCATGACCTACTAACTTCTATATTTCCAAAACTATACAATTCCAATACACTCATGGTGATTTCCTAAAAATAAATTCTATATTTCCAATACAATCCATTTCCAATACAATCCATTTTCAATACAAAGAAAAATCATTAACTTATATATTTCCAAATCAAGACAATTAACTAATAGCAATACCAAGTCCAAATATCAAAGTTTAACTCAATTAGTTCAATACTCACATCAAAATAACATCATCCTAATATACACATGGTTATGTCAACGAAATCGTTACATGCACAAAAATCTACACGATAGACAGGTGTTACCAAGGACCAAATCCACCACATAGTACAACTAACCATCTCAAATCCGTGCTCAATCAACCATATCAAGTCAAACCCTACCAAAACCTAACCTCATCCAATGCCAAGGGAATCAACCAAATCGCCAAAATGTAGATGGTCAAAGTGGAGGAGTTACCTTCCCGGAGTCTTATCCCCACGTTTCCCCTTCGATTCCGTGGTGGAATCGGCCGATCTAGGCGGCGGCGGCGGCGGGCGCCACGCTTGACCTCGGGCTAGGATTAGGGGTGGGAGAAAGAATGGGAGGAGGAAGAAGAAAGGGGCTCGGGCGCCCGCCTGTATACAGGCGAGTCGCGCCAAGGCATGTGGCGCGACTCTCCTTGCCATGTCAGCCGCCGCGCTGGCCGCCCGCGCCTCGGCCGGCCGACGTGGCAGGTCAGTGTGGCGCGACTCGCTCTTCAGTAGCGCCAAGAGTCGTGGCGCGACAAAAAGAGTTATTTGTTGGAAATACAGTTCGGCTGGGGTTATTTTTAAAATTTCAGTTTAAAAAGGATTAAAAAATAAAAAAATCTCACAGACAATAGAAATTATGACCCTGGGATAATATGTTTACAACATAAACCACGTACAAAAGTCTAATAGTCGCAAACTCTTTGTTGGTTAGATTTCCTATAGTGGAACCTGCCCACCTGTGTTTGAGCCATCGATTCAGTACGCGTGTTCGCATTTTACTGGATTTATTCCAGAAATTAATTGGTGTTATTCTTTCAGTCGTACGCTATGTACCCATGGTCAGCGAGATGCCTATGATGTTTTCGCCAATCTCAATATCAGAATAATTGGCCCAGTCTCTCTAAGATGCTCATAAGGTTAGGACTTGCACGCATGTATATGCTACATATACCTGTGTTTGAGTCATCGATTCGGTACACGTGTTCGCATTTTACTGGATTTATTCCAGAAATTAACCGATGTTATTCTTTCAGTCGTACGCTATGTACCCATTGTCAATGAGATGCCTATGATGTTTTCATCAATCTCAATATCAGAACAATTAGCCCAGTCTCTCTAAGGTGCTCGTAAAGATAGGACTTGAGCGCTTCTGATTTCCGGCGACACGACCCCCAGCCAATTAAAACCTTCAAAGAAAAAACAATCTGGGGCTAACACTCCGCCATGCAAGGTTATATGCTACATATGTGGCTGTAGGTCAAGTAGTCGCACACATTAAATAACATCTTAACTTTTTATCATATGAACATTTTTTCGTCTACCCTATCAAAGCTGTCTATGGACGTGCCCCTACAAGAGTGTCAACTTTTCTCCGACAGTTTTTTTCCCCTCCATCAGCCAAAAGCTCCAGTATCTTAGATAACTAGCTATCACAACTGTGGATAATTATGTTCTTGTTATTTTGAAAAAAGGTTAAGAAATATGCAAATTATAGTAGTCGCCCACTCGAAAAGAATGATAAAAAGCACTAAAACTATTGGCCGCTGATAAAAAGCTGCTAGGAAACATCACTTATCTTTTGTAGTGTATGAGCAGGTTAAATGCTCCATACGCGGTATTTCTCACATAAACTAGATAAGTTTAGAATTTTTTTCTTTTTCTCATGGAACATTTTTCCTTATTCAGGAAACATTTTTTTCAATGATTGAACGTCAAAATGAAAACTATTCTAGTTTTTGGAGAAAAAATGTTTCCAAAGAAGCGGGGAGAATTGATTCATCAGGGGGAAAAAGTTCCAAATAATTTTGGGGGTGTGCGACCAAGTGAGTTCCAATCATATCTGAGATAGATAATATTTAAGATGGCTATACTCTTGTTTTCGCACAACATATTTTACACTTTATCTCTACCTAGCGGGTCCAAAATTGCACTACAACTGAATCATTTTCACAACCAGTTCGTAACAGCCAGTTGATAGTCGGTTGGAAAAATGTCGATGGTAAAAATGAGGATTTTCGGCCAATTTGTGAACCTGTTGTGAAGATGATATTTTTCACATCCGGTTCATGTTACAGATCAATGGTAAAAGTAATTTCAAAACCATATAAAAAATATCAAATGGCAGAAACAAATTGTACCTGAGGGTAAAGCTGGTAATGGTCTGAAGTCCAGATCAAACCGTTTTAATTAATCACAGCAGCTAGCTCCATCCAGACTTATCCATTTGTCTTGGGAACCAAACCGATCCGATTTGATTAGAAGCTTCCAACTGAACAGAACCACTTCAACTTCGTACATATACAAATAACTACGTATATATACGTACAACTCTGGCCCGCGAGTGACAATCGCACGCACAACTAGCTGGCTAGCTTGCTAGCTTGCGAGACTCCACCGTGCCCATCCATACTAGCGCCATTCTTTTTGCGCCGCCGCCGTCAATGATGCGGAGGCCATGGCGACCGGCGCCGGCGGCCATCAAGTGTTGCACGGTCTCGGTGACGCCGCGACGACGTCCCCGGTCTCTCGTGTGTTGCCGGTCGCAATAGTCCGAGCTCTCGCGCTGACTTGCCTCCTTCCTGCGCCTCTCGTCCTTGGCCAACAGAGCCTCTCGGCCACCATGGCACACACCAACGGCAGCGTCAAGGCAGGCGACGACATGGGGAGATGGTGGGCTCTTGTAGCTTCCATGGCATCACTCGTTCCGCCTGGGGAAGCTCCATGGCATCAGTCACAAGTTCTCCGGCAGCATCCTGCTCGGAGACGGTGGCTTACACCGTGTACAGGGTTTCGTCGCTGCCGGCATGCGCCATGCCTGCAAGCGCAGCCCGTCGCCGTCAAGCAACCCAACACCACGCAGCTCGTAGCGATTAGGAAGGGCTCACCGAGGTCATCCTAGCTAGGGCTACTGCAGCGAGGACAAGGAGCACCGACGCTTGCTTCTGCTCATCCACGAGTTCACGCCGCCTAGTTGTTTCGAACTCAATCCAGAGTCCAGACCGATCCCATCCGTTTAATTAACAAACCAAACCAACTCCCACCGTTGCTAACTTCAAACTACTTCTCACCGAACTTAGCCAAGCCAAATAAGAACCAATCCACACAAACCAGTTCCAGTCCAAACCATTAGCAGCTTTACCTGAGGGCGGGGCATGGACCAGCCACTCTCTCCTTCAACAGCCATAATTTTTTCAATTGTTTGCAATATGTTGCCTACTCTAGGATTTGAACCATGCAATCACTTGTGACTAATAAGGGGATGCTCAATTCTTTTATTTAACTTTTTAAAATCTTTAAGAATTTGTAGAGCCCACACCTAAAATTCGAGCAGGCTGTAATTTTAAACGGTTGTCACTTATCACGTTTCACGTATCTTCAATCCGTATGTATCGCTCTCTTTCTGAAAGCGTGTAACTCATGATGGCTTGTCAATGACAAAGAGGTTGAGAGTATAGGACGGAAAATCTAGCTTGACTAGCTTGTTTTTCATCTTTATCTTTACCTATTTCTAAAGAGAGGATTGCTCTTGTTTTGGTCCGTCCTTACATATGGGTCCCACCTGATCCGTCGAACTCTAAGCACGAGTCTAACTCTCGTTATTGGTTTGCTAATCGAGTTAGACTCACAATTGAACCCATCAATCTTTATCTCATACCTCTCAATAGATCTCTACCTAATCTTTATCTTTACCTTTTTTTTTCTAAATCTAAGAAATTCTTCACGCCTTCTGTCCCGTCGATTTTCGTCCGTCCTGACGAATTCTTCGTTAGCAAAGAGTATAAGATTCCTGTGATCACGGCGGACATGGCAATGCATCTCGGCTTCCACGACAGCCGACATGGACTCTGTTTCTGTTATCAAAGTGCTGATCGTCCCTATAAATCCACGTCGTGTCTAAGCTTATCTTGAAATTGAGACACTGGTCCGAGAATAGACGTCGCTCCCCGTCGTCCTATATTGTCAGCTTGAAATTGAGATTTGGTTGCGTCGCTGCCGCCGCCAGTCGCGCATCCCTCGCGGCTCGCGCTGCGCTTGTGTTCAAGTACCTGCTGGCGTTCGAGGCCCTCACCAATTACTATGGCAATGACGGAAACCAGTGGGCTGGGCTGCTATACGATACGCCTGGCCGCTATGGTATGTGCGGTCCCGGACGACGACTGCCTGCGACCCGGTGCTCCACATCGCATGCAGCATGGAGTTTATGGTAGCAAGCCGCGAGGTAAGGGATGCCATAGCTCGTCAGCAGTTATGAGAATTTGTTCCTGATTATGATAGACCTATCGAGCTGCTATGCATGTCAACTGTGTGGATGGGCTAACCTACAAGGAGCACACACAAAAAAAAAGATCGGCTTTCTTCCGGTGAAGATTGATGATATGGATGAATTCTTTAGACATGGTCATGCGTGTTCTATCTTATGGCGTGAGCTTTGTTGTTAGGGACACTGGTCTATGGGTTTACAGGTGCGGTGCTGCCCCATCTGCAAGAGAGTTCTCATCATTGAGCACTTAGTTATTGCATATCGTTCGACAGAAGGCAATGTGCATTGAGTGAGCTCGAAAGTGACGACCATGGCATTGTGCATATATCTATTTCTACATAACAAAAAAAACTTGCCAAAAGTCGACACTTATTGATTCTAGCAAGGGCTAGCATGAGAGACAAGCAAGTTCCTAACCCTGAATAATTTGTTCTTAAGTATAAGATGGTCATCAAGTCATCAATGAAGAATCAGCCGATTAGCTAATGGTGTTTTCAGTTTCTTGAGACATATCTACAGGAGACCTTTGCAACAAGGTCAGATGGATGCAACATGAGTTCCGGTTCCTGGATCTTAATACCGAATGCATGCTTACATCAATGGAGGATCAGCCGATGAGCTAATCGTGTTTTCAGATTTGTGAAACATTATCTACAAGGGATCTTTGCAACAAGGTCTGATGGATGCAATGTGAGTTCCAGCCCCTAGATATAAATATCTCATGCATGCTTCTTTGTGAAGAGGCATTAGTTTGTGAGAAAAAAAACATTTTTCTTTGTGAAGCGGGATTAGTTTTGCATCAGAAAAAACATTTTTGGATTTTTCACACGTTTTCTCTTTATTTACATCTGCTCTACAACAAATCTGAAAATTTATAAATTAACATGCCAGAGAGAACAAGAAGATGAGGTTTCTAAACTTTGGATGACAAAATGAATTGCCGTTTTAACTGCACAAAAAAACTATTTGTTTACATGCCAAACTGTGTTGCTTAATTTATATTTGAGATAAGTTTATGTTTAGCATTCAAGTTTTTGTCAAGACTATTGTTATGTTTATTGGCATGAATATTATGTTTTATAATTTTCTAGCTAGGTCCCGTTGCAAAGCACAGGCATATTTGCTAGTCACAGTAAAATAGGTTGAGGTGTGCATAGCAGCCGGGGTGATCTTCTTTCCTTTTCTTTTTGCATCTGAGCCATGTAGGGGAGATCATCTTCAACACGATTATCTTACATGGTATCTGAAATCAGAGTAAAACATAGGGCTGTTTGAAATTTTTCTTTATTCATGAACAAGCATAAGTTTACATGATGGCCAACAAGTGATTAAGGCCTTATTTGGGGACATGTACACACAATAAGTACTTTATTTACTTATTATTACTACTAATACTACTGCAAGGCCGATCGATGTCTTCATGGGCATAGCACGATGCCGTAGTTGGAACCCTGCGGGCACGTGAAGGTGCTGGTCTGGTCGTCCTTGGCGTAGCTGTACGCATCCGGACAAAGGGACTTGAAGATTTGGGAGTAGACCGTCGGTGGGCACCTGTCTACTTACTGGCCCTGGCAACAGTAGATGGCACCGCCGAACTTCTCGCATGCACTGGCGCAGCCACCTGGCACCTTGAGTGGCCCGGGACACCGAGTGTTGATGTCAGCCGCACAAATAGGGCCTTTGCCGCTGCACTGGAAGGACATGGGCACATTGAAGCCATCCACAAGAGAAATGTCGAGGAAGTCGGGGTTGCCCAACGTGTACTCCGCCAGCGTCGATACGGTGCACTTCAACGCACCACCGCAGTCCCCCGTCTCGCACGTCCCACGACCATTGCCGTCGAAGCTGCACCCTGTGCGCGCCCATATCCGCGCGCTGGTCGTGCTCGCCGAAACCTCCAGGGTCCAGGTCTCACCAGGGCCGGCCCTGGGTTTTCAGGGGCCCGGGGCAAAACCAAAGTTGGAGGCCCCTGTTGGATATAAACATCAAGATTTTTAATACCAATGATGATTTTTTTGTATTACAAGTTATTTACATACTAGCTACTAAAACAACATACCAGTCCTATTAGAGAATTTAAAAAAGGGAAAAGTCTAATTTTCAACCTCTAACTGTAACAGAAGTTTGATTTTCAACATGCAACTATGAAACCGGACAAGGAGGGCCATCGAACTGTCAAAACCGGGCAAATTTGGCCCTTTAGATGGTTTTGAAGGTGGTTTTGCATTTTCTAGAATTTTCAATTCTTTTTGATTTGATCAAAATCCATAACTAATTCATTTCAAATCCAAAAAATATGAAGTTGATACCAAAAGTTTTCTAAAAATGTAGGCTATTTGTTTGTACTCTATTTAGTGTTATTTACATAATATTTGTTGCTATTCCTAGTATTTTATTGCTTGTAATAAAACACAAGGAACACGGACAACTAAGTTTCAAATAATGCCAAATAGAACACCAATAGATAGGTTACATTTTTAGAAAACTTTTAGCACTGATTTGATATTTTTTTTGATTTGAAATGAATTAGTTATGAATTTTTACATTAAATCTAAACTTTTAAAAATTTTAAAAATGCAAAACCACACTTCAAAACCACCCAAAGGGCTAAATTTGCCCGGTTTTGACAGTTCGATGGCCCTCTCTGTCCGGTTTTGTAGTTGTAGGTTGAAAATCAGACTTCTGCTATAGTTGGAGGTTGAAAATTAGACTTTTCCCTTTAAAAAATAGTACGAAGAAATCAATCTAAATCTAATATATGTACAAGAAGGAATGGATGGATGAATGAAACAAACATAACATACTGAACTAAAGGCATCACGTGGTGCGCATGTTTGATGAGGAGGGGAACCAACGAAACATAGATTATGGATTAGTGATGGAATCAACGACAATTAGAATACACAAGAAAAATGATGGTTTAGTTTAGCGCTGATTTAACTGCTGAAAGGAGGTGATCAGGTGAACTTGGACTTGTTGTTTGCTTTGTTTCAAGTTGAGCGCCAAAGTTCTTTCTTGTTGTAGCACAGGCTTCGTTCGTAGGAGCCTGACAAAATTTGGGCTCGGGATATACTAGTGCATGTACTGGTTGGGGGCCCTGGGCGGTTGCCCCGCATCAATGAACTACAGGGCCGGCCCTAGGTCTCACCGGGTTCCAGACGCATGCCGCCGCCCGGAAGGGCAGCCGGCCAAAGCGTGTCCTTGCAACGGTTGGTGATGTTGAATGTGATTGCTTCCGCAGAGGCAGAGGCAATAACAAGGGCGACGGCAAGGAGTACTAGAACGGAGGACTTGGCTCGAGACGCCATTGTTGAGTTGCTAGCCGTGCAAATGTTTGTGGGGGCTCGCCGCTTGCCTGCTCTGATGCGCGCTGCACGTACAAATGTTTGTGTGCTATGAGAAAGTATGAATTAGCTCGCATGTCCTGGCACGTATTTATAGATGCATATATGGGGGGGTTAATTAATTAGTGTCATACATGGCATGGTGTGGTCGCGTGTGGCAAATTCATAACACAATTTCCACAAGATTAGAGTGGATGAGTTGTAATGAAACTTTCGGTCAGGTGAACAGGTCTACGGTCTACCCTCGACCATGCGTGCGTGTGCGTGTATATATCATGTAGTACAGTAGATGTAGTTCGGCCAGTTTGCGGCAGACCAAATCAACGTGTCAGGGTGGCAGTACGCATGGATACATGGGCTTCCTCCGTGAACAAGTCGGACGCGCACGTAGGAGACCCAAATTAAATACGCATGGTTCAAGTTCAAATTATCCAGGTGCATGAACATGGATGCAGCTCTACAACTGTACGATACGGGAGACCAATTAGAGGGTGTTGGTTCGGTGCGCGCATGGCTTGGACCGCCGGACCCTGTCTCTATTTTGTTCTCCCAAGCCGGCGAATTTCATCGGGCACATGCAGATGTGTCAGTTCAACGGTCAAGGGAAGAAGCTAGCGTCTTAGCGAGACAGCAAGAGAGAAGAATGCGCGTGGACGTGACCCATCATCACCAGCAGTGATGGCCGCGTAACCCGTAAATGCAAGGCCTATTTGGTTGTAAGGGCAAGTACATTGCTACACCTACGTGATTTTATAGGTTGTCTCATGCAGTTCCACGTAGGATTTTTCGTGATGTGGAAGAGAGAGAGGGAGCTGAGAGAATAAAGTAGTTGTTTCACGAAGCAATCACCTCAAAACTAAAAACTAGGACTATAAGACCACTCAATTACCATTATACGAGTTGTTTTGCCATGCAACTCACAAATATTTATTTTTATATGCACAAAATAAGAGATTATTAATTAGTATGAGACAACTTATAATATAACATATTGTACAGGTTGTCTGTTTAGCCGTCTCAAAATTACGTGTCAGTGCATGAGACAATCTATTAGACGACACCAATGTACTTGCCCTAAGACTAGCTGTGGCCCAAGGACTCAAGGTGTGTGAACTCCAACACCAATGAACGAAGAAAACTGTAATGATCTATAATTTCCAATGAATGTAGTAATAATAATTAAACCATTCCCACAGAAAAATTGAATATAAACTTAGTACTCCCTCCATATTAAAATATTTGTTGCCATTGATTTTTTATAAAAATGTTCGAGCTTTCGTCTTATCAAAAAATTATGCAAATATAAAAAGAGAAGTTACACTTAAAAATATATATAATGATAAGATATTCACAAACAAAATAAATGGCATAAACAGAATATTTTGAATAGGGTGAATGATCAAAGTCAGGACAAAAAGTCAGAAATGAAGAACTGGTGTGTCATTAATTAATTTTTTCGCTAGTAAAAGGTAGGTAACCCAAAATGGTAAGTGGTCCATGAAACGCCGTCCATTTTGCCGGCCACCGGCGCCTCTGTTGTCTTCTTCTCCCAGCCGGAGCATTTCCTACGAGCACCTGTTGATTTTCATTTTTCATGCATGTGTGTCAATTCAATTCAACGGTCAAGGGAAGAAGCAAGAGAAAAAGCCAGCGTGAACGGTGAACATGTGCATGCATGCGGTGTGTGCGAGAGAGAGAGAGACCCACCCGGCTGTGTGGGCGTATTGGCCAAGTCCTATTGGATGCTCGCGGCTGTGTCCAAGGTGTGTGATGACAGAGCGCTTCTGATTTCCGGCGACACGACCCCCAGCCAATTAAAACCTTCAAAGAAAAAAACAATCTGGGGCTAACACTCCGCCATGCAAGGTTATATGGGACTTTATCCGCTCCAAATTGCAAGTCATTCCAATATTCTTGAAAAGTCAAACCATCTTAAGTTTGACTAAGTTTTTACGATAAAGTACTACTAACATTAAGTATTATTAGATTTTTCACTACTATATTTTCATAGTTATATCTATATTTGGCGTTATAAATCTTTGCAATCCTTTCTAAATTTTTGGTCAAATGTAAAATAGTTTGACTTTCAAAAATGTTGGAATGACTTACATTTTGAAACGGAGGGAGTACATATGTGGCTGTAGGTCAACTAGTCGCACATATTAAATAATATCTGAACTTTTTATCGTACTAGCAAGAAGGCCCGCGCAAATGCGCGGCTAGACTCTGCATTACTATTTTTATTGTTTTGGTTGTAAATTCATAGATGATAGTCTATCGATGCCTATTTCCTAATTTTTGGGGTTCTCTAATGAACTCTATTTGTAAGTTGTATTTGTCATGTTCATCAATTGGTAGAACAAAGACTCCAAACTTATTGGCCATCAACAGGGGCGGGTCCAGGATTTGAAACATGGGTATTCAAAAAATTTCTAAAAGTGGCCAAAAAAATCATATCGCAAAAAAAAAGACATCCAAAAGTACGGATCTTAATAGAGATATGCAAATACCAATATCGAATGATCTATTTTCACAGAAAATAAATAAATGATCTAAAATTAATCATAACTTGAAATAATAGATGTACTAAATGTCTGAACGTGAATGATCAAAGTCGTGGAAAGACACAGAATGGGATCATCCGTTGGCGCGGCGCGACAGGAGCTGTTGTGGGCATGAATGATTTTCTTTTATTTTTTTCTCGTGAAAACCGGGTATGCCCGAATGGGTAGGACCACAGAAGGTGAGAAAGTAATTAACTTTTGGTAGAATCATTTTCCAACTCGTGGTCTTATAGGTCTCGACACTCTTCCACCTTCCTTGGCCATGACAGGTAGATCTAACGTGAGGTGTACGATGGGTTCAAACTCGATAACAAATATTTTTAATTGTTTTTATTCTTAATTTAATAGCACGTATATTTATTGATAAAACAATATCTAGTGCCATCGGTACTTACAATAGTAAAATAATGGGTTCATAACTGATCTAAAGAATAGTAGAATATTAAAAATGCAACAAATCTAGAACACGAGCTACAAATGCCCGTTAGTTTTGTAAATTAAAAATTACTGCAGCCGAAATAATACTTCGTGGCTAGTCAACGTCTACGAGATGAAAAAAAATGATAAAAGCCCTTCCAGACGTTTGGCGCTTGCTGCCACGAAGTGGCCCAGTGGCTCCGGCCCATACGTGAAGACAAATGAAATTACACGTAGCGACGATGGCAATTTTGTTTCTTTTTCTAGTAGTCGTAGCAAACTGGTACACCGTATCTCGGGCGGGTAGAATAGCGTAGGTGAGAAAAATAATTGGTTTTGGGCAGACTCATTTTTTAACTTCCAGTTTTTATGGGTCTCAACCCTTTTTCACCTATCTCGGCTATGATGGGTGGGTCCAGCGTGAGGGGTATGGTGGCCCCAAACTGGGTGAGAAACGTTTTCAATTGTTTTTGTTCTTTATTTTTATTGTATGAACATTTTTTCGTCTACCCCAGCAAAGCTGTCTATGGACGTGCCACTACAATAGTGTCAACTTTTCTCCGACAGTTCTTTTCCCTCCAGCAGCCAAAAGCTCCAGTATCTTAGATAACTAGCTACCACAACTGTGGATAATTATGTTCTGGTTATTTCGAAAAAAGGTTAAGAAATATGCAAATTATAATAGTCGAAAAGAATGATAAAAAGCACTAAAACTATTGGCCGCTGATAAAAAGCTGCTAGGAAAACATCACTTATCTTTTGTAGTGTATGAGCAAGTTAAATGCTCCATACGCGGTATTTCTCACATAAACTAGATAAGTTCAGAATTTTTTTTCTTCTCCTCATGGAACATTTCTCACATAAACTAGATAAGTTCAGAATTTTTTTTCTTCTCCTCATGGAACATTTTTCCTTATTCAGGAAACAAATTTTTTCAATGATTGAACGTCAAAATGAAAACAGATCTAGTTGGGAGAAAAAATGTTTCCAAAGAAGAGGGGAGAATTGATTCATCAGGGGGAACAAAGTTCCAAATAATTTTGGGGGTGTGCGACCAAGTGAGTTCCAATCATATCTGCGATAGATAATGTTTAAGATGGCTATGCCCTTGTTTTCATACAACATATTTTACAACTTTATCTCTACCTAGCGGGTCCACAATTGCACTACAACCGAATCATTTTCACAACCAGTTTGTTAACCTGTTTTCATAGCCACTTGATAGTCGGTTGGAAAAATGTCGGTGGTAAAAATGAGGATTTTCGGCCAATTTGTGAACCTGTTGTGAAGATGATATTTTTCACATCCGGTTCATGTTACAGATCAATGGTAAAAATAATTTTAAAACCATATAAAAATATCAAATGGTAGAAACAAATTGTACCTGAGGGCGGGGCATGGACCAGCCACCCTCTCCTTCAACAGCCATAATTTTTTCAATTGTTTACAATTGTTTTCAATATACTGCAAGGCCGATCGATGTCTTCATGGGCATAGCACGATGTCGTAGTTGGAACCCTGCGGGCACGTGAAGGTGCTGGTCTGGTCGTCTTTGGCGTAGCTGTACGCATCCGGACAAAGGGTCTTGAAGAAGTTGGAGTACACCGTCGGTGGGCACCTGTCTATGTACGGGCCCTGGCAACAGTTGATGGCACCGCCGAACTTCTCGCATGCACTGGCGCAGCCACCCGGCACCCTGAGTGACTTGGGACACTGAGCGTGGATGTCGGCCGCACAAACTGGGCCTTTGCCATTGCACTGGAAGGACATGGGCACATTGAAGCCATCCACAAGAGAAATGTCGAGGAAGTCGGGGTTGCCCAGCGTGTACTCCGCCAGCGTCGCGGGGGTTTTCCCGGACACCGTGCACTTCAGCGCGCCATCGCAGTCCCCCGACCTGCACTTCCCACGACCATTGCCGTCGAAGGTGCACCCTGTGCGCGCCCATATCCGCGCGCTCGTCGTGCTCGCCGAAACCTCCAGGGTCCAGGTCTCGTTGGGTTCCAGACGCATGCCGCCGCCCGGAAGGGCAGCCGGCCAAACCGTGTCCTCGCAACGGTTGGTGATGTTGAATGTGATTGCTTCCGCAGAGGCAATGACAAGGGCGATGGCAAGGAGTACTAGAACGGAGGACTTGGCCGGAGACGCCATTGTTGGGTTGGTAGCCGTGCCCTGTCTATAGATTTCTCACGTGTGGGCTCGCCCGCTCTGATGCTGCACGTACAAATGTTTGTGTGCTATAAGAAAGTATGAATTAGCTCGTATGGCCTGGGTACGTATTTATAGATGCATATATGGGGCAGGTTAATTAATTAGTGTCATACATGGCATGGTGTGGTCGCGTGTGGAAAATTCATAACAATTTCCACAAGACTGGAGTGGATTATTTGTACTAAAACTTTCGGTCAGGTGAACAGGTCTACGGTCTACCCTCAACCATGCGTGCGTGTATATATCATGTACAGATAGTTTGTCCAGTGTGCGGCAGACCAAATCAACGTGTCAAGGTGGCAGTACGCATGGATACATACTGCATGGTTCAAATTATCCAGGTGCATGAACATGGATGCAGTTCTCCAACCGTACGGTGCGCGAGACCAAATGGAGGGCGTTGGTTCGGCGTGCGTGGCTTGGACCGCCGGACCCATCAATATATTTTTTTTCTCCCAAGCCGGCGAATTAATTCTACCGTGTGGCAATTCAACGGCCGCTCAAGGGAAGAAACTAGCGTTTAACTGACTGCAAGAGAGAAGAATGCCGGCGTGGATCAGTGGATGTGACCCGGCTGTGGTGGATTACCCGTAAATGCAAGGCCATTTGGTTGCATAAGCATAAGGCTGTGGCCCAAGAACTTAAGGCGTGTGAGCTCCAACACCAATGATCAAAGCAAACTGTAAACTAAAGATGTATAAACATACTTCCTAAACAGCCTAAGGGTACAGTTTAATTTATGCAAAAAACTAGCTCCCACAGAAAAATTGAATATAAATGTTTGACCTTTTGTCTTATTCAAAAAAATTTATGCAAAAAGAGAAGTCACATTTAAAGTATATATATAATGATAAAACAAATTACAACCCAAATAAATTATATACAGAAAATATTTTGAATGAGAAGAAATGATGAAAGTCGGGATAAAAAGTCAACGCGATAAATATTTCAATACAGAGGTATATATGTTAACTTATGCCACTGTATGGTCAGGAAGGGACGATCTGGTGTGTCATTAATTAATTTCTTCACTACTTCTTTGTCCACAAGTAGAGCGGGCACATGCTTTTAAAAAATCTAGTAAACAAGATTTTATAATTATAGAAAACTAAAGAGACAATAAAAATTATATTTAGAGCAAATATATACTTGTGTATGCGTATCGAATGTGTTTTAGATTCAGTAGTCAACAATTTAGAATCACATATTCAGTAACAAAAAAAATCTCATACCACAATTATTTTAATCTACTTTAAGTCTTTAAGTACAATAATTGACAACATCTATAATTCCGTGATTCATCATTCAGATAGTGGAGATGCACACGCGCCATTCATGCAATCATTCCCGAGTGATTTTTGCATCTGAGCCTAGAACAGGGGAGAGGGTTTACAACAGGACATCTTCATCCAATGCAAATATATTGTATGGTAAATCAAAGTAAGGAATAAGATTTGTAATTCTCTTTATTCAGCAACAAATTAACAATCAGATGTCGTACAAGATAGCCAGTAAGTAAGCCTTATTTGCGGTACATATACACAATAAGCATTTCATTTAACTATTACAACACACGTACGGTCACATCTCCCATCTGGTAAAATCCTCAGATATCACCGGGCTTATTTTACATGTATTATTTTACTAGTGGTATGAGGTGAATTGATATCCTCATGGGCATAACACGATGTCGTAGTTGGAACCCTGTGGGCAGGTGAAGGTACTGGTCTCATCGTCCTTGGCATAGCTGTAGGCGTCCGGACACAACATCTTGAAGAACTTGGAGTAATCCGTCGGTGGGCACTTGTCTACGTACGGGCCCTGGCAACAGTAGGTGGCACCGCCGAACTTCTCGCACGCGCTGGCGCAACCGCCCGGCACCTTGAGTGCGTCAGGGCACCTTGCGTTGATGTCGGCAGAGCAGACGGGGCCCTTGCCGTCGCACTGGAAGGACATGGGCACGTTGAAGCCATCCACGAGGGAAATGTCGAGGAAGTCCGGGTTTCCCAGCGTGTACTCGGCCAGCGTCGCAGGGTTCTTCCCGGACAAGGTGCACTCCAGCACGCCGCCACAGTCCCCGGTCTCGCACGTTCCTCGGCCGCTGCTATCAAAGCTGCACCCTGTGCGCGCCCATATGCGTGCACTCGCCGTGTTCGCAGAGACATCGAAGGTCCACGACATACCTGGTTCCAGGCGCCTGCCGCCGCCCGGAAGGGCGGCCGGCCAGAGCGTGTCCGTGCAGCGGTTGGTGACGTTGAAGGTGATCGCATCCGCAGAGGCAGCGATGAGGACGATGGCAAGGATGAGAAGAAAGGACTTGGCTAGGGACGCCATTGTTGTTTTTCTAGCGGTGCACTCTTATGTTGCACAGATGTTTGTATGCCGTGAGTAAGTGTGGAGGAGTTCATGTGTCTTGGGTACGTATTTATAGATGCATGGGGAACAGGTTGGTGCCATGGCATGGTGTTGCTGAGTGTGGAAAAAATTCTTAACAAATTCCACAAGACGATAGATTGCCCTCGTGTTTAGCATTAATATTGGGGTGGATGAGTTGCAGTGTTGCACCGAAAACAAGTATTGGTCAGGTCAACAGATCTAAACCATACGGCATACGCGTATATATCCATGCGGTTCGATCTTCCAGCTGTGTGGAAAAGCAAATTAGCAAGGGTGCGGCGCCGGTTTTGCCTGCATGGCGCTTGGCCTTGACTCGGTAGGCCGGCACGGCCAAGTTGACGCGTGTGTCAGCAGTACGCAGGGGCTTCGTCCATGAAGACTTCCGGAGACGTACGTACGTAGGTAACCCAATATGGTAAACGTATTTATCCAGGTCCACATCAACTGTTCGTACTCCGTATCAGGTGCGCACGCGGCAGCGCCTCACCTGGCGGGATATGGATGAGGTGATCTGGGACGTACGCCGTATATTTTGTGAATTGCCGGGCACCGGCTCTGTCTTCTCGCAGCCAGAGAATTCCTACGGGCACATGATATTTCATGCAATCTGCCAATCCGATGGTCAAGGGAAGAGGGAAGACCGGAAGAAGCAAGAGAAGGCCGGCGTGAACCGTAACGTGTGTATGCATGCTGGGTCAAAGAGAGGGCTGTGGACGTAGTATTGGCCAGGGTTCGAGCCTCTAGTTTGGCCTGTTACGAAGGTGATTTCGGTCCAATATGTATGGAATATCCTGTTTAGGTCCGGGTTTTTTTAGAAGCTTCTTTTATGAACCATTTAATTTAGAAGCTGGGAATGGGAGTTAAAAAAATGAAAAGATAGAGAATGCACAGAAAACAGGGAGTGATGGAGGAGAGAGATAGAGACAAAAGTTGTATGGAAAACAAAATGGACACTTATTTTAGGACAAAAATTTGAATGATATATAGACACTTATTCTGGGCCGAAGAGAGTAGAAATGACTTCATGTGTCCTAGCTAGGTATGTATTTTTGGATGCATGGGGCAGGTGCCTGTTACGAAGCTAATTTCAGCCTAATATGTATGGAATATCCTGTTAAGGTCCAGGTTTTTTTTCCAACCAATCTTTTATCTGAACCGATTCAATGAGGCTGCCCGATTCGCTGTTTTTACGGTCGGACCAGTGGCCCGATCTGATTTTTTTTTTTACTATGCTTGCTCGCCCACTCGATGTTTGTGTGATGTGAGTGCAAGTACGAAATTGTGTGTGTGCGTGTCTACCGTAAGCATATACTCCTTTTGTTCCATAAAGAGTGTACATTTCATTTAGAAGCTTCTTTTATGAACCATTTAATTTAGAAGCTGGGAATGGAAGTTAAAAAAAATGAAAAGATAGAGAATGCACTGAAAACAGGGAGTGATGGAAGAGGAGAGAGATAGAGACAAAGTTGTATGGAAAATAAGATGAATACTTATTCTGGGACCAAATTTCAATGGTATATGGACACTTATTCTGGGACGAAGGGAGCATGTGTCCTAGATACGTGTTTTTGGATGCATGGGGCAGGTTGGTGCCGTGGTGTGGTGGATTGCGTGTGGAAAATTCATGACAAATTCGTGCTTACTGGTTATAAGCATAGGGGCCGGGTGGGTTCGTCGAATCGTCGTACCAATAATACTTTTGGTCACGTCCTCACGTCAATATAATAGGTCCACCCTCTGATAAACCGTACTCGTATGTATCTGGACGTACGGTATGGGCACACGTACGGCCACGGGCGGCGCACGCCCAAGTTGACGTGTGAGGTCGGCCGTACGCATGGATGCATGGTTCATCCATGAAGATTTAAGACTTCCGGAGACGAATGTAGGCCACCTGAATATGGTAAGTAATGTATCCACCAGGTCCATGAACGAACTGTTCTTCGTTCCAGGTGCGCACGCTCCCGCGAGACCCGGCCGGCGGGATCGATAACGTGATCTACATTCAAGTGGTCACGTACGTTCGCGGTTTGCCGTCCATTTTGCCGGCCACCGGCTGTGTCTTCTTCTCGTCCCAGCAGGGCCCACGGAGAATTCTCCGGTCAAGAGCAAGATAGCGAGACTGTAAGGGCGCGTTTGATGCAGACCATCTAATTTACGGTCGCCCGGCAAGAGCGTTCCGTCCGGTCGATTTTCTGACAACTTGTATGGCACGTGGTATCCCACCAACCCTTCTTTTTCAGGAAATTTATTGCACGCTACTTTTTTCTGCTTCTACAGCTGTGTCACTGTGTGCCTACATATGATTCCTGCTCACCTTTTTTTCACAGACGGCGTGCACCACCGTACATTCTCTTTCCACACTCCTACGTACAAAAAAAAATCTGAAACACTCTCTTTCCGCACGTTTTTCCTTTTCTCTTTTCACGAAATAAAAACATTCGGGATCGGGGAAAAGAGGGAGAAGAAAAGGGTGGGGAAATAAAATAAAAGTAAGTCTCAAAGTAAAATAAAAAAAGACAATTTTTTTAAAAAATGATTAAAAAACTAAAATTTTATATTAAAATAAATGTAGAAAAATTATTTTATACAAATTTAAGTGACAAAGTTATAGAAAGTTCTACTAAATAATATGTCGGAGACCATGGAAACTTTTATGCTAAACTTTCGTACATAAATTTTATAAATTTCAGTTAACTTTAAATACACCAGTTTTCAAGACCTGTCAGCCAAAAATTTTCATGCATAAGTTATATACCAAACTTTTACTTTGTTGTTCCATTAAAATAAAAGCAAAAAATAATATTTCATACAAATTTAAGTGACAAAGTTATAGAAACTTATAGTAAATAATATTGCGGAGACCGTGGAAACTTTAATGCTAAACTTTCTTACATAAGTTTTATGAACTTCAGTTAAATTTAAATACATAAGTTTTCATGAGCTGTAATACAAAAGTTTTCGTGCATAAGTTGTATACAAACTTCGTTGTCAGATTAAAATAAAATGCAGAAAGTATTTCATACAAATTTAAGTGACAAAGTTATAGAAAATTATACTACATAATATTGTTGACACCATGAAAAATTTTATGTTCAACTTTGATATATAAGTTTAGTGAAATTCAGTTAACTTTAAATACATAAGTTATCAAGAACTGTCATATAAAAGTTTTCATGCATAACTTATATAGAACACTTGTACTTTGTTGTCTCATCAACTAGGTTCAAAATTGAAGAAAATAATTAGTGATACAAATATATAAAATAACAGTTTTCAAAATGAATTGGTTAGTATGGCAGGGGGCAATGGTCGCCCCTAACCCCGAACACCTTCTGAACCTGATAGAACGGAGTCGCCCCCAACAACCCTGAACCTAACCAAAATGTTTTTGTATGGCAGGGAGTCCGAAGCAAAACCAATTTAGCCCTCTATGTCAGGGCAGAAATGACCGGCCCCAAACAGCAAACACCATTCTGAATCCGATAGGACTGAGTCGTCCCCAACAACCCAGAACCCTAACCAGTATGGCCTTCTATGGCAAGGAGCCCGAAGCCGAATAATTTTAGCCTTCTATGGCAGGGAAACATGGTCGACCCCAAACCTTAAAAAATCTTCTGCAACCCGATAGGACGGAGTCGCCCCCAACAACCCAGAACCATAACCAGTATGACCTTCTATGGCAGGGGCCCAAACACAATTATTATATGATTATTATGTAGCACACAAAATGGAGAAAGAAAAGAAGAAAGAACTCATGTGGAATTGATTCACGTGGAACAGAATGCGGGATAATATTTGGTGTTACAAAACATGAAGGAAAAATAAAAAGAAAAAAGTGAAAAACTATCACGTGGGTGCATGTGTTAGACTGCGTAGCAGCGTTGCTGATGTGCGCACGAAAATAAAGACGGGAAACGGAAAGATGGAAAGAGCAGTTAACATTAAAAAAAGAAAACGACAAGACGTACGATCGAATCGACCGCAACTTTCTAAACAAGCGGGCGACGGTAGACTTAACATCGTGCGTTTGATGTAGGGCGCAAGGGTGGCCGAGCCCATCAGCCAGGCTGTGGCCAGCCACGGCCTGGCCCAGTAGAGGCACCTTTGGTTGTTTGATTTCATTTAGAACCAGAGCTCAGCCCAGCCACTTTTTTTGTTTGATTGCACTAGCATGGCCAGGCTCAAGACCAACTACCATCAACTACCACATTGAGATGATGTTTGAAATGGGCATGGCTCACCGTGAGCAACAGGTCCCAGCTTAGAGAGAAGGCAAAATAATAGCATAAACCGTGAGCAACAGGTCCATACAAACATATGTAATTATCATTACAAGCCTCAGACTAATTAGGTCATAAACTAAGGAGTCATTGCTGCTACAAGTTCAGAAAGAGCATAGGCAAAATAACATCATAAAACAGGAAGGACTCCAGAAGTAAACAGCAAAAAGAGCAGCTCATCCCTCTCCTGAACTTTGTCATCACAGGCTTAAGAAATGGTCTTCTTCAACCACAGATCAGAGAAGAAGAAAGCACATGATATGCACAACAATTTCATGGAACAACACATATTGCCATCACCACCAGGCACCCCAAATTGAGCAGCAGGTGCTCCATCACAACCATGCACCCCAATCTCAGCATTAGGTGCACCATCACCACCAGCCACCCCAATTTCAGAAGATGGTGCACCATCAGGCATGGCAGCATAAGGAACAAGGTCAGGGGGTGCTGCTGTTGGCTGGGCAGCCATGTATGCTGCCACTGCCTCATCATATGTGTCATACCTCTTGTGTACAGCACCTTTGTAGTGAAGAACATGCTTACTGCATTCATTCCAACTCAAATAAATCCCAGGAACCCTTCCTTGGAACACAACATAGTAACCTGCCATTGTTGTCCAAAGAAGCAAAAGGTTTCAGCATAGTATGTTTGTATAAGATTCTAGTACTCATCTTCTTTGGTATGGCCTCAGCTGTTTCATCATTGGCCCCGTTATTGGTCTCAGCATATGATTGATGGCTGCGTTTTCAATTTCAAATGTAGAAAAAAAACATTGAAACCAAAGTCATGGCAGTCATGGAATCTGGAACAATAAACTCTTATAGCCATCAGCTTGGGTAAACCCCAATTGTTGCCAAACAGTTGATCATTCCAGATTCCACCAAAACAAACAGGAACAGCAGAACAAACAGCAAGCATATATGAAACAGCACAAGAAACAGCAGCCATCTCAGTACCATACTTTGCATCACAGACCTTCAAAGCTTTCCACAAAATTCCACCAAAAGAAACAGGAACAAGATATGAAACAGCAAACTGGAAATTAAACAAGACAACCAAGTTCCATCCAGGAAGCTGCCAACAGAGGCAGCATAATGTGCATTATAATAACTCTAACATAAATCAAGTGCAAATAGCCTAGCACTTTGCCAACTGTACCCACCCTCATCCAAAATGAAACCAAAAGAAGAGCCACCAGCCTAGTAAGCTGCACAAAATGTACACCTAAGTGTAGTCAAAAGAGGTGAGTAGGGTGGGAGGTGGAGGAACCATACATCTCCAGTCAACCCCCACTAAGGCTTCCTGCAAACCAAGGTCAGAACTAGTCATAGTAGTTCTTAGCTAGGTAAGTCCTCATCCAGATGTCCCTGTGGCTGGCAGTCATGTTGATGAAGCCAGTGGCCAGGGACTTGTTCTCCAGCAGGTAGGTGTATGCAACTATAAGGGCTTCAGTGGTGAAGCCAGGCATCTCCATAACAGCAAGGTACAGGGAAGGGTCCACATGAGCAGGGCCAGTCTCCCTAAGAGCAGTGGCCACATTATTCACAGCATCAGTCATGTTTGTCATCATCAGCATCTCATCCTCAGTGAATATGGGCCTCTTCCTCTTGCCACAAACAGATGGAGTGAGCAGCTCTGTTGCCTTGCTGCCCTCCCCTAACTCTGTGGTGGCTTCTTTGAGGTCAGCAGCAGTGGTGAAGGCATTGCCCTCTATCTTAGCAGCAACAGTATCAGCATTGTTAGTCCCCAGTGGCTCACTAGAACCTACAGCAAACCTACCAGTGGCCATGGAACTACCAAAGATGGTCTCCATCTCAGTGTAGAATTTGATAGGAGTGTTCAGGAACTCAGCATCCTTAGGGTGATCCTGCAGCCATGGTAGTGCACACAATTTACATAAAAAGGGGACAGACAATAGTATGGGTTCAAGTGTGTACAGACTCTAATAATGTTTCTACCTTGCAGTGGCCAGTGTAGTGCTCAGTGTCTAGCATAATAGCATAGACAGTGGAATCCCAAAGTGCCCCACTTAATTCCTTCAGCCTGGCGACCTTACCCCACTTCTGCCTCCACTTCCTCAAGTGGTTGTACACTTGAGTGGGGCTGACAACCTCCCCAGTGTACACCTTAAGGGACTTGGCCACCTCATTGACATCCTTATCCTTAAAGCACTTCTCAGCCCTACCATCAGTGACTATAGCAGCCATCCTCCTAAGGACAAAGCCAGAGGTGTTGTTGTTCCACCTCATTGGCCCCCTAGCAACAGCAGCACCCTCTTGGGGAGGCACAGCCTCACCATCATCAGCCACCAGATCAACAACATTAGGTGCAAAAGCACCTGCAGCAGCCCCAACCCATTCAATGCCAGCCATCCTATTTGTTCATCATAACATTAGAGAAACAGATGCCACAGCACCAGCAGCTAGATAATGTAGAAACCAACAGCTAGATAATGTAGAAACCAAACATTACAGAAACAGATGCATCATATTGGTCTCAGATATGTCCATAAAAAATAATCATGACAGAAACAAAGGCAGAGTGGTCTCAGTTATGTCCAACAATTATTACATCACATGAGTTCCATATCCACGGTCTAGCATACAAAAATAAGTAGCATGATCAAGTCCTATTTGTCCCCCTACCAGACCACATTGCATCACAAATAACATCCCTTCTATTGGTCATGGCCACAGAATCCTGTGTTTCAGGAGGTGATGGTTCATCCTCCTCATCAGTACCTACAAACCCATCCTCCAGTGGAACTATTTCATCACGACCAAACCCCAATATCCAATTGTGCAGAATACAGCAGGCCAGGACAAGCTTAACTTGTGTCTTGTATGTGTGGAAAGGCTTGTTGTCTAAGATACGAAACCTCCCCTTCAAAGCACCAAAAGCCCTCTCAACTGTCACCCTAAGGGATGAATGCCTTAGGTTGAACAGCTCTCTTGCATTGGTTGGATAGTTCCTGCCCCCATATTCAGACAAATGGTACCTAACCCCCCTGTAGGGAGGCAGGAAACCATTGCGGCAAGCATAGCCAGCATCTACCAGGTAAAACTTGCCTACAAATGGACCAAAACACAGTCTATAGTGAAGGAATGTCTAAATGTAATGGACAACTATGTAAAGACTAGTTCAACAAGTTATACCTTCAGGCACAATGAACCCATCATCCCTCTCAATTGCATCACCCAAGACAAGTGCATCATGGGCAGATCCCTCCCAGCCAGCTAGGACATAAGTGAACTTAAGATCAAAGTTCACTGCAGCCATCACATTTTGTGTTGGATGCTTGTGTCTACCCCTGAAAGCTTGCTGCATGTGTCTAGGCACCCTAGCCAACACATGTGTGCCATCAATGGCACCAACACAGTCCTAAAATATTACAGTGAGGTGATAAGTGCAAATAATGAAATCAACTACAACCTTAGACAAACACACAAGTATGACATATACCTGAAGGTATGGGTACCACCTGGGGCTGCCCATGATTTTAGGATGTGTGGCAGTGCTAGGAGGCCTGATCATTTCTGACCTCATCTCACCAACTGCATATAGGACTTGGTGGAAAACTCTACTGACAGTCTCAATTGATCTCCTCCAAGCTTGATGGACAACCCTAAACCTCTGGTTGTGTCCAACAATATGGAGAAACATTGCCACCTGCTCCTCTACAGAACATCCAGATGTCTCTCTAACTAACCCTCTAACCCTAAACAGGTTGCACAGAGCAAAAAAAGGAGCTCTTCTCATACACAACATAGCCAAGCACTCAGCATCAGTGCTGTTCATAATCATTTGGAGGGTAGAAAGCCTATGCTGCATGCCAAGCGACCTAGGACCATAAGGGGAAGGCTCAAGCTCGGCCCTTACCCTCCTAATCCTACTAAACAAGAAAGAGACCATAACTGCAACCATGGCAGCTGCTTGCCTAGCCATCACCACACGCTGAGCATTTGGATCCATCTACATGCATACAAGATTAAAGCATACAACTCAGTTTAGCTAGACCGTGACTGGCCTCAACATGCAAGTGTAATCATTTATGAAAAATGTGTAAAAGCACGGCTGCAAAAAATGCCTCCGGTGCTATGGACAAATACATCATAGACCGAAAATCATTCGCAGTTCATCACAAGCATTCACAGTATAGGACATTTTCATCATTGACCAAACCCTAGAACGAGTACCAAATCGAAATCAAGAACATCACCGCAACGATTTCCAAATCGAAATCAAGAACATCACCATAACGAGTACCAAATCGAAATCAAAATAGGGCTGTTCAAAACCCTAGACCATCAAACAAGAAGGGATTTGGGGGGTGGAGGCGGGGGGATTTCACCTCGGGGGAGTCGACGGAGAATCCAACAACAAAGATGGAGAAGAAGCAGATTCGGTACGAGTCGATGCAGAGGAAGCAGATCGACCCGAATCCACACCACCCACGTCCAAGGAGCCCGGCAGGAGGAGCAGCGGAGCAGCGGCCAGGCAGATCCGAACCGCCTCACCGGAGAGGAGGAAGACCGACGACCCGCAGCACCACCGCACCAACTCCGCCCGTCACTCAACACGAACGCAGCACAGGTGAAGACGGAGGGGATTGGAAGTGAGGGGAGGGAGGTGGCATATATAGGCGAAGGATTACACCGAGGGGAACAAGAGGAGAAGGGCGGGAGGAGATTTCCGAGCGCGCGGGAGCCCGCCAGGGCCGCCGAATTCGACCGCCATCGCCCCCATATAGGCGAAGGATTACGCCGAGGGGAACAGGAGGAGAAGGGCGGGAGGAGATTTCCGAGCGTGCGGGAGCCCGCCAGGGCCGCTGAATCGCCCGCCAGCGCCCCCAAATCCTCCCGCCAGAGCTCGCCCCGCCCCTAGCTCTGGAAAAACGGAGGGGGGAGCGTGCGGTGGGATGCAGGAGAGAGAGGGGGATTTGCATCTGGTAGGCCGGGCTGGGGAACAGGAAAAGACGATCGAACACGGGGGGTGCATCTAGCCGGCTCGGGCCACCCAGGTGAGCCCCACATCAAACGTGCCCTAAAAGAGAGAAGGCCGTGGCGTGAACCGTGGAGGGGTGAACCGTGAACGTGCACGTAGTTGACACATGGGCCAAGGCCTATTGGCCGCTCGGTTGTGGGCGTGAGGTCCGACGACAGACACCCAGCCAAACCTTCAAAGAAACGGCGAGGCCGGCGTGAACGTGAGGCTTCCTATCTGTAGGTTAGCCTGCTGGGTATAGATGGCCAAAAGGCACAAGGCCTATGGGCCGGCCCGAAGCACAGAAATTTGGCCCGGTCCGAGCACAGCCCGGCACGACCTATTTCGTGTCCGTGCCAGCCCAGCCCATGCCACGGGCCATGCCCATGCCGCCTTCTAGGCACGCCGTGCCGGCCCGGCCCGGCACGATAAACTGATGGCCCATTAAGAGCCCGTATATATGAGTCAACCCTAAATTCCTTCCTTCATCTCCTGTCGGGGTTCTTTACCGCCGGCAAATAATATCGGGGATTGCGCGTCGGGCCTCGGGTGGTAGTGCAAAAGGACACGGGGGTTTATACTGGTTCGGGCCACCCCTGGGGTGTAAGACCCTACGTCCAGTTCGTGCTGCTCGTGTTATTTGCACTGGTTTACAGTAGGGGGTACAAGCGGGCGAGAGAGGGAGAGTTCCCAAGTCTCTGGTGAGTGAATCGAGCTCAGTCCAGCGACCGGCTGGAGGAAGAAGAAAGTCGAGGGAGAGAACTCCTCGGGAGAGAAGAGAGGCTCCCTGCCTCCCGTAGGAGGCCCAGGAGAGAAGAGGAAAAGAGTCGATCCCCCTCACGCAGGAGGCCTGGCCTTCCCTTTTATAGCTCAAGGGGGAGCCAGTAAAGAATAAGAAAAAGAGTACAGTCAAAGGGCAAGACGGGAAAAAAGGAGGAGTGCCTGCCCTTGCTGTGGGGCCCGTCGTCCTTCCGAGCACTGTAGCCATGTCCTGCTGGTGCCAGTTGCGTCAGGGAGTGGTTGGCACAGTGCAGTAGCTTGACTCCGAGTGCTTCGGTCTTCTCGGAGGTTGCTTGGTTGCGAAGAGTCGAACCAGTCGGAGGCGGAGACTTGTCGGGCGAATCGGAGTTCTGTCGGGCGATGGAGCAGCTCCTCGGGCGAAGGGGCTGCTTCTCGGGCGGGACGGAGCAGCTCGTCGGGTGAATCGGAGAGTGCTCGGGCGCTACCTGCAACTCGTCGGGCGAGACGGAAACCACTCGGGCGCAACTTACCAGCTACTCGGGCGCCGGACCGAAATCCACTCGGGATGTTCAGCTACCCGGGGCCAGAATGAAATCCACTCGGGCGAGGCAATGGGATTCTCGCCGGTGGTGCATGCATGCCGGTCCTGCACGCCCCTCACTGGTGGTGCATGCATGCATGTACTGCATGCTCCTTGCTGGAGGCGCATGCAGGTACGCGAGCACATGCACCTTCTGCTGCGTGAGATCAAATCCAAGAGGTTTTCCGTTATACGCACCCAAAGAAAGCTACCAGAAGACTACTAGCTCTTTGCTAATCGCACAAAGGAGATGTATATCAAGCTGCAGGTTATTTTTAATCGGCTGTCATTGGGTACCCCTAATATGGGTATTCGACAGTAGCCCCCGAACCTGGGAGCGAGTCGTAGACTCGGTCGCGGGTTAGATTATCGTGATATCGAGAAAGCGGTGGTGTTTCGGGTGGGGGCGCGCGAGCGCACCCGCCGGGTGTAGCCCCCGAGCCTGTGGGTGAGTGGTACACTTGCTCGCAGGTTTATGGCGTTCGTGTAGCGATTTGTTGCGAATTATGCGACCGCGCTGCTGGTCTCCGTTAGCGATTTCGACCCCGTGTGTATCCCGAGACCGGGGTCCGGACGGGGATTCGTTTCGTCTTTTTGCGTTTTTCCTTACGTCGTAACCCCTCATGCATCTCTTTTTTTCGTAAGAGGTGGAGGGGCCGGACCGAGCCGTATTTTTGCCTCGTTGGCCGAAAATGCGGTGTCCGTGTGAGCTAATAACGGGCCAGTTCGAGTGAAGCCACGGCATCCCGGTCGAGGGGTTCCGATCGGACCAGCTGGTGGCCAGCTTCAGATTCTTGGTGGCGAGATCATCTAGTTACCGAGTCCGTTCGTTGGGACTCGGCGGCCCGCTGCCTTTCCGTTCGGGGGAAAAACCATGACCATTCTTGCCATCAAGACTCGAACGCAGTTTGGGATGCCCGCGACGCTCGTGCGCCCGGGTACTGGCCGCTGGTGGACCCATCCCTTGCTGCCCCTCGCTCGACAAGGTGACCGGGGGCGGCTGTAGAACCCTTCGACGGGCCAGCCTTCGAACCCCCGTCGGGATCACCTGTCAGGTCGACTGTCGGAGTCGTCCGTCCCGATGCCCAGCCCCCGAGCGCAGGGCTGCGAGGGGCCGTTAGGGCCGGCGGGAGCCGCTTAGTTTAGAGAGTTCGAAGAGCGCGTTTCGGAAATCGATCGTGTGCGTATGCTTGACCCCGTGCGCCGAGGTCGGGCGAGACAAAAGGTGTCGTTCCCTGTATGTAGGAGTTGCTGCAAGCTTACCTGAACTTGCCATGCCGAGCTGCAAAAGACAGCGTAATGCAAAAACGTTGCGTAAAGCGAGAAGTCGGGATTTACTCGTTATCAACGAAAAGTCGCGTACGCCCTGCCTTTATTGGGCTACGTATTTCCTCGGGTAGTTGGCTTATCACGTTTAAGCTCCTAACCCCACTGACCTCTGCTCGCAGAGAGGGCGGCTTACCGCGGACTACACTGCTCAGCGGGGAGGCTTAGGTGTAGGCGGCGCGCATGACGAGGTTTCACGGATGAGGCCGTCGCCACCCGAGTACTTTAGCGGCACCCAAAATAGGCATGCGGGACTGTAAAAGGAAATGCATGGAAATACGAAGGATCGTAGTAAAGCTTAGCTGTTCGAGCGTTCCGTCGTTGAAGCTGAGTCGAGCGGGCAACCCGAGTCGGGGCAGCCCACTCTACGGGTGGCGCGGCCGAGTCGTTCAGAGTCGAGGTCGGGGCGCGCACACTCCTTCAGAGGCACGGCCGGGTCGTTCGGGGTCGTTCGGAGTCGAGGTCGGGGCGCGCGCACTCCTTTGGAGTCGCGGCCGGGTCGGTCGGAGTCGAGGTCGGGGCGCGCACTCCTTTGGAGGCGCGGCCGAGTCGTTCGGAGTCGAGGTCGGGGCGCGCACTCCTTTGGAGGCGCGGCCGAGTCGGTCGGAGTCGAGGTCGGGGCGCGCACTCCTTTGGAGTCGAGGTCGGGTCGGTCGGAGTCGAGGTCGGGGCGCGCGCACTCCTTTGGAGTCGAGGTCGGGTCGGTCGGAGTCGAGGTCGGGGCGCGCGCACTCCTTTGGAGTCGAGGTCGGGTCGGTCGGAGTCGAGGTCGGGGCGCGCGCACTCCTTTGGAGTCGAGGTCGGGGCGCGCACTCCTTTGGAGGCGCGGCCGAGTCGTTCGGAGTCGAGGTCGGGGCGCGCACTCCTTTGGAGGCGCGGCCGAGTCGTTCGGAGTCGAGGTCGGGGCGCGCACTCCTTTGGAGGCGCGGCCGAGTCGTTCGGAGTCGAGGTCGGGGCGCGCACTCCTTTGGAGTCGAGGTCGGGTCGGTCGGAGTCGAGGTCGGGGCGCGCGCACTCCTTTGGAGTCGAGGTCGGGTCGGTCGGAGTCGAGGTCGGGGCGGCGGTCGGTGGAGCGGGCGCTGGCCGGGGCGGAGCTGGTAGCCAGCGTGATTACGTCGGTCGGCGCTGCAGCTCTCTCTGTTGTTGTGTCGTGCGCTCGTTCGGGGGCGTGCCTCGCCGTGGCGGCCCTGCGCGAGATCATGAAAACAAAAAGCTGTTACAGGTTAGTTGAGGTCATTTGCGGACTTCGGGCACGGTCGTCCTGCCGCAGTGTCCCTCGCGAGGGCCGCCCACTACTGCTGCGCCGCGGGAGCGCGGCCGCGTGGTGTTGATGCCGCCGTTGGCGGGGTCGCGGTTGCCGCTGGCGAGGTCATCGCACTTGCTCAGGGCCGTCGTTGTCGGAGTCGGTCAGGGCCGTCGCAGCTCGGCCGTTGCTCCTGCTCGGGGCCGTCGTTGGCGGAGTTGGTCGGGGCTGCTGCAGCTTGGTCGGTGCGTCTGCTCGGGGCCGTCGTTGGCGAAGTTGGTCGGGGCTGCTGCAGCTTTCTCTGTCGTTGAAGTTGCCGAGCGAAGACCTTGTCGGGCAAGTCGGAAAACTTCTCAGGGGTGACTGAGTTGCTGCTGCCTGCTCCGCCCCACTCTGGTTGGTCGGACGTGCATGCAGGCCTTCGGGATAAATGCTACTGCCTGCTCCTCTGTCGTGCTGTGCTGAGAGAGAGAGAACAAAAAGACGCAATACATTTGAAAGAGGCGTGCATGCAATGGTTAGAAAAGATATCCTTGCATGCACATGCATACGCATGCATGCATCTGCATACAGAATAATACTGGGTGTGCCTGGTAGGCAGAGCCCCCGAGCCTTGTTCGGTTCATCCAGAAGGCCAGGAGCCTTGTTGCCATCGTCGTGGTTGCTGTGGTCATTGGGGTCGCCGCCGCCGTCGTCGTCGCCGCGGTTGACGGCGTTGTGGTCGTCGTCGCGGCCGTCGATGCCGCCGCCGTCGTCGTCGCCGCAGTTGACAGCGTTGTGGTCGTCGTCGCGGCCGTCGGTGCCGCCGCCGTCGTCGTCGCCGCAGTTGACAGCGTTGTGGTCGTGGTCGCGGCCGTCGGTGCCGCCGCCGCCGTCGTCGCCGCGGTTGCGTCCATCGGGGACGCCGCCGTCGTCGTGGTTGGCCACCCGAGACCTGCAAGTAAAAAGACGTGACGCGCAAAGGCCCCACGGTGGGCGCCAACTGTCGGGGTTCTTTACCGCCGGCAAATAATATCGGGGATTGCGCGTCGGGCCTCGGGTGGTAGTGCAAAAGGACACGGGGGTTTATACTGGTTCGGGCCACCCCTGGGGTGTAAGACCCTACGTCCAGTTCGTGCTGCTCGTGTTATTTGCACTGGTTTACAGTAGGGGGTACAAGCGGGCGAGAGAGGGAGAGTTCCCAAGTCTCTGGTGAGTGAATCGAGCTCAGTCCAGCGACCGGCTGGAGGAAGAAGAAAGTCGAGGGAGAGAACTCCTCGAGAGAGAAGAGAGGCTCCCTGCCTCCCGTAGGAGGCCCAGGAGAGAAGAGGAAAAGAGTCGATCCCTCACGCAGGAGGCCTGGCCTTCCCTTTTATAGCTCAAGGGGAGCCAGTAAAGAATAAGAGAAAGAGTACAGTCAAAGGGCAAGACGGGAAAAAAGGAGGAGTGCCTGCCCTTGCTGTGGGGCCCGTCGTCCTTCCGAGCACTGTAGCCATGTCCTGCTGGTGCCAGTTGCGTCAGGGAGTGGTTGGCACAGTGCAGTAGCTTGACTCCGAGTGCTTCGGTCTTCTCGGAGGTTGCTTGGTTGCGAAGAGTCGAACCAGTCGGAGGCGGAGACTTGTCGGGCGAATCGGAGTTCTGTCGGGCGATGGAGCAGCTCCTCGGGCGAAGGGGCTGCTTCTCGGGCGGGACGGAGCAGCTCGTCGGGTGAATCGGAGAGTGCTCGGGCGCTACCTGCAACTCGTCGGGCGAGACGGAAACCACTCGGGCGCAACTTACCAGCTACTCGGGCGCCGGACCGAAATCCACTCGGGATGTTCAGCTACCCGGGGCCAGAATGAAATCCACTCGGGCGAGGCAATGGGATTCTCGCCGGTGGTGCATGCATGCCGGTCCTGCACGCCCCTCACTGGTGGTGCATGCATGCATGTACTGCATGCTCCTTGCTGGAGGCGCATGCAGGTACGCGAGCACATGCACCTTCTGCTGCGTGAGATCAAATCCAAGAGGTTTTCCGTTATACGCACCCAAAGAAAGCTACCAGAAGACTACTAGCTCTTTGCTAATCGCACAAAGGAGATGTATATCAAGCTGCAGGTTATTTTTAATCGGCTGTCATTGGGTACCCCTAATATGGGTATTCGACATCTCCCTGTCTCCCTCTTACAGCCGCTGCGCACCATCTCCGGCGTGCGTCGCTCTCGTTCTCGCGTGTCGCGCAGTGCGCCTTCTTTCTTGCCCACGTCGCACCTCGCCCTCGGCCCGCCTCCTCCTCGCCGCACCTTGGCCTCGCCGTACCTCCTCTCTCGCCATCGCACTGCGCAGCACCTCGCCCTCGCCGATGCCACGCGGCGGCGCTCCTCCTCTCTCGTCTGCGCTGCGCCCACACCCCTAGCCCTCGGCGCAGCCACGCAACCTTCTCCAGAGCAGCAACGCCACCGAAGCCATGGAAGACGGTCGCGCGGGCCGGAGATGAGCACGACAGCCCGCCGGGCCACCGTGCCGGCACGGCACGGCTAACAAGCCTTTGGGTCGTGCCTGTGCTCGCTCCTAGGCCCGTGGTACGGCACGGCACAGCACGAAACTGTGTCCGTGCCACGTCGGGCCGTGCCGCATCGTGCTCATGCCGTGTCATGCCGGGCGGCAGGTTTGGCCATCTATACTGCTGGGCAGCGCGGTGCCTCAGTCACCCCAGTTTGCACCACAACGGCGAGATGGAGCAGCCCATGTAATGTTTCGGTCAGCCCAGTTTGGCCCACCATGGGGAGATGGAGCGGCCCATACAATGTTTAGCTAGGTCCGAGAGTGCCCTGAGCGAAAGGGGGCCGGGAGCGGAGCGGAGCACCTGACGCCGTCCCACCGCCACCGGCAACCCTCGCCACTCGTCCGTCCACCGGAGCACCGTCACCTTCGGCCGCCGGGTCCGCTCTCGCTCGAAGACGCGGGACTCGTCTCCATCCGACGCCATCAGACTTCCTTCTCTCCCATCAAGCAGGTAAACCCTAGCCCGGGTCGCGGGAGGCGGATCGAATCTGCTGGGTTGGTGGCTGGATTATTCGCTGCAGCCTCCTTCTTCCTTGGTTCTGAAACATCTAGGATTGGATTCGTTGCTCTCGTTAATTCCTGCTGGATTGTCCTGTCCTAGCATCTGGGATCTCCGATCTGGCGATCTGCTCGTCTCCGGTTCTTGCGGACGGCCTCAGGGTTGGGTCTCGGTCTCTTGGGGCCGTGGGAATCGAGCAGGTAGATCTGTGCGAATACAACTCCATCACCGACAACTCCACGGCTGTCCCAAGCGCCGGAAGAGGGAGTTGAGACTACACCTCCGCTGACCGCCGTGAGGCGTAGTCTAGGGCTACAGTAACAGAGGCGATTTGGGGGTGATTCGCCGCCGCCACAGTCGCCATCCCCGTTTCGAGGCGCCGCCCGAGATTCACCGTTGACGAGCTCCGGCCGTGGATTCGCAAGCGCCTGCTGTTGCAACTGTGTATAAAGATGGAAGGCATGAAGTTAATGGAAGCAGAGAAGGAAGAAATCCGAATTACGGGTTCTAGTAGTACAGGGCTGGAGGAACCAATGGCTATAGGGAAGTTATTGTCCGATAAACTTGTGCCAGCGAAAGCTTTGGTACAGACATTGGGAAGAATATGGTGCCCGATACGAGGTGTTTTATGCAAGGACCTCGGTGAAAATCATTTCTTATTCACGTTCCGGCAGATGTCAGAAAAGAAAAGAGCATTGGAAGATGGGCCCTGGAATTTTATGAATGAGTTATTGGTGATGGAAGATTTTGACGAAATGAAATGTCTAGATGACATAGATTTTTCTTATATCCCGATCTGGGTTAGAGTCTCAAAGGTACCGATGGGTTTAATGACTAAGGAGAATGGTGAGAAGATAGGTAACAAAATCGGTAAGGTATTAAAAGTAGATGGAGAGGAGAATAATAAGGCAATTGGAAAATCTCTACGGATCAAGATGAAGCTTGACATTCGAAAACCATTGATGCGTGGTGTGACACTTGTAGTGGGAGGAAGAAAGATATGGTGCCCTCTTACATATGAATTTCTACCTGATTTTTGTTATATATGTGGTTGTATTGGCCATAATAAAAAGGCATGCTCAATTAAATTAAAGAAAGATGAACAGGCACAATGGGAGAATGATCTTCGTTACATGCCACCAAGAAGGAGATCTAACAATAAAACACCATATTCAAGGCAAGATGGCTGGGGCAATTTCACAAGTTCGAATAAGTATAGGAACCCAGAAAACCAAGGCAGGATGGACAGTGATGGCTCAAACCCAAAAAAGAATTTTGAGGGTGAAATACCATACACAAAACAAGGTGGAAAAGTGAGTTTCTGGAGATCGAGCAACTCGTGGAGTTGGAGGAGCAAAAATAAGACGGGTAGTAATGGTCCCACATGGAAGAAGGATGCGATGGAAGATAAGAGTGAAAATAGCCAATTAAAAAATATGAAAAATAGGGATATACAAAAAGAGATGGTTGTTGTTGATGAAAAGCAAGAAAAGGATGATAACGGGAATAAGCTAAAAGAGAAAGTCTTTTCTAAGGGGGCTGATGAGAAGCAGGATAACAAAGTGGATGTTAAAAATAATGAATAGAAGAAGAGAGATGCAAATAGTGACATGCACTCGAGGCATGTTGATAGGACAGACTATGTTATAGCTAAGGAAAGAGAGAATCAGGAGCCGCCTGTAAAAGAGATGGTTTAAGACTAGTCGTAAGTTTAAACGCATAGCTTGCTCTAATGGTGAAAGGAGCCCTAACAAATCAACAATGGTTATCCATGAGAGGAAGAGAAATTTTGAGGAGGAAAAAATTTTAGATTCGAAGATAACCAAACCCCCTCAACCAGTATACTCATTGGAGAAGAAGATGAAAAAAGAAGGTATGGACACAACAAAGAGTCAAGAGGCGGGCTCCCCCGGGAAGTGGCGCCGGGAGCAATGAGTTGTCTAAGTTGGAACTGTCGTGGTTTGGGCAATGCTGCGACAGTGAAAGAGCTTCGAGAACTCACGAAGAAAGTTGCCCCATCCATCCTTTGTGTACTGGAAACTCAGGTTCATAAATCATGGGTGGAAGGATTAAAAAGTACTCTAGGTTTTGATAACGCCTTTGCTATTAGAAGTTCAGGGCGCAGTGGTGGCCTGGGAATTTTTTGGAATAATAAAACTAAAATAGAAATATTACCATTTTCAAAGTATCACATTGATGCAGTTGTATCAGAGGAAGAGGTTGAGCCATGGCGGCTAACATGTGTATATGGGGAAGCCCAAGCCTCAGAACGACATAAAACTTGGGATTTGTTAAAGTTTATCAAGGCGTATTCGCCGCTTCCCAGGGTGTGCATTGGTGATTTCAATGAAGTCTTGCAAAGATCGGAACACAATGGAGTCCAGGAAAGAAGCCATGCTCAAATTGAGGGTTTTCGGGAGGCGATAGATGTGTGTGGCCTCTACGATCTTGGGTTCGAGGGTCGTAGTTGGACATATGAGAAGAAGGTTACGGGAGGAGCTTTCTGTCGTGTGCGACTGGATCGTGCCATGGCCACCACGGACTGGTGTACCAGATTTTCGACGGCAACTGTGACGCACCTCACAGCAGCGGCGTCGGATCACGACCCGATCGTTCTTAGGTGGGGGCCAGCACAAGATGGGAGACGACGTCGAGGGCGGCAAAAATCCTTCAGGTATGAGCTAATGTGGGAGTCGCACGATGGTTTCTTTCCGATGATGATGCAGGCTTGGATGGACGAAGGCAAAGCAACAACGATCCAAGAGTTGCAAGCCAAACTCGAAGCGGTCTCAGGCCAGCTCGGTACTTGGGAAAGGCACACCTTCGGCCATGTGAAGGAAGAGTTACGGAGATTGAATGTTGAGCTCGATAGGCTACGTTCGATTCCTGGGCGCATGGGCCCGTCA